>OY757011.1:61117803-62343428 GCA_963580285.1 Lucinisca nassula | reverse complement strand
AAGCCTCGCTCTGGTCACATGAGATGCCAATTTCTGCAACGGAAGGTCAGTTGGTTTTTCTCCGGTTACTCCGGTTTTCGCCCACCTTTGATTAACAATCGGCTTGATATGAGTGAAATATCTTTAAAGGGCCGTAAAACCAAAACCAAAAAGAAACAAAACTAGAGGGCCATGATGGCCCTGGGTCGCTCACCTGATCCATAGGGTAAAAAGTGGGCCACGGGGAGAGCCATTATTGACCCCATGGCTATAATTTGCATAATCTTGGTAGTGGTCTAAAATATCTGTATAAGCCAATGTAAAACGAAAAGGGCCCCACAGGTGGGGTCATTTTTCGCCCTAGGCAAATTATATTTGAACAATCTTGATAGAGGTCCACTAGATTAAGCTTCACACCAAAATCAAAGAGCCCTTGCGGTTTCAGAGAAGGAGAGGCCAACTATCAAAGAACGGAGCCTTCTAGTTTCGGACAAGAAGATTTTTAAAGGTTTTCCTTATATAAGTCTATATAAAACCTGCGGGTCCCGGGCATGACCATTTTTTGGCCCCAGGGCTATAATTTGAACAATCTTGGTGGCAATACACAAGACAAAACTTCATGCCAAATATCAAAGACCTTGGCCTTCTGATTTCAGACAAGAAGATTTTCAAGGTTTTCCCTACAAAAGTCTATGTAAAACCAGTGGGCTTGGGGGTGGGCCCATTTTCGTCCCCAGGGCACTAATTTGAACAATTTTGGTTGAGGTCTACTACATGAAACTTCATACCAAATATCAAAGACCCTGGCCTTCTGGTTTCAGACGAGAAGATTTTCAAAGGTTTTCCTACGTAAGTCTATGTAAATCCAGTGGGCACTGGGGGGGGGGGGGGGCATTTTTTGGGCTTAGGCCTATAACTGGAACAATCTTGGTAGAGGTCTACTAGACAAAGCTTCATACCGAATATCAAAGACCCGAGTCTTCTGGTTTCAGATAAGAAGATTTATACAGATTTTCCCGATATTAGTCAATGTAAATCCAGTAGACCCCAGGGAAGGGGTCATTTTTGGCCCCAGGGCTATAATTTGAATAATCTTGATACAGGTTCACTAGACGAAGCTTCATACCAAATATCATAGACCTGAACCTTCTGGTTTCAGACATGAGATTGCTTTGTTTGTTTTTTTGTAGAAAAACAAATTCTGAGGTCTCCCCCTTTTTGACCTCTAAGTATGACCTTGATATTGGAGGTATTGACCTGAGTCTTGCGTGTAACACATCATCTAATGAAGATGAACACTTCTGCAAAGTAACTTTAAAAAAGAGAAATAAGAAAGTTATTGACCATACACATAAAAACTTTTTTTTTACGTTTGACCTAAGTATGGCCTTGACCTTTGAGGTATAACACATTGTCTCATGATGGTTAACATTTCTGCCAAGTAATTTCATAATCCATCAAAGAATAAGAAAGTTATTGACTACCCAAAAAGGCCCCTTTTTGACCTTTGGCCTCTAGGTATGACCTTGACATTGGAGGTCTTGCACATGACTCATCGTCTAATGAATGTGAACTTTTCTGCTAGGTAACTTTTCCATCCAGAAATAAAAAAGTTATTGACCTTTGACCTCTTAGTATGACCTTGACCTTTGAGGTACCGACCTGGGTCTAGCGCAACACATCGTCTCATGATGGTTAACATTTCTGCCAATTAATTTTCACAATCTATCCAGGAATAAATATGACTGAACACAAAAAAGGCCCCTTTTTTACCTTTGACCTCTTAGTATGACCTTGACCTTTGAGGTACCAACATGGGTCATTTTTTTTTTTTTGGTTTGGGTTTTACGGCCCTTTCAAGATTATTTCACTCATATCGAGCCGATCGTTAATCATAGGTGGGTGAAAACCGGAGTACCCGGAGAAAAACCACCTGACCTTCCGTTGCAGAACTTGGCGTCTCACACGTGACCCGAGCGAGGCTCGAACCCACGGCGGTGAGAGACCTAATGACTAAGAGTCAGCGCTCTTATCCATTAGGCCACAGAGGCCCGTCCAACATGGGTCATAGTAATTTCAAAATCAATATACAAATAAAGTTATTGACCAAACATGAAAAAAGACCTTTTTTACTTTTTGACCTCTTTAGTATGACCTTGTCCTTTGAGGTACCGACCTGGGTCATGCACGCAACACATCTCATGGTGGTTAACATTTCTGCCAAGTAATTTTCACAATCTATCCAGGAATAAGAAAGTTATTGACTGAACACAAAAAAGGCCCCTTTTTTTACCTTTGACCTCTTAGTATGACCTTGACCTTTGAGGTACCTACATGGGTCATTTTTTTTGGTTTGGGTTTTACGGCCCTTTCAAGATTATTTCACTCATATCGAGCCGATCGTTAATCATAGGTGGGTGAAAACCGGAGTACCTGGAGAAAAACCACCTGACCTTCCGTTGCAGAACTTGGCGTCTCACACGTGACCCGAGCGAGGCTCGAACCCACGGCGGTGAGAGACCTGATGACTAAGAGTCAGCGCTCTTATCCATTAGGCCACAGAGGCCCGTCCAACATGGGTCATAGTAATTTCAAAATCAATATACAAATAAAGTTATTGACCAAACATGAAAAAAGACCTTTTTTACTTTTTGACCTCTTTAGTATGACCTTGTCCTTTGAGGTACCGACCTGTGTCATGCACGCAACACATCTCATGGTGGTTAACATTTCTGCCAAGTAATTTTCACAATCTATCCAGTAATAAGAAAGTTATTGACTGAACACAAAAAAGGCCCCTTTTTTACCTTTGACCTCTTAGTATGACCTTGACCTTTGAGGTACCAACATGGGTCATTTTTTTGGGGGGTTTGGGTTTTACGGCCCTTTCAAGATTATTTCACTCATATCGAGCCGATCGATAATCATAGGTTGGTGAAAACCGGAGTACCCGGAGAAAAACCACCTGACCTTCCGTTGCAGAACTTGGCGTCTCGGACGTGAGCCGAGCGAGGCTCGAACCCACGGCGGTGAGAGACCTAATGACTAAGAGTCAGCGCTCTTATCCATTAGGCCACAGAGGCCCGTCCAACATGGGTCATAGTAATTTCAAAATCAATATACAAATAAAGTTATTGACCAAACATGAAAAAGACCTTTTTTTACTTTTTGACCTCTTTAGTATGACCTTGTCCTTTGAAGTACCGACCTGGGTCATGCACGCAACACATCTCATGGTGGTTAACATTTCTGCCAAGTAATTTCAAACTCCATCTAATAATAAGAAAGTTATTGACCAAACACATAAAAAGGCCCCTTTTTTACCTATAAACTATGTATGACCTTGACCTTTGAGGTTCCAAACTAAGCCATGCACACAACACATCGTCTCATGGTGGTTAACATTGCCAAGCAATTTCAAAATCCATCTTAAAATAACTTCAAACACGAAAAAAGGCCCCTTTTTTACCTTTGACCTCTATGTATGACCTTGACCTTTGAGGTACCAACCTGAATCATGCGTGCAACACATCGTCTCTTGATAGTTAACATTTCTGCCCAGTAATTTTAAAATCCAACTAAAAATAAAGTTTTTCACCAAACACGAAAAAAGGCCCCTTTTTTATGTTTGACCTCTAAGTATGACCTTGACCTTTGAGATACCAACCTGAGTCATGCGCGCCACACATCGTTTCATGGTGGTTAATATTAATTTCAAAATCCATCTGAAAATAAGAAAGTAATTGACCGGACACGATTTGTCCATACACACATACCGACAAACTTCCAAGGAGATAACTCAAAAAGTATAAATGCGAGAGTTATAGATCTTGCCCTCTGCACGTAGTCAAATAATGATTAATATTTATATGAAGTTTCGTGAAGATAGCTTGAACGGTTTTCAAGTTATTGAGCGGTCACGATTTTGTGACGGACGGACGCCGGGGTGAAAAACTGTCTGGGGGGGGGGGGGGAGACATAATTAAAGATTTTCCCTTTTATAAGTCAAAATAAAATCATAGGGTTCCACGGTGGGGGCAGTTTTGGCCCAAGGGCTATAATTAGAACAATCTTGGCAAAGGTCCACTAGATGAAGCTACACACCAAATATCAAAGACCTGGGCCTTGTGGTTTCAGAGAAGAAGATTTGTAAAGCTATTCCCTAGATAAGCCTATGTTTAACCAAAGGGTCCCAGGGCGGGGGCATTTTTTGGCCCTAGGGCTATTATTTAAACAATCTTGATAGAGGTCCATTAGATGAAGCTTCACACCAAATATCGAACACCTGGGCCTTGTGGTTTCAGAGAAGAAGATTTATAAAGATTTTCCCTATACACCCCCAACCTCTTTATAACACTATTGTCTGGTTCCAAACCAGAAACCGTGTAAGTTAAACAACCGTGTTATATCCAAACAAAAATGTATAGAATATATAGAAAAATGATCATTTATGGTCATTTTTCTATATAATCTATACATTTTGTGATCCATCTTGAAATTGTGTTGTATGCAAAACTGTGTTAGAACGAACTGTGTTATAATGAGGTTGTGGTGTATAAGTATGTAAAACCAAAGGGCCCCGGGGCAGGGGCATTTTTGGCCCCAGGGCTATTATTTGAACAATCTTGATAGAGGTCCACTAGAGGAAGCTTCATACCAAATATCGATGACCTGAGCCTTGCGGTTTCAGATAAGAAGATTTTTAAAGTTTTCATTTAAAAAATCTTTTTTTAGCTCCTGTGACCTAGATGTGCAACAGACTGGAACCATTTGAACAACTTTGAAAGGGGACCACCTAAGGATCATTCCTGTGAGGTTCGGTCAAAAGCTAACCTCGTCACTACATGACAGGTGAGCTAAAAAAAAAAAGGCGAGGCTAGTAATATAGATGAGCAGAAACTGATCACACATGAGTTCTGGTAAACTGCTTAGGACTAAAAACTTTGCGAGCGAATCAGACCGTCCAGTGCATTATAAGTCTTTTAGTTTCATTGGGCGGCAGGGCTTAAAAGGGTGCCATGCCCCACCACTAAAAAGGAGGCAGTGTATGTTATATTGTCCGATATTTTGATACTTTTTGGAGTTAATGCTCTTTGAACATCCATTATAGCAGTTTCTATCAGTTTCGGGTCTTGTTTGTTTGGAGTTTAACGGCCTATTCAACACTATTTTAGGTCATGTTTGAGCTGGTCAGTTTACCTATCCACACTTTTCCTGGGCAGGCATGTATGTAAGCGATTAACCAGTACAGTGCACATTCTTTCGCCAGAAACTGACAACTTCCCTTCTTGAATAAGCAGAAGGGAGAGAATGACATAGCAACGATTATATGATCAATCTGCATGAAAGAATGCTGCCGACCCCGGCAGGTATCGAACCTGTGTCCTGATGATCAGACAGACGCGTATCCGACTGAGCTACCTAGGCTGGCAATCTGTTTTGTGTCCCCTTCATAACTCTGCTACCATTTGAGATATTTTCACTAAACTACAGACATTTAGAGCACCATGAGATGACGTGCAGAACATATGAACCATAACTCTGAATTACCTACTTTTAGAGTTATTGTCCCTTGAACCAAGCCCCGCCCATCGGGGCTTGAAGGAAATAGATTGGGCTGCATGCTGCTTCCACGCAGAGCTGAAACCGACCGCACAGGAGTACTGGTAAACCGCTTAGGTTTTAAGCCTACACAGGAATAGTGTTGCAAGTCGGACTGTCCATGCATATAAACGTTATTGGTTTCATTGGGCAACAGGGCTTGAGATGTCATTTCATCTGAATATAAGGTAAAAGTCCCATTCAATTGGAAGCAATGTCTCCAAAATGACCTGTACAGTGTTGACGGGGAAGTTATATCTCAAATCAAACAAAAAATTGCCCCTTGAACAATATCCATCCATCCATGAAAACTTTTCTTCAGTCATTTCAGACTAAAGATGCTTCAAGAATTGCAAATGTCAGTTTCGGGCAGAAGAGTGTTCAGTGTACTGCTTGGGAAAAAGATTAGTTTGGTAAACTGACAGGCTCTTTAGTTTGGTTGCTATGGCAACTTTCCATAGACTTATAATGGGGAAAATTAAACAAGAGGACCATGATGGACCTGTATCGCTCACCTGAGTCTATTCATCACCTTGTTTTTGATCCCACATGACCCATATTCAAACATATTCAAGATTTTATAAAGGCAAACATTCTTCGCAGGTTTCATGAAGCTTGAACAAAAAATGCAGTCTCAAGTATGATTTGACTAATTCTGTTTGTTTGATTTGAGGTTTATACTATTTAGGTCATTTTGGAGACGTTGCTTCCAATTTTGTGGGACATTTACCCGACATTGAGATGAAAGGTCCGCCCCTTCATGTCTGACAGCATTTATATTTCTGCAGCCTGAAGGTTGATTTCAATCATTTCTAATCTGTAGCATGCGATTGGTGGGTAAATTATTAAATAAAAGTAGGTTGAGTGATGACAATGTTTTTTTTTCTAAAAATAGCCAAAAGAACTTTCCATGATCCAAACACCCTGAAAGTCTGAATTGCTTGAGATACTGTATTATCATACATATGCGAACTTGACCGAGATATTATCAGGATGATCATTCTGAGCAAGTTTGAGGATGATTGGACCAAAACTGTGGCCTCTAGAGTGCTAACAAAAGTTTTCTGTGGTTTGACCTACTGACCTACTTTTTGACCCGACATGACCCATATTCGAACTTGACCAAGATATTATCAAGATGATAATACTGAGCAAGTTTGAGGATGATTGGACCAAAATTGCGGCCTCTTAGAGTGTTAACAAGGTTTTCCTTTGATTTGACCTGGTGACCTACTTTTTAACCAGACATAACCCATATTCGAACTTGACCGACATATTGTCATGATGATCATTCTGACCAAGTTTGATGATGATTGGATCAAAACTGTGGCCTCTAGAGTGTTAACAAGAAAAGTTTACGCACGCACGACAAACGATGCACGACGACGCCGGACATCTCACAGTCACAAAAGTTCACCATGACCTTCGGTCAGGTGAGCTAAAAATGCCATTTACTGCAAAGTCACTGCAGATATTTTGACAAAACTTTAATAGAAATGTTCTTGAGTAAACTTCTTTCAGCCATACGCTTTTATGCCAACATGAGGGTCCCCCAGGTTGTGTTAGGGCCATGTCGCATCCCCTACATTTCGTAAGATCATAAATAAAGATAAACGAGAGAGTGAGTGATATATTGTTTATAGAGACCTCAACCTATTGGTCATATGGTGTCTAAAAATTTTCTATAAAAAACTGTTTGGGTAATGAAAATTGTTAAGACATTAAAATTTAGATTAAACGAAGCTATTTAAAATTTATTTAAAGACTAGAAATGCGTCCATAGGACACTGATGCCCCCGCCTGAAAATGTGTCTATGTTCGTTTTTATTTGCTTGATTTGAGGTTTAACGTCCCCGTCAACACTGTAAAGGTCATTTTGGAGACGTTGCTTCCAATTTTGTGGGACTTTTACCCGACATTGAGATGAAATGACATCTCAAGCCCTGTCGCCCAATGAAACCAGTAGGGTTCATAAGCATGGGCGGTCCGACTCGTGCGCACCGCTTTGCCTGGGCAGGCTTAGATCCTCTAAGCAGTTTACCAGTACTCGTGTGTGGGTCGGATTCAGCTCTGCATGGAAGCATCATGCAGCCCATATATTTCTTCAAGCCCCGATGGTCTATGTTCGTATTCATCCATAGAAAGTTTAAGTTTCGGACCATTTTTTTTACCTTTGACCTGTAAGTATGACCTTGACCTTGGAGGTACGGATCTGGGTTTGCACGTGACACATCGTCTCATGACGGTTAACATTTCTTCAAAGTAATTTCAAAATCCATCCAGAAATAAGTAAGTTATTGACTGCGTTTAAGTTTCAGACTTTTTTTTACCTTTGACCTCTAAGTATGACCTTGACCTTGGAGGTATGGACCTGCGTTTTGCACGTGACACATCGTCTCATTATGGTTAACATTTTTGCAATGTAATTTCAAAATCCATCCAGAAATAAGAAAGTTATTGACTGCGTTTAAGTTTCGGACCCTTTTTTTGGCCTTTGACGTCTAAGTATGACCTTGACCTTGGAGGTACGGACCTGGGTTTTGCACGTGACACGTCGTCTCATTATGGTTAACATTTCTGCCGAGTAATTTTAAAATCCATCAAGAAATAAGGAAGTTATTGACTGCGTTTAAGTTTCGGACGAACGGACGCACGGACGGACAGGGGCAACGCTATATGCTCTTTCCACCATTCTTCGAATGGCGGGGGCATAATAAAAGATGAAGACTTATTTAACGTTGCATATCGGAAACAACTACCATAAGCTCTGTAGAGCTCTTATTGTGACAATGTATTCTTTAACAAATACTAACCTGGCTCCATTTATTAGCTCACCTGGAGCACAGGTCAGCTTATGCAGCTTTGGCCTGTTAACCGTCGTTAGCTTTTCACATTTTCGACATCTTTTCCCAAACCGGAACTCAGATTAAGCTGATACATGGAGATTCAGATTGCCACGTAAAATCGATTTAAGCCCCCCAGTGGAAATCTTTCCACTGACCGTTTCAAGGTGGTTCTTCTGTGGCGGTTTATTTATGTTGATGTTTGTTACATACTGTGTGTATCACTTGTGTCTTTTTATTTTGGATGGCCATACGGCCATTTTGTGGGAAAGTAACTGTCCTTGTGGCCTTCCTTTGTTTAGGTTTCCATTATGGTCTGGTCGCTTAATGTTTGTGTTTCTTTCCCTTTGGTGTCTTTGATGGGTGGAGTAAGTTTTTAATTGTATTAATTCCTGATCTTTGTTTTACTTCTACTTTGCTAAAATGGTTTCGTTTGGATTTCCAAGATGGCCGCCATTGAAGACATCTTGAAATTCATCCAACGACCTCTCCCAAACCAAAGGTTGAGGTGAGCAGAAACTTGATGGAAGGCATCGGGGGTTACATGGAGATTCAGATTTGCTAAAAACAATCCATTCAGATATCCAACATGGCCACCATGGGGGCCATCTTGAAATTCTTCAAATGACATCTCCAGAACCAATGGTCGAATTAAGCTGAAACTTGGTAAGAGGCATGGGGGTGACATGGAGATTTATATTTGCTCAAATTGTTCCTTTCCAATAGCCAAGAAAGTCTTCAAACGACATCTCCTCCCGAACAAAAGGTCGAATTGAGCTGACACTTGATGGGAGGCATCAGGGTGAAATGAAATTCAGATTTGCTAAAATCATTCCATTCAGATATCCAAAATGGCAACCATGGTGGCCATCTTGAAATTCTTCAAATGACATTCCAAACCAAAGGTTGCATTGAGGTTGAATTGAGGTTGAATTTGATTGGATGCATCAGAAGAACATGGAGATTCAGATATGCTTAAAATGTTCCATTCCGATATTCAAGATGGCCGCCATCTTGAAATTCTTCAAATAACCTCCTGAACCCAAAGTCGAATTGAGCTGAAACTTGATGGCAGGCATGAGGAAGTCATAGTGATTGAGATTTGCTAAAATCTTTTCGTTCCTATATCTATTCTTCGAAGGACATCTCCTCTTGCACCAAAGGTCAAATTGATCTGAAACTTGATCGGAGGCATCAGGGTGACCTGGAGATTCAGATTTGCCAAAATCGTTATGTTCTGGTATCCAAGATGGCCACCATGGCAGCCATCTTGAAATTCTTCAAAAATCAACTCATCTCCCAGCTTCAGAATTGATAGACAAAATCTGATGGACAAAATGGCAACCAAGGCACATTGAAATATATGATCAGCCTCATCCAGGTGAGCGATTCTGGCCGACTTGGGCCTCTAGTCTTCCTAGGGCTACCCCTGATAATGCGAGTATCAGCCAAGTACCATTTTTTATGCCTTTGGTGCAAAAAGGCTAAAATCTGGCGCAGTGGAATCCATTACTTATCCTTGTGCAGTGGAATCACTAAGATAAGTCCTTAAAGAAAATTGTAATAGTAAGTTGCTCATATATTGACCAATGGAAATCAAACAAGATGTGTGTCACAGGATTAAGACTTCTTGATTTAAGACTATTTTTTTTTTATTTTGTAGCCCGATTTCATGCAAAAAATGTTTTAATTCCCCATCAGGAAGAGGATAGGGGGCCACAGAAACGCTCTCTCTATATCCGCACTGCTCGATCTCCAGAATCCTCATACAGACTTCCATGAAACCCTGGCCAAGAATTCTGTTCAATGAGCTGATGCGCAGAACCCATAAATAAACTGCCGATTGGGGCTTGAAGAAATAGATGGGCTGCAGGATGCTTCAACGCAGAGCTGAATCCTACCCTCACACGAGTACTTGTAAACCACTTACTTAGAGAATCTAAATATGTTGTAGAAAGGGTTATCCTTTGGAAGCAAGGAATACACCACAGAACTGGAAAATATGGAGTGTGTATGTTTACTAGGCCAGACTAGCCATTTAGGCCTCATCAGTAACCCTCAAATATTTTCAAAATTCCACAATGGAATCAATGATCCCAAAGGAAACTACACTATGATGTAGGGCAGTGAGACTTTTTTACGGCCTGCCCAGGCAAAGCGGTGTGAGTTGGACCGCCCATGCTTATAAACCCTTTCTGTTTCATTGAGTGCAGGGCTTGAGATGTCATTTCATCTCAATGTCTGGTCATACACAGTTGGAAGCAACGTCTCCAAAATGACCTTTACAGTGTTGACGAAGACGTTAAACCTCAAATCAAACAAACAAAACTTTGCCAATTCAAGGCAATGGCCACAGCTGAAGGTCACAAGTTTGATTGAATCTTTGAATTTTGTGCCCGCTCTATCTCTTGCAGCCGCGGAAGGATTCTCAGTAAACTTTGGCCAATCATACCCCACCATTCTGAATCCCTGAATCCTGTGCCTGCTCCACATCCCGTAGGACTCCCATTGGCCTAACTGAGTATGTTCAAAACCGCTTACTCAACCATGCCAACCCAATGTGAAGCCACAACTGCAGGTCATCATTTTGAGCCTTGAATTTCATTTTCATTTTATTCTCTCTTTAACTCCTGATTCTCACCAGCCCTGGTCAAACACCCGCCACAGTGAGATGTGCAGAATGCTTAACCACACCATGACAACACGAGTTGAATGGCATAGCTGAAGACCAGGAGTCCGAGCACTGAACCCCATGTCTGCTTCATATCTATTTCACCCCCTGGAAGATTTTCATTCAACTCCGGCCAAACACTTGCCCCAGTGAGAAGATGTGCAGAAACTGCAACTCAGTCATGCAGACACATGATCATGGTCACAATTAAATTTAAAGAGCCAGATCCTCAAACTGGCTCCCCTACATATCTCCCTGCCCCCAGAAGGACCCTCATTCAACTTTGGTCCAATGAAGATCTGAATATGTTGATATGCTGAACCCACAGCTCAACTATGCAGACTCCAGATGAAGATCACAAATGGAGGTCACAAGCTCCAGCCATTAAGTTCCTGTCTGCTCCACATCCCCCGCCCCCCACCCATGGAAAGATTCTCACTAAACCTAGATCAAATGAGGGCCAAAAAAGATTATGAGCAGAACCTGCAACTCGAACAGCCAGGGCCGAACTGCATTGGGGGACATAGCTGTCCCTCAGCCTGCCCTGTTCAATTTTGTAACTATGCCAAACACATTGTTTCGAAATCTTAAAGAAATATTTTTTGCACTAGTCATTATTTATTTAGTCACTTTTTAATGGAAATCACCAAATTAGCTAATAGTACTTTAGCGGCATATCAATAGAATATATTGAATAGATGAGTTGAAATGATTCAAAAGTAACTTGTAGCATGACTATCCTGTCCACTTCCTAACAGAATTTATCTTTACCTATTTTAATCATCTAATGACTATTTATTTATTTATTTTCTAAGCTTATGATTTTTTACTTTACAATTATTTTTTTATATTTATTTATTTACTTATTTTTTTATTTATCTATTAATTTATTTCTTATTTATTCATTCATTTACTTTTATATTCTTTATTCATTTACTTTAAGTCAACAAAACAGTCATTCTACAAGTTCACAAAGTTATCAAAACTTGAACATGAAAGCAATCCAAAGGACACCCATATAGCCCTGCCACAGCCCAACCCAGAATGCCCAAGCCACAGGTTGCACTCATCATCCCACCTAGGCCATAATTAGAGTAAAGTTCAATAACAATCCCTCCATAGGCAAAAGGGAAATAGAGCTGACAGGAAACCATGGCTCAAGCGTATGACCCTCATCTGCAATCCTCACCCAGAGCCTGCATGACTAAGCTACGGGTTCAGCATATCATCCCACTCGGTCCAACACTGCACTAAAGCACAATGAAAATCCTTCCAATGGCAAGGAGATATAGCTGAGAAACAAATATTGAGACCCAAACTCCCAACCCCTAACCGTCTACATAAAATGACCAAGTGACAACACGGCCAAGTCACAGGCCCCGCACACCATCCCAATGAGGCAAACGTTTGACCAAAGCAACGAAATTTGGTCAAACGAAAACCCACCAAGGGGCTAATGAGACAGCGCCGGCATGAAACCCAACGTCCAAACCCCCAACCAGGACCACCACCCCGAGCCGCCATGGTGCGATAAGGGACCTGCACACCAGTGCACCAAGGCAAATATTTGACCAAAGCTCAGTGAAAACTGCTCAAGTGGTATAAGAGATATAGTTAACGGAAATTCAAGGATCAAACTCCTGACCCTCAATTGAGGCCTTCACCTTGAAGCCGAGTCAGGTACTGTACATCAACTCAATTAGGCCAACATTTGTCCAAAGTTTAATGAAAATCCCGAAAGGGGCAAAGGAGATATGAAACAGACACAAAACCCAAACAAGTGACCCGCAACTATGAACCCGACCTCGAGTCGGCATAGCCCATCCATGGGCCCCACACACCAGCTCACTGTGGGAACATTTGACCAAAGTCTTATGAAATTTCATCAAAGGTCTAGGAGATACTGAGTAGACAAGTCTACATAAAATGAGAACCATTTTTGTTTGATACAGTTTAAAGATAAACCAATTAAAAAGAAAGTAGAATCCCTACCAACTAAATTTCTTGTGCATCTCAAACCAACTGCAGTCTTGCTAGGATAAGACCTGACTTTATTCCAGTTTTAATACAGGCACTTCTTGACCGTCACCATGACCATTGTTTTCACATGACAATGTGCCCTGGTAGCCATTTTGTCTATCAGATCACATTGCCTTTAGCAATTCTGAATCTGGGAGATAAAAGGACGTTAGAAGAATTTCAAGATGACAGCATTGGTGGCCATCTTGGTTGCAAGAACAGAACGATTTTGGCAAATCTGAATCTAAGGGTCGCCCTGATGCCTCCCATCAAGTTTCATATCAATTTGACTACCTTTGGTTCAGGAGGAGATGTCCTTTGAAGAATGGCTATAGGAACGGGAAGATTTAAGCAAATCTCAATCTCCATGTCGTCCCCATGCCTGCCATCAAGTTTCAGCTCAATTCAACCTTTGGTACAGGAGGCGGTCACTTAAGGAATTTCAAGATGGCGGCCATGACTGAATCTGAATCTACGGGTCACCCTGATGCCTCCCATCAAGTTTCAGCTAAATTCGACCTTTGGTACAGGAGGAGGTCACTCGAGGAATTTCAAGATCGCGGCCATGGCTGAATCTGAATCTACAGGTCGCCATGATGCCTCCCATCAAGTTTCAGCTCAATTCGACCTTTGGTACAGGAGGAGGTCACTTGAGGAATTTCAAGATGGCGGCCATGGCTGAATCTGAATCTACGTGTCGCCCTGATGCCTCCCATCAAGTTTCAGCTCAATTCGATCTTTGGTACAGGAGAAGGTCACTTTAGGAATTTCAAGATGGTGGCCATCTTGGATATTGGAATGGAACATTTTAAGCAAATCTGAATCTCCATGGCATCCGGATGCCTCCAAGTTTCACCTCAAATCAACCTTTGGTTTGGAATATGTCATTTGAAGAATTTCAAGATGTCCACCATGGCTGCCATTTTGGATTTATCCAAATGGAATGATTTTAGCGAATCTGAATCTCCATTTCACCCTGATGCCTCCCATCAAGTTTCAGCTCCATTTGACTTTTGGTTCGGAAGAGGTCGTTTGAAGAATTTCAAGATGGCCACCACGGCGACCATCTTGGACATTGGAAAGGAACAATTTGAGCAAATCTAAATTTCCATGTCACCCCGAAGCCACCCACCAAGTTTCAGCTCAATTCGACCATTGGTTCAGGAAGAGATATCGTTTGAAGAATTTCAAGATGGCCACCACAGCGGCCATCTTAGATATTGTAACGGAACAATTTGAGCACATCTAAACATTAGGAAAACATGCCCGTAAGAAATAATAGCGTCCAAGATGGTGTCAGAAAATGATAAATATTGGGTAACAAGAATTCCGCCAAAGGCTATGTCGCGCCTGTGGGGGCGCAAAGTCATCGAACCATGATATGTAGGTCAAGGTCAAACATAGATGCTTGCACAAAAGATTCCATTCTCAAATGCAAGCTTGTACTAAGTATCATTAATGAAGCTCTAATAATTCTTGAGAAATGAACTTAACCATTAGGGTGAACGCTAGGGTGGTCACACTATTTTACAAAGTCAGTGAACCATGAAATTTAGGTCAAGGTCAAATATGGATGCTTGCATTTAAGTTGCCATCCCCAGATTCAAGTTTGCACCAAATATCATAAATGAAGCTCTTATAAATCTTGAGAAATAAACTTGACCTTTAGGGTGAATGCTAGGGTGGTCGCAATATTTTACAAAGTCATTGAACCATGAAATATAGGTCAAGGTTAAATATGGATGCTTGCATGTAAGTTGTCATCCCCAGAAAGAGTTTGTACCAAGTATCATTAATGAAGCTCTTATAGTTCTTGAGAAATAAACTTGACCATTAGGGTGAACGCTAGGGTGGTCTCAAATGTTGATGCCTTGACAAACAGACGGACGAACGAACTAAGGAACGGACAAACGAGCGGACGGAAAACCGGGCCTCTATATCGCGCCATGCTAATTGCAGGCGCGACAAAAATGATTACATCTTTATTATTTTTGCTTTCAACATAGATTGTGGGTGCTCGTTAGAACCGCCTCAATGAGGTGGTTCTAATGAGTACCCACAATCTATGTTTTTGAGCAAAAATAAGGCAGATAATGTTTACCCCCGTAAACCCCAATTTTCTCTATATAAAGTGGGGTTTAGGGTGGTCTTTCTTTCACGGACTGTTATAGTGATGGCCCCCACAGCGGCCATCTTAGATATTGGAACGGAACAATTTGAGCAAATCTAAATCTCCATGTTGCCCAGATACCTCCCATCAAGTTTCAGCTCAATTCGATCATTGGTTCCAGAGATGTCGTTTGAAGAATTTCAAGATGGCCCCCATGGTGTCCATGTTGGATATCTGAATGGATTGTTTTTTTGCAAATCTGAATCTCCATGTCACCCCGATGCCTTCCATTTGTTGGATGAATTTCAAGATGGCTGCCATGGTAGCCATTTTGGAAATCCAACGGAACCATTTTAGCAAATCTGAATCACTATGTATCAGCTCAATCTGACTTCCGGTTTGGGAAGAGATGTCGAAAATGTGAAAAGCTAACGACGGACAACAGGCCACGGCATAAGCTCCAGGTGAGCTAATAAATGAAGGCAGGTAAGTATTTGTTTGAGGATACTTTGTCACAATAAGAGCTCTACAGAGCTTATGGTAGTGGTTTCAGATATGCAACGTTAAATAAGTCTTCTTTATCTTTTATAAATATATATATGGTCTTATGAAATGTAGGGGGTTGGACATGGCTATACTCTAAAATGAGTGCATAAACAATCAATGCTCCAGATTTACAAGGTGGTAACAGGCTTTGTCACAATTATTTGGAACCTATTATGGCACACAAAGCTCAAGCTTGTTTTGAGTGGGACGTCCAGTCAACACATACGCTTGCACGGAGCCTATCAGTTTACCAAACCACTCTTTCCTGAGCAGTACACTGAACACCCTTTCTGCCGAACTGGTAATTGCAATTCTTTAACCCTTTTAGTACCAAATGGAATCTTCCTCCTTATTTATAGCAGGGGTCCATTTAAAAATTAAGGGTGTCAGCTTGGGTTTTCTTCAAAACTGATTTGGAAATTGACTTAACTTTTGGCAAACATTGGAGGCCCTGATCAGACGCCACGTTCTGCGGCGTCTGATCTGGGCCAGCACTGTTTGCCAGGGTACTCGTTTTGGGGTTTCTGGTACCAAATGTGTTAAGCATCTTTAGTGTGAAATGATCGAAGAAAAGTTTTCATCGAGGTGGATATTGTTCAATGGGCAATTTTTTGTTTGATTTGAGGTATAACGTCCCCTCAACACTGTATAGGTCATTTTGGAGACGTTGCTTCCAATTTTATGGGACTTATCCAATATTAAGATGAAATGACATCTCAAGCCCTGCCGCCCAATGTAACCAATAACTTTCATATGCATGAACGGTCAGACTTGCAACACTATTCCTGGGTAGGCTTAAATTTGTTTGTTTGTTTGATTTGTTTGATATGCATGGGCGGACCGACTCACACCGCTTTGCCTGGGTAGACTTAAGATCCACTAAGCGGTTTACTGGTACACCTGTGTGGTCGGTTTCAGCTCTGCGTAGAAGCATTGTGCAGCCCATCTATTTCTTCAAGCCCCGTTGGGTGGGGACCGGGGTAGGCTTAAAACCTAAGCAGTTTACCAGTACTCCTGTGCGGTCAGTTTCAGCTCTGCATGGAAGCATTGTGCAGCCCATCTGTTTCTTCAAGCCCCGATGGGCGGGGTTGGGGTAGGCTAAAAACCTAAGTGGTTTACCAGTACTCCTGTGTGGTCGGTTTCAGCTCTGCATGGAAGCATTGTGCAGCCCATCTGTTTCTTCAAGCCCCGATGGGCGGGGTTGGGGTAGGCTAAAAACCTAAGCGGTTTACCAGTACTCCTGTGTGGTCGGTTTCAGCTCTGCTGTGGAAGCAGCAAAGTATCCTGAACAGGAAACACCTGTATTCTATTTGTATACTATTCTGAACAGTCTAAGTGCCCCTAGTTCCCTAAGCCACAAGTTACAGCCACTTTTCTGCAGGGATACTTAAAAACAAGCACGTCAGTTTCATTCTAACCATGCTAAATGATGCAGACATAAGTTTTGGGTACACTTCTGTACAGTATGAAATACAAGCAGATCATTAGAATGATTATGCAGTTCATAAATTTGTTTTCATCGAAAAGATATTCTTCCACTGCCACCAACCAAACACAATTTAAAACAATCTTAACTCTATACCGTCTTGAAAACTGGGACAATACCACAATCCTACATAAAACTGCAAGCCATGCACCATGCTCCGCCACTGCACTTATATAAAAAAACAAGTATACATTTCTGTACTATTTGGGCTTGAAAAAAGTTGAAGTTAAAAATGCAAAAAGGTGATAAAAAAGGAATTTCATGTTTCTGGAAATAACAATATGCATATCTTCAGACCATCTTACAAAGGCCTGAAAAGTTTCAAAAGGATTGGCCTAAAACTGAAGGAGTTGCACACGCACCTGTATACATTTCTGTAGTATTAGGGCTCGAAAAAAGTCTAAGTTAAAAGTGCAAAATTGTGATAAAAATAATTTCAGGACTCTGAAAAACAATATGCATATCTTCAGACCATGCTAAAAGCATTTGTAGAGTTTCAAAATGATTCGCCAAAAACTGACAGAGGAGTTGCGCACACAAGGTACATACTCCCTATACATTTCTATTGTATCAGGGCTATAAAAATAAATTCAGGATTCTGAAAAAACAATATGTACACCTTCAGACCATCTTCAAATCACATATAAAGTTTCAAAAGGATTGGACTAAAACTGTAGGAGGAGTTGCACACACAAGGTACATACTCCCTATGTTTCTTTTGTATTAGGGCGTGAAAAAAATTCTAAGTTAAAAATGCTAAAAAAGTGATAAAAAATAATTCAAAGATTCTGGTAAAAACAATATGCATATCTTCAGACCATCCTAAAAGCACCTGTAAAGTTTCAAAAGGATTGGCCAAAAAATGTAGGAGGAGTTGCGCACACAATAATGGTGTGGGGTGCTGACGGACGGACGTTCTCACGGATGTATACTTATATGGCTATTTTTGGCAGGATTGATACTTAACTGGCTACATTTAGCCACTGAAAAGAAGTATTTTCGGTGTCTAACGGAATAAATCCCATAGACTTTTATTGATTCTGTCCATTTACTTAGCCACCTAACTATACATTGTTGGTGCGGACAGACAGACTGATGGACAGACGGACTGACACTCAAAATTTCGAAGGGTATAACATAATACCCCGCAATTTCTGGTGGCGGGGCATAATAAAATGGGAACCATTTTTGTTTGATACAGCCGAAATATATACCAATCAAGGAGAAAGTAAAATCCCTACCCACTAATTTCTTGTGCAGCTCAAACCAACTGCAATCTTGCTGGGATAACACCTGACTATTCCAAAATGAATACAGGCACTTCTTGTCCATCACCATGACCGTTATGTTTCCACATGACCATCACAACCCCACATGACCATCACAACCCCACAGGATCATCATCTCCACAGGACCACCACCATGACCACACGATCACTCATCACTGGGCCATCATATATCCACATGACCATCACCATGATCATGTATCCGCAAGAACATCTCCATGACCACAACAACACCACATGACCACCATATCTCCAAACAACAATCACAACCTGTGACCATGACCATTACCATCTGGTCATGTTATATGCCAGACTCACAGAATAATTGGCTATGCTGCACTAAATAGAAACAAGAGGGCCATGATGGCCCTGGATCGCTCACCTGATCCTATTGTACAAACGGAATTGTGGGTAATATATGGTGGAGTGAAGGGTTTGAGCAATTTTGGTTGGACCCAAAGACCATTTCTGTGAAATTAATTCAAAATCAGTCTGCCTGTTTAGGAGTAGAAGTCATTTTGAAAAGTAGAAGTCATTTTTGATGAAATGACATCTCAAGCCCTGCCGCCCAATGAAACCAATGGGGTTTAAATGTATTGATGGTTCCACTTGCACCACTTTGCCTAGACAGGCTAAAACCTTCAAAGTGGTTTACCAATACTCCTGTAGAAGCACCTTGCAGCCAAGGTGGGTGGGGGCCAAAACTTTCAAAAGACATCTGTCTCTAAAAGGAAGCAATTTTATAGGAATGTTCCATGAGTGACCCTCTAACAAAATTGCTAAAAATATTTTGCTTAACTGAGCATGATGGCCACCACAGCTAAAAACCTCAAACCTCATTCCTGTCAAATAATTTCATAATCAATCCACTGGTTAAGGAGAAGAAGTTGTTTAAAGGTTTTGTTCACCAGAGCGGCATAGTTTGAGCAATTTGGTGGCGGGTCACCCAAGGAACATTCCTGTCAAGTAATTTCAAAATCCATCCACTGGTTAAGGAGAAGAAGTCGTTTAAAGGTTTTTCTATTTTTAGCTCTGGCAGCCATCTTGTTCACCAGAGCAGAATGGTTTGAGCACCTTTTGTAGAGGGTCGCCCAAGGAACATTCCTGTGAAGTGATTTCAAAATCCATCCATGGGTTAAGGAGAAGAAGTCGTTTAAAGTTTTTTTCTATTTTTAGCTCTGGTGGCCATTTTATTCAACTGAGCGGAACGGTTTGAATAATTGTGGTAGAGTGTCACCGAAGGAACATTCCTGTGAAATAATTTCAAAATCCATTCACTTGTTAAGGAGAAGTCATTTAAAGGTTTTTTCTATTTTTAGCTCTGGCGGCCATTTTGTTGACCTGAGCGGAACGATTTGGGCAATTTTGGTAAAGGGTCATTCTGGTGAAATAATTTCAAAATCCATCCGCTGGTAAAGGAGAAGAAGTCGTTTAAAGGTTTTTCTATAATAAGCTCTGGCGGCCATTTTGTTCACCCGAGCGGAACAGTATGAGCAATTTTGGTAGAGTGTCACCAAACAAACATTCCTGTGAAATAATTTCAAAATCCATCCACTGGTTATGGAGAAGAAGTCGTTTAAAGGTTTTTCTATTTTTAGCTCTGGTGGCCATTTTGTTCACCCGAGGGGAACAGTATTAGCAATTTTTGTAGAGGTTTACCAAAGGAACATTCCTGTGAAATAATTTTAAAATCCATCCACTGGTTAAGGAGAAAAAGTCGTTTAAAGCTTATTCTATTTTTAGCTCTGGCGGCCATTTTGTTCACCCGAGCGGAACGGTTTGGGCAATTTTGGTAGAGGGTCACCGAAGGAACATTCCTGTGAAGTAATTTCAAAATCCATCCACTAGTTAAGGAGAAAAAGTCGTTTAAAGCTTTTTCTATTTTTAGCTCGGGCGGCCATTTTGTTCACCCGAGCGGAACGGTTTGAGCAATTTTGGTAGAGGGTCACCCAAGGAACATTCCTGTCAAGTAATTTCGAAATCCATCCACTGGTTAAGGAGGAGAAGTCCTTTAAAGGTTTTTCTATTTTTAGCTCTGGTGGCCATTTTGTTCACCCGAGCGGAATGGTTTAAGCAATTTTAGTAGAGGGGCACCCAAGAAACCCTCCTGTGCAATAATTTCAAAATCCATCCACTGGTTAAGGAGAAGAAGTTGTTTAAAGGTTTTTTCTATTTTTAGCTCTGGCGGCCATTTTGTTCACCAGAGCTGAACGGTTTGAGCAATTTTGGTAGAGGGTCATCTAAGGAACATTCCTGTGAAACAATTTCAAAATCCATCCACTTGTTAAGCAGGAGAAGTCGTTTAAAGAATTTTCTATTTTAGCTCTGGCGGCCATCTTGTTCACCCGAGCGGAACAGTTTGAGCAATTTTGGTAGAGGATCACCCATGGAGCATTACTGTGAAATTAGATCAAAATCTGTCCAGCAGTTTTGGAGGAGAAGTTGTTTAAAGCAAAAGTTGACGACGGACGGACGCACGCACGGACGACGGACGACGGACAAAGACTGATCCCAAAAGCTCACGTTGAGCACTTCGTGCTCAGGTGAGCTAAAAAAAATAAACGCATAAACAATCACTGCTCTAGATTTATAAGCTGGTAAGAAATAGATGGGCTGTCCAGGCAAAGCAGTGTGAGTCGGCCTCTCCATGCTTATAAACCCTATTGGTTTCAATGGGCGGCAGGGCTTGAGATTTCATTTCATCTCCATGTCTGGTAAAAGTCCCACAAAATTGGAAGCAACGTCTCCAAAATGACCTTTACAGTGTTGATACGGACGTTAAACCACCAATCAATCAAATATTTAACGTTACTGCAGCTGGTGTCTGGGAATGTGTGGCGGCCATAAAATGTCTCCCTGCCCTACGTCAGTGTAGTTTATATTTTCTTTTGATTCCATTTTGGAATTTTGAAAATATTTGAGGGTCACTGATGAGGCTTAATTGGCCGAAACTAGCTAGTTTGGCCCAGAAAACATTACACTTAATATTTTCCAGTTCTGTGGTGTATTTCTTGCTTCCAAAGGATAATCCTTTTATACAACATTTGAAACAATTATCTGGCACCTTTGATGGCACACAAAGCTCAAGGCTTGTTTGGAGCGTGAAGACTGACTTCTGTCATTCATTTTTTTTAATTTGAACGAAAACATATGTAATCTGATTGGCTGATAGTCAGAAATAGGCGTGGCTAATTTTAATATTCAGCAGGATAAGGGTTAATTGTAATGTGTAGTCCTTTGTTCTTGTTCTTTGTATTCTTGTTGTATCCTCGTCGCCAATGTAAAATAGTAAGACACAACACTGTATAATACTACAGATGTTTACTATATTAAACCCGCAGAGCAACTGAAGTAGATTCTGAGGGCATGCTGTATTAAAATCTGATACTCTGAACTATAACCTTTTTTTGCGAAGGTAAATATGTAAATGGGGTATACATATAAACAACAACACTACATCATTGTGGAATTTTGTAAATATATTAGGGTCATTACTGACCCCTGGGCAGCCGAGACTAGCAAGTCTGGTCCAGAAATCTTGTACACACTATAGCTTTCAGTTCTGTTTTCCTTGCTTTCAAAGTATAACTTCTTAAAGAAATAATTCAGTAACTCGGCACAGGGGAGCGTGTGTAAAATATTGAAATATCGTTTGTGAAAATTGTTTCCATGGTCCTATTTACTCAACCTCCGACCTTTAGAAGACCTGGTTTTAAATGTTCATAAAATACATATCTCAGATGTACAGGCAGCTCCATCAAGGGCAATGCACTCCCAACACTGCTAAACCATATTTTCCAAAGGCTTGCTACATCTAAAAAAAACTATTAAAGGGTCTAAGTTTACCAATGCCAGAAAAAAAAAGATTGAAAACAGCTTGACAACACAAGCTGTAGCAAAATCCATCAACATCACAAAAGATCAATAAACAGTCTACAACACAAGCTGTAGCAAAATCCATCAACATCACAAAAGATCAATAAACAGTCTACAACACAAGCTGTAGCAAAATCCATCAACATCACAAAGATCAATAAACAGTCTACAACACAAGCTGTAGCAAAATCAATCAACATCACAAAAGATCAATAAACAGTCAAAAGCAGCTATCAAATGCATATTACACTGCCAAACATACCAATAGACGCACTTGACCAAGCAATACCCAATCAAAAATCAGTCCACCTTCAGCACCAAGATCAGTTGAAAAACTAACAAGAAAATGGTTACAAAGAGCTTAGTTCAATCAGGGATGAATGTCCATTACTAATCACTACTGGCAGCAAATTTTATTGACGATGTGCTTTTCTCCAGAGCAACCCATTTCCTCTAAACATAAAGGCTTCCATGCACCATCAGTGACTCGTGAACGCTTAAAGACATTTATGAGAAACAATGCTAGAAAAAGGAAAAAGGGAACCCAAACATTGTCACTAATGTGACTAGACATATGGCTAAATGGGACCGAGCAACTATATATACGCCTCCAAACAAGCAGGGTGTCACATGATATAAGGCTTCCTGATTTAAACATTTTTTTTTTCGTATCTGTGAAAATCACCACTTCTGAAAATGTGAAAATAGAAGTGGAGGCAATGATCAGAAATCGATACAATTAACCCACAGCTCCCATCAACACCAACTGCGAAAAGCCGAAAGGACTTACTTTCCCACAAAATTTCCCATAGGCTATCCAAAATAAAATAATATAAGTGACACAAACACCCAAAAACAAACCATAACAAAAACCACGACAGAAGAACCGCCTTTGAATGGTCAGCGGAAACTAATTCCACCAGGGGGCTTAAATCAATTTTACGTGGCCACAATCCTCGCCCTTACTTCGGTCGCGATTAAGAAATAATTTGTTCAGTCTGCATGTAGGTCTCCTCATTTATCAGTACAACATCTCCGTGAACACAAAAATCAAACAACCACAGAGATGAAACAACGGTGAGGACTCGACAGCAAGAAACAACTGAAATGCTGGAGCAAAAGAAAACCAACAGTTACACTCCGATGGGCCCAACCAGAGACAGAGCATCGGGTACCAACCAACATAAGCCTTTACGTTGGAACAGTCATAAAATCTGAGGCCTGACCCACCTGCGTGCAATTAAAGAGGGAAGCAAAGTGGTCAACCGTGATTGGGTTAACTACCATGCATGCAGTCTGTCGTATATGTGTGTGTGTGTGTGTGTGAATTCCGTGTTAACGTTGCTTTCAACAACTTTTCAGTCATATCACGACGGTGTCTGGTTGCGACAGGGAGCTCAATGCTCACTTTTATAGTGCTGCCTCACTGAAGTACCATGTCCAAGACACATTACATGACACCACACCCAGTCACATTATCCTGACACTGGGTCGACCAGTCCTAGCTCTACCCCGTAAATCTGAGTGGCAAGCGAGGAGCAGCTAGTACCATTTTAACGACTTTGGTATGTCGCGGGCCGGGATCGAACCCGTGACCTCCCGTTCCCCAGAGTGGACACTACCAACTGAGCTATCGGGTCCGGTAGTCTGTCGTATAACATAAATGCTGTACCCAATCTTTTTATATCGAAGAATGATTTTACGAAATTGGGTGCTGAAATTATTGGATGGATGGATGGATGATTTATTTAAAGACGCTCAACCCTAACAGGGCATATAGCGTCTAATACAGTTATATATTATACATAAAATTGTGCAAGATTAAACAATTAAAATTTTAATAATTACAGTTTGTTAAAAAGACCGATTTCTTTAAGAAAATTGATTAATTGGTAAAAAGGAACATTATTAAAAAGATCTTTCATTGTAGTAATGTTAAAATATTTTGACCGTATATGATTAAATTCAATACATGAGATGAGAAAGTGTTTAACTGTGAACGGTTCGTTACAAGATATACAGAAAGGTGCTTGTTCGTTTTTTAAAATGTAGGAATGAGTGAGTCTTGTGTGTCCAATACGGCATCTCGTAAATTTTGTCTGATCTTATCGGCTATAGTTCAAAAATGAGCATTTACTGTAAAAAATAGGTTGAATTTTATTTAATTTATTATTAGTTTCATTGTCCCAAATAGATTGACATTTTTTCTTTATATATTTATTGATGTTTGATTTGAAATCAGAGAAAGGAATTTTTAAATTTGTAACAGTTAACGATAATGCCGACTTGGCTTCCAAGTCAGCCAATTCAATTCCACGAATATTAACATGACTTGGAAGCCAGCAGAATACAATCTCCTTGCAGACAGAAAGGTAGTGATATTTTCGTAAAATTTGTTGAATCAAGGGGTTCCTGTGCTGTTGGTCTTTCAGAGCTTTTAATACAGAAAGGAAATCGGAATAAATGATAAATTGTTTTTCGGATTGATCTCGTATATGATAGAGTGCTATATCAATTGCTTTCGCTTCAGCGGTAAAAATAGAGCTATTATCGGGTAATCTAATGCTGTCTGTGAAATTCAGACTAATGACAGAACAAGCAACTTTCTCATCTTGTTTCGAACCGTCAGTGTAAATGGAAATGTTACGTTTAAAATTGGATTTGATTTCTAAAAATTCGTTCTTAAAAATATGAGATTCTACTTCTGTTTTCTTATTTTTATTTAAATCTAAAATAATCTTTGGAGCACTTAACGTCCATGGCTCTTTTGATGGTAACGAAAAAGATTGAATATTATTAATATTAATATTGGCCTCCATAAATAATGGCTTGATTCTTAGGCCAAGCGGTTTAATAGCCGATGGTTTGTTGTTGTAAAATCGTTCGTAATTAGGATTAAAAACAATGTCATATGCTGAATTTCGTGGATTGGCGGCCAATTGAGTAGCATATTGGAGAGACAATTTCTCCCTTCTAACAGAGTGATGGTTCATTCGATTCAGCATAAAGACTTTCAACAGGTGAGGTGCGAAAGGCACCTAGTGCTAGACGTAAACCTTGATGATGTATAGTATCCAAAGATTTTAAATAAGATTTCCTAGCAGATCCATAGACTATGGAGCCATAGTCCAATTTGGAACGAATTAAAGATCTATAAAGATTTAAAAGAAGAGTGCGATCTCCTCCCCAGTCGGAACTGGACAGGACTTTAAGAATATCAAGAGCTTTTAAACATTTAGCTTTCAAAGCTTTGATATGGGGAATAAAAGACAATTTGTTATCGAATAAAAGACCCAAAAATTTCGCTTCAGTGACGACTGGAATTGGACTGCCGTATATAGTAAGAACAGGATCTAAATGCAACTTTCGAATTTGGCAGAAATGAACACACTGAGTTTTTGTTTTTGAAAATTTAAAACCATTTTCTGTTCTTCAAGTTTCTATATTATTTAAACACCTTTGCAGTTTAAATTCAATGGTTTCCATATTTTTGGAACGATAAAAAATTCCAAAATCGTCGACAAAAAGCGAACAATCTGGGTCTTTGACACATTTAACTATATTATTAATTTTAGAAGTGAACAAGGTCGGTGATAAAATACTACCTTGTGGTACACCTTGTTCTTGATCAAATGTGTCCGATAATGTATTTCCTATGCGGACATTAAAAATGCGATTAGATAGGAAATTGTGAATAAACAGTGGTAATCGGCCTTTAAGGCCCAAGGTGTGTAAATCTTTCAAGATGCCATATTTCCAAGTCGTATCATAGGCCTTTTCGAGGTCAAAGAATACAGCTACGACATGTTCTTTTTTAATAAAGGCATCACGTATAAATGATTCTAAGCGAATCAAATGATCGTTAGTAGAGCTGTTTTTTCTAAATCCAGCTTGAAATTTAGTGATAAGCTGGTTTGATTCTAAGAACCAAACCAGCCTATCATTAATCATTCTCTCCATTGTTTTACATAAGCAACTTGTCAAAGCAATAGGTCTGTAATTAGTGGCTTCAGTATGATCTTTATTAGGTTTCGGAATAGGAATAATGGTAGCTTTTCTCCAGTTTTCAGGGAACTTTCCTGTGATCCAAATATCATTCTAAATATTTAACCCTTATCTTGCTGTTCACGACAACCTCTATCTTTGCAAACAGTGTAGATCCAGATCAGATGGCCTCTGAAGAAGCCATCTGATCAGGATCTGCACTGTTTGACATTCAGTTTATGAATATGTAGGAATAAATTTCTTCAAATAATCTGATTGGTTCAAAGTCAGAAATGGGTGTGGCTTACTTGAATATTCAGCAAGAGAAGGGTTAATAATGTTTCCAATGCCTTGTTGGGTAAATGTTTTAAAATTTGATAGTGTGTGTCATCAGGGCCAACAGCAGTATCATAAGATTTATGGAGAGCATCTAATAATTCTTTTGTAGAGAAAGGTAAATTATATTTTTCATGATTTAATGAAGAAAAATTTAAGTTCTTTTTCTCTTGTTCTTGTTAAATATTTTGGAAGCTTTCTGAATAATTTGAGCTAGAGGAGTTTTTCTGAAAATTTCCACCCAAGGCATTGGAAATGTCTTTAGCCGTTGAACACACATTTCCGTTCTATTTGATATGGACATGTTTATTAGATTTGTTTTTGCCACTAATTTTTCTTATCATGTCCCATATTTTCTTCGTTGGCGTTCTGGTATTCAGTTTGGAGACGTATTGCTGCCAAGATGCTTTTTTGGCCGATTTTATTGTTTTGCGAGCTTTAGCTCGCATATGTTTGGCATGGATAAGATTTTCTTTCATACCTGTCAACTTTTCAAATTTTTCATGGGCGAGATTCTGCGTGTCAAGACATTTTTCGATGGAATAAAGCGCGGTGAATATTTTCCGCAAAGTTTCCATGGGGGAGTTTTTTTTTCAAACTAGTAGACGCACTCCAGTCCACTAGTACAATCAGAAACATTGCATGTTTACATTTTATGTATTATCCAATAAATGACTGGTATAATACTTAAGCTTCAATAATTAACATATAATAAAAAGTATTTGCAATAACTAAAGATTGTCTGAATATATGATCCGTCTGAAATAAGGTTCTTTTACTCAGAAACAGTTTTCATACAATTGCAAGGAATGTTTAATGCCCGACTATAACAGCCTTTATTTTGCAAAACAATTGTTTCTGAAGTGCTAGAACACTCATACCAAATAACAATACAATTCTTAGTTTGAGAGATAAAAACTACTATTTTTATAGTCGCGAAAATACGTGACATTGCTCATTCATAGGTAAATATTTATTTTCATTATATCTTGGAGATATTAAATAATTGTTCAAACATACTTACATGAAAAGATCAGCAAAGGGCATCCCTGTTCATGTTCATACAGATAGAAAACTGTTGGCAACTTGCATTTGTTTGTGGGTACTGGGTATTCTATCATTGGGTTAAAAATAGTAAATACAGCTAAAAATATACTCTGACAGGGTTTTTCCATCTCCAAAATAGATAGTGACGAAATCCAAGATATTCAAAATGACTATCCACAAACAATATGGCTGATAAAAATACCAAGCGTGAGGAGGTGGAAAAATCGTGATTTTTGCCTTATTTTGGCAATACGATCGTGAGGTCAAAATGCATGGAAAAATCGTGAAACTCACTCCTAATGGATGAAAGTTGGCAGGTATGTTCTTTTGTTGGTTGTTTATTAAATTTTCGTAATGCAGATTTTCTTTTATTGAATGAAGTTTTAACTTCATCATTAAACCAAGGTCTGTTTCGTTTTGAAAAGGTCGAGGATTTAGGAATACATTTTTCAGCAATATCAATCAATTGATCAATAAAATCTTGTATATCATTTGCAGTTTTAACAAGAGGCCCATGGGCCACTATGCTCACCAGAGCTCAGGTGGGCACTGCCAAATTGCAGCCATGTATTTTAACATGATATCATTTTAATCTGCCAAATGAACCCCCATATCCAAATGAGCATCAATGTGGACTCAGTATATGAAACATTAGGCCTTTTATGAAGTAGAGGGGGTGGGGCATGGACCCAATGGAGCCCTGGTTGGTATCACTAAATGTGTCTTATCACAAAGAACAAGAATATATATGGTTTAGCAGTGGGGATCTGCATGGCTGGAGATAAAAGTGGAGGGGTTGGAGCATGCCCTGTCGTTCCCAGGAAAGCCCAAGATTGTTGTCCCTAAATGTGTCTCATCATAAGGACCAAGTATATATATGGTTTAGGGGTGGGAATCTGAACGGTTTCCAAGATATCCTTTCATGAAGTGATAAAGGAGAGGACTGGCCCCTGCGGACACCCCTACAGTAGGTGTGCTAATAATAAGGAACAAGAACATATATGAATATGGGGTGGGGATTTGAATGGTTTCTGAAATATATGGCCTTTTATGAAGTGGAAGGGCGGGGCACATTGCCTCAGCACAAAGAGACCCCCAAGTTGGTGTGACTGAATGAGTCTTATCATAAGGAACAAGAATATATATGGTTTAGGGGTGGGGATCTGAACTATTTCTGAGATATGTGGCTTTTAATGAAGTCAAGCGGTGGAGCAAGGCTCGGGCATGCCCCGGGGACTCACAAGCTGGTGTCAATGAATGTGCCTTATCATAAGGAAGATGAATATATATGGTTTAGGGGTGGGGCTCTGAACAGTTTCTGAGATATAAGGCCTTTTGTGAAGTGCAGGGGTGGGGCAAGGCCCAGGGAGACCCCCAGGTTGGTGTCAATGAAAGTGTCTTATCATAAGGAACAAGAATATATATGGTTTAGGGGTGGGGATCTGTTAGGTTTCCGAGATATTGTGATATTATGAAATGGAGGGGGTGGGGCATGGCCCCAGCACATCCCTGGGGACCACCAGGTTGGTGTCACTGAATGTGTCTCATCATAATGAACAAGAACATATATGGTTTAGGGGTAGGGATCTGAACAGTTTCTGAGATATATGGCCTTTTGTGAAGTGAAGGGGTGGGGCATGGCTCCGGCGCACCCCGGAAGACCCCCAATTTGGGGTCAATGAATGCGTCTTATCATAAGGAGCAAGAATATATATGGTTTAGGGGTGGGGATCTGTAAGGTTTCCGAGATATTGGGCCTTTTATGAAATGAGGGGGCGGGACATGGCCCCGGCGCATCCCGGGGGACCCCCAGTTTGATGTCACTGAATGCGTTTTATCATAAGGAACAAGAGTATATAGGGTTCAGGGGTGGGGATCTGAATGGTTTCCGAGATATTGGGCCTTTTATGAAGTGGAGGGGGTGGGGCATGGCCTCGGCACATCCCGGAGGACCTCCAGGTTGGTGTCACTGAATGCGTCTTATCAATAGGAACAAGAATATATATGGTTTAGGGGTGGGGATCTGTAAGGTTTCTGAGATATAGGTCATTTTATGAAGTACTGGGGGCGGGGCATGGCCCCGGCACAACCTACTGGACCCCCAGGTTGACATAAAAGCATATGGCTGAGAGAAGTTTACTAAAGGAACATTTCTATGAAAGTTTTGTCAAAATATCTGCAAAGGCTTTGTAGTTAATGCCATTTTTCAATTTTCCCCATTATAAGTATATGGAAAATCTAAGTTGCCATAGCAACCAAACTAAAGAGCCGAATTTCATAAAAAACACAAAACCTGTAAAGGCAAATATGGTGAATATTTCCATAAACTTTCAGCCTCATAGAGCATACGGTTTCTGAGGAGATGATTTTTTAAGTATTTTTTTTTCTATTTTTTGCATTTTGGTTTCCATGGCAACCATTAAAATTGAGCAGTAGGCCTAAAATCATATGGTAGATACTAGATTGCTTAAGGAACATTTCTATGAAAGTTTTGTTCCAATATCTGCAAAGGCTTGGCAGTTAATGCCATTTTTCAATTTTCCCCATTATAAGTCTATGGGAGCTCTAAGTTGCTATAGCAACCAAACTGAAAAGCCGATTTTCATAAAAAACACAAACTTTTAATCCCCCAACCCAAGCATGCTACAGATAAAATTTGGGCCCAATCGACCCAGTGGTTTCAGAGGAGATGTCGTTTGAAAGTGTTGACGACGACGCAGACGCCGACGACGACGACGACGACGACGCCGACGACGACGACGACGGACAAATGCCTATCCTATAAGCTCCCCCGGAGCCTTCGGCTCTGGTGAGCTAAAAATTTCAGGTTTGAGTTTTTCATTACATAATTGATTAAAATTTTCCCAATTTGCTTAACTCAAATTCCATCTGGGGTGACGATCTTCATGGGTCGATTCAATTTCTTCAATTACTATCGGAAAATGATCGCTCCCATGGAGATCGTCCACAACAGACCAATCAAAATCCAGATAAATATTTGGAGAGCAAATTGAAAGATCTAAAGCAAAATAATTTCTTGTGGGAGAATGAAGGTATGTTGGTTGTTTATCATTAAATAAACATAAATCATTTTCAGCAATAAAATTTTCTATGATTTCTCCTTTGTCATTTGTATCCGAGCAACCCCATAATTTGCTGTGACTATTAAATGTTCTATAAAGGGGTATCCTTTGGAAGCAAGGAATACATCACAGAACTGGAAAATATGGAGTGTATATGTTTTCTGGGCCAGACTAGCTAGTTTCGGCCAATTAGGCCTCATCAGTGACCCTCAGATATTTTCAAAATTCCACAATGGAATCAATGATCCCAAAGGACAAGAAAATATAATCTACACTATGGTGTAGGGCAGGGCGACGTTTTACCGCCGCCACACATTCCCACACACCAGCTGTAGTGAAGTTAAATGTTCTATAAAAGGGGTATCCTTTGGAAGCAAGGAATACATCACAGAACTGAAACATATGGAGTGTATATGTTTTCTGGGCCAGACTAGCTAGTTTCGGCCAAATAGGCCTCATCAGTGACCCTCAGATATTTTCAAAATTCCACAATGGAATCAATGATCCCAAAGGACAAGAAAATATAATCTACACTATGATGTAGGGCAGGGAGACGTTTTACCGCCGCCACACATTCCCCTAATAATATATAATGACTGGGTAATTGATTAGTTAAATTTTCTAAATCTTGTTTAGAAATCGTTATGGATTTGGATAAAGTGACGTTTGCAGCAACAGCTTGTAAATTAGTGTTTACATCTGTTTTCCTATGAGGAACGTCAGATTTTACCAGGATTGATGTACCTCCTGATGCCTTCTGATTATCCGTTGTGAGATGATTGTACATACTGTAACCTTTAAAATTAATATTGTCTGATGTTTTCAAAAAAGTTTCTTGGAGACAAATGACATTAGGAGAAAAAAGTGTAGATAAAATTAAAAGTTCGTTAAAATTGGCTTTAAGTCCTCGACAGTTCCATTGAATTATTGACTTCTTATCCATGATTAAATGGAGAGAAGATTAAAACAAGGAATTTAATCCTTTATTTTTTATTAGGCTTTGAGAACGTGGACGGATCACCGTCCAACTCCATGTCCTCAAGGGCGCCGTACTGATTAGCCAGTATTACTGGATCAGCCGACGCCCCTTTACTGTTAGGGTTAGATCCTTTATGCTTTTCTTTGTCTTTTTTGTCTTTTCGATCCGCTGTCCCGGACGTGGACCGAGAGTGAGATCTGCTAGAATGGGTGTTCGGTTGTGAACTGGTCTGTGAAGTTTGTCTTGACTGATGAGAAGATGTAGGTTGTGACGATGTTGTAGGTTGTGACGATGTAGTAGGTTGTGACGATGTAGGTTGTGACGATGTGGTTTTTGGTTTAACATTAGAGGTAATTACTTTAGAATAGGGTTTAATTTCAAAATCTTTCTCATTAAATTGTGTGGATGTTTCTTTTGTTTCAGGTTTGCTGGTAAGGGATTGTACAACTTTGGCGAATGTTTTTTCTGGTTTGTTTTGTTGAATTGTCATTGCTTCCAAATAGGTGACGTTTTGTGTAACTTTGATTTTCATGATTTCTTTTTCTGTTTTCCAAACTTCACAGACACTGGATTTAGACAAATGATCTTTTCCGCAGTTCACACATTTTGGAGAATTCTTGCAGTTGATAGTGTGATGATCGGTACCACCACACTTCTGACAAACAGATCCGTCAGGGACAGTACAGTCGTTTTCGTGGTGTCCAAACCTCTGACAATTGAAACATCGCAGAGGATTGGGCACGTAAATGTCAACCGGTATTATCCTGTAAAATATTTTCAGTGTTGAATGTTAGAAGTAACGTATTTGTGTCAATGAGTTTTCCATCTTTTTTAATTTAAAATCGTTTGCAGGCCATTACTCCTTGTTCTTTGAGATATTCGACGATGAAATTATTGGGGTTATAAATTCTTCTGAATTTATATACTAAGTCACCTTAAAATTTGTGTTCCGATAAACCTTGTTGCAGAAAAGATTTACGTCCAATATTAAATTTTGAAATTAAATCAGAATTTTGGAAAGGCTTTGCATAGTTTATGGTACCGATAACCCTGATCAAGAAGTTTAGCCGTCAACAATTTATTATGAGTCAGTTACATGACTACACACTCTGGAAAATCCAAATAATTGCGAAATATAAACGCCATAGGATGGCGCACGAGGAACATCACCATCAAACAAGAGGGGAGGGCCATGATGGCCCTGGATCGCTCACCTGATCCATAAGTAACAAGTGGGCCCCAGGGAGGGCCATTATTGACCCGAGGGCTATAATGTGCATAATGTTGAGGGAGGTCTAAAAAGGTCGAGCTTCATACCAAATATCAACAAAGGCAATAATTTGAACAATCTTGGCAAAGGTCCACTAGATGGGGCAACACACCAAATATCAAAGCCCTGGGCCTTGAAGTTTCAGAGAAGAAGATTTTTTTAAAGATATTCCCTACAAATGCCTATGTAAAACCAAATGGCCCCCCGGCGGGGGCATTTTTGGCCTCAGGGCTAAAATTTAAACAATCTTGATAGTGGTCCTCTAGATGAAGCTTCACACCAAATATCAAAGACCTGGGCCTTGCGTTTCAGAAAAGAAGATTTTCAAAGATTATCTCTATATAAGTCTATGTAAAACCAAAGGGCCCCGGGGCGGGGGCATTTGTGGCCTAGGGGCTATAATGTGAACAATCTTATGGTAGAGGTCCACTAGATGAAGCTTCATACCAAATATCAAAGACCTGAGCCTTGTGGTTTCAAAGAAGAAGATTTTTAAAGATTTTCCCTATATAAGCCAATGTAAAACCAAAGGGCCCTGTGGCGGGGGCATTTTTTGTCCCAGCACTAAAATTGGACCAATCTTGGTAGGGGTCCACTAGATGAAGCTTCATACCAAATATCAAAGTCCTGGGCCTTGTGGTTTCAGAGAAGAAAATTTTTAAAGATTTTCCCTATATAAGCCTATGTAAAACCAAAGGGCCCCGGGGCAGGGGCATTTTTGGCCCCAGCACTATAATTTGAACAATCTTGGTAGGGGTCCACTAGATGAAGCTTCATACCAAATATCGAAGACCTGGGCCTTGTGGTTTCAGAGAAGAAGATTTTTAAAGATTTTCCCTTTATAAGCCTATGTAAAACCAAAGGGCCCCGGGGCGGGGGCATTTTTGGCCCCAGCACTATAATTTGAACAATCTTGGTAGGGGTCCACTAGATGGAGCATCATACGAAATATCAAAGACCTAAGCCTTGTGGTTTCAGAGAAGAAGATTTTTAAAGATTTTCCCTATATAAGCCTATGTTAAACCAAAGGGACCCGTGGCGGGGGCATTTTTTGTCCCTGCACTAAAATTTGAACAATCTTGGTAGGAGTCCACTAGATGAAGCTTCATACCAAATATCAAAGTCCTGGGCCTTGTGGTTTCAGAGAAGAAGTTTTTAAAAAATTTTCCCTATATAAGCCTATGTAAAACCAAAGGGCCCCGGGGCGGGGGCATTTTTGGCCCCAGCATTATAATTTGAACAGTCTTGTTAGGGGTCCACTAGATGAAGCTTCATACCAAATATCAAAGACCTGGGCCTTGTGGTTACAGAGAAGAAGGTTTTTAAAGATTTTCCCTATATAAGCCAATGTAAAACCAAAGGGCCCCGTGGCGGGGGCATTTTTTGTCCCAGCACTGAAATTTGAACAACCTTGGTAGGGGTCCACTAGATGAAGCTTCATACCAAATATCAAAGACCTGGGCCTTGTGGTTACAGAGAAGAAGGTTTTTAAAGATTTTCCCTATATAAGCCAATGTAAAACCAAAGGGCCCCGTGGCGGGGGCATATTTGGCCCCAGCACTATAATTTGAACAATCTTGGTAGGGGTCCACTAGATGGAGCTTCATACCAAATATCAAAGACCTGGGCCTTGTGGTTTCAGAGAAGAAGATGTTTTAAGTTTTTTGGTGAAAAAATCTATTTTTGGCTCCTGTGACCTAGATGTGCAACGGACCGGAACCATTTGAACAACTTTGAAAGGGGACCACCTAAGGATCATTCCTGTGCAGTTTGTTCAAAATCCGATCAGAGGTTTAGGAGGAGATGTCGTTTAAAGAAATTGTTTACGCACGCACGCACGGACGGACGCACGGACGCACGCACGACGGACGACGGACAAAAAGTGATCCCAAAAGCTCACCTCGTCACTACGTGACGGTGAGCTATAAAAGGAAAGTTTACAATCTCAAAATCAAAATCATCGCGTTGATCATAAATTTTGCAAGAAACAAACCTATCTACAATAGACAGATGTAAATCCAAAAACAGGGCCTCGGTACAGAAGAATTTGCTTTATTTAACTGAAGTTCTGGGTGGTAAATTCGACTGATCAAACCATCAATTTTTGTTTGATTTGCAGTTTAGCGTCCCCCGTCAACACTGTAAAGGTCATTTTGGAGACGTCGCTTCCAATTTTGTGGGGCTTTTACCCGACCTTGAGATGAAAGGACATCTCAAGCACTGTCGCCCAATGAAACCAATATGGCTTATTAGCATGGATGGGCCCGCTTTGCCTGGGCAGGCTTTGATCCTCTTAGCGGTTTACCAGTACTTGTGTGCGGTCGGTTTCAGCTCTGCGAGGGAGCATCGTGCAGCCCATATATTTCTTCAAGCCCCGATGGGCAGAGGCCAGATCAAACCATCGAAATAGGTATTATCAATATTTAACTAGAATTTGTTTTTCTACAAAAACACAAATGTCTCCCTTTTTGACCTCTAAGTATGTCCTTGACATTGTACATAGAGAAATAAGAAAGTTATTGACCATACACAAAAAAGCCCTTTTTTACATTTGACCTTTGAGGTACAATACATCGTCTCATGATAGTTAACATTTCTGCCAAGTAATTTCATAATCCATCAAAGAATAACAAAGTTATTGACTGTACACAAAAAGGTCCCATGGACCTTGGTCTTGCACACGACTCATTGTCTAAGGAAGGTAAACATTTCTGCAAGGTTATTTTAAAAAGTCCATCCAGAAAAAAATGTTATTGACTGGACGGAAAAAAAAACTTTACCTTTGACCTCTTAGAATTTCACAATCTATCCAGGAGTAAGAAAGTTATTGACTGAACACTAAAAAAGGCCCCTTTTTTACATTTGACCTCTTAGTATGACCTTGACCTTTGAGGTACCAACATGGGTCCTGCAAGAGACACATCGTCTCATTGCGGTTAACATTTCTGCCAAGTAATTTCAAAATCTATCTAAAAATAAGAAAGTTATTGATCAAACACAAAAAAGAGGACCTTGTTTTATACCTTTGACCTCTAACTATGACCTTGACCTTTGAGGTACCAACCTGCGTCATACCCACCAGTCTCAAGGTGGTTAATATTTCTGCCGAGTAATTTCAAAATCCTCCTGAAAATAATGAAGTTATTGACTGGACAAGATTTGCCCATACATACAGACAAACTTCCAAGAAAGATAACCCAAAAAGTATAAATGCAACAGAGTTATAGTTCTTGTGCTCTGCACATTGCCTAATATTGATTAATATTTAGAGGTTTCGTGAAGATAGCTTGAAAAGTTTTCAAGTTATAGAGCGGACACGATTTTGTGACAGACGGACAGATGGACGAATGGACAGACAGACACCCAGGGAAAAACAGACGCCCGGGGAAAAACAATGTCTCCCTGAAAAAAAATTTCGGGGGGGGGGGAAGACCTAATAAATCATCCAAATATCTAGAAGTGGAGCTAAAAGCTTCAATGATTTCAGACACGTTTTCAGCAGAAAGGGACATGAAGTCTCTCATAACAAAACAGCCACTAGTTGTGCGCAATTAGTACCCACTGGAATACCCACAACTTGTCTAAATAACTTACAGGTACCCTGCCGTAATATGTCGGTGTTATGGTTTCAATGTTGGTAAATACTGTCTATTTATAAATCATAACAAACAACGGTGTTTTCCACAGGTACGTAACGTGTTATATTCTAACAAAAAACCACTTAATTTTGCAATGTCATTGTAATCAATTGCGTAGCGCAACTAGTAGCGAGGAGCGCCTAGAATGACTGGTTTACTTTCATGAGGGTCGCAGGTTCGATCCTCGCAGACAACCTTTTTTCATAAAGCTATTAAAAGCATGATTTATTTTTTTTCTTGATGTTTTTTTTTAGCTCACCTGACCGAAGGTCATGGTGAGATTTTGTGACAGTAAGATGTCCGGCGTCGTCGTGCGTCGTGCGTCGTGCGTCGTGCGTCGTCCGTCGTCCGTCGTGCGTCGTCCGTGCGTAAACTTTTTCTTGTGAACACACTAGAGGCCACAGTTTTGGTCCAATTATCATCAAACTTGCTCAGAATGATAATCATGACAATATCTCGGTCAAGTTCGAATTTGGGTCATGTCGGGTAAAAAAGTAGGTCAGTAGGTCAAATCATAGAAAAACCTTGTGAACACTCGAGAGGCCACAATTTTGGTCCAATCATCATCAAACTTGCTCAGAATGATCATTGTGACAATATTTTAGTGAAGTTTGAATATGGATCATGTCGGCTTAAAAAGTAGGTCAGCGGGTCAAATCATAGAAAAACCTTGTGAACACCCTAGAGGCCACAATTTTGGTCCAATCATAATCAAACTTGCTCAGAATGATCATCATGACAATATCTTGGTCAAGTTCGAATATGGGTCATGTCCGGTCAAAAAGTAGGTCAGTAGGTCAAATCATAGAAAAACCTTGTGAACACTCTGAAGGCCACTGTTTTGGTCCAATTATCATGAAACTTGCTCAGAATGACCATTGTGACAATATTTCAGTCCAGTTCGAATATGGGTCATATCGGGTTAAAAAGTAGGTCAGCGGGTCAAATCATATAAAAACCTTGTGAACACCCTAGGGGCCACAATTTTGGTCCAATCATGATCAAACTTGCTCAGAATGATCATCATGACAATATCTCGGTCAAGTTTGAATATGGGTCATGTCCGGTTGAAAAGTAGGTCAGTAGGTCAAATCATAGAAAAACCTTGTGAATACTCAGGAGGCCAAAAGTTTGGTTAAATCATTAATCTTGCTCAGAATGGTCATTGTGACAATATCTTGGCTAAGTTTGAATAAAGGTCTTTTCGGGTCAAAAAGTAGGTCAGTAGGTCAAATTAAAGAAAAAACTTGTGAACACTCTAGTTTTACATAGACTTATATAGGGAAAATCTTTAAAAATCCTTTTCTCTGAAACCACAAGGCCTAGGTCTTTTATATTTGGTATGAAGCTTCATCTAAAAGACCCCTAACAAGATTATTCAAATGATAGTGCTGAGGCCAAAAATGTCCCCGCCCCCGGGCCCTTTGGTTTTACATAGGCTTATATAGGGAAAATCTTTAAAAATCTTCTGCTCTGAAGCTGCAAGGCCCAGGACTTTGATATTTGGTATTAAGCTTTATCTAGTGGACCCCTACCAAGATTGTTCAAATTATAGTGCTGGGGCAAAAAATGCCCCCGTTCCGGGGCCCTTTGGTTTTACATGGCCTTATATAGGGAAAATCTTTAAAAATCTTCTTCTCTGAAACCGCAAGGTCCAGGACTTTGATATTTAGAATGAAGCTTCATCCATTGGACCTCTACCAAGATTGTTCAAATTATCGCCCTTGGGCCAAAAATGCCCCCGCTCAGGGGCCCTTTGTTTTTACATAGACTTATATAGGGAAAATCTTTAAAAATCCTTTTCTCTGAAACCACAAGGCCTAGGTCTTTTATATTTGGTATGAAGCTTCATCTAAAAGACCCCTAACAAGATTATTCAAATGATAGTGCTGAGGCCAAAAATGTCCCCACCCCCGGGCCCTTTGGTTTTACATAGGCTTATATAGGGAAAATCTTTAAAAATCTTCTGCTCTGAAACTGCAAGGCCCAGGACTTTGATATTTGGTATTAAGCTTTATCTAGTGGACCCCTACCAAGATTGTTCAAATTATAGTGCTGGGGCAAAAAAAGCCTCCACCTGGGCCCTTTGGTTTTACATAGGCTTATATAGGGAAAATCTTTAAAAATCTTCTTCTCTGAAACCGCAAGGCCCAGGACTTTGATATTTTGTATGAAGCTTCATCTAGTGGACCCCTACCAAGATTGTTCAAATTATAGCCCTTGGGCCAAAAATCCCCATGCTCAGGGGCCCTTTGGTTTTACATAGACTTATATAGGGAAAATCTTTAAAAATCTTCTTCTCTGAAACCGCAAGGTCCAGGACTTTGATATTTAGAATGAAGCTTCATCCAATGGACCTCTACCAAGATTGTTCAAACTATCGCCCTTGGGCCAAAAATGCCCCCGCTCAGGGGCCCTTTGTTTTTACATAGACTTATATAGGGAAAATCTTTAAAAATCCTTTTCTCTGAAACCACAAGGCCTAGGTCTTTTATATTTGGTATGAAGCTTCATCTAAAAGACCCCTAACAAGATTATTCAAATGATAGTGCTGAGGCCAAAAATGTCCCCGCCGCCGGGCCCTTTGGTTTTACATAGGCTTATATAGGGAAAATCTTTAAAAATCTTCTGCTCTGAAACTGCAAGGCCCAGGACTTTGATATTTGGAATTAAGCTTTATCTAGTGGACCCCTACCAAGATTGTTCAAATTATAGTGCTGGGGCAAAAAAAGCCTCCGACTGGGACCCTTTGGTTTTACATGGCCTTATATAGGGAAAATCTTTAAAAATCTTCTTCTCTGAAACCGCAAGGCCCAGGACTTTGATATTTTGTATGAAGCTTCATCTAGTGGACCCCTACCAAGATTGTTCAAATTATAGCCCTTGGGCCAAAAATGCCCCCGCTCAGGGGCCCTTTGGTTTTACATAGACTTATATAGGGAAAATCTTTAAAAATCTTCTTCTCTGAAACCACAAGGCCTAGGTCTTTTATATTTGGTATGAAGCTTCTTCTAAAGGACCCCTACCAAGATGATTCAAATTATAGTGCTGGGGCCAAAAGTGGCCCCGTCCCGGGGCCCTTTGGTTTTACATAGACTTATATAGGGATAATCTTTATAAATCTTCTCTGAAACCACAAGGCCCAGGACTTTGAAATTTGGTATGAAGTTGCATCTAATGGACCTCTACCAAGATTGTTAAAATTATAGCCCTGGGGCCAAAAATGCCCCCACTCTGGGGCCCTATGGTTTTACATAGACTTACATGGGGAAAATCTTCAAAAATCTTCTTCTCTGAAACCACAAGGCCTGGGTCTTTGATATTTGGTATGAAGCTGCATCTAGTGGACCTCTATCAAAATTATTCAAATTATAGCCCTGGTACCAAAAATGTCCCCGCTCCGGGGCCCTTTGGTTTTGCATAGACTTATATAGGGAAATCTTTAAAAATCTTCTCTGAAACTGCAAGGCCAAGGCCTTTGATATTTAGTATGGAGCTTTATCTAGTGGACCTCTACCAAGATTGTTCAAATTATAGCCCTGGGGCCACAAATGCCCCCACCCCGGGCCGGGGCCCATTGTTTTTACATAGATTTATATAGCCCTGGGGCCATTTGGTTTTGCATAGGCTTATGTAGGGAATATCTTTAAAAAAAATCTTCTTCTCTGAAACTGCAAGGCCCAGGTCTTTGAAATTTGATGTGTAGCTTTATCTAGTGGACCTTTGCCAAGATTGTTCTAATTATAGCCTTTGTTGATGTTTGGTATGAAGCTTCACCTTTAAGACCTCCCTCAACATTATGCACATTAAAACCCTGGGGCCAATAATGGCCCTCTCTGGGGCCCACTTGTTACACTATGGATCAGGTGAGCGATCCAGGGCCATCATGGCCCTCTTGTTATAAAATAGTTTCAGAATTTACATTTTTATTATTTCTTTTTTAATGTTCAATTCTGTTTATTATTTTTGTATTATTATTTTTTTCGTGAATGGTTATCTATTTATTTTAAAGTTCAATACATGTCATGCACAATTTTAAAGATCAACTTCACATTTTTTATTTATTTATTTATACAATATTTTAAGAGGGTAACGCTTTTAGAATAGCTAGTCTACCTGGCGGCCCTCTATAATGATATATACATATATACAACATTACATTTGATTTATATCAGCAGAAAAAATGCATGCTTCACGAGAAAATCGAGGATTTTTTGCTTTTGGCGCGAAAAAAATGTTAAAAACATCCCCAGCGGGATTCGAACCCGCATACTTCAGCTCTACAGGCCCGTGACTTTACCACTTGGCTAGCGTCGATACAGTGCAGGTATGGCATTTTTTAGCCTGATACCATCACATTAATAGGGAGTCACCAAAAATAAAATTAGATCATCCAAAAATAACATATAATTGCGTAGATAAATTTAAAAATAACCTTTATTTACAATAATATTGACAATACCAAACTGACAACTGATGTCGGTTTTACTGTAGTACCAAATCTTATGTCAATATTGTCTCAAAGGTGAGAGCTTCACACACTTTCTGACATGACCATAAAGTATAGTTTTTTATGCTCTTCAGAAGTGATTACATGCAAGATAGAGGGAGTCTTCCCTATGAAATGCCCATTCAATTAAATCATTAAGTTTTTCTTTTATAAGATTATGAGGAAGTGTAGTGTAATGGATGGAAAAAGTGTAAGTAGACAGACTTGATGCACGAAAACTCCTAGATTTATTTCAAACTTTATTGGAATTTTTTATAGACCAAAACATATTTCTACCTGATCTTTCGAAGACTTGGTCGCAATATTTTATCACATGTTTTTTTTTGTCGGCAGTAAAACATGAAGTAACTAATTTTGAGAGTTCAGTGGTGGTACAAGACCTTGAATTTGCAATAAACCATGCTTTGTATGGTCTTTTATGAAGTTTAGCTAACCAATATAACCTAGGAAGCTTTAACTTTAGGTAACCAATATAATGTAGGAAGCTTGTTTATGCAAAAAAGCTTGTGCTTTTGTGCATAAATCACTGGATATCAGTTCACACAGTATTTGAAAAAAAAAGTAAGCCAATTGTTTCCAAAACATAAATGAATATATTCTAGCATAATCAACAATATATATTATACCATCAGGTTGAGACCACTTGATAACAAGAGGGCCATTATGGCCCTGGATCGTTCACCTGATCCATATTGTACAAATGAAATTGAAGATTATATATGGTAGAGTAGAGGGTTTGATCAATTTTGGTTAACACAAGGAGGTTTTTATAATTTTAGCCATCTTTTTCACCCAAACACAATGGGTTGAGCAATTTTAAAACAAGTCTGTGAAATGAAGACCCCCTAACCCCCACTCCATATGGAGAAAACTGGGGTTTATGGGGGTATACATTATTTTTCTTATTTCTACTCAAAGACATAGATTGTGGGTACTCGTTAGAACGGCCTCAATGAGGCCGTTCTAACGAGCACCAACCTTTGTTTTTGAGCATTGATAAGAAAAATATCATGGATTTTCATCAGCAAAGTTGCCATTTTGGAGATATGAAAAATGCACTAAGACACACGGGTGTGTTATCATAATGAAATTAGTTCGAAATCCATCCACTGGTTAAGCAGGAGAAGTTATTTAAAAGTTTTTCTATTATGAGCTCTAGCGGTCACCTTTTTCATCCCAGCAGAATTGTTTGAACAATTTTAATAGAGGGTCACCCATGAAACATTCCTGTTAAATTATATCGAAATCCATCCACTGGTTAAGGGCCAGACCTCGTTTATTTTTTTTTATATTTTTTTAGCCCTGGTGGCCATCTTGTTCATCCGAGCAGAGCAGTTTGAGCAATTTGGGTAGAGGGTCCATCAAGGATCATTCTTGTACATGTCTTTTGTTTTTTTCAAAATGCATCCAATAGTTAAGGAAGAGAAGACTTTTAAATATTTTTCTATTTTTAGCTCTGGTGGCCATCTTGTTTATCCCAGTGGGACATTTTGAGCAATTTTGGTTGATGGTCAACCAAGGAACATTCCTGTAAAATGATTTTGAAATCCATCCACTGGTTGAGGAGAAGTCATTAAAAGGTTTTTTTTTCTATTTTTAGCTCTGGTGGCCATCTTGTTCACCCGAGTGGAACGATTTGAGCAATTTTGGTAGAGGGTCACCAAAGGAACATTCCTGTGAAATTATTTTGAAATCCATCCACTGATTAAGGAGAAGAAGTCGTTTTAGTGGTTTTTCTATTTTTAGCTCTGGCTGCCATTTTGTTCATCCCAGAATAATTAAGGGTTTGAGCAATTTTGGTAGAGGGTCACTCTAGGAACCTTCCTGTGAAATTATTTTGAAATCCATCCACTGGTTAAAAAGAAGAAGTTGTTTAAAGGTTTTTCTATCTTGTTCACCCGAGCAGAACGATTTGAGCCATTTTGGGAGAGGGTCACCCAAGGAACATTCCTGTGAAATTATTTTGAAATCAATCCACTGGTTAAGGAGAAGAAGTCGTTTAAAGGTTTTTCTATTTTTCGCTCTGGCGGCATCTTGTTCACCCAAGCTGAACAATTTGAGCAATTTTGGTAGAGGGTCAACCAAGAAAAATTCCTGTGAAATTATTTCGAAATCCATTTGTTCGTTAAGGAGAAGAAGTTGTTTAAAGGTTTTTCTATTTTTAGCTCTGGTGGCCATCATGTTCACCCGAGCGGAACGATTTGAGCAATTTAGGTAAAGGGTCACCCAAGGATCATTCCTGTGAAATTATTTCAAAATCTGTCCAGCAGTTTTGGAGAAGAAGTTGTTTAAAGCAAAAGTTTACGACAGACTTTTTGCAGAGGACCACTTGGCATTGCTACTTGCTTAATATGTAAGCTCTGGGCCTAGTGGTTTCAGAGAAGATTTTTTAAGCTTTTTTCCATTATAAGTCTATGGGGGCTGAGGGGCCCCGGAGCGTGGCCAGTTTAGACCCCAGGTGCATGATTGGCACAGTTTATGTAGAGGACTACTTTACATTGCTACATGCTCAATATGTAAGCTCTGTGCCTAGGGGTTTCAGAGAAGATTTTTTAAGCTTTTATTTCCATTATAAGTCTATGTGGGCTAAGGGGCCCCGGGGCTTGGCCAGTTTAGACCCCAGGGGCATGATTGGCACAATTTATGTAGGGGACCACTTGACATTGCTACATGCTTCATATGTAAGCTCTGGGCCTATTGGTTTCAGAGAAGAAGATATTTTAAGTTTTTCCCACTGTAAGTCTATGGGAGATATATGTTGCCATGGCAACAAGAGTTTCCATCTGATCTGCCCCAAACATAATGCATCTTTCCCCACCCCCCTACCCCAACCTGATAATGCTTCTCATGAAATTTAATCATGATTGGCCAGCTGGCTTTAAAGATATACTTAGTTGAAAATGTGAACGGACGACGGAAGCCCGATCATTGGCCTAATAATACCTCACATGAGCCTTCGCCTCAGGTGAGCTAATAATATAAGTGACACAAACACCAAACAAGAGGGCCCAATGGCCCTATATCGCTCACCTGTGTACCAGAAAATCATTAGTGTAGGAGACCACTTGACATTGCTATATACTAAATATCTAAGCTCAGGCAAAGCAGTGTCCATGCTTATAAACCCTACTGGTTTCATTGGGCAACAGGGCTTGAGATGTAATTTCATCTCAATGTCGGGTAAAAGTCCCACAAAATTGGAAGAGACATCTCCAAAATGACCTATACAGTGTTGACGGGGATGTAAAACCTCAAATCAAACAAAATCTGTGCCTTATGGTTTTGGAGAAAAAGATTTTTTTAAAGTTTTTTCCAGTATAAGTCTATAGGAGCTAATGAGCCCTGGGGCTTGGCCAATTTTGACCCAAAGGGCACGGTTGGCAGGATTTATGTAGGCGACCATTTTGTATTGCTACCCCGGTATATACTAAATATCTAAGGTCTGTACTTCATGGTTTCAAAGAATTTTGAAGCTTTTTTCCATTAAAAGTTTGTTGGAGTTAAGGGGCCACAGGATTTGGACCCCAAGACATGATAGGCAGGATTCATGTAGGCGACCACTCGACATTGCTACATGCTAAATACCTAAGCTCTGGAACTTATGGTTTAAGAAAAGAAGATTTTTGAAGATTTTTTTTCCCCCCATTTTAAGTTTTTTTTTTGTTTGTTTTTTTCATCATAAGGGCCCTGTGGTTTCAGAGGAGAAGACTTTTGAAGTTTCTCCAATTGTAAGTCTATGGAAGCTAAAGACCCCTGGGGTGTGGCCAATTTGGATCCCAGGGACATAACTGGCAGGATTTATGTAGGTGGCCACTTGACGTTGCTACATACTAACAAGAGGCCCATGGGCCACTATGCTCACCAGAGCTCAGGTGGGCACTGCCAAATTGCAGCCATGTATTTTAACATGATATCATTTTTATCTGCCAAATGAACCCCCATATCCAAATTAGCATCCATGTGGACTCAGTATATGAAACATTAGGCCTTTTATGAAGTAGAGGGGGTGGGGCATGGACCCAATGGAGCCCTGGTTGGTATCACTAAATGTGTCTTATCACAAAGAACAAGAATATATATGGTTTAGCAGTGGGGATCTGCATGGCTGGAGATATTTTTTTTTCTTTTTTTTTGGTTTGGGTTTTACGGCCCTTTCAAGATTATTTCACTCATATCGAGCCGATCGTTAATCAGAGGTGGGAGAAAACCGGAGTACCCGGAGAAAAACCACCTGACCTTCCGTTGCAGAACTTGGCGTCTCACACGTGGCCCTAGCGAGGCTCGAACCTACGGCGGTGAGAGACCTAATGACTAAGAGTCAGCGCTCTTATCCACTAGGCCACGGAGGCCCGGCTGGAGATATAAGTGGAGGGGTTGGAGCATGTCCTGTCGTTCCCAGGAAAGCCCAAGATTGTTGTCCCTAAATGTGTCTCATCATAAGGACCAAGTATATATATGGTTTAGGGGTGGGAATCTGAACGGTTTCCAAGATATCATTTCATGAAGTGGAAAGGAGAGGACTGGCCCCTGCGGACACCCCTACAGTAGGTGTGCTAATAATAAGGAACAAGAACATATATGAATATGGGGTGGGGATTTAATGGTTTCTGAAATATATGGCCTTTTTATGAAGTGGAAGGGCGGGGCACATTGACTAAGCACAAAGAGACCCCCAAGTTGGCGTGACTGAATGAGTCTTATCATAAGGAACAAGAATATATATGGTTTAGGGGTGGGGATCTGAACTATTTCTGAGATATGTGGCTTTTAATGAAGTCAAGCGGTGGAGCAAGTCCCGGGCATGCCCCGGGGACTCACAAGCTGGTGTCAATGAATGTGCCTTATCTTATATAAGATGAATATATATGGTTTAGGGGTGGGGCTCTGAACAGTTTCTGAGATATAAGGCCTTTTGTGAAGTGCAGGGGTGGGGCAAGGCCCAGGGAGACCCCCAGGTTGGTGTCAATAAAAGTGTCTTATCATAAGGTACAAGAATGTATATGGTTTAGGGGTGGGGATCTGTAAGGTTTCCGAGATATTGTGATATTATGAAATGGAGGGGGTGGGGCATGGCCCCAGCACATCCCTGGGGACCCCCAGGTTGGTGTCACTGAATGTGTCTCATCATAATGAACAAGAACATATATGGTTTAGGGGTGGGGATCTGAACAGTTTCTGAGATATATGGCCTTTTGTGAAGTGAAGGGGTGGGGCATGGCTCCGGCGCACCCCGGAAGACCCCCAATTTGGGGTCAATGAATGCGTCTTATCATAAGGAGCAAGAATATATATGGTTTAGGGGTGGGGATCTGTAAGGTTTCCGAGATATTGGGCCTTTTATGAAATGAAGGGGCGGGACATGGCCCCGGCGCATCCCGGGGGACCCCAAGTTTGATGTCACTGAATGCGTCTTATCATAAGGAACAAGTGTATATAGGGTTCAGGGGTGGGGATCTGAATGGTTTCCGAGATATTGGGCCTTTTATGAAGTGGAGGGGGTGGGGCATGGCCTCGGCACATCCCAGAGGACCTCCAGGTTGGTGTCACTGAATCCGTCTTATCAATAGGAACAAGAATATATATGGTTTAGGGGTGGGGATCTGTAAGGTTTCTGAGATATAAGTCATTTTATGAAGTACTGGGGGCGGGGCATGGCCCCGGCACAACCTACTGGACCCCCAGGTTGACATAAAAGCATATGGTTGAGAGAAGTTTACTAAAGGAACATTTCTATGAAAGTTTTGTCAAAATATCTGCAAAGGCTTTGTAGTTAATGCCATTTTTCAATTTTCCCCATTATAAGTCTTTGGAAAATCTAAGTTGCCATAGCAACCAAACTAAAGAGCCGAATTTCATAAAAAACACAAAACCTGTAAAGGCAAATATGGTGAATATTTCCATAAACTTTCAGCCTCATAGAGCAAACGGTATCTGAGGATATGTTTTTTTTAAGTATTTTTTTCTATTTTTTCATTTTGGTTTCCATGGCAACCAATACAAATGAGCAGTAGGCCTAAAATCATATGGCAGATAGTAGATTGCCTAAGGAATATTTCTATGAAAGTTTTGTCAAAATATCTGCAGTGGCTTGGCAGTAAATGCCATTTTTCAATTTTCCCCATTATAAGTCTATGGAAACTCTAAGTTGCCATAGCAACCAAACTAATTAGCCGATTTTCATTAAAAACACAAACTTTCAATCCCCCTACCTAAGGATGCTACAGATGAAATTTGGGCTGAATCAGCCCAGTGGCTTCAGAGGAGATGTCGTTTGAAAATGTTGACGAAGACGCAGACGCAGACGCAGATGCAGACGACGACGGACAACTGCCTATCCTATAAGCTCCCCGGAGCCTTCGGCTCTGGTGAGCTAAAAATCTAAGCTCTGGGCCTTATGGTTTCATAGAGAAGAAGATAGTTTAATTTTTTTTCCATTATAAGTCTATTGGAGGTGATGAGCTCGGGCGTGGCCAATTTTGACCCCAGGGGCAGGGTAAGCAGGATTTATGTAGCTGGCTATTTTATGTTGCTATACACTAAATATCTAAGTTCTCTGCTTCACAGTTTCTGAGAAGAAGATTTTTGAAACTTTTTTCCATTATGAGTCTATGGGAGCTAAGGGGCCCTGGGGTGTGGCCCATTTGGACCCCAGGGGCATGATTAGCAGGAAATATGTAGGAGACCACTTGCAGTTGCTACATGCTAAATATCTAAGCTCTGGGCTCTGTGTTGTCTGAGAAGAAGATTTTTGAAGTTTTTTTTTCATTATGTGTCTATGGGAGCTATGGGGGTCCCAGGGTGTGGCCCATTTGGACCCCAGGGGCATGATTGGCAGGATGTAGGTGACCACTTGTCATTGCTACATGCTAAATATCTAAGCTCTGGGCCCTGTGGTTTCAGAAAAGAAGATTTTTGAAGCTTTTTTCCATTATGAGTGTATAGGAGCTAAAGGGCCCCGGGGCTTGGCTCGTTTGGGCCCAAGGGGCAAGATTGGCAGGAATTATGTATGTGACCACTTGCCGTTGCTACATGCTAAATATCTAAGCTCTGGGCCCTGTGGTTTCAGAGAAGAAGATTTTTGAAGTTTTTTTTTCATTATGAGTCTATAGGTGCTAACTGGCCCAGGGGCGTGGCCCTTTTGGACCCCAGGGGCATGACTGGCAGGAAATATGTAGGTGACCACTTGCCGTTACTACGTGCTAAATATCTAAGCTCTGGGCGCTGTGGTTTCCGAGAAGAAGATTTTTGAAGCTTTTTTTCATTATGAGTCTATGGGAGTGAAGGGGCCCCGGGGCGTGGCCCATTTGGAACCCAGGGGCATGATTGGCAGGAATCATGTAGGTGACCAATTGGTGTTCCTACATGCTAAATATCTAAACTCTGGGCCCTGTGGTTTCAGAGAAGAAGATTTTTGAAGCTTTTTTTACCACTATGAGTCTATAGGAGCTAAAGGGCCCCGGGGCGTGGCCCATTTGGAACCTAGGAACATGATTGGCAGGATTTATGTAGGCGACCACTTGCCCTTGCTACATGCCTAATATCTCAGCTCTGGGCCCTGTGGTTTCAGAGAAGAAGATTTTTGAAGCTTTTTGTTCCATTATGAGTCTTTGGGAGCTAAAGGGCCCGCGGCATGGCCAGTTTGGAACCCAGGGGCATGATTGGCAGGAATTATGTATGTGACCACTTGCCGTTGCTACATTCTAAATATCTAAGCTCTGGGCCCTGTGGTTTCCGAGAAGAAGAGTTTTGAAACTTTTTGTTTCATTACGAGTCTATGGGAGGGAAGGGGTCCCAGGACGTCGCCCATTTGGAACCCAGGGGCATGATTGGCAGGAATTATGTAGATGGCCACCGGCTGTTGCTACATGCTAAATATCTAAGCTCTGGGCCCTGTGGTTTCAGAGAAGAAGATTTTTGAAGCTTTTTTTCCATTATGAGTCTATGGGAGCTAAGGGGCCCCGGGTTGTGGCCAATTTGGACCCCAGGGGCATGATTGGCAGGAATTATGTAGGTGACCACTTGCCGTTGCTACATGCCAAATATCGCAGCTCTGGGCCCTTTGGTTTCAGAAAAGAAGATTTTTGAAGCTTTTTTCCATTATGAGTCTATAGGAGCTATAGGGCCCCAGGGCGTGGCCCGTTTGGAACCCAGGGGCATGATTGGCAGGAATTATGTAGGTGACCACTTGCCCTTGCTATATGCTAAATATCTAAGCTCTGGGTCCTGTGGTTTCCGAGAAGAAGATTTTTTAAACTTTTTGTTCCATTGTGAGTCTATGGGAGCGAAGGGGCCCTGGGGCGTGGCCAATGTTGACCCCAGGGGCATGATTGGCAGGAATTATGTAGGTGACCACTGGCCGTTGCTACATGCTAAATATCTTAGCTCTGGGCCCTGTGGTTTCTGAGAAGAAGATTTTTGAAGCTTTTTGGTCCATTATGAGTCTATGGGAGCGAAGGGGCCCCAGGGCGTCGCCCACTTGGAACCCAGGGGCATGATTGGCAGGAAGTATGTAGGTGGCCACTGGCCGTTGCTACATGCTAAATATCTAAGCTCTGGGTCCTGTGGTTTCAGAGAAGAAGATTTTTGAAGCTTTTTTTCCATTATGAGTCTATGGGAGCTAAGGGGCCCCGGGGTGTGGCCAATTTGGACCCCAGGGGCATGATTGGCAGGAATTATGTAGGTGACCACTTGCAGTTGCTACATGCCAAATATCGCAGCTCCGGGCCCTGTGGTTTCAGAGAAGAAGATTTTTGAAGCTTTTTCCATTATGAGTCTATAGGAGCTAAAGGGCCCCGGGGCGTGGCCCGTTTGGAACCCAGGGGCATGATTGGCAGGAATTATGTAGATGACCACTTGTCCTTGCTATATGCTAAACATCTAAGCTCTGGGTCTTGTGGTTTCCGAGATGAAGATTTTTGAAGCTTTTTTTTCCATTGTGAGTCTATGGGAGCGAAGGGGCCTTGGGGCGTGGCCAATGTGGACCCCAGGAGCATGATTGGCAGGAATTATGTAGGTGACCACTGGCCGTTGCTACATGCTAAATATCTTAGCTCTGGGCCCTGTGGTTTCAGAGAAGAAGATATTTTAATTTTTTCCCATTGTAAGTCTATGGGAGCTGTATGTTGCCATAGCAACCAGAATTCCAATCTGATCAGCCCAAAAACCTTATGCAGCCTTTCCCCCTACCTGGTGATGCTTCTCATAAAATTTGATCAAGATTGGCCGTGGGGTATTAGAGATATACTTATTTGAAATTGTTTACGGACGCACGCACGGACGGAGGGACGCACGACGGACGACGGACAAAAAGTGACCACAAAAGCTCACCTTGTCACTACATGACAGGTGAGCTAAAAACAAGTTTCATACAAGAAGATTTTTAAAGGTTTTCCTATATAAGCCCATGTAAAACCAATAGGCCATGTGCAGGGGCATTTTTTGCCCCAAGGCTATAATTTGAAAACTTGGTAGAGGTCCACAAGATGAAGCTTAATACCAAATAAGACCTGTGCCTTTTGGCTTCAGACAGGAAGTTTTTTTAAACGTTTTTTCCTATATAAGCCTATGTAAAACCAGTAGACCCTGGTGCAGGGGCATTTTTGGCCCAAGTGCTACAATTTGAACAATCTTGTTAGAGGTCCACTTGAAGAAGCTCCATACCAAATATCAAAGACCTGGGACTGCCGGTTTCAGACAAGAAGATTTTGAAGGTTTTTCCCTATATAAGCTATGTAAAACCAGTATGGTAGGTCCTGGTGCGGAGCATTTTTTTTCCCAGTCCGATTATTTGAACAATCTTGGCAGAGGTCCACTAGCTGAAGCTTCATACCAAATATCAAAGACCTGGGCCTTCTGGTTTTAGACAAGCTCTTTAAAGGTTTTCCCTATATTTGCCTTTGTAAAACCAGTGGGCCCTGATGCAGGAGCATTTTTGGCCCAGGGATATAATTTGAACAATCTTGGTAGAAGTCCACTAGACAAAGCTTCATACTAAATATCGAAGACCTGGGCCTTTTGGTTTCATACAAGATGATTTTTAAAGGTTTTCCTATATAAGCCCATGTAAAATCAGTAGGCCCTGGTGTGGGGGCATTTTTGTTTTGAACACTCTTGGCAGAGGTCCACTAGAAGATATCAAAGACCTGGGCCTTTCTGGTTTCATATACTAAGATTTCAAGATTTTTCCTATATAAGCTTATGTAAAACCAGTAGGCCCTGGTGTGGGGGCATTTTTGGCCCAAGGGTAATAATTTGAACAATCTTGTTAGAGGTCCACTAGATAAAGCTTCATACAAAATATCAGAAACCTGGGCCTTCTGGTTACATACAAGAAGATTTTAAAGGTTTTCCCTATATATGCCTACGTAAAACCAGTAGGCCCTGGTGCAGGGGTATTTTTGGCCCCAGGACTATAATTTGAAAATTTGGAAGAGGTCCACAAGATTAAGCTTCATACCAATTATCAGAGCAGCCGCCGCCAATCGGGGCTTGAAGAAATATATGGGCTGCAAAATGCTTCCACGCCGAGCTGAAACCGACCCGCACATGAGTACTGGTGAACCGCTTACCGCTTAGAGGATCTAATCCTGCAAAGGCAAAGCGGTGCGAAACGGCCCGTCCATGCTTATAAACCCTATTGGTTTCATTGGGTGGCAGGGTTTAGATGTCATTTCATCTCAATGTCGGGTAAAAGTCCTATAAAATTGGAAGCAACGTCTCCAAAATGATCTTTACAGTGTTGAAGGGGACATTAAACCTCAAATCAAACGAAAATCAATTATCAGAGACGTGGGCCTTCTGGTTTCAGGTCCACTAGATAAAATGTCATACTAAATATCAAGACCGGGGGCTTCTAGTTTCAGACAAGAAAATTTTTAAAGGTTTTCCCTATACAAGCCTATGTAAAACCAGTAGGCCCTGGTGCAGGGGAAGTTTTGGCCCCTGGACTATAATTTTAACCTCTAGGTAGAGGTCCACTAGATGATATCAAAGACCTGGGCCTTCTGGTTTCATACAAAAATATTATTGAAAGTTTTCACTATATAAGCCTATGCCAAACCAAAAGGCCCTGGTGTAGGGTTATTTTTTGCCACAGGACTTAGATGAAGCTCCATACCAAGCAAAGACCTGGGCCTTCTGGTTTAAGACGAAGATTTTAAAAGATTTTACCTATATACGCCTATGTAAAACCAGTGGGCCCTGGTGTAGGGGCATTTTTGGCCCAAGGGCTATAATTTGAAAAATCTTGTTAGAGGTCCACTTGATGAAGCTTCATACCAAATATCAAAGACCTGCTGGGCCTCCTGGTTTTAGACAGAAAGATTTTTAAAGGTTATCCCTATATAAGCCTATGTAAAACCAGTAGGTCCTGGTGCAGGGGTGGGGCATTTTTTGATCCCAGTACTATTATTTGAACAATCCAAATATCAAAGACCTGGGCCTCCTGGTTTTAGACAAGAAGATTTTAAAAGGTTTTCCCCATATAAGACTATGTAAAACCAGTAGGTCCTGGTGCGGGGGGCATTTTTTGATCCCAGTACTATTATTGGAATAATCTTGGTAGAGGTCTACTAGATGAAGCTTAATTACAAATATCAAAGACCTGGATCTTCTGGTTTTAGACGAAGATTTTTAGAAGGTTTTCCCTATATCTGCCTATATTTAACCAGTGGGCCCTGCTGCAGGGGCATCATGGCCCCAGGCCAATAATTTGAACACTCTTGGCAGAGGTCCACTAGATGATATCAAAGACCTGGGCCTTCTGGTTTCATACAAGAAGATTGTTTTAAGGTTTTTCTCTATATAAGCCTATGTAGAACCAGTAGGCCCTTGTGTGGGGGCATTTTCGTCTTGAACAATCTTGGAAGAGGTCCACTAGACGATATCAAAAACCTGGGCCTTCTGGTTTCATACAAGATTGTTTGAAGTTTTTCCCTATATAAGCATATGTAAAACCAGTAGGTCCAGGTGCGGGGGGCATTTTTTGATCCCGGTACTATCATTGGAAAGATCTGGGTAGAGGTCTACAAGATGAAGCTTAATTCCAAATATCAAAGACCTGGACCTTCTGGTTTTAGACAAGAAGATTTTTAAAAGGTTTTCCCTATATCTGCCTATATTAAACCAGTGGGCCTTGTTGCAGGGGCATTCTTGGCCCCAGGCCAATAATTTGAACACTCTTGGTAGGGGTCCACTAGATGATATCAAAGACCTTGGCCTTCTGGTTTCATACAAGAAGATTGTTCTAAGGTTTATCTCTATATAAGCCTTTGTAGAACCAGTAGGCACTTGTGTGGGGGCATTTTCGTCTTGAACACTCTTGGTAGAGGTCCAATAGATGATATCGAAAACCTGGGTCTTTTGGTTTCAAACAAGAAGATTTTACGGTTTTCCGTATGTAAGCCTATGTAAAACAAGTAGGTCCTGGTGCGGGGGGCATTTTTGATCCCAGTACTATTATTGGAACAATCTGGGTAGAGATCTACAAGATGAAGCTTAATTACAAATATCAAAGACCTGGACCTTCTGGTTTTAGACAAGAAGATTCTTAAAAGGTTTTCCCTATATTAAACCAGTGGGCCCTGGTGCAGGGGTATTCTTGGCCCCAGGCCAATAATTAGAACACTTGGAAGAAGTCCACTAGATGATTTCAAAGACCTGGGCCTTCTGGTTTCATACAAGAAGATTGTTTGAAGGTTTTTCTCTATATAAGCCTATGTAGAACCAGTAGGCCCTTGTGCGGGGGCATTTTCGTCTTGAACAATCTTGGTAGAGGTCGACTAGATGATATCAAAAACCTGGGCCTTCTGGTTTCATACAAGATTGTTTGAAGTTTTTCCCTATATAAGCATATGTAAAACCAGTAGGTCCTGGTGCGGGGTGCATTTTTTGATCCCAGTACTATTATTGGAACAATCTTGGTAGAGGTCTACAAGATGAAGATTAATTACAAATATCAAAGACCTGGACCTTCTAGTTTTAGACAAGAGTGTGTGTGAATTCGGGTTTAACGTCGCTTTCAACAATTTTTCAGTCATATCACGACGGTGTCTGGTTGCGACAGGGAGCTCAATGCTCACGTTTATAGTGCTGCCTCACTGAAGTATCATGTCCCAGACACATTACATGATACCACACCCAGTCACATTATCCTGACACTGGATCGACCAGTCCTAGCTCTACCCCGTAAATCTGAGTGCCAAACGAAGAGCAGCTAGTACCATTTTTAACGACTTTGGTATGTCGCGGCCCGGGATCGAACCCGAGACCTCCCGTTCCCCGGAGCGGACACTCTACCAACTGAGCTATCGGGGCCGGTGAGTTTTAGACAAGAAGATTTTTAAAAGGTTTTCCCTATATCTGCCTATATTAAACCAGTGGGCCCTGGTGCAGGGGCATTCTTGGCCCCAGGCCAATAATTTGAACACTTGGTAGAGGTTCAAAAGTGATATCAGAGACCTGGGCCCTCTGGTTTCATACAATAAGATTGTTTTAAGGTTTTTCTCTATATAAGCCTATGTAGAACCAGTAGGCCCTTGTGTGGGGGCATTTTCGTCTTGAACACTCTTGGTAGAGGTCCACTAGATGATATCAAAAACCTGGGCCTTCTGGTTTCATACAAGAAGATTTTAAGGTTTTCCATATGTAAGCCTATATAAAACCAGTAGGTCCTGATGCGGGGGGCATTTTTTTATCCCAGTACTATTATTGGAACAATCTTGGTAGAGAGGTCCACAAGATGAAGCTTTATTCCAAATATCAAAGACCAGGACCTTCTGGTTTCATACAAGATATTTTCCCTAAGGTTTTTCTCTATATGAGTCTATGTAGAACCAGTAGGCCCTTGTGTGGGGGCATTTTCGTCTTGAACACTCTTGGTAGAGGTCCACTAGATGATATAAAAAACCTGGGCCTTCTGGTTTCATACAAGAAGATTTTAAGGTTTTCCATATGTAAGCCTATATAAAACCAGTAGGTCCTGATGCGGGGGGCATTTTTTTATCCCAGTACTATTATTGGAACAATCTTGGTAGAGAGGTCCACAAGATGAAGCTTAATTACAAATATCAAAGACCTGGACCTTCTGGTTTTAGATAAGAAGATTTTTAAAAGGTTTTCCCTATATCTGCCTATATAAAACCAGTGGGCCCTGGTGCAGGGGCATTCTTGGCCCCAGGCCAATAATTTGAACACTTGGTAGAGGTTCAAAAGTGATATCAGAGACCTGGGCCTTCTGGTTTCATACAAGAAGATTGTTTTAAGGTTTTTCTCTATATTAGCCATGTAGAACCAGTAGGCCCTTGTGTGGGGGCATTTTCGTCTTGAACACTCTTGGTAGAGGTCCACTAGATGATATCAAAAACCGGGGCCTTCTGGTTTCATACAAGAAGATTTTAAGGTTTTCTGTATGTAAGCCTATATAAAACCAGTAGGTCCTGGTGCGACGGGGCATTTTTTTTTATCCCAGTACTATTATTGGAACAATCTTGGTAGAGAGGTCCACATGATGAAGCTTAATTCCAAATATCAAAGACCAGGACCTTCTGGTTTCATACAAGATATTTTGATTGTTTTCCCTATACAAGCCTATATCAAAAACCTCGACCTTCTGGTTTTAGACAAGAAGATTTTTAAAAGGTTTTCCCTATATATGCCTATATTAAACCAGTGGGCCCAGTCGCAGGGGCATTCTTGGCCCCAGGCCAATAATTTGAACACTCTTGGTAAGAGGTCCACCAGATGATATCAAAGACCTGGGCCTTCTGGTTTCATACAAGAAGATTGTTTTAAGATTTTTTTTCTCTATATAAGCCTATGTAGAACAAGAAGGCCCTTGTGCAGGGGCATTTTCGTAACTCTTGGTAGAGGTCCACTAGATGATATCAAAGACTTGACCTTCTGGTTTTAACCAAGAAGATTTTTAAAAGGTTTTCCCTATATTTGCCTATATTAAACCAGTTGGCCATGGTGCAGGGGCATTCTTGGCCCAGGCCAATAATTTGAACACTTGGTAGAGGTTCAAAAGTGATATCAAAGACCTTGGCCTTCTGGTTTCATACAAAAAGATTGTTGTAAGGTTTTTCTCTATTTAAGCCTATGTAGAACAAGTAGGCCCTTGTGTGGGGGCATTTTCGTCTTGAACACTTGGTAGAGGTCCACTAGATGATATCAAAAACGTGGGCCTTCTGGTTTCATGTAAGAAGATTTCCCTATACATGCCTATGTAAAACCAGTAGGTCCTGGTGCGGGGGGCATTTTTTGATCCCAGTACTATTATTGGAACAATCTTGGTAGATGTCCACAAGAAGAAGCTTAATTCCAAATATCAAAGACCTGGACCTTCTGGTTTTAGACAAGAAGATTTTTAAAAGGTTTTCCCTATATTTGCCTATAGTAAACCAGTGGGCCCTGGTGCAGGTGCATTCTTGGCCACATGCCAATAATTCGAACACTTGGTAGAGGTTCAAAAGATGATACCAAAGACCTGGGCCTTCTGGTTGCATACAAGGAGATTGTTTTAAAGTTTTTCTCTATATAAGCCTATGATTTGTTTGTTTGATTTGAGGTTTAACGTCCCCATCAACACTATCAGGGTCATTTTGGAGACATTGCTTCCAATTTTGTGGGACTTTTACCCGACATTGCGATGAAATGATATCTCAAGCCCTGTTGCCCAATGAAACCAATAGAGTTTATAAGCAAGAACGCTCCGCCTCACACTGCGGTTCCTGCACAGGCTAAGATCCTCTAAGCGGTTTACCAGTACTAGTGTGCTGGCTTGATTCAGCTCTGCATGAAAGCATCATGCAGCCCATATATTTCTTCAAGCCCCTATGGGCGAGGGCTAATAAGCCTATATAGAACCAGCAGGCCCTTGTGCGGGGGCATTTTCGTCTTGAACACTCTTGGTAGAGGTCCACTAGATGATATCGAAAACCTGGGCCTTCTGGTTTCCTACAAGATTGTTTGAAGTTTTCCCTATATAAGCATATGTAAAACCAGGCGGTCCTGGTGCGGGGGGGGGGGGGGGGGAGGGGGCATTTTTTGATGCAAGTACTATTATTGAAACAATCTTGGTAGAGGTCTACAAGATGAAGCTTAATTACAAATATCAAAGACCTGGACCTTCTGGTTTTAGACAAGAAGATTTCTAAAAGGTTTTCCCTATAACTGCCTATATTAAACCAGTGGGCCCTGGTGAAGGGGCAGTCTTGGCCCCAGGCCAATAATTTGAACACTTTTGGTAGAGGTCCACTAGATGATATCAAAGACCTTGGCCTTCTGGTTTCATACAAGAAGATTGTTTTAAGGTTTTTCTCTATATAAGCCTTTGTAGAACCAGTTGGCCCTTATGTGGGGGCATTTTCGTCTTGAACACTCTTGGTAGAGGTCCACTAGATGATATAAAAAACCTGGGCCTTCTGGTTTCATACAAGAAGATTTTAAGGTTTTCCATATGTAAGCCTATATAAAACCAGTAGGTCCTGATGCGGGGGGCATTTTTTGATCCCAGTACTATTATTGGAACAATCTTGGTAGAGGTCTACAAGATGTAGCTTAATTACAAATATCAAAGACCTGGACCTTCTGGTTTTAGACAAGAAGATTTTTAAAAGGTTTTCCCTATATCTGCCTATATTAAACCAGGGGGCCCTGGTGCTGGGGCATTCTTGGCCCCAGGCCAATAATTTGAACACTTGGTAGAGGTTCAAAAGTGATATAGACCTGGGCCTTCTGGTTTCATACAAGAAGATTGTTTTAAGGTTTTTCTCTATATAAGCCTATGTAGAACCAGTAGGCTCTTGTGTGGGGGCATTTTCGTCTTGAACACTCTTGGTAGAGGTCTACTGGACCTTCTGGTTTCATACAAGATTGTTTGATTGTTTTCCCTATACAAGTCTATGTAAAACCAGTAGGTCCTGGTATGGGAGTCATTTTTTGATCCCAGTACTATTATTGGAACAATCTTGGTAGATAGGTCCACAAGATGAAGCTTAATTCCAAATATCAAAAACCTCGACCTTCTGGTTTTAGACAAGATTTTTAAAAGGTTTTCCCTATATTTGCAGGGGCATTCTTGGCCCCAGGCTAATAATATGAACAATCTTGGTAGAGGTCCACTAGATGATATCAAAGACCCGGGCCTTCTGGTTTCATACAAGAAGATTGTTTTAAGATTTTTCTCTGTATAAGCCTATGTAGAACCAGAAGGCCCTTGTGCAGGGGCATTTTTGTCTTGAACACTTGGTAGAGGTCCACTAGATGATATCAAAAACCTGGGCCTTCTGGTTTCATACAAGATTTTAAAGTTTTCCCTATACAAGCCAGTAGGTCCTGGTGCGGGAGGCATTTTTTGATCCCTGTTCTATTATTGGAACAATCTTGGTAGAGAGGTCTACAAGATGAAGCTTAATTCCAAATATCAAAGACCTGGACCTTCTGGTTTAAGACAAGATTTTTAAAAGGTTTTCCCTATATTTGCCTATATTAGACCAGTGGGCCATGGTGCAGGGACATTCTTGGCCCCAGGCCAATAATTTGAACACTTGGTAGAGGTTGAAAAGAGATATCCATGACCTTGGCCTTCTGGTTTCATACAAGAAGATTGTTTTAAGGTTTTTCCCTATATAAGCCTATGTAGAACCAGTAGGCCCTTGTGTGGGGGCATTTTCGTCTTGAACACTTGGCAGAGGTCCACTAGATGATATCGAAAACCTGGGCCTTCTGGTTTCATACAAGAAGATTTTAAAGTTTTCCCTATACAAGCCTATGTAAAACCAGTAGGTCCTGGTGCAGGAGGCATTTTTTGATCCCAGTTTTATTATTGGAACAATCTTGATAAAGGTCTACAATATGAAGCTTAATTCCAAATATCAAAGATCTGGACCTTCTGGTTTTAGACAAGAAGATTTTTAAAAGGTTTTCCCTATATTTGCCTATATTAAACCAGTGGGCCAATGTGCAGGGGCATTCTTGGCCCCTGGCCAATAATTTGAACACTTTGTAGAGGTTCAAAAGAGATATCAAAGACCTTGGCCTTCTTGTTTCATACAAGAAGATTGTTTTAATGTTTTTTTCTATATAAGCCTATGTAGAACCAGTAGGCCCTTTTGTGGGGGCATTTTCGTCTTGAACACTCTTGGTAGTCATCCACTAGATGATATCAAAAACCTGAGCCTTCTGGTTTCAAACAAGAAGATTTTAAAGTTTTCCCTATACAAGCCTATGTAAAACCAGTAGGTCCTGGTGCGAGGGGCATTTTTTGATCCCAGTACTATTATTGTAACAATCTTGGTAGAGAGGTCCACAAGATGAAGCTTAATTCCAAATATCAAAGACCAGGACCTTCTGGTTTTAGACAAGAAGATTTAAAAGGTTTTCACTATATTTGCCTATATTAAACTAGTGGGCCCTGGTGCAGGGGCATTTTTGGCCAATAATTTGAACACTTGGTAGAGGTTCAAAAAGTGATATCAAAGACCTGGGCCTTCTGGTTTCATATAAGATTGTTTTAAGGTTTTTCTCTATAAAACCCTATGTAGAACCAGTAGGCCCTTGTGTTGGGGCATTTTTGTCTTGAACACTTGGTAGAGGTACACTAGATGATATCAAAGACATGGGCCTTCTGGCTTCATACAAGAATATTTTTTAAGGTATATAAGACTGTAGAACCAGTATGCCCTTGTGCGGGGGCTTTTTCGTCTTGAACACTTGGTAGAGGTCCACTAGATGATATCAAAAACCTGCGCCTTCTGGTTTCATACAAGATTGTTTAAATGTTTTCCCTATATAAGCCTAGCTAAAACCAGTAGGTCCTGGTGCGGGGGGCATATTTCGATCCAAGTACTATTGTTGGAACAATCTTGGTAGATGTTCACAAGACGAAGCTTAATTCCAAATATCAAAGACCTGGTCCTTTTGGTTTTAGACAAGAAGATTTTTGAAAGGTTTTCCCTATATTTGCCTATATAAAACCAGTGGGCCCTGGTGCAGGTGCATTCTTGACAACATGCCAATAATTTGAACACTTGGTAGAGGTTCAAAAGATGATACCAAAGACCTGGGCCTTCTGGTTTCATACAAGGAGATTGTTTTAAAGTTTTTCTCTATATAAGCCTATGTTTTGTTTGTCTGATTTGTGGTTTAATGTCCCCATCAACACTATAAAGGTCATTTTGGAGACGTTGCTTCCAATTTTGTTGGACTTTTACCTGCCATTGAGATGAAATGACATCTCAAGCCCTGTTGCCCAATGAAACCAATAGGGCTTATTAGCATGCACGGTCCGCCTCGCACTGCGGTTCCTGGACAGGCTTAGATCCTCTAAGCTGTTTAACAGTACTAGTGTGCTGGCTGAATTCAGCTCTGCATGGAAGCATCAGGTAGCCCATATATTTCTTCAAGCCCCTATGGGCGAGGCTTATAAGCCTATGTAGAACCAGCAGGCCCTTGTGCGGGGACATTTTAGTCTTGAACACTCTTGGTAGAGGTCCACTAGATGATATCAAAAACCTGGGCCTTCTGGTTTCATACAAGAAGGTTTTAAAGTTTTCCCTATACAAGACTATGTAAAACCAGGAGGTCCTGGTGCAGGAGGCGTGTTTTGATCCCAGTTCTATTATTTGAACAATCTTGGTAGAGAGGTCCACAAGATGAAACAAATATGAAAGACCTGGGCCTTCTGGTTTTAGACGAAGTTAAGAAGGTTTTACCTATACATGCCTATGTGAAACCAGTGGATCCTGGTGCAGGGGCATTCTTGACCCCAGGCCAATATTTTGAACACATTGTAGAGGTTTAAAAGATGATATCAAAGACCTGGGCCTTCTAGTTTCATACAAGATTGTTTTAAGGTTTTTCTCTATATAAGCCTATGTAGAACCAGTAGGCCCTTGTGCGGGGGCATTTTCTTCTTGCACACTCTTAGTAGAGGTCCACTAGATGATATCAAAGACCTGGGCCTTCTGGTTTCATACAAGAAAATTGTTTTAAGTTTTTCTCTATATAAGCCTATGTAAAACCAGTAGGCCCTTGTGCGGGGACATTTTTGTCTTGAACACTCTTGGTAGAGGTCCACTAGATGATATCAAAGACCTGGGCCTTCTGGTTTCATACAAAAATATTTTTAAAGGTTTTGACTATATAAGCCTATGCAAAACCAGTAGGCCCTGATGTAGGGTTATTTTAGGCCACAGGACTTATTTGAACAATCTTGGTAGAGGTCCACCAGATGAAGCTTCATACCAAGCAAAGACCTGGGCCTTCTGGTTTTAGACGAAGATTTTTAAAAGTTTTACATATATATGCAATGTAAAACCAGTGGGCCCTGGTGTAGGGGCATTTTTGGCCGAAGGGCTATAATTTGAAAAATCTTGGTAAAGGCCCACTTAATGAAGCTTCATACCAAATATCAAAGGCCTTCTGGTTTCATACAAGAAGATTTTAAGGTTTTCCCTATATAAGCCTATGTAAAACCAGTAGGTCCTGGTGCAGATGGCATTTTTTGATTCCAGTACTATTATTTGAATAATCTTGGTAGAGATCCACTAGATGAAGCTTCATACCAAATATCTTAGACCTGGGCCTTCTGGTTTTAGACGAAGAATTTTTAAAGGTTTTACCTATATATGCCTATGTAAAACCAGTGGGTCCCGGTGCTGGGTCATTTTTGGACAAAGGCCTATAATTTGATTTGTTTGATTTGAGGTTTAAAGTCCCAGTCAACACTATAGGTCATTTTGGAGATGCTGCTTCCAATTTTGTGGGACTTTTACCAGACAACGAGATGAAATGACATATCAAGCTCTGCCGCCCAATGAAACCATTAGGGTTTATAAGCATGGATGGGCTGACTCGCACTGATTTGCCTGGGCAGGCTTAGATCCTCTAAGCGGTTGACCAGTACTCATGTGCATTCTGTTTCAACCTGGGCCTTCTGTTTCAGATGAAGTTTTTCTTTTTCTAATTGTCCTGTTTTGGTTGCCATGGCAACCCGAATTCTGCATAGAATGGAATTCTTTGAAAAAGTCAGAGAGGACTACCCAAAGACCATTTCAGCCAAGTTTGGTCAAAATCTATTGAGCGCTTTTGGAAGAGAGAAATTGTGGACGGATGGAAGTATGGACATATGGACGGATGACGACAGGGCGACCAATCACAATAGCTCCCCCCCCCCTCCGGAGCCTTCGGCTCAGGCGAGCTTAAAAAAAAACAAGAGGGCCAAGATGGCCCTGAATCGCTCAACTGTCACCAGATGATCATGAGCAATGTTTAGAAAACTAGAGTTGGCATTAGATGCTAGACATAATTATGAGTTAGTGGTTCCCTGTGACAATACAGAGCTGACTTGTATGTCACTATTTGGACACCTTCTGGACACTGATAGTCAGGTCCTAGTGCACCAGTAGGAGATAAGGCTCAGTCTTACTAATAATACAATACCTGGGCCTTCTGATTTCAGACGAGAAGATTTTTAAAATGTTCCCTATACAAGTCTGTAAAACAGGTGGGCCCCAGTGTAGGGGAATTTTTGGCCCCAGGGCTTTTTGGCCAATCTTGGTAGAGGTCGGCTAGATGATGCTTCATACCAAATACCTGGCCTTCTGGTTTCAAACAAAAGATTTTTTATAGGGTTTTCATAAACAAGTCGATGTAAAACCAGTGGGCCCCAGGGCTATAATATTAACAATCTTGGTTGAGGTCTACTAGATACAACTTCCTACCAAATATCAAAGATCTGGGCCTTCTGGTTTCAGATAAGAAGATTTTCCCCATGTAAGACTATGTTAAACTGGTGGGCCCCGGTGCGGGGGCATTTTTAGACCCAGGCCTATATTTGAACAATCTTGGTAAAGGTCCACTAGACGAAGCTTCATACCAAATATCAAAGACCTGGGCCTTCTGGTTTCAGACAAGAAGTTTTTTAAAGGTTTTTCCTTATATAACTATTAAATGTGTGTGTGAATTCGGGTTTAACTTCGCTTTCAACAATTTTTCAGTCATATCACGACAGTGTCTGGTTGGGACAGGGAGCTCAATGCTCACTTTTATAGCACATTACATGATACCACACCCAGTCATTATCCTGACACTGGGTCGACCAGTCCTAGCTCTACCCCGTAAATCTGAGTGCCATGCGAGGAGCAGCTAGTACCATTTTTAAAGACTTTGGTATGTCGTGGCCCGGGATCGAACCCATCCCCGGAGCGGACACTCTACCAACTGAGCTGTCGGGGCCGGTCCATAACTCTTTTAAACCAGTGGGCTCTAGCATTGGTGTATTTTTAACCCCAGGGCTATAATTTGACCAATCTTGGTAGAGGTCCACAAGATAATCTTGTTTATGAAAAGTTACAAAAAGATCAGATCATAAACGGCTGAGAAAAGCTGGAGACACCATTTTTTCACTTATATTTATGCTCAAGGGCAGGTAACTCCAAAGCTGTTTGTCCCGTGCAGCCCAAATTCGAACAACGTAGACTGTGAGCAACTCCTGGTTATCTGCAAGTTTGATGAAGATCGGATAAGAAATGGTCGAGAAAAAGTGGAGACGTCGTTTTCCCCATTATAAGTCTATGGAACCTTTTTATTTCCATGGCAACCAGAATTCCAATCTGATCAGCCCAAAAACCTTATTGAGCCTTTCCCCCTATCTGATGATGCTTCTCATGAAATTTGATCAAGATTGGCCATGGGATATTAGAGATACACTTATTTGAAATAGTTTACGGACGCAACATACACATGCACGACGAACAACGGACAAAATGTGATCACAAAAGCTCAATGAGGTAGACTAAGCCCCTCCTGGTTTTCTGCAATTTTGATGAAAATCGGATCAGAAATGGCTGAGAAAAAGTGGAGACGTCGTTTTCCCCATTATAAGTCTATGGGAAAATTTTTCATGCTCAAAGTGATGTAACTGGAAAACCGCTGGTCAGATTCAAACCAAATTCGAACTCGTCCGAGATTTTATGCTTGTCCTCGTTTATGAAAAGTAACAAAAAGATCAGATCATAAACGGCTGAGAAAAGCTGGAGACGCCATTTTTCACTTATATTTATGCCCAAGGGCAGGTAACTCCAAAGCTGTTTGTCCCGTGCGGACCAAATTCGACCTTGATGTAGACTGAGCCCCTCCTGTTTATCTGCAAGTTTGATGAAGATCGGATCAGAAATGGCAGAGAAAAAGTGGAGACGTCGTTTTCCCCATTATAGGTCTATGGAACCTTTTTGTTTCCATGGCAACCAAAATTCCAATCTGATCAGCCCAAAAACCTTTTGCAGCCTTTCCCCCTACCTGATGATGCTTCTCATGAAATTTAATCAAGATTGGCCATGGGGTATATACTTATTTGAAATTGTTTACAGACGCATGCATGACAGACGACGGACAAAATGTGATCACAAAAGCTCACCTTATCACTTAGTGACACGGTGAGCTAAAACAAGTATCAGAACTTAGGGGTTTGTAGCATGACGTCTTCATCATTACTGAATTATTTATTTTACCTATATTTATGATCAATTCATTTAGATGCACTTATCTGTATTTACGGATTATAAATTTATATATTAGCCATATGATTTATTTATTCATTTATGTTTATGTTTGCTTTTTTATTATATTATATTGTTTAATATTTTTTACATTTATTTACTAATCAAGCTACTAATTTTTTTCTTTTTTTTCTTTATTTGTTTACTTTTTTTTTTCATTTAACTCTAGATATTTATTTTTTCACTTATTCAAGTACTTATTTAAGTTTTTAGAAGAATCAGAAAACGAGAAAGACATGCCACAAGTTCAAAAAGTAACTGAAAAGAAACCCAATCAGAGAAAAAAAATGAAGTCTTGCACACATGAGACAGTTGGAAATCCATAGTTCATGCTCTGCCAATAAAAAATGCTAGAGACACTCAGGAAACGCCTATGAGTACAACTTTCATAAGCCTCACAATATACAACTAACAAACCAGTTGGCTCAGTTAGCACCAAACAATCTAGATGGATGGAAAGAGTAGCTACAATATCATAGTGTCAATCTCAAAATATCCTTGACTTGGAGGTACAGACCTGGGTCTTGCGCACATCTCTTGATGGTTAACATTTCTGCAAAGTAATGTCAAAATCCATCCAGGAATTAAGTTATTGACTGGACACTGGAAAGGTCCTTGTTTACCTTTGACCTCTAAGTATGACATTGACCTTGGTACTGACCTCAGTTTTGCGCACCACAGATCGTCTCATGATGGGTAACATTTCTGTCAAGTAATATCAAAATCCATCAGGAAATAGGGAGGTTAATATTGACAATGTTTATTTCCGACCCTTTTTTTACCTTCGAACTTGTATGGACCTTGACCTAGGAGGTACTGCCCTGGATCTTGTCTGCGACCATCTAATGATGATAAACATTTGTCAAATTATTTCAAAATCCAATAAGAAAGTTGTTGACTGCACACGAAAAAACAAAAAAGACCTTTTTTGCCTTGGACCTCTTAGTACTACCTTTATCTTGGGAGGTACTGACCTGGGTTTTTGCACGCCGGTGGGTCAGGCCTCAGATTCTATGACGGTTCCAACGTAAAGGCTTATGTTGGTTGATACCTGATGCTGGGTCTCTGGTCGGGCCAACTGAAGTCTAACTGTTGGTTTTCTTTTGCTCCAGCATTTCTGTTGTTTCTTGCTGTCAAGTCCTCACCGTTGTTTCATCTCTGTGGTTGTTTGATTTTTGTCCTTGGAGATGTTGCACTGATGAGTTAGGCGGCCTTCATGCGGACTGAACAAATTATTTGTCTTAATCGCGACGGAAGTAAGGGCGAGGATTGTGGCCATGTAAAATCAATTTAAACCCCCCAGTGGAATTCGTTTCCGCTGACCGTTCCAAGGCGGTTCTTCTGTCGTGGTTTATTTTTGTTAAGGTTTGTCTTTGGGTGTTTGTATCGCTTATATTATTTTATTTTGGAAAGCCTTTTGGCCTTTTTGTGGGAAAGTAACTGTCCTTTTGGCTTTCCGCTGTTGTTGTGTCCGTTAGGATCTGTTGCTTCATGTTTGTGTTTCTTTCCCTTTGGTGTCTCTGATTTGAGCTGTGGGTTAATTGTATCGATTCCTGATCATTGCCTCTACTTCTATTTTTTAAAAATATTAAATCTAGGTTTTGCACATGACATGGTCTCATAATGGTTAACATTATCTGTCAAGTAATTACAGAAACCGTCCAGAAATGAGAAAGTAATCGAGGGCGTTTATGTCTCGACCCTTTTTGGACCAGGGACCTCAAGTATGACCTTGACCTTAGAGGTAAGGACCTTTGTTCTGAACGCAACACATTGTCTCATGATGGTTAACATTTCTGCCAAGTAATTTCAAAATCCATCCAGAAATAAGAAAAATAAAACAACCATGACAAGCTTCTTCATATTACTTTCAGCCACAATCAGCAGGGTGTTTCAGATGCCACAAGATACACAGCATCCCAATCCCAAGACATTCATTCACCTTGTCACCCTGAATGAGCTACTGCAGTGTCGGGTTAGCAAAACATTCTCTCCTCAAAACCATGGCAAGGACATCACCATAACTTGACCAATGCTGAAAAATAATGAGTAAACAATTATCCAAGTTAATAGGCTGCTTTGTTTTTATCCAAGTTTCACACTAAAGTTAAGTTTATGCTATCCTCCATTCATTTTTTCAACAGACAATTTCCAGTTAACATAAAAAAAATATTACTCATTTTTCTAATAAACAGCAGGACTGCAAACAGCACTTAATGTCAATGTCAAGGTAACCATTGTTCAATCAAATTTGAGAGTCTATGCTTTATTTTAAAGGTGCATTATTGAGCTACCGGGTCTCATTTTTTTTTCTGGTTGTTATCTTCAATGCATACTCCTTTGTCATGTGTACAATTTTGGAGCCAAATACAGCTTCAGAACTTTGTGAAAATGGTCGTTTTCATTCGTGTTCACCCTTCGCTCTGAACATGTGTTCGGAATTTCTGTTCTAAAAATAAATCTGTCACTTTACACGTACATGGCGACAGTATCGTCTCAGAGTGTCAATACTTATGGCATGGTATTCAGCGTCATATTTTTTTTCGATTCAGGCATGGCCTAAGCAAACAAGGCCAAAAATGAACGTCGCATAACGTCATATATTAGGATTCTATTTTTGTCACAAACTAAAAATAGATCTAACTAGTGTTCGAAACCTAGATAGGGAATCCCTCTCAAATTCGTTTACCTGTCATCATAATTGTTCGCATTCTTGCATGAAATGCATTCATTTGTATTGTTTTGAAGAAAAATACCGGCTATATGTATTTTATTTTTGGAAGCATTTTTTCAGGATAGCTCAATAATGCACCTTTAACAACACATCACCTAAGGGTTAAGTTCTGGCATTCATTAACCCATTTAGTACCAGATACTCCAAAACGGGTACCCTGGCAAACAGGGCAGGCCTAGATCAGGGACTACACTGTTTGCAAAAAGTTCACCCGTTTTCCTAACAAATTTTGAAGAAAACAACCAGACACCTCTAAACTTTGAAATGGACTCATGCACCGATTTATATCTAGTTAAGCCGGATTCAAAAAAGAAATAGGCAATGGTCATTAATCGATACAAGTAACCCACAAGCTCCCATCAGAGATCCTATGTAAGTCTATGTAAATCCAGTGGGTCCCTGGGCGTAGCCATTTTTGGCCCTAGGGATATAATTTGAACAATCTTGGTAGAGGTCCACTAGTTGAAGCATCATACCAAATATCAAAGACCTGGGTCCTATGGTTCCAGAGAAGATTTTTAAAGGATTTCCTTATACAAGCACATGAAAAATGGGTGGGCCAAAGGACAGGCCATTTTTGGTCCCAGGGCTATAATTTGAACAATCTTAGTTGAGCTCCACTAGATGAGGCTTCATAAAAACTATTAAAGACCTAGGCCCAGTGGTTTCAGAGTAGAAGATTTTTAAAGGATTTTCCCTATGTAAGTCTATGTAAAACCAATGGGTCCCTGGGCACAGCCTTTTTTGGTGCTAGGGCAAAAATTTGAACAATCTTGGTAAAGGTCCACTAGTTGAAGCTTCATACCAAATATCACAGACCTGGGCCCTGGGGTTCCAGAGAAGAATACAAAATAGGAATTTTCAGCAATCAAGGGGACATAACTATGATTAATTGGCCGACTTAGCCAGTTTGCAAACTCATCCGAATTTTTAACCACAGTTACCTTACATATAAGTCTAAGATAGATAGGATAAAAACTCAAGGCGCTACAGTGATGACGAGCATGTTCCCATTGTAAGTATGGGACCTTGTGGTTGCCATAGTTACCAAAGTTTTCATTCAAATTCGAAAACAAGCTTAAGTCAACAATGCCACACCTGAGCCATGCTACAGATGAGAAACGGTACAGATCAACCTGCAGTGGGCCCCGGGGCAGATCCATTTATTGGCCCCATGGGGTTATAATTTGAACCATCTTGGTAGAGGGCCACTAGATGAAGCTTCATTCCAAATATGAAAGACTTGGGCCTTCTCATTACAAACAAGATTTCTAAAGTTTTCCCCATGAAATTATGTACAACCGTTGGGCCCTGGGGTGGGCCATTTTTTACCCTAGGGCTATGCTTTGAATAATCTTGGTAGAGGTCACCCACATCTTAATCAAGCAAAATATCCCTACCTGTGCCTTGTGGTTGCAGAGAAGACTCAAAAAGTTTTCCATATATGTCTATGTAAAACCGGTGCAGGGCAAGTTTTGGCCGCAAGGCTATAATTTGAACAATCTTGGTAGAGGTCCACTAGAGGGCTTCATTCCAGTGTTATAAAAGTGGAGATTTGTTGTCAAACTTTAATAGCTCAAACACCTTTGGAATCTTCAAATTCTTTCTGGACAGGGTACACTAAGCCAATGAAGGTTACTGCCAGACTGCATAAAGAGATACATATGGACATCTTTTCTATAATGAACATGTATGCTGTGTTTTCTATTAAAATCACCTCATTGAGGCTATTCTAATGAGTACTAACAGCATACATTTGTAAGATAAAAAAACCAAGATCTCCAAAATTATCCCCACTTATTTTGTAGAGGATTTCCCTAGGGGCACAAGAACAGGTTCAACTCAACCATGGTAAATTGCTTTAGTTTCTGTTTGATTTGAGGTTAAATGTCCCCGTCAACACAGTACAGGCAATTTTGGAGACGTTGCTTCCAATTTTGTGGGACTTTTACCCGACATTTAGATGAAATGACATCAAGCCCTGTCCCCAAATGAAACCAATAGGGTTTATAAGTATGAACAGTCTGACTCACTGCTTTGCCAATGACCAATCTCCACCTCTCCATGACGAATCTCCCTCTCTCCAAGACCAATCTCCACCTCTCCAAGACCAATCTCTGCCTCTCCATGACCAATCTCCACCTCTCCATGACCAATCTCCACCTCTCCATGACCAATCTCCGCCTCTCCATGACCAATCTCCACCTCTCCATGACCAATCTCTGCCTCTCCATGACCAATCTCCGCCCCTTCATGACCAATCTCCGCCTCTCCAAGACCAATCTCCACCTCTCCAAGACCAATCTCCACCTCTCCATGACCAATCTCTGCCTCTCCATGACCAATCTCCACCTCTCCATGACCAATCTCCACCTCTCCTTGACCAATCTCTGCCTCTCCATGACCAATCTCCGCCCCTCCATGACCAATCTCCGCCGCCTTTCCATGACCTATCTCCGCCGCCTCTCCATGACCAATCTCCGCCGCCTCTCCATGACTGATCTCCGCCGCCTCTTCATGACCAACTTCGCCGCCTCTCCATGACCAATCTCCACCACCTCTCCATACCAATCTCCACCACCTCTCCATGACTAATCTCCGCCGCCTCTCCATGATCAATCTCCTCCGGCACTCCATGACCAATCTCCTCCGCCACTCCATGACCAATCTCCTCCGCCACTCCATGACCAATCTCCCTCTCTCCATGACCAATCTCAGCCTCTATATGACCAATCTCGGACTCTTCAATCTCATCTTCCATGACTATGGCTTCTACATTCGGCAACTCAAGGTCCTGAAAGTTAAACAGTAACCAATAAAACAGAAGAAAATTGACAGCCCAGACTATTATTCATCCTTATTCTGCTGCACACAATAAGCCCTAAGTTTGCAAACAGTATAGTTCCAGATCAGATGGCTGCAGGATCTACACTTTGTCATTCAGAATGAGAATCTTCATACATTATGTTAATTTGATTGGTTAAAAGTCAGCAAAGGGAAAGGTAAAATTAATTTATTCAGAAGGATAAGCATTAAGGTTTCAGAAGGATACGGATTAAGGTCACATGGAATTGATGTTGGCTCGGTGGGGGACGCCTATATGGATCGGGCGTCTCTTGCCTGATGCCTCCAGCTGACATGTCTCATGAGCTACGTCGGTCGGTGTGTGCTCGGAGGGGGATGTGCTGTGTTTGCCGGGTCTTGTCCATCATCCGTTTCGGTGTCAAAACTTTGGGGTTTAGACACACTGATAAAGATTAAATATCAGAAGGCCTCTGTTATTAAATTTGGTATAGTTACACCTTAAAGGCGATACAAATCCCCTCGCACAAGACAACTTCGAGTGCGGAAAACACTGAACTGGCAAAAGCCAACTTGCTTGAGATATTATCATTTGCAACATTTGTGAAAAGTTTGTTTAAAATCCATCAATAAATGTAGGTTCTAGAGGGATGACTATGTTTCTCTAAAAATAGCCATTGTGACCTTGACTTCAGGCCTTGACCTTGAAAGTCTATCTTGCTCGAGATATTCTCATGAGCATCTTTTGTGTGAAGTTATATTAAAATCTGTCAATAAATGTAGGCGGTTTTGTTTGTTTGTTTGATTTGAGGTTTAATGTCCCCGTCAACACTATAAAGGTCATTTTGGAAACGTTGTTTCCAATTTTGTGGGACTTTTACCCGACATTGAGATGAAATGACATCTCAAGCCCTGTCTCCCAATGAAACCAATAGGGTTTATTAGCATGGACGGTCCGCCTCCCACCGCGGTTCCTGGACAGGCTTAGATCCTCTAAGCGGTTTACCACTACTAGTGACTAGTGTGCGGGCCGGATTCAGCTCTGCGTGGAAGCATCGTGCAGCCCATATATTTCTTCAAGCCCCTATGGGCGGGGGCCATGGGCGGTAGAGCAATGACAGTTTTTCTAAAAAAAGCCACAGTGACCTTGACCTTGAGGCCATGACCTTGAAAGTCAAAGCAACTCGAGATAGTATCATAAGAAACATTTGAGTTAAGTTCTGTTAAAATCCATCAATAAATGTTGGCGCTAGAGAGATGAAAAAAAAATCTAAAAATAGCCACAGTGACCTTGACCTTGACGCCATGACCTTAAAAGCGAACCTGCTTGAGAAATTATCATAAGTAACATTTGTGTGAAGTTATATTATTTTTTTTTTTTTTTGGTTTTGGTTTTACGGCCCTTTCAAGATTATTTCACTCATATCGAGCCGATCGTTAATCAGAGGTGGGCGAAAACCGGAGTACCCGGAGAAAAACCACCTGACCTACTGTTGCAGAACTTGGCGTCTCACATGTGACCCGAGCTAGGCTCGAACCACAGCGGTGAGAGACCTAATGATAAAGAGTCAGCGCTCTTAACCACTAGGCCACGGAGGCCCATCTGAAGTTATATTAAAATCCGTCAATAAGTGTAGGGGCTATAGCAATGACAGTTTTTCTAAAAATAGCCACAGTGACCATGAAAGTCAAACTCTCTTGAGATATTATCATAAGCAGCACATGTGAAGTTATATTAAAATCCTCGAGGGCACAACCTTGAAAGTCTAACTCCATAAATATATTGCCACATGGAACATCTGTGTGAAGTTATATTGAAATCAGTGAAGAAATGTAAGCGCTAGAGCAATGACAAATAGCCACAGTGACCCTGACCTTGAGGGACGTTGAAAGTCGTAACTCGCTCTAGATATTGTCATAAGAAACATTTATGTGAAGTTATATTGAAATCAGTGAAGTGAAATCGGTCAATAAATGTAGGCGCTAGGCCAATGATAAAGGTTTTCTAAAAATAGCCATAGTGACCTTGACCTTGAGGCTACAACCCTGATAGTCAAACTTGCTTGAGATGTTATAAGGAAAATTTGTGTGAAATTGTATTGAAATCGGCCAAGAAATATAGGGGCTAAGGCGATGACAGTTTTTTCTAAAAAAAATAGCCACATTGCCCTTGACCTTAAAGAGAATGACCACCTTTATAACATAATTACTTCATTTGCAAGAAAAAGTTACTGTTATGATTAATCTCTGACTTATTACCAATTGAAACCTGCTAAGGTTATTAAATCAACATTTAATGGTTTCAGTGAAGCCTTCTGGCAGCGGCCATATTTTCTCCAAGGTAATCCAAATGTATCCCAGAATTACACCTGTTTGCTAAAATCCTGATCTCATGGAGACCGTAGAAGCTCTATGTCTCTCTATGCAGTTATTAAAGGAGAAGTAATTAGGCTCTCTAATCAGGTTGAATTCTCAAAAATCCTTTGAACAGACTCTCAGTTCAGCATCTTACAAAAGGCTTCATTATGTCTTTGGATGAAAATAAAGACTTTGAAGACAGTTTTCCTGAGTTTGGTGCTCAGGGCTATCAGTATGAGCCCCACTTCACAGAAGAGGAGAAATTACATCTCAAGCCCTGTCGCCCAAGGAAACCAAAAGGATTTATTAGCATGAATGGTCTACCTCACACCGCGGTTCCTGGACAGGCTTAGATCCTGTTACAAGTACTAGTGTGCGGGCCGGATTCAGCTCTGCGTGGAAGCATCATGCAGCCCATATATTTATTCAAGCCCCTATGCGCAGGGGCTCAGTATGTCTTTGCAATGAAGAATCTGAATAAACAACATTTTATGTAGATAAAATGGGGATTTACAAGGACATATGTATATTTTCTTATAATTTCAAAACATAAATTATGGGTGCTCAAAGGAATCGCCTCATTGAGACATTTCTAACGAGTACCCACAATCTATGCTTTAAACTGAATTAAGAAAAATATAAAAAAATACCATGTGAAATGCAATGAAATACTACCTTAAATTGTCAAAGCATGTTAATGTAATGATCGGTTAAATGATAATGATATGCATTAATTAACCCTTTTTGTATTAAATGGATTCTTTCTCTTTATATATAGCAGGAGTTCATTTCAAAATTTAAAATAACGCAAATAACACGTTGTGTTTTCATCAAAATTTATTTGGAAAATGACTGGGCTTTTAGCAAACAGGGGAGGCCCTGATCAGACGCCGCGTTCTGTAGCGTCTGATCTGGGCATGCAATGTTTGCCAGGGTACCCATTTTGGGGTTTCTGATACTAAATGGGTTATTGAAGAAAAGAGAAGTCCACTTGAAAACAGCTATCTTCAAAATGTTTAGCACAAACAATGTTATGCTTTGCATAAACTAATGTCTTGATGTTGAGATTCTCTGTTCCAAGATTATGAATCCATTTTTCACATAACTGTCTATTTTTCTTAGGGTCAGGGATAGCAAAACAGCTAATTCCTTGTCCTCTTATCACTGTGCAGTATTTTGCCTTACAAGAAGGCATTTTTATTTTAATGTCCACTTCTCTAAAATCCTCAGCTGCTAAAATACCAGATTTGTTAGCTACAGTTGCCGTGAGGTCACTGCAGGAGCTATAATCTGTAAACATGTCTGACACCCTATCAGCAACTTTAATGAGCCCTTACAGTTAATTAGAAAAACAGTTTAGGAGAATAATGTGATTTTATCATTCCTCAATGGTGTTATTATACAAGAGGGCCCAATGGCCCTATATCGCTCACCTGTGTACCAGAAAATCATTAGTGTAGGAGACCACTTGACATTGCTATATACTAAATATCTAAGCTCAGGCAAAGCGGTCTCCATGCTTATAAACCCTACTGGTTTCATTGAGCAACAGGGCTTGAGATGTAATTTCATCTCAATGTCGGGTAAAAGTCCCACAAAATTGGAAGAGACATCTCCAAAATGACCTATACAGTGTTGACGGGGATGTAAAACCTCAAATCAAACAAAATCTGTGCCTTATGGTTTTTTTTAAGTTTTTTTCCAGTATAAGTCAATAGGAGCTAATGAGCCCTGGGGCTTGGCCAATTTTGACCCAAAGGGCACGGTTGGCAGGATTTATGTAGGCGACCATTTTGTATTGCTATATACTAAATATCTAAGGTCTGTACTTCATGGTTTCAAAGAATTTTGAAGCTTTTTTCCATTGTAAGTTTGTTGGAGTTAAGGGGCCACAGGATTTGGACCCCAAGACATGATTGGCAGGATTCATGTAGGCGACCACTCGACATTGCTACATGCTAAATACCTAAGCTCTGGGACTTATGGTTTAAGAGAAGAAGATTTTTGAAGATTTTTTCCCCCATTTTAAGTTTTTTTTTTTTTTTTTTTTTTTTTCATTATAAGGGCCCTGTGGTTTCAGAGGAGAAGATTTTTGAAGTTTCTCCAATTATAAGTCTATGGAAGCTAAAGACCCCTGGGTGTGGCCAGTTTAGATCCCTGGGGCATAACTGGCAGGATTTATGTAGGTGGCCACTTGACGTAGCTACATACTAAAAATCTAAGCTCTGGGCCTTATGGTTTCATAGAAGAAGATTGTTTAAGTTTTTTTTTCCATTATAAGTCTATTGGAGGTGATGAGCTCGGGCGTGGCCAATTTTGACCCCAGGGGCAGGGTAAGCAGGATTTATGTAGCTGGCTATTTTATGTTGCTAGACACTAAATATCTCAGTTCTGTGCTTCACAGTTTCTGAGAAGAAGATTTTTGAAGCTTTTGTCCATTATGAGTCTATGGGAGCTAAGGAGCCCTGAGGGGTGGCTCATTTGGACCCCAGGGGCATGATTACCAGGAAATATGTAGGAGACCACTTGCAGTTGCTACATGCTAAATATCTAAGCTCTGGGCTCTGTGTTTTCAGAGAAGAAGATTTTTGAAGTTTTTTTTTTTCATTATGCGTCTATGGGAGCTATGGGGGTCCCAGGGTGTGGCCCATTTGGACCCCAGGGGCATGATTGGCAGGATTTATGTAGGTGACCACTTGTAATTGCTACATGCTAAATATCTAAGCTCTGGGCCCTGTGGTTTCAGAGAAGAAGATTTTTGAAGCTTTTTCCATTATGAGTGTATAGGAGCTAAAAGGCCCCGGGGCGTGGCCCGTTTGCGCCCAAGGGACATGATTGGCAGGAATTATGTATGTGACCACTTGCCATTGCTACATGCTAAATATCTAAGTTCTGGGCCCTGTGGTTTCAGAGAAGAAGATTTTGAAGCTTTTTTTCCATTATGAGTCTATAGGAGCAAACTGGCCCAGGGGCGTAGCCCTTTTGGACCCAAGGGGCATGATTGGCAGGAATTATGTAGGGGACCACTTGCTGTTGCTACGTGCTAATTATCCAAGCTCTGGGCCCTGTGGTTTCCGAGAAGAAGATGTTTGAAGCTTTTTTTCCACTATGAGTCTATGGGAGTGAAGGGGCCCAGGGGCGTGGCCCATTTGGAAGCCAGGGGCATGATTGGCAGGAATCATGTAGGTGACCAATTGGTGTTCCTACATGCTAAATATCTAAGCTCTGGTTCATTTGGTTTCAGAGAAGAGGATTTTTGAAGTTTTTTTCCATTATGAGTCTATGGGAGCTAAGGGGCCCCGGGGTGTTGCCAATTTTGACCCCAGGGGCATGATTGGCAGGAATTATCTAGGTGACCACTTGCCGTTGCTACATGCCAAATATCGCAGCTCTGGGCCCTTTGGTTTCAGAGAAGAATATTTTTGAAGCTTTTTTCCATTATGAGTCTATAGGAGCTATAGGGCCCCGGGGCGTTGCCCGTTTGGAACCCAGGGGCATGATTGGCAGGAATTATGTAGGTGACCACTTGCCCTTGCTATATGCTAAATATCTAAGCTCTGGGTCCTGTGGTTTCCGAGAAGAAGATTTTTGAAGCTTTTTGTTCCATTGTGAGTCTACAGGAGCGAAGGGGCCCTGGGGCGTGGCCAATGTGGACCCCAGGGGCATGATTGGCAGGAATTATGTAGGTGACCACTGGCCGTTGCTACATGCTAAAATTTCTTAGCTCTGGGCCCTGTGGTTTCTGAGAAGAAGATTTTTGAAGCTTTTTGGTCCATTATGAGTCTATTGGAGCGAAGGGGCCCCAGGGCGTCGCCCATTTGGAACCCAGGGGCATGATTGGCAGGAATTATGTAGGTGGCCACTGGCCGTTGCTACATGCTAAATATCTAAGCTCTGGGTCCTGTGGTTTCAGAGAAGAAGATTTTTGAAGCTTTTTTCCATTATGAGTCTATGGGAGCTAAGGGGCCCCGGGGTGTGGCCAATTTTGACCCCAGGGGCATGATTGGCAGATATTATGTAGGTGACCACTTGCCGTTGCTACATGCCAAAAATCGCAGCTCTGGGCCCTGTGGTTTCCGAGAAAAAGATTTTTGAAGCTTTTTCCATTATGAGTCTATAGGAGCTAAAGGGCAATGGGGCGTGGCCTGTTTGGGACCCAGGGGCATGATTGGCAGGAATTATGTAGGTGACCACTTGCCCTTGTTATATGCTAAATATCTAAGCTCTGGGTCCTGTGGTTTCCGAGAGGAAGATTTTTGAAGCTTTTTGTTCCATTGTGAGTCTATGGGAGCGAAGGGGCCTTGGGGCGTGGCCAATGTGGACCCCAGGGGTATGATTGGCAGGAATTGTGTAGGTGACCACTGGCCGTTGCTACATGCTTAATATCTTAGCTCTGGGCCCTGTGGTTTCAGAGAAGAAGATATTTTAATTTTTTCCCATTGTAAGTTTATGGGAGCTGTATGTTGCCATAGCAACCAGAATTCCAATCTGATCAGCCCAAAAACCTTAAACCCCTAAAATTTGAAATTGTTTACGGACGCACGCACGGACGGAAGCACGCACGGACGCACGACGGACAAAAAGTGACCACAAAAGCTCACCTTGTCACTACGTGACAGGTGAGCTAAAAAGAAAGAAAAAAAAAAAAAAACAAAAAAAAAAAAGAACAAAAACAAAAATGTCTCCACCGGGGTTTGAACTCACGCCCCTCAGATTCATAGTCAACAATAGGATTCGTAGTCCAGCACTCTATCCACACTGGCATTTGAAAAAAGGTTAACCAAAAGGTAAACCTGAAAAACACAAGTTTGAAAAATGACAATTTCCGCCAAAATTTTAGTCTTTTGCACCATTTATGGATAATACATGAAAGCGGTACCTCCACTTATGCATCAGTCCTGATATTAAAACAATCTGCTACAGAATAGATGAAAAATATCACTTTGAAAAAAAGGTTAACCAAAAGGTAAACCTGGGACGACGCCCGCCCGCCCGCCCGGACATCAATATTTTAAAGGACAGATTTTTAAAAAAAAAAAAACCGTCCAATTACGTGTACGACTAGGATCGCTGTTAACAATGTTCATAGGTCAGTTAAAAGTTATGGCTCTTATGTTCTGCATATATCATATAGTGTTATACATGGGCAATTTTTTTTTGACAAGAATGCAGTCTGAGGGATAGCCAAATCCCCCCGCCGCACTCTGTATCAAGGCTCAACCTTGGGACCTTCACCTGTGACCATAAGCTCACTGAGGGTTATATTTCACAAAATGTTAATGAAAATCCTTCCAGGGGTAAAGGAGATATGGACACAAAATTCCAAGTTTCAAACTAGTGACCTTCACCTGTGACCTTGACCTTGAGTTGGCATGGTTAATTTATGGGTTCTGCACATTAGCTCACCAAGGGGGGGGATATTTGAAAACAGATTAATGAAAATCCTTCCAGAGGTAAAGGAGATATAACCGACACAAAATATGAAGTTTCAAACTCGTGACCTTCAACTGGCCCTTTAAGAAGTGGAGGGGCAGGCCATGGCATCAGCATGTTGCCCTAGCACAGAGACCCCAGGTTGATGTGAGTGAAAGAGTCTTATTATAGGGAAAACAAATATACATTTTTTAGGGGTGGGGATCTGAACAGTTTCTGAGATATATGGCATTTTAGTGGAAAGGTGGGGCATGGCCCCGCCACTCCCCCAGAGACCCGTAAGTTGGTATCACTGTCTCATCATAAAGAACAAGAATATATATGGTTTAGGGGTGGGGGATCTGAATGGTTTCTGAGATATTGAGCCTTTTAAGTGGAGAGGGTTGGGCATGGCCCGGGCACAGCCCAGAGACCCGCAAGTTGGTGTCAATGAATGCATCTTATCATAAGAAACAAGAATATACATGGTTTTGGGGTGGGGATCTGGATGGTTTCGGAGACATATCACCTTTTATGAAGTAAAGGGGTGACCATGGGGCATAGCCCTCGTGCGGCCCGGCAGACCCTTAAGTTGGTATCACTGAATGTGTCTTATCATAAGGAACAAGAATTTAAATGGTTTAGGGGTGGGGATCTGAACGGTTTCTGAGATATTGGGCCTTTTACCAAGTGGAGGGTGTGGGGCATAGACTTGGCACATCCAAGGGGACCCCCAGATTAGTGTAATTGAATCGTCTTGTCATAAGAAACAAGAATATATATAGTTTAGGGGTGGGGATCTTAATGGTTTCTGAGATAATGGCATTTTATGAAAGTTAAGTGTGAGTAATGGCCACAGCGCACCCCGAGAGACCCCAAGGTTGGTAACACTGAATGTGTCTTATCAAAAGGAACAAGAATATATATGGTTTAGGGGTGGGGATCTGAATGGTTCTTGAGATACTGGGTCTTTTAAATGTGGAAGGGGGCATGGCCCGGGCACATCCAAGGGGACGCCCAGGTTGGGGTCACTGAATGCATCTAATCATGTGGAACAAGAATATATATGGTTTAGGGGTGGGGATCTGTACTATTTGAGATATTGGGCCTTTTACAAAGTGAAGGGATCCCCACTCCTAAACAATATATTTTCTTAGTCCTTAGGACTAAGAAATATATTGTTTAGGAGAGGGAACTGAACTGTTTCTGAGATATGAGGCCTTCTTATGAAGTGAAGAGGAGAGGAATGGCCCCTGTGGACCGCCAAGTTGGTGTAACTGAATGTGTCTACTGACAAGGAACAAGAATATATATGATTATGAGGTGGTGTCTGAGATATATGGCCTTTTATGAAGTGGAGGGTTGGGCCATGGCATCGACACATTGCCCTAGCACAAATACACCCAAGGTTGATTTGACTGAACGAGTCTTATCAAAAGGAACACAAATATACATGCCTTAGGGGTGGGGATCTGAACAGTTTCTGAGATATATGACATTTTATGAAGTGGAGGGTTGGTGCATGGCCCCAGCGCACCCTGGGAGACCCCTAGGTTGGTATCACTAAATGTGTCTTATCAAAAGGAACAAGAGTATATATGGTTTAGGGATGGGGATCTAAATGGTTTCTGAGATATTGGGCCTTTAACAAAGTAGAGGGGGCGGGCATGGTCTGGGCACATCCCAGGGACACCCAAGTTGGTGTCACTGAATGCGTCTTATCATAAGGAACAAGAATATATATGGTTTTGGGGTGGGGATCTGACTGGTTTCTGACATATATCGCCTTTTATGAAGTGGAGGGATAAGGCATGGCCCCGGCACATCCCTGGGGACCTCCAGGTTGGTGCCACTGAATGTGTCTTATCATGGCCCCGGTGCACCCCGGGTGACACCTAGGTTGAAATCACTGAATGGGTCTTATCATAAGGAACAAGAATATATATGGTTTAGAGGTGGGGATCTGAACGGTTTCTGAGATATTGGGCCTTTTATGGGGTGGAGGGGGTGGGGCAAGGCCCAGGCACATCCCAGGGGACCCCAGGTTGGTGTCACTGAATGCGTTTTATCATAAGAAACAATAATATATATGGTTTTAGGGTAGGGGATCTGGATGGTTTCTGTGATATATCGCCTTTTATGAAGTGGCGGGGTGAGGGGAGACATCACCAAATGTGTCTTATCATAAGGATTTGTTTGTTTGAATTGAGGCTTAACGTCCCCGTCAACACTGTAAAGGTCATTTTGGAGACGTTGCTTCCAATTTTGTGGGACTTTTACCCGACAATGAGATGAAATTACATCTCAAGCCCTGTCGCCCAATGAAACCAATAGGGTTTATTAGCATGGACGGTTAGCCTCGCACCGCGGTTCCTGGACAGGCATAGATGCTCTAAGCTGTTTACCAGTACTAGTGTGCGGGCCGGATTCAGCTCTCCGTGGAAGCATCATGCAGCCCATATATTTCTTCAAGTCCCTATGGGTGGGGGCGTAACGAGAATATATATGGTTTAAGGGTGAGGGTTTCAACGGTTATAAAAGCATGTGGCTAAAAGCAGTTCACTGAAGGAATATTTCTATAAAAGTTTTGTCAAAAAATCTCGATGAGACGTTTCTAACGAGTGTCCACAATCTGTATTTTGAGCAGATAAGATAAGGAAAATACTATATCACAATTCTCATCCAAAAATTGTAGGGTTTTTTCTTCATACATGACTATTGTGCATGCATTCAATTACATAAATAACAGCATTTTAATGTTAAATATGAACATCTGGAATGCAGAACTCATGGATAATAAGTGCAGTGTTCAATCTAGGATTGAGAAAAGGGGGCCATTTGGAAATTTTGGGGGCCCTTAAATTCTACTACATAAAGTTGCCAGATTTATCTTTAGGTTTTGGCTGCATGATAAAAATGGACACGAAATAAGTTAGACATCACATACAAAATAGATTTCGTCTATCTATCCATCTTCTAATACAGAGTTGGTCACATTTGCCCATTACCTCAGTTTACCATTACAAAGCAATTTAGATAAAGTGTCTTGCTCAAGGACAAATGCAGGTTTTATTTAGAATGAATGCCATTAAATTTATTTCTGGAAGCCTAAATTGAACACTAAGTGTATGGTTTTTATATCTGAAAGAGATCCACTGTATGGTTGAAAGATAGAAGTAACTTATTATATACTGAGCCAAAGTTATAATGCAACAGTGGTTTGTATTGATAGTAATAATGAGCAGAGAGTAAATATATTCTACGAATCGTCTATATAATAACACTGGCCAATGTCCCAAGCATCCAGCAGCACTTTGCTTTTAACATTTTTTTCGATCTGTTCAAGAAACAAACCAAATTCTGGAGCTAGGGTGTTTGTTAAAACTGAAACACATTGTGATTTTCAAGAACCTGGCATGTGACATGCATTCATACACCTGAAATGAAGATCGTTTACTGAGAATATTGCTGAGAATTTTTTGTGTAATGATTAATTTTATTGTTAATCAATAGGTTTACTTTAATTCTGATCACAAGCGACAACATGTTTTCGCTTCCAGACAGGAAATTATGGATCTATGGCATAAAGGGTCCAATTGGCAATGGCAGAATTTGTAGAAGACAGAACGAGTCCTGATGCAATAATTCCACAGCATTTTGTTTTCTAACGCCCAACAACAATAAAAGTAAACTGGGTTCACAAGGTTTTCATTTAAAAATCCCATAGTTGGAATTTGTCACCACTTTAACTTTCTTTTGTTGTCTATGGAATGTTCAGTAAAAACGCCAACATGTCAGTCGTTAGAACTTTCTCGTTAAATTTTGAGACAATGTGAAAGACATTTTTAAATCAATCACAATCTTTCCTTATTGGGGGATCGTTTAAAATAGGAATTCTTGAAAAAATTGGCATTCCAGATGTCTCCGGAAGCGCATGGAATCAAAATTATTGTTTTGACCAATCGGTTTCGACCGCCATAAACCATACTCAGGAAAACGAAATCAATGAAACCAAATCATTCATTGATGATAGTTCAGCAACATATGTCATCCAGACTATCCTGCACTAGAAATTACCACGAAAATTTAACCATATCTGTGTTGCGTTATGTGTTTGGCTCAGTATATGATAATATTCCACATAGGCTCAGGCCAGTGGCTGTTGAAAATATTTCAGTGTGATCTAATTCTTGACCCCAAAACCCCACCCCAAGGGTTTGTTGTTACAGAATAAAAGTTTACCTTGTACACATGTATTACATGTACCGTACATGTATATGATAAAATTCTAAATATGAAATGGTTCTGGTAAGTGGTTGATGAGAGAATCTCTAATAAAACTTTGTTGTGAAACTTAAAGTGTGACATGTTCTAAAAACGCGGCTATATACTAGGCAATGGAAAATAACTTATTCTGCAACAAATCACAGCTCGGAAGAGTGTGACCAGTGACGTCATTAAAACTGCCAATTTATGATTTACTAGGCGATTTACAATGTACTTGACGTTAGACGGTGTACCGGTAATGTAATTTTCTCACATCAAAAACGTTAGAAAAGGATATAAATGTAAAGTGTTTCAGTCGATAATTTTAGCGGGATTTCTTCTAACAATGGCGAAAAGTTGTGACATTTTGAAGGAAACAACAACACTATTGCCAATTTTCAGCGTGTTAGAATCGAAATAAAAATAGAACAGCTCTATACTGTGATTTGTTGAGTAATAAATCACAGTTTTTGGTCAGTTGTAAGTAGACAAATCACCCGCGCTACGCTCCAAACTGATTTAGTACTCAACAAATCACAGTTAGATCTGATCTATTTCTTAAATCCACCCACTCCCTGATGCCCGGATCGAGGGCCCGTCTTCCTGGATAAGAAATAATTGAAATTTGCATAGACTCTGAGGCACCATAATTACATCTCTTACTTTTTATTTATTCATTAGATTTTGTTTGTCTTTTGAGGTTCTAAAAGTTGTACAAAATTTAGCCTTTTAATTTTATATTGGATGGATGGATGGATGTTTTGCGGGGAATAAAAGACAATTTGTTATCGAAAAAAAAAAAAAAAAAAAAAAACTTCGCTTCAGTGACGACTGGACTTGGACTGCCATATATTGTTAGAACAGGATCTAAAAATGTAACTTTCGTAATTGGCAGAAATGAACACATTGAGTTTTTGTTTTTGAAAATTTGAAATCATTTTCTGTTGCCAAAGTTTCTATATTATTCAAACACCTTTGTAGTTTAAATTCAATGGTTTCCATATTTCTGGATCGATAAAAGATTCCAAAACCATCAACAAAAAGCGAACAATCTGGGTCTTTTACACATTTAACTATATTATTAATTTTTATGCTGAACAAGGTTGGTGAAAAAATACTACCTTGTCATGCTTGTGGTACACCTTGTTCTTAATCAAATGTGTCCGATAATGTATTTCCTATGCGAACATTAAATGTTCGAATGGATAGGAAATTTTGAACAAAAAGTGGTAATCGGCCTTTAAGGCTCAAGGTGTGTAAATCTTTCATGATGCCATACTTCCAAGTGGTATCGTATGCTTTTTCAAGATCAAAAAATACAGCTATGACATGTTCTTTTTTAATAAAGGCATCACGTATAAACGATTCTAAGCGAATCAAATGATCGTTAGTAGAGCTATTTTTCTAAATCCAGATTCAAATTTCGTGATAAGCTGGTCTGATTCTAAGAACCAAACCAGCCTATCATTAATCATTCTCTCCATTGTTTTACATAAGCAACTTGTCAAAGCAATAGGTCTGTAATTAGTGGCTTCAGTATGATCTTTATTAGGTTTCAGAATAGGAAAAATGGTAGCTTTTCTCCAGTTTTCAGGGAAATTTCCAGTGATCCAAATATCATTCAAAATATTTAGTAATGTGTCATATGCCTTGTTGGGTAAATGTTTTAAAATTTGATAGTGTGTGTCGTCGGGACCAACAGCAGTATCATGAGATTTATGGAGAGTATCTAATAATTCTTTAGTAGTGAAAGGAAAATTATGTTTGGTGATTTAATGATGAAAATTTTAAATTCTTTTTCTCTTGTTCTTGTTTAATATTTTGGAAGCTTTCTGAATAATTTGAGCTAGAGTTTTTCTGAAAATTCAGGGAGGGCCATTATTGACCCCAGGGCTATAATGTGCATAATGTTGAGGGAGGTCTAAAAAGTTGAAGCTTCATACCAAATATCAACAAAGGCTATAATTTGAACAATCTTGGCAAAGGTCCACTAGATGAAGCTACACACCAAATATCAAAGACCTGGGCCTTGCTGTTTCAGATAATTTTTTTTAAAGATATTCCCTACATAAGCCTATGTCAAACCAAATGGCCCAGGGGCGGGGGCATTTTTGGCCTCAGGGCTATGATTTAAACAATCTTGATAGAGGTCCACTATATGAAGCTTCACATCAAATATCAAAGACCTGGGCTTTGCTGTTTCAGAGAAGAAGATTTTCAAAGATTATCTCTATACAAGTCTATGTAAAACCAAAGGGCCCCCGGGCAGGGGCATTTGTAGCCCGAGGGTTATAATTTAAACAATCTTGGTAGAGGTCCACTAGATGAAGCTCCATACCAAATATCAAAGACATGGGCCTTGCAGTTTCAGAAGAAATTTTTCTAAAGATTTCCCAATTTAAGTCAATGTAAAACCAAAGAATCTCGGGGTGGGGGCATTTTTGGACCCAGGGCTATAATTTTAACAATCTTGATAGAGGTCTACTAGATGAAATTTCACACCAAATATCAAAGACCTAGGACTTGTGGTTTCACAGAAGAAGCTTTTAAAGATTTTCCCAATATAAGTCTATGTAAAACCAAAGGGCCGCCGAGGCGGGGGCATTTTTGGTCTCACGTCTATAATTTGAACAATCTTGGTAGAGGGTCCACTAGATGAAACTTCATACCAAGTATCAAAGACCTAGGCCTTGTGGTTTCAGAGAAGAAGATTTTTCAAGATTTTCCCTATATAAGTCTATGTAAAACCATAGGGCCCGGGAGTGGGGGCATTTTATGCCCTAGCACTATAATTTGAACAATCTTGGTAGGGGTCCACTAGATGAAGCTAAAATATATCGCCCCTGCCCATAGGGGCTTGAAGAAATATATGGGCTGCATGATGCTTCCATGCAGAGCTGAATCCGGCCCGCACACTAGTACTGGTAAACCGCTTAGAGGATCTAAGCCTGTCCAGGAACCACGGTGCGAGGCGGACAGTAAATGCTAATAAACCCTATTGGTTTCATTGGGCGACAGGGCTTGAGATGTCATTTCATCTCAATGTCGGGTAAAAGTTCCACAAAATTGGAAGCAACGTCTCCAAAATGACCTTTACAGTGTTGACGGGGACGTTAAACCTCAAATCAAACAAACAAAAATTCATACCAAATATCAACAAGAGGCCCATGGGCCACTATGCTCACCAGAGCTCAGGTGAGCACTGCCCAATTGCAGCCATGTATTTTAACATGATATCATTTTAATCTGCCAAATGAACCCCCATATCCAAATGAGCACCCATGTGGACTCAGTATATGAAACATTAGGACTTTTATGAAGTAGAGGGGGTGGGGCATGGACCCAATGGAGCCCTGGTTGGTGTCACTAAATGTGTCTTATCACAAAGAACAAGAATATATATGGTTTAGCAGTGGGGATCTGCATGGCTGGAGATATAAGTGGAGGGGTTGGAGCATGCCCTGTCGTTCCAAGGAAAGCCCAAGATCGTTGTCCCTAAATGTGTCTTATCATAAGGACCAAGTATATATATGGTTTAGGGGTGGGAATCTGAACGGTATCCAAGATATCCTTTCATGAAGTGGAAAGGAGAGGACTGGCCCCTGCGGACACCCCTACAGTAGGTGTGCTAATAATAAGGAACAAGAACATATATGAATATGGGATGGGGATTTGAATGGTTTCTGAAATATATGGCCTTTTATGAAGTGGAAGGGCGGGGCACATTGCCTCAGCACAAAGAGACCCCCAAGTTGGTGTGACTGAATGAGTCTTATCATAAGGAACAAGAATATATATGGTTTAGGGGTGAGGATCTGAACTATTTCTGAGATATGTGGCTTTTAATGAAGTCAAGCGGTGGAACAAGGCCCGGGCATGCCCCGGGGACTCACAAGCTGGTGTTAATGAATGTGCCTTATCATAAGGAAGATGAATATATATGGTTTAGGGGTGGGGCTCTGTACAGTTTCTGAGATAAAAGGCAATTTGTGAAGTGCAGGGGTGGGGCAAGGCCCAGGGAGACCCCCAGGTTGGTGTCAATGAATGTGTCTTATCATAAGGTACAAGAATATATATGGTTTAGGGGTGGAGATCTGTAAGGTTTCCGAGATATTGTGATATTATGAAATGGAGGGGGTGGGGCATGGCCCCAACACATCCCTGGGGACCCCCAGGTTGGTGTCACTGAATGTGTCTCATCATAATGAACAAGAACATATATGGTTTAGGGGTAGGGATCTGAACAGTTTCTGAGATATATGGCCTTTTGTGAAGTGAAGGGGTGGGGCATGGCTAAGGCGTACCCCGGAAGACCCCCAATTTGGGGTCAATGAATGTGTCTTATCATAAGGAGCAAGAATATATATGGTTTATGGGTGGGGATCTGTAAGGTTTCCGAGATATTGGGCCTTTTATGAAATGGAGGGGCGGGACATGGCCCCGGCGCATCCCGGGGGACCCCAAGTTTGATGTCACTGAATGGGTCTTATCATAAGGAACAAGAGTATATAGGGTTCAGGGGTGGGGATCTGAATGGTTTCCGAGATATTGGGCCTTTTATGAAGTGGAGGGGGTGGGGCATGGCCTCGGCGCATCCCGGAGGACCTCCAGGTTGAAATAGAAACAAGAATATATATGGTTTAGGGGTGGGGATCTGTAAGGTTTCTGAGATATAAGGCATTTTATGAAGTACTGGGGGCGGCGCATGGCCCCGGCACAACCTACTGGACCCACAGGTTGACATAAAAGCATATGGCTGAGGGAAGTTTGCTAAAGGAACATATCTATGAAAGTTTTGTCAAAATATCTGCAAAGGCTTTGTAGTTAATGCCATTTTTCAATTTTCCCCATTATAAGTCTATGGAAAATCTAAGTTGCCATAGCAACCAAACTAAAGAGCCGAATTTCATAAAAAACATAAAACCTGTAAAGGCAAATATGGTGAATATTTCCATAAACTCTCAGCCTCATAAAGCATACGGTTTCTGAGTAGATGATTTTTTAAGTATTTTTTTTCTATTTTTTTCATTTTGGTTTCCGTGGCAACCAATAAAACTGAGCAGTAGGCCTTAAATCATATGGCAGATACAAGATTGCTTAAGGAACATTTCTATGAAAATTTTGTCCCAATATCTGCAAAGGCTTGGCAGTTATTGCCATTTTTCAATTTTCCCATTATAAGTCTATGGGAGCTCTAAGTTGCCATAGCAACCAAATTAAAAAGCTGATTTTCATAAAAAACACAAACTTTCAATCCCCCAGCCCAAGGATGCTACAGATAAAATTTGGGCTGAATCGGTCCAGTGGCTTCAGAGAAGAAGATGTTTGAAAGTGTTGACGTCAGACGACGACGACGACAACGACGACGACGACGCCGGACAACTTCCTATCCTATAAGCTCCCCCGGAGCCTTCGGCTCTGGTGAGCTAAAAACCTGGGCCTTGCGGTTTCAAAGAAGAGATTTTCTTATATAAGCCCATGTAAAACCAAAGGGCCCTGGGGCAGGGACATTTTTGGCCCCAGCACTATAATTTGAACAATTCTGGTAGGGGTCCACTAGATGAAGCTTCATACCAAATATCAAAGACCTGGGCCTTGCGGTTTCAGAGAAGATTTTTAAAGATTTTCCCTATATAATCCTATGTAAAACCAAAGGGACACGGAGCGGGGGCATTTTTGGCACCAGCACTATAATTTGAACAATCTTGGTAGGGGTCAACTACATGAAGCTTTATACCAAATATCATAGACCTGGGCCTTGTGGTTTCAGAGAAGAAGATTTTTTAAGTTTTCGATGAAAAAAATCCATTTTTGACTCCTGTGACCTAGATGTGCTATGGACCAGAACCATTTGAACAACTTTGAAAGGGGACCACGGTCCACCTAAGGATCATTCCTGTGAAGTTTTGTCAAAATCCGATCAGTGGTTTAGGAGATGTCGTTTGAAGAAATTGTTTACGGACGGACGGACGGCCGCACGCACGCACGGACTATGGACGAAAAGTGATCTCAAAAGCTCACCTCATCATTACATGACAGGTGAGCTAAAAATAATGCCTACCCCCACCCCACCAACTTCTAATCACCGCAATTTTCAAAAAGTGTTCATCATGTAGTTTGTTTTGTTTGATTTTAGGTTTAAATATCTGAGGGTCACTGATGGGGCCTGATTGTCCGAAACTAGCTAGTCTGGCACAGAAAACATGTACACTCCATATTTTTAGTTCTGTGGTGTATTCCTTGCTTCCAAAGGATAACCCTTTTATAGAACATATTTAACTTCACTACAGCTGGTGTGTGGGAATGTGTGGCGGCGGTAAAACGTCTCCCTGCCCTACATCATATTGTAGATTATATTTTCTTGTCCTTTGGGATCATTGATTCCATTGTGGAATTTTGAAAATATCTGAGGGTCACTGATGAGGCCTAATTGGCCGAAACTAGCTAGTCTGGCCCAGAAAACATGTACACTCCATATTTTTAGTTCTGTGGTGTATTCCTTGCTTCAAAAGGATAACCCTTTTATAGAACATATTAAAGGTGCATTATTGAGCTATCCGGAAAAAAAGCTTCCAAAAATAAAATACATATAGCCGGTATTTTTCTTTTAAACAATACAAATGAATGCATTTTATGCAAAAATGCAAACAATTATGATGACAGGTAAACAAATTTGAGAGGGATTCCCTAACTAGGTTTCGAACACTATCTTTAGTTCGTGACAAAAATAGAATATTATGCGAAGTTCATTTTTGGCCTTGTTTGCTTAGGCCATGTCTGAATCGGAAAAAAATATGACGCTGAATACCATGCCATAAGTAATGACACTCAGAGACGATACTGAGGCCATGTATGTGTAAAGTGACAGATTTATTTTTAGAACAGAAATTCCGAACACATGTTCAGAGCGAAGGGTAAACACGAGTGATAACGACCATTTTCACAAAGTTCTGAAGCAGTATTTGGCTCCAAAAGTGTACAGATGACCAAGGAGTATGCATTGACGATAAAAACCAGAAAAAGAAATTTGAGACCCGGTAGCTCAATAATGCACCTTTAACGTCCCTGTCAACACTGAAAAGGTCATTTTGGAGATGTTGCTTCCAATGTTGTGGGAGTTTTACCCGACAATGAGATGAAATGACATCTCAAGCCCTGCCGCCCAATGAAACCAATAGGGTTTATAAGCATGGACAGTCTGACTCGCATTGCATTACCTGCGCAGGCTTAGATTCTCTAAGCTGTTTACCAGTACTCGTGTGCGGGTCGGTTTCAGCTCTGCGTGGAAGCATCATGCAGCCCATCTATTTCTTCAAACCCGGATGGGCGGGGTATCATGTAGACTTGATAACGATGGTTAGAATGAGTACCTATACTTCATAAACTTTGACATAAGATACAAAAAATAATGGTCCATCAATTTCCAGACAGCATTCATTATACGAACTTGTTAATCCGTATCCTGCTGAAACTGGTTTAGCCACGCCCATTTCTGACTATCAACCAATCAAATTACTAATTACTAAGTATACTGTATTTGTTAAATTCACAAACAGAATAAACTTTATTTATTTCCAGATTATAGCTGATTCTTCATTATTCACCTTTTTAGCATTATCTGCTGGGTCTAGTCTGAAGGTTATCGTTGGGAAAACAGGTAACCAGAGCCCCCCTGACCTTGAAACTTAAGGTCGGGGGGGGGGGGGAGGTGTGGTTATGTTTTTCCAATATTGATAATGTGTAAGCTGGGAGCCAGCAAATAATGCAAAAATGTCGATACTCATTAGAACTGTCTCATCGAGTACCCACAATCTCTATTTTAGAGCCGAAATAAGAAAAGTAAGGTATACCCCTGTAAACCCCAGTTTTACTGTATAAAAAGTAGAAGTAAAACAAAAATCAGGAATTGATACAATTAACTTACTCCAACCATAAAAGACACCAAAGGGAAAGAAATACAAACATTAAGCGACCAGACCATAATGGAAACCTAAACAAAGGAAGGCCATAAGGACAGTTACTTTCCCACAAAATGGCCATATGGCCATCCAAAATTAAAAGACACAAGTGATACACACAGTAAGTAACAAACAAGAACATAAATAATTCGCCACAGAAGAAATAAAGGTGGGGTTCAAGGTGGTCAAAATTATACAGGCGTTTGTCATGTTCAGCAGGGTGGGGGTTAAGGCAGTTAATTCTTACAAGTGATTAAACCCAGCGCACTTATTTTATTGCCTCATTAATGTTATAAATCACCAGTGGCTCAATCTACCCATCTCAAACAAATTTTTGTGATCCCTAAGGTGTATGACCCATAATTGAAGTTGGACTAATTTACCATCCGAGTCATGATTGTATATAAAAGGTTTAGGAATATAAATTCCATAAACAGAACCTTTGTTTTAAAAACAAGAGGGCCCAGAGGGCCCTGAATCGCTCACCTGAAAATCAGTGTCTCTAGTACATTCTTGCCCCAAGGGCTATACTAGGTGAAGCTTCATACCAAATATCAAAGACCTGAGCCTTGCGGTTTCAGAGAAGAAGATTTTTAAAGATTTTCCATATATAAGTCTATGTAAAACCAAAGGCCCCCGGGGCGGGGGCATTTTTGGCCCTAGGGCTATAATTTGAATAATCTTGGTAGAGGTCCACTAGGTGAAGCTTCACTCCAAATATCAAAGACCTGGGCCTTGCGGTTTCAGAGGGGAAGATTTTTAAAGATTTTCCATATATAAGTCTATGTAAAACCAAAGGCCCCCGGGTCGAGGGCATTTTTAGCCCCAGGGCTATAATTTGAACAATCTTGGTAGACGTCCACTAGATGAAGCTTCACACCAACAGTGATTTTTTAGGCGTGCATCCTGCGTCCTGGACGCATAATTTCGCCAGAGGACGCATAAAAATAGTGTCGGGTCCCGGGACGCATAGAAATTCTCGGATGAATGTATGAACTCTTTTACTTTCGTTTATGCCAAAGTGGTGTTTAAGTACAATATTTGGTAAAACCCAGTCCTCAAAGACGTCGTAGTTCTACGGTAAACTTATTCTACCAGTGTAGTCCTATAGGTAGCTTCGCACTAAATACAGGGGGTACTGGCTTTTATCACTTTGGGACAGAGCTTTTAGTTGCAGTCTAAATACCAGACAGGCTTCCATGGGATAAATATCCCATGTTTCATTTCAATGTGAGAAAAGGATAATTATAAGAAAATAAAATGATGTGTGTTTTATAATTATATCTGCAAGCTCAAAGAAATTGTTGCTGATTTTATATTGTCACCTCTCCGTTAAAAAGCCGGCTTGTATTCACTGCGAATCTGCATGTAAACAAACATGGCGGACCATAGCTTGAAAAGGAGACGGGCTACATGTGGATTTTTTCTCATCAACTTGTTGAGCTAGGATGGCTCTATAAATAAGTAAGGTTTGAAAAGTTTTGCATGTGTAGTTTTTGTGGGAGCATGTAAAAGGTTACTATTGTCGCCTATGGAAAATATTTAGTGGTAAGCTCCCTATACCATAAGTCCAAAAATCAGCCCCACACTCCAGTTTTCAGTCAGTACATCATATTTTCACACATTGGTAGGTTCTATCCTATTCTGTATCATAAAATGGATATTCATGGCATGTGGTTTGCCATAGAAACTGTAAACAAGAAATATCTTTAAAAAAGATATGCGGCGTAGATTTAATTGGAAGGTTGTTTAGAAACCAGTGCTTCAGCTGAAGTGCACGACCCGCCGGATGCTTTTAGCTTGATGAGTGTTACCATATATGGGTATGGCGGCCATTTTGGTCATGTGACCTGGACCTAAAACGGTTCCCCCAATAAATGCGCCTTATCGTAAGGAGCAAAAATATATCTAATACTTTAGTACTGTATTCTGAATCGTTTGCAGGATAAAATGAATTCTCACTTTTCCAATACAAAAGCATATGTGTCAAAGTTTGACCTAGGCACAAAGAAGGTCAAGGTCAACCCAGGGTCACCATTTTAGCAATTTATGATGGGCCTACGTCCCAGATGTTATTTATCAAGTTTCGTGGAAATCTGCCAAGTGGTTCTGGAGAAGACTATTTTGAAGGGTTTTTACCATATATGGCTTGGCGGCCATTTTGGTCATGTGACCTGGACCCCATGAGCAAATTTTGGTTTCCTCCATCCCATAGAGGCTCCATATGAAATTTGACCTTAATCGGCCCAACGGTTTCCGAGGAGAAGCAGTTAGAAAATTTTCACATTTTTCGCCTCTGCGAGGCTATACTAAATGGAATGTAATATTTCGCAAGTTCATTGGTTAGACCTCATTGATACTATCAGTATGCCAAAATTGTTTAAATATTCCAAGCGGTTAAGTCACTATCACCAATTTTCACAAACGGGTTACGGACGGACAGACAGACAGACCATATTTGGCTTGGCGGCCATTTGGGTCATGTGACCTGGACCCCATGAGCAAATTTTGGTTTCCCCCATCCCATAGAGGCTCCATATGAAATTTGACTTCAATCGGCCCAACGGTTTCCGAGGAGAAGCAGTTCGAAAATTTTCACATTTTTTCGCCTCGGCGAGCCTATACTAAATGGAATATAATAGTTCGTAAGTTCATTGGTTAGATCTCATTGATATCTATCAGTATGCCAAAAATTGTTTAAATATTCCAAGCGGTTAAATCACTATCACCAATTTTCACAAACGGGTTACGGACGGACAGACAGACTGACAGAATGACACGGTGATTTTAGGGCACTCTTAGAAAATCAACCGACTTCAGTCGGTCGCTTTTTCTGCGGGTCGTGCAATATGAGCTACAAAAATGAGGCAGCAACAATTGTCTAGCTATGAACTGGTTTACTGTATTCAAACAATTCAGATGTCACGCGAGGAAAAATAGCTTTGCAGAGGGCGATGTCCCGCCTGTTTGAGCTAAGTTCAATGTAAAAGGTCAAGGTTAAAAACATGACCTCATTTCAAGAGCATATGATCTCAAGTATATGCACAACAAATAAGAAAACGTTATCATTTACTGTTTTTGAACACAAATTCTAGGGTTAACATTTCGGGTTGTCGCTATGGTGAACGTAAACGCATAGGCGGACGAACAAACGGACGAGCAGACAAACGGACGGAAACTTGATCTTATGTGCACCTAATTAAAACTCAAATTACACTTATTCCTTTTCAGAATTTATATAACATTAATGATATTCGAAAATGTCCATTTTGTGTTAAAATGGAGGACATAAAGTATGCTGAAGACACTGCAACTTTTATTTAGCATATATTGTAAATTAAACATCTGTCAATTTGTAATGCGAATATTACATGTTTTTGTCATGCTATATCTCTTTATTGGTTTCATTGGGCAACAGGGCTTGGGTGTCATTTCATCTCAATGTCGGGTAAAAGACCCACAAACTTGGAAGCAACGTCTCCAAAATGACATACACAGTGTTGATGGGGACGTTAAACCTCAAATCAAACAAACAATTCCTTTCGCAGAAAATTCTTCCTTTCGCGAAAGGAACTTTCCTTTCGCGAAATGGTTCCTTTCGCTATATAGACCAACCACGTGAAATTAGGTCAAAATAGCTATTCACCGCAGCAGTTACAGAATTCACTAGAAACACAATTATACATATGACGTATGGTCATCAAAGGACAAGACGGTGAGCAAGCCGAAACTGTATATATTTTTCATTCATGTCTCACATAAAAAACGAAACATTTCCTAGGTTAAAACTTCCGTAAACTGTCGTACTTTTGAGTAGATTTATTTATGCAAATCATTGACCAATGAAATGGTCATCTCCTTGGACATGTGGTTTTATTGACCAATGGAATAACGAAAAATGTAGGACAAAAGCAAAACTATAACGGCTACGCCGTAAAAAGTGTAAGGTTAGTGGTAATTTAGGTCTAACAGGGTGTATTTGATCTGTTTTTGCTTCTGATCTGTGCATGTGGGGGGGGGGTACTTTAAAGCCATGTTAATCAATTGTTATTGGGTTTGCTTTGGAAAAAAATCAAACAGTAAGTGTATAACCAGGTACACAAGAGAAAGAATCTACTCCATCTGGAATAAAACAGTAAGGTTACATGGTTTTTGGCCTTGGTCTCCAGCCAAAGCAAAACTTCAAATTTGTCTCTGCTGCAATCTCATCTATTATTGGTTCTAATTGATTAGATTCATGTTAAAGGATCTGAACAGATATATATATCCACTATTTCGCATGGTATTAAGGCATTTATAATCATTTTTGTCAAAGTTTTATCATCAAAATATCCTCAGAATGCCATTTTTACATAAAATATGGGGTATAGGTGTGAAATCAGCCATAAATACCAGTTGGTATGCTATTAAGGCATAATTTAGTGCTTTTTAGGATTAAAGTGTTCCAAAGACATAGGAGAAGAACCATTGATGCAAGCCGGTGTCTGGGTGCCATTCCAGAAAGAGGTAAACTTTGCGCTTTTTCACAAAATATGGTTTGTTCGGCTTTCATTGTAGAATCTGAAAGCGATAACTTTTTCGCAAACTTCAAAGATTCTTTGTCACTGAACATTTATTATGCATGCTTAAATTATTAGATATGATCTAAATTTCTATTTGACAATGCTTTTGATGGATCATAAAGACAATAAGGGTTTGGTATAGGTAGCTTTGCACTAAATACAGGGGGTACTGGCTTTTATCACTTTGGGACAGAGCTTTTAGTTGCAGTCTAAATACCAGACAGGCTTCCATTGGATAAATATCCCATGTTTCATTTCAATGTGAGAAAAGGATAATTATAAGAAAATAAAATGATGTGTGTTTTAAAATTATATCTGCAAGCTCAAAGAAATTGTTGCTGATTTTATATTGTCACCTCTCCGTTAAAAAGCCGGCTTGTATTCACTGCGAATCTGCATGTAAACTAGAGCTGTCAGTGAAACTGACTAGGGCCCCGGCAGCGCTATCAGAGGAGTAGGAAAATGTTGATGTTAAAAAAGACGTTTTTTTTCCTTTCACCTCTAAGTATGACCTTGACCTTTGAGGTACGGACCTGGGTCTTGCGCGTGACACACTGTCACATTATGGTTAATATTTCTGCTAAGTAATATTTAAATCCATCCAGGTATAAGAAAGTTATAGATTGGACACAATAAAAAAGACGCTTTTTTGACCTTTTATCTCTAAGTATGACCTTGACCTTTGAGGTACGGCTGTGGGTCTTGCGTGTGACACTTAGTCACATTATGGTTAACATTTCTGCCAAGTAACATTTAAATCCATCCAGGAATAATAACAAAGTTATTAATTGGACACAGGAAAGACCCTTTTTTGACCTTTAACCTCTAAGTATGACCTTGACCTTTGAGGTACGGACCTGAGTCTTGCGCGCAACACTCCATCACATTATGGTTAACATTTCTGCCAAGTAATATTTAAATCCATCCAGGAATAAGAAAGTTATGGAGGATAAAAAAATTTGTGGACGGACAGACGGACAGACAGACAGACAGACAGACAGACGGACGGACGGACGGACAGAGTGATGCCAAGTAATATTTAAATCCATCCAGGAAATAAGAAAGTTATGGAGGATAAAAAAATTTGTGGACGGACAGACGGACGGACGTTCTCACAAATGGATACTTATGTGGCTATTTTGAGCAAGATTGATACTTAGGTGGCTAATTTTAACCACATAACAGACCTTTTATGTGTCTAACGGAATAAATCGCACTTTCTCTCATTGACTTACATTGATTCTGTCCAAGTTCATAGCCACCTATCTATCCATTTGTGTGTACGGACGGACAGACAGACGGACGGACAGAGTGATTACTATAGGGCACCCACACTTTCAGTGCGGGGCCCTAACAAACATGGCGGACCATAGCTTGAAAAGGAGACGGGCTACATGTGGATTTTTTCTCATCAACTTGTTGAGCTAGGATGGCTCTATAAATAAGTAAGGTTTGAAAAGTTTTGCATGTGTAGTTTTTGTGGGAGCATGTAAAAGGTTACTATTGTCGCCTATGGAAAATATTTAGTGGTAAGCTCCCAATAATCAATACCAGGTTGTCCAGTACCAGAGGAAACTAGTGCGGTCATTCGAGTATTGGTTAATCCGTTGAGATCGTTTATCGTAACACCGTTTGACGTGGCCCCCGCCCATAGGGGCTTGAAGAAATATATGGGCTGCATGATGCTTCTACGCAGAGCTGAATCCGGCCCGCACACTAGTACTGGTAAACCGCTTAGAGGATCTAAGCCTGCCCAGAAACCGCGGTGCGAGACGGACCGTCCATGCTAATAAACCCTATTGGTTTCATTGGGCGACAGGGCTTGAGATGTCATTCCATCTCAGTGTCGGGTAAAAGTCCCACAAAATTGGAAGCCCCGTCTCCATAATGACCTTTACAGTGTTGACGGGGACGTTAAAATTCAAATCAAACAAACAAACAAACACCGTTTGACCTTGCACTTATCAACAAACTGAGAGAGTTGCGAGAGATGCAGCCTTCAAAAAAAATAAAACTTGACCCAAAACAGCAAACCCTGTTCGGTCTGCTTGGGCAAAAGCAGCCCGAAAACAAGGTCTCTCAGTCTGAGGCAGCCGATCGTGACGGCGATCGTCTCGATCAAACTGCAACAAGTACAGAACCCACTTCAGCCAGTTCAGGTGATTGATTTAGACAGTCACAGCTCGTAATCAGTCCCAGCTCGTAATAAATGTATAGACCTGATTTAGGGGTCTTTAACCTACACAGGGCGTGACAAGGGGCCTTTAACGTCCCGATCCGAAGGACGGTGCACTTCATGAAGAGTTCCTAATTATAATAATGATCAAAGTACTGTAAATACTGAAACTTGACTATTGAAGAGTTCCTAATTATGATAATGATCAAAGTACTTTGAATACTCAAACTAACTAAATGTCGATATTACTGGTTACTAATTTCCAACAAATAGAAAATATATAACATGTTATAAAAGACATAAAAAGTATTAAATGAAATAGTAGTTTTTATCACAGTCTAGTCAAAAGCAGACAAAAGTCCATGCTTTAAGTATACAGATATCATAGTCTAGTAGTCTAGTAAAAAGCAGACAAAAGTCTGCTTTGAGTTTACAAGTGTAATTTTACAGCTTTATATTACAGTCTGAGTCTAGTCAAAAGCATACAAAAGTATGCTTTAAGTTACAAATATGTCACAGCTTTCAATCAACTGAAAAGAGTTCTGCTACGTTTTATAGAAGTTAGTATCAGTAATTTAAATAACATGAATTGAGTGAAGGTAATAATTAAAACAACTCAGTCACACCTATTTACCTTTATTGCACATCCAAAAAAGTAATTACATACAAGTTTAAATAAAACTGAAAACAGGCAATGATCAGGAATTGCTACAATCCAGAATTCATGCATTCCAGACTACACAACTTACTCTAGGATGCAAAAGAAGGTTTCACGGGTTGGATGCATGGTTTGGGTCTGGGATGCATTAATTCTGGATCCAGCGGGTCCCAGGACTCATAATGGCAAATTTGTAAAAAAATCACTGCACCAAATATCAAATATCTGAGCCTTGCGGTTTCAGAGAAGAAGATTTTTAAAGATTTTCCCTGTAAAAGCCTATGTAAAACCAAAGGCCCCCGGGACGGGGGCATTTTTGGCCCTAGGGCTATAATTTGAACAATCTTGGTAGAGGTTGCTTGACCCTAACACTGCTTGACCCTAACACTGCTTGTCCCTAACAGTAATTGAGATATCTTTTTTTATTTGGCTGCAATGCTGAAATTTTAGAAGGAACACAAGAAAAACTGAAGTTAATCAGGTCATTTTTTATCACCTCACCCAGTGTTATAAGTTACAGGACAATAGCTCATACAGTTTTAGAGATACAGTCAAACCAGTCTTAGTGTCCACCTCTATTAAGCGAGCAACCTGTCTTAAGCTTACAAGCTTGAAATGCAAAAAATTTCAAAGAGCCATAACTCAAGAAAAAAATTTCGGATTTTTTTTCAAAAGTTAATCAGATCATCTATTCATAATCCCGAACCAGTCTGTAAAGTTTCAGGACAAAAGCTCAAACAGTTTTTGAGATGTCTTGCTTACAAGATTTCAAAGTATTTTTTTGCAAAGGGGCATAACTCAAGAAAAGGGCATAATCCTGACGAGAAAAAAAAAGGATTTTTGTCAAAAGTTAATCAGTTCATCATATCATCCCCAACCATTCTGTAAACAGTTTTTGAGTTATCTTGCTTACAGTTTAAAACGCAAAAAAAAAAAAAAAAAAAAAAAAAAAAAATCAAAGGGTCATAACTGAAGAAAAAAATTTCGTATTTTTTTCAGAAGTTAATCAGTTCATCTTATCATCCTGAACCAACCTGTAAAGTTTCAGGGCTATAGCTCAAACAGTTTGTGAGATATCTTGCCTACAAGCATAAAATGCGCAAAATTTCAAAGGGGCATAACTCAAGAAAAAAAAATTGATTTTGTCAAAAGTTAATCAGTTCATCTTCTCATCATCCCATAACCATTCTGTAAAGTTTCAGGACAATACCTAAAACAGTTTTTGAATTATCTTGCTTACAAGCTTAAAACACAAAAAAAATTTCAAAGGGCCATAACTGAAGAAAAAAATTTCGGATTTTTTTTCAAAAGTTAATCACTTCATCTACTCATCATCCTGAACCAGCCTGTAAAGTTTCAGGGCAATAGCTGAAACAGTTTTTGCTTACAATCTTAAAACACGCAAAATTTCAAAGGGGCATAACTCCAGAAAAAAAAATGGATTTTTGTCAAAAATTAATCAGTTCATCTTCTCATCATCCCCAACCATTCTGTAAAGTTTCAGGGCAATAGCTCGAACAGTTTTTAGTTATCTTGCTTACAAGCTTAAAACGCAAAAAAATTCAAAGGGCCATAACTCAAGAAAAAAACAAGATTTCAAAGTATTTTTGCAAAGGGGCATAACTCAAGAAAAGGACATAATCCTGACGAGAAAAAAAAAACACGGGTGAATTATTTTTTCAAAAGGAATCCATATATGAAATTTCAAAATCCTAGCACCCATGGTTCTTAAGTTATGCTATGCTGCTGCACAGGGCTTTAGATAAGGCTGCGTACCGCATAAATTACGAAAATATTTGGGAGGATACTCTTTTTTTTCAAATCTGCTGCGTATCAGGTACGAAAAACAAATAAGCATTACGCATTTAATATTTTTTCGAGTGCGTATTTTTTTTTTCCGCCCGTTGTTTACAAAGTCAAAGAAAACGGTAGAGGATATCTGAAAGAATTGAGTAGCGTCCCTTTGTTTCGGTCATTGATTAAACCGCACCGAATATTGTAGCGTAAGCCGATCGGTAAACGGCTGAAACCATGTCCTTGTTGCTGCAACTACGAAAAACGGCGTACACCACCTTGATTACAATCATTACAACCCGTTCTAAACCGAAAGTAGCGTGAATATTGACAAAGCATGAGACAAGGACGACCTTCAAAACAGCCTACAAAAAGGGCTGAAAATAATTCAGAGACAATCCTTATGATCAGAAGCCTGTCTCTGCTGCACTTGTTTTGAAAAAGGTCCTGACAAATTAATGACCCAGTAACTGATTCTGATTGTAATAGCGTAAGGAAACACGATGGGTCCAAAATTCAATCTTCCATGGTCGAAGGGTAGAAGAAAATATATCCATGGACAATCTATGATGAAATTGAGATATGGTTTGGGAAAGGAATAAAAGATTAAAGAATATGAGTTTCAATCCATATCTTTGCCAATAAAGTGAAGCTCATTCTTTTATTTCACCCCCAAAACTCTTTGGCCAAAATAATCAGCCATTTAAAGATCCTGCTATCCTTAAAGAGAACTGAACCCCAAAAGCTATATTGCTCTGTCAGCAAACTGCTCAGAATAGATTTCGATATGGCACTGTTTTGACTGATTTGTGGCTAGGCTTACTGCTTGTTGTTTTCTAATAGACACAGATCTTGAATATGTGTATCTATAAGAAAACAAACAGTACAACTGGCCACAAATCAGGCCATAAAAACATTGTGCGGAGGATGCAAAATAAAGTTTTTTGGTTTATTTGTAAGTACTCTTTAAAAATTTCTCATTACTCCTTTTTTAAAAAAAGACGAGTACTGTACTTTTTGGGAAAAAATTATCGAAAGCCCTGTATGCAGTAAAAAAAGCGGGACGGACAGAAGGACAAACAGGGCAAAACCAATATGCCCCCACAACTTCTTCAAAGTTGGGGGCATAAAAATTGGGGTTTAAGAGGGTGTTATTTTCTTTTTTTCCTCTCGTTGGTGGGGGTCCGGGGGGCCACCTCCCCCCCCCCCCCCAAAAAAAAAAAAAAAAAAAAAATTGAAATTTTAATAAGATTTGGTGGCCACTGGTGTCATCTGGAGGGGTATTTTTACTTATCTCTTATCCGACTTTTTCGTCAGTTTGTTTGAATTTTTCGGTTACTTTTACCTTTGTATGAAAGTCACACTCCAATAAAGCCAACACTCTGATTAGGGCCTTTTTTGGTTTACTTTTGTGGTTTCGTGCATCTGAGTTGTTGTTTTGTTTGTTTGATTTGAGGTTTAACGTCCCCGTCAACACTGTAAAGGTTATTTTGGAGACATTGCTTCCAATTTTGTGGGACTTTTACCCGACATTGAGATGAAATGACGTCTCAAGCCCGGTCACCCAATGAAACCAATACGGTTTATTAGCATGGACGGTTCGCCTCGTACCGTGGTTCCTGGACAGGCTTAGATCCTCTAAATGGTTTACCAGCACTAGTGTGCGGGCCAGATTCAGCTCTGCGTGGAAGCATCATGCAGCCCATATATTTCTTCAAGCCTCTATGGTCGGGGGCTTTCTGAGTTGTTGGAGTAGTTGGTTGTAGCAATATGATCTGTTACTGGGAAGGAGTTGGTTGTTTGCTGTTATGTTTTGTGGGTTTGGTGGTTCATTTATGAAGAAGGGCGCCATGATACTGACCAAACATTTGCTGGTTAGATGGGCTGCATCAGAACCACAATGAGGGTCAGGTACTAAGATCTTTTAAGGCAGCCCTGCTCACCCTTCCAATGTGTGTTCTCCCATCCCGTTGTTGGCTTGGATGGTTTGTGACCTTGATTGTGGCATGTCCTGGGTATCTTCATTTTATAATTTTAATTGTTAATTAATTTCGTATTCATTCTTCCTCCTGATACATGAGATGAGCTGTGTTCTTTGACTGTTGCTGTTTCTTGGACTTTCTTATTATCTTTGACAGACTGTTTGAGTTTTCAACTCAAGGCTTTGCACGCTTTGCAAATAAATAATTTTAACTGTATGCATGAAGTGCATTTATTTCATTAACATGCTCGTTGAGACGCATTGACACAATGAGCATGTTCATGATATAAATGGACTGTATATAAAGCAGACTAAGGGACAGACCATTTGATTTTCGGGGGGGGGGGGGGGGCAGGTTTTTTTTTTAAATATTATGGGTTTACTTTCATCAGAAAAAAATAATATGGCTTAAGGTTAGTAAAAAAACAAGAGGACCAAGCTAGCTTGGTCCTGTATCGCTCACCTGAGCTAACAGATTCAAAGTTTAAGGAAGTGCCAACCTTTACTGAAGGCTTTATGGGAGGACATGGTGATGACAGGGTAAGCATTTTCTGAAAATCAAGTAGAATGTAACTCTATGATAAACAGGCTGACCTCACCGGTTTTCAAACTCATTCAAGCTTTTATTCCTGACTTGCTAAGAAGATCCGATCTAAACTGAAGTGGCTATGGTGATGACAAGTTCAAAAACAAGAGTTTTCAAACTCCTCCAAGCTTTCTGCCTGACTTCCTTGTTTGTAAGTTTCATGAAGATCCGTTCCAAACTAAAGGGGCAGCAGTGATGACAATGTCAAAAATAGGCATTTTCAGCAATCAAAGGCACGTCACTCTATGATAAATGTGCCGACTTGGCCGGTATTCAAACTCACCTGAGGTTTTATTCCCAGCAACCTTACATGTAAGTTTCAGAAAGATCCAATCAGACTTGGCCAGTATTCAAACTCATCCAAGATTTTATTCCCAGCCACCTCACATATAAGTTTCAGAAAGATCCGATCAAAACTGAAGGGGCTACGGTGATGACAAGGTCAAAATTTGGCATTTTTAGCAATCAAAGGGATGTTACTCTAAAATAAATGAGCCGACTTGGCCAGTTTTCGAACTAATCCGAGGTTTCATCCCCAGCCACCTTACATATAAGTTTCAGAAAAATCTGATCAAAACTGAAGGGGCTACGGTAATGACAAGGTCAAAAATCAACATTTTCAGCCATCAAAGGGACATAACTCTACGATAAATGGGCTGACTTGGCCTGTTTTCGAACTCATCCAAGATTTTATCCCTAGCCACCTTACATATAAGTTTCAGAAAGATCCGATCAAAACTGAAGGGGCTATGGTGATGACAAGGTCAAAAATCGGCATTTTCAGCAATCAAAGGGACGTAAATCAATGATACATGGGCCAACTTGTCCGGTATTCAAACTCATCCTAGGTTTTATCTCCAGTCACCTTACTTATAGGTTCAGAAAGATTCGATCAAAACTGAACGGGCTACGGTGATGACAAGGTAAAAAATCGACATTTTCAGCCATCAAAGGGACATAACTATAAAGTTAATGGGGCAACTTGGCCGGTTTTCGAACTCATCCGAGGTTTTATCCCCAGCCACCCTACATATAAGTTTCAGAAAGATCCGATCAAAACTGAAGGGGCTACAGTGTTGACAAGGTCAAAAATCAACGTTTTCAGCAATCAAAGGGACCTAACTCTATGATAAATAGGCCACCTTTGCCGGTATGCGAACTCATCCGAGGCTTTATCACCGGCCACCTTGCATATAAGTTTCAGAAAGATCCGATCAAAACTGAAAGGGCTACGGTGATGACAAGGTAAACAAGCTTTCTGCCTGACTTCCTTGTTTGTAAGTTTCATGAAGATCCGTTCAAAACTAAAGGGGCAGCAGTGATGACAATGTCGAAAATAGGCATTTTCAGCAATCAAAGGCACGTCACTCTATGATAAATGTGCCGACTTGGCCGGTATTCGACCTCACCTGAGGTTTTATTCCCAGCCACCTTACATGTTAGTTTCAGAAAGATCCGATCAGACTTGGCCAGTATTCAAACTCATCCAAGATTTTATTCCCAGCCACCTCACATATAAGTTTCAGAAAGATCCGATCAAAACTGAAGGGGCTACGGTGATGACAAGGTCAAAATTTGGTATTTTTAGCAATCAAATGGATGTTACTCTAAAATAAATGAGCCGACTTGGCCAGTTTTCGACTTCATCTGTGGTTTCATCCCCAGCCACCTTACATATAACTTTCAGAAAAATCCGATCAAAACTGAAGGGGCTACGGTAATGACAAGGTCAAAAATCAACATTTTCAGCCATCAAAGGGACAGAACTCTACGATAAATGGGATGACTTGGCCTGTTTTCGAACTCATCCAAGATTTTATCCCCAGCCACCTTACATATAAGTTTCAGAAAGATCTGATCAAAACTGAAGGGGCTATGGTGATGACAAGGTCAAAAATCGGCATTTTCAGCAATCAAAGGGACGTAAATCAATGATAAATGGGCCAACTTGTCCGGTATTCAAACTCATCCTAGGTTTTATCTCCAGTCACCTTACATATAGGTTCAGAAAGATTCAATCAAAACTGAAGGGGCTACGGTGATGACAAGGTAAAAAATCAACATTTTCAGCCATCAAAGGGACATAACTATATAGTTAATGGGGCAACTTGGCCGGTTTTCGAACTCATCCGAGGTTTTATCCCCAGCCACCTTACATATAAGTTTCAAAAAGATCCGATCAAAACTGAAGGGGCTACAGTGTTGACAAGGTCAAAAATTAACATTTTCAGCAATCAAAAGGACCTAACTCTATGATAAATAGGCCTGTATGTGAACTCATCTGAGGCTTTATCCCCAGCCACCTTGCATATAAGTTTCAGAAAGATCCGATCAAAACTGAAAGGGCTACGGTGATGACAAGGTCAAAAATCGGATTTTCAGCAATCAAAGGGACGTTACTCTGTGATAAATGGACCAACTTGGCAGGTTTTCGAACTCATCCGAGATTTTATCCCCAGCCACTTTACAAATAAGTTTCAGAAAGATTCGATCAAAACTGAAAGGGCTACAGTGATGACAAGGTAAAAAATCAGCATTTTCAGCAATCAAAGGGATGTTACTCTACGATAAAAGGGCCGACTTGGTCGGTTTTCGAACTCATCTGAGATTTTATCCACAGCCACCTTACATATAAGTTTCAGAAAGATCCGATCAAAACTGAAGGGGCTACGGTGATGACAAGGTCAAAAATCGGCATTTTCAGCAATCAAAGGGACGTAACTCTATGATAAATCGGCAGACTTGGCCGGTTTTCGAACTCATCCGAGGTCTTATCCCCAGCCACAATACATATAAGTTTTAGAAAGATCCGATCAAAACTGAAGGGGCTACGGTGATGACAAGGTCGAAAATGGGCATTTTCAGCAATGAAAGGGACGTAACTCTATTATAAATGGGCCGACTTGGCCGGTTTTCGAACTCATCCAAGTTTTTATCCCCAGTCACCTTACATATAAGTTTCAGAAAGATCCGATCAAAACTGAAGGCGCTACGGTGATGACAAGCATTTTCCCATAGTAAGTCTATGGGACCTTGTGGTTGCCATAGGAACCAAAGTTTAAGAGCGATTTCAAAAAAAAGTTTATGTCATCAATGCCCCACCAGAGGCATGCTACAGATGAGAAATGATTGAGATCAGCCTGCACGATACAGAGATATAGCTGCTCAAAAGTGTGGACGGACGACGGACGGACGGACGGACGGACGACGGACGACGGAGGACCCACTATACTATAAGCTCCCCTGGAGCCTTCGGCCCAGGTGAGCTAAAAATGCTTTTGAGCATTGGTGAAAAAAAAATATGTGTTTGCTAAAACAAATGGGAAAAAATAATATGTGTTTGCGAAAAATGAGAAAAAAAAAAACAACTTCCTTTGACTAATAAATATTAAAAAATTATTGTCTTTTTGTACTTTCTTGGAAAAAGGAACTGCTTTTCTTTCCTTCTCCTTGATCTGATCTGACTTGTTTCTGAACAAAGATGTGTTGAACTCTATTTTTAATAGGTAGTCATATCCAAATGTATTGGTATGAATTGCAACACTTTAAATAGACATATAGTGAATCTGAACTGACAGCAGATAAGATTGGATATCGGCTATTATTGCTTATTATTAAAGCGCATGTTACTGTATTGGCTCTGTGGAGGCCGCACTTTCTCCTAGTGCCTTGAGTGGCCTGCGTCTGATGATTGTGGCACTCCCTGGATCTGTATTTTATAATTTGTCTTTTATAAGTTTGGGATATAAATTCCAAAATTTAATAAATTATATGGAAAAATGACCATCAGTGGCATTTTTTTATATTATTTATACAGTTTCATTTTGATATATTGTGGTTGTTTAAATGGCACTATTTATATTTTGGACCAAACCAAGCGTAGTGGTGTTCAATGCAAAATTCTCATTAATTCTGAATACTTTTGGGTGGCTGAATGATATGCATGAATCAAAGACATTTTCCACATATCACATAAGAAAAAAATGAGTTTAAATATGAGCCAGAAATGATACAATCAGATCCCAGCATTGGTATCAACAAAAAAAAAAAAGGCAAAAAATAAACACATGGTAGCCAAGTCAGCAGCTCTTTGTAGACAATTGGTGACTCATTTATAAAAACCTACATGCAACAGACAATTAAAGTCCAGAGGTACATTATGGGTGAGAGGAAATAATACTACAAATGCTACTGTTATATAGACACTTTTTTATATGTGAGTTTTGTTTTTGGAACAGCACAGATTTGATCCTAAGATCACACACAGTCAGGTTAAATGCAAACAGTGTAGACCAAGATCAGACTGTTCTTATAAGAACAGTCTGATCAGTGACTTTACTATTTGGGCCCCACCTGCATCTTTTGGACACATTGTGAAATTAATAGGTTCAAATTTTAGGATAATTACTGCAACTGTTTTGGGTTTCTTTGGTTTCACAGCAGTTTTTTCTTTGGCACATTCATGAATGTCATATTGACACATCAAGAATTGACTAGTGGTACAAACTGACTAGATGCATTTCTAATAAGTAAACTTCAGTATTGTTTAGCACACTACAGCGTTATTATAGGTGCAGAAATTACTCTAAGTGTGGATATTTTGCAATAATCAACTTTGAAAGTTTCTCAACATTCATAATTTTTGGTTGTTTTTCTTTTAAATCATGATCTTCCAACTCAGGATATTTTCTTTTTATCAAAGTTGAAAGTTTTTCTGGGCTTGCTTGAAAGAAATCTAGTATTGAAGTTTTTGGTTTCTTTTTCTGTGGTTCTTCATTCTTTAGTTTCTTAGCAGCCCTGCTTTGGACCTTCCTTTTGTTCTTTTGCTTTCTTCTTTCTTCACCCTTTTGGCTATATGTGAACTTGGTGCCAAATATTTCGACGTATTTGTCTGATAATCTTGATATATTCTGATGAATCTGGGTAAGATTATCACACACACCATTAGCTGTTGAATGGAGTTTCCTCCAAAAGTCATTCTCTTCCTTAAATCCGGGCTTCAAGTTTGACAGACGTATTTTCTTCTCAATGGTTGTCATACCTTCCTGGCTCCATTCCTTCAATGTTTTCTTTTCTGCGAGACATTCCTTAACTCTTTCATATTTTTTATCCACTGGTGTATGATTTTGCAATGATGCGATTGAAAAAATATCTTTAAAGGTTCCCTCCAACTGACTAAGTCGAAAGTTCAGATTTTGAGTTTTAAAAGTAGTTTGTTTCTTGGGCAACAGCATTCATGGTTGCAAAACTCAACATGGTGTTCCATCTTAAATCTCTTTCTTTCCTGGCCCAGATGTAAACATCACTTTTAGAATTAAAGCGATGTTCGGCTGCAGCACACATCTTTAGTACAAAACCATTAATTGGTTTCTGCTTGAAGTTCTGTGGTCCTTCATAATACACATTAGGAAACTTGTCCTTTAAGGCCTTTTAAGAAATGTCTATTGCAGATCGTCCAAACGCTGCTGATGGCAGTGGAACATTTATTTTTGCTACCAAAACATTGCTAGCAGAAGAATCAACTTGTGTCTTGGTAATGGTATCTGATCGATATGTGTCACCAATTTTCTTGAAAAATCTCTTGATTTCTAGTTCAAGCATTCCTATCATTTTCAAATTCTGTTCGCTGCAATCTACGAGGTGTTGGCAGTGACGTATGGAAATGGTGGCCACTTCAACTGTAATGTACTCATACAGGGTGTGTGGTATCTTTATGATGGCCTTAGAGAGTACCATAATCAAGGATCAGGACTTCAAAAGCAACAGAGACCTTGTCCCCTACCAGGCTACAGACAGAATCATGTGCTATATGTGAAAAACACAGTTTGAATAAGCACTGTAGAGGGAAATAGCAGTGGAAACTGACCCAAAAATGCCTTAAACCATAATAAAAAAGCTTCTCGAATGTGTTATTTAGACTAGAAGACAGTCATACCGGCCAGACAAAACATGTTTTAAAAAGGTCATACAAACTTAAAAAAAAATAATATGGTTCTGAGTAATGGAGAAAAAAATAATTCGGCCCTCTGACCATGTAAAAAAAAAAAAAAGTTTTTTTGGGGAGTGAAAAAAATATTTTGGTTTAACTAAAAAAACCTGGGCCCCCCTAGAAAATCAAATGGTCCGTCCCTAAGGATCTGCTGGACTGAGGGCTAATGACAAAAAATACACTGTGAGGAATTTATTTCATGTGGTTATTCTAAAGGCCATTTCATTAAAATGTTGCTGTAATCATGCAGTGCACACAAATATTGTACAATAAAGATTCCCGACACTTCAAGATAAACTGCAAACTCGAAACACCTTAGAATCGTCTCTGACGATAGCCATTTTTGATTATATACTGGAGTTTATTCAGGTTTCATGATGTAGTCGCAGGTGCCTCTGAAAATGTGACATAATATGTTTCGTAAATTCTTATGTAAAGGCATACTTGGCAAAATATTGTTGAAGCCCGGGCTTCCGCCTGGCTACGCGCCTGGAGATGAAATGACACCTCAAGCTCTGCCGCCCAATGAAACCAATAGGTAATTACATGTAATAAAAGGACTATGATCCAAGATGCAACATAATATATTTTGGCAAATAGTCCACGCATATTGGGTCCAAGTTTTTGAAAAAGTCCTTTTCACTTTTTAGGATAAAAGACCTTTTTCGCTATTACGGGGAACCTTTTTTGAGGGTATGCTTACATTTGCAGATATCTTCGATTGTCTGTCTTAGGATATAGTGGATATTTTTATTGGGGGGTGGGGGGGGGTGGGGTGGGGTTGGAGATTGAGATACTGTCAATCTTTGGGTCTAAGCGCTGGGTCCCAGCCTATGTATAGTGGCTTACTGTATTCTCGCGTTGATTGTATTTTTCTGTCACAACATACATGTACTGCTGTGCTGCCTAGCGAATGTTTTCATTGGCTAATGCTTGTCACAGAGGGTCATGTTTCCGTTGATACACTTAGATTTGCGAAATGTATCATTTGAACATGCTGAGGCTAAGTTTTCAATGTGAATGCATTTTATACACAATACAAACACCATCAGTATTACTGGCCTGTATACCAATCTCCTCCAGGAACCCCAAACTCAGCCAAAAATAAATAAAATCTCATGACGAAGACTCGCCTAGGTCATGTGCATAATGAGGTCAATGGCCCAATGGGTGAGTGAGTGTTTGAGTTTTACGTCCCACCAACAGATAAGGTCATACGGAGATGGGACCTCAGTTTAAAGACTCATCCCAAAGTCTGGAGAAGCCCGGGATTGATCCTGCGACCCCTGGTTTATAAGGCTTGTAGCGTAACCACTACACCACGGAGGCTTCTAAGGTCAATGATTAGATTTGTTTCGAGCCCATGACTATCCAATGAGCGCTTCCGCCTGACAAAATATTATAATTAACGCAAGATCACATGACTTTCCTCTCAAAATGGCAGCAGAGCAGTAACTATCGCAATGCTGCTTTCTTCTAAACATGAACGAAATGGAAATATTGTTTGCTGGTAAACTAAATTAGAGAATTAAGCATTGTCGATTGAGCTTATGTTTCTGTATGTAACAGGTGAAAAAATGCTAATCACCTATACCCGGCCGGGGATCGAACCCGGTCCGCCGGAGTGACAGGCCAACACTCTACCGCGTCGCTATAAAAGCCGGCTTGTACCGCAAGGCAGTACAAGTGTGCTATATACATATACCCTATGACATTCTCCCCCTCCACGTTGAAATTCGTCCTCGAATTTCTGGGAGTTCAAGAATCACGTGAAATGATACTCAATGAGTTTTAATGCACATATGTGGGTAATTTACGGTGGGCGCCAAATGTAACAGGTGAAAAAATGCGAACCCGGTCCGCCGGAGTGACAGGCCAACACTCTACCGCGTCGCTATAAAAGCCGGCTTGTACCGCAAGGCAGTACAAGTGTGCTATATACCTATACCCTATGACATGTATTATTTTATTTATTTTTTCTGCCTTAAGTACAGCTAGAATACATAAAACCGGGCTAGTAGGAATAATTTAGAGAACCCGTTACCCAGCTGCCATGGGTGGAGGAGGCTGAACGATAGATGCTGGGTTCAACTCTAGATGCAAAACTCTGGTATATTGAGGGATCAGAATCAGTATTGTTACTGGTGACACATCAAATGACATTCATACACCAGGACATAAGGCCACATTTCTGGTGTTTGTTTGCTAGAATTGAGGTTTAACGTCCCCGTCAACACTGTAAAGGTCATTTTGGAGACATTGCTTCCAATTTTGTGGGACTTTGGTAGACATTGAGATGAAATGACATCTCGAGCCCTGCCGCCCAATGAAACCAATAGGGTCTATAAGCATGGAAGGGCCGACTCGCACCGCTTTGCCTGCGCAAGTTAAGATCCTCTATGGGGTCACCAGCACTCTTGTGCGGGTTTGTTTCAGCTCTGCATGGAAGCATCATGCAGCCCATCTATTTCTTCAAGCCCCGATGGGCGGGGGCATATTTCTGGTGTATTCACCATATTTGCATTATTTGCTGGCTCCCAGCTTGCACATTGTCAATATTTGAAAAACAGGTAACCAGACCCCTTGTTACCTGTTTTTCCAACACTGATAACCGTCAGACTAGGAACCAGCAGATAATGCAAATAAGGCGAATGAATGTCATTAGTCATTTTGATGTATCACCAGTAAGTCTCAACCTTCACATGACTGACACTGCTTATAGATCCTCTAAGCAGTTTACCAGTTCTCCTATGCCGCCCGTTTTTTTTTTCGGTCGGGTATAAAAGCCAAGGCCGCGCCGGGCCGAGCCAAAAATGCTGATCCGAAGATTTTATATTTCTTCTCTTGTTATAATCAAGATAAATATTGTAGTCAGTTGGGTATCAAATTATTATAAATAACATATTTGATAACTGCACGAAGGTTTATCTCTCTACTTTGTTTAATTTTCTTGTAATAACCGTTTTTCCGAAATCGAGGGGTATAAAAGCCAAAGCCAGTAAAAATTATAATATTTCTTAATTTCTTGCAAATTTACAGGTTAAAGTACTTCTTTCTAACCTGAAAATATTTGAATTTGATTATTGTCATCATTTGTCCATAGAAAAATATAACAAAATATATAACACTACCTTAAATTATCCATTTTCTTATTTTCTAATTGTTTCTATTTTTAGATTGACTTAATTAAATAAAACGATCGAAAAGGACCGAAAGGGAAGAAAGTTTTGTTTACTGCTAGCTGGAATTAATAAAAAATAAAAAATAACATTTTTTCTTTATCATTTTAATATACACATACATGTTAACAAATAAAAGAACCAATTTTTATATTTCTTTAATTCCAGCTAGCAGTAACAATTTATTTTTTCGGCGTAGCTGTATAAGCTGGCTTTTGACCTACTTATTGGTATTAGTCTCGATTGAATAAATTGTAATTTGCGATTGGTTAAAAATGTGTAAACTTCTGCAAAAAAGTAGCGGTAAGTATAGCGTTTACCGATGTTTGACAAATATTTTCGTGACTGAATAATCACTTAAGTATGGCATTTATTAATTTAAAGTTGTACAGTACGGCATTGCAGATGTTAAACAATGGAAAAATATCCGTTATCTAATAAAATAGTTGCAATGAAGTAAATCATTATAGACAAGCTTTTAATTTTGTACAGTGTACAAGACTTGGGTAGGGACTACCCACTCCGGTCTAATCTCGCGTTGTGTTTTAGTTAGTGTACGTTGAAAGACCGCCTGCATTGAACGGCGCCCATTGAACAACCAAGTTTCTTATCACTGGACTTGAGTTTTGGCCTGATGGTCAAAAGGGGTGGAAAAATACCACCGAGAGAATTTAAAAGCTCTGCAATTTATTAACCAAACACATTTAAAATTACAGCATATATAATATCTTCTCTGTCACAGGCCGCATTTTCAGACACTAGTTTCAAATTTTATTAATTTCAAACCAAATTTGTCAGTAACCGCTATACATGTAAGCTATATAAGATAACTAAATACTGAATGTAACATATCGTTGCGGTGCGTTTTAACAATTAATTTATAAATCAACCAGGTTTTCATAGATAAAAAAAAATGCACGTTTAACAAAAACAAGAGGGCCATGATGGCCCTGGATCGCTCACCTGATCCTATTGTACAAACGGAATTGTGGGTAATATATGGTGGAGTGGAGGGTTTGAGCAATTTTGGTTGGACCCAAAGACCATTTCTGTGAAATTAATTCAAAATCAGTCTGCCTGTTTAGGAGTAGAAGTCATTTTGAGAAGTAGAAGCCATTTTTGATGAAATGACATCTCAAGCCCTGCTGCCCAATGAAACCAATGGGGTTTAAATGTATTGATGGTTCCACTTGCACTACTTTGCCTAGACAGGCTAAAACCTTCAAAGTGGTTTACCAATATTCCTGTAGAAGCACCTTGCAGCCAAGGTGGGTGGGGGCCAAAACTTTCAAAAGACTCTCTAAAAGGAAGCAATTTTATAGGAATGTTCTATGAGTGACCCTCTTACAATATTGCTAAAAATATTTTGCTTAACTGAACATGATGGCCACCACAGCTAAAAACCTCAAACCTCATTCCTGTCAAATAATTTCATAATCAATCCACTGGTTAAGGAGAAGAAGTTGTTTAAAGGTTTTGTTCACCAGAGCGGCATAGTTTGAGCAATTTTGGTGGAGGGTCACCCAAGGAACATTCCTGTCAAGTAGTTTCAAAATCCATCCACTGGTTAAGATGAAGAAGTCGTTTAAAGGTTTTTCTATTTTTAGCTCTGGCAGCCATCTTGTTCACCAGAGCAGAATGGTTTGAGCACTTTTTGTAGAGGGTCACCCAAGGAACAGTCCTGTGAAGTTATTTCAAAATCCATCCACAGGTAAAGGAGAAGAAATTGTTTAAAGTTTTTTCTATTTTTAGCTCTGGTGGCCATTTTATTCAACCGAGCAGAATGGTTTGAGCAATTGTGGTAGAGGGTCACCGAACGAACATTCCTGTGAAATAATTTCAAAATCCATCCACTTGTTAAGGAGAAGTCATTTAAAGGTTTTTCTATTTTTAGCTCTGGTGGCCATTTTGTTGACCTGTTTGTTGGAACGGTTTGAGCAAATTTGGTAGAGGGTCACCCAAGGAACATTCTGGTGAAATAATTTCAAAATCCATCCACTGGTTAAGGAGAAAAGTGTGTTTAAAGTTTATTCTATTTTTAGCTCTGGCGGCCATTTTGTTAACCCGAGCTGAACAGTTTGAGCAATTTTGGTGGAGGGCCACCCAAGAGACATTCCTGTTAAGTGATTTCAAAATCCATCCACTGTTAAAGGAGAAGAAGTCGTTTAAAGGTTTTTCTATTTTAAGCTCTGGCGGCCATTTTGTTTACCCGAGCGGAACAGTATGAACAATTTTAGTAGAGGGTCACCAAACAAACATTCCTGTGAAATAATTTCAAAATCCATCCACTGGTTATGGAGAAGAAGTCGTTTAAAGGTTTTTCTATTTTTAGCTCTGGTGGCCATTTTGTTCACCCGAGCGGAACTGTTTGAGCAATTTTGGTAGAGGATCCCCCAAGGAACATTCCAGTGAAATAATTTCAAAATCCATCCACTGGTTAAGGAGAAAAAGTCGTTTAAAGCTTTTTCTATTTTTAGCTCTGGTGGCCATTTTGTTCACCCGCGCGGAATGGTTTGGGCAATTTTGGTAGAGGGTCACCGAAGGAACATTCCTGTGAAGTAATTCCAAAATCCATCCACTAGTTAAGGAGAAAAAGTCGTTTAAAGGTTTTTCTATTTTTAGCTCTGGCGGCCATTTTGTTCACCCGAGCAGAACGGTTTGAGCAATTCTGGTAGAGGGTCACCCAAGGAACTTTCCTGTCAAGTAATTTCGAAATCCATCCACTGGTTAAGGAGAAGAAGTTGTTAAAAGGTTTTTCTATTTTTAGCTCTGGCGGCCATTTTGTTCACCCGAGCTGAACGGTTTGAGCAATTTTGGTAGAGGGTCATCCAAGGAACATTCCTGTGAAACAATTTCAAAATCCATCCACTGGTTAAGCAGGAGAAGTCGTTTAAAGAATTTTCTATTTTTAGCTCTGGCGGCCATCTTGTTCACCCGAGCGGAACACTTTGAGCAATTTTGGTAGAGGATCACCCAAGGAGCATTCCTGTGAAATTAGATCAAAATGTGTCCAGCAGTTTTGGAGGAGAAGTTGTTTAAAGCAAAAGTTGACGACGGACGGACGCACGCACGCACGCACGGACGACGGACGACGGACAAAGACTGATCCCAAAAGCTCACCTTGAGCACTTCGTGCTCAGGTGAGCTAAAAAAAAGTTTACACTTCTTACAAGGGAAAAAACTACATAAACAGTGAGCAGTAATTTACAAGTTAGAGCTTTCTAAATACAATACTCGTTACTGTGTCGATAATAAAGGGAATTATCATGTGCATTTTATGATGTAAAATCGCATGTTTCAATTTTATAAATAAACAGGAACTAGGCGTATGCGTTATGCTTGGTAGAAATATTTGCATCAGAAATACCATTGTTTGTTTGTTTGTTTGTTTGTATGGGAGTTTAACGGCCCAGTCAACACTATTTAGGTCCTTTTTGAGCCGGTCATTTTACATATCCACACTTTTCCTGGACAAGCTTATACGTAAGCGGATAACCAGAACAGTGCACATTCTTTCGTCAGAAACTGACAACTGCCCTTCTTGAATCAGCGGCGGGGGAGAACAACCGTAGAAAAGACTGCGTGATCAATCTCCACGAAGGAATGTTGCCGACCCCGGCAGGTATCGAACCCACATCCTCCAGATCACCAGTCAGACGCGCATCCGACTTAGCTACCGAGACCAGCGAATAATATTGTTCATTCCTAACAAGGAAATAGATTGATTGATTGTTTCGTGTTAAACGACGCGTCAATTCTTAGGGGCCATTTTGTGTCTTCTCCCAAAGAATGGGAGAAAAGAGATAAAAGAGACAGTAGAGGTGATTAAAGCGAGGGACAGAGAAGAATGAGGAGAATGAATGGAAGTGTAGAGACAAAAGAAAACGCAACATCCCCCCTCTTATTTTACCTGATGCAAGAACAGCAGGCGTTGTCCAACTGTAAGTCAACTGTATGTTAGCCCATCGGGGCTTGAAGAAATAGATTGGCTGCATGATGCTTCCACGCAGAGCTGAAATCTGACCGCACATGAGTACTGGTAAACCATTTAGAGGATCTAAGCCTGCCCTGGTAAAGGGGTACGAGTCGGACCATCCATGCTTATAAAAATAGAAGTGGAGGCATTGATCAGGAATCGTTACAATCAACCCACAGCTCCCATCAGAGACACCAAAGGGAAAGACACACAAACATGAAACAACAGACCTAATGGAAACACCAACAACGGAAAGCCAAAAGGACAGTTACTTTCCCACAAAATGGCCAATAAACCCTATTGGTTTCACTGGGCGACAGGGCTTGAGATGCCATTTCATCTCAATGTCGGGTTAAAGTCCCACAAAATTGGAAGCAACGTCTCCAAAATGACCTATACAGTGTTGACGGGGACGTTAAACCTCAAATCAAACAAGACAGAACAAACAACTGTAAGTTAGAAGCCCCAGCAACCGCAACACCTTTACCATCACTCAACAACCCAAATAGGTTTGTTTTAAATAAACTGAAATCCAGACGTGTTCTTGCTTCAAGTCTGTCTGCAAGATGATTTTCCACCCTTAATACTACACATCCTCATAATCTTATGAAAGAAAAATTTAATGATTTAATTGAATGGACATTCCATAGGGAAGATTCCCTCTATCTTGCAAGTAGTGTAAGCAATGCTTTGTTCACTTCAGAAGAGCATAAAAATAGACTTAAGGGTATTGTCAGAAAGTGTGTGAAGCTGTCACCTTTCTACTTGGCAATATTTATATAAGATTTGGTATTGTGGGTATTCCGATGAGTACATATTGCGCACTCCTAGTGGCTGATCTGTCATCATTTTGTTATGATAGAGACTTCAATATGTCCCATTCCGTTGAAAACCAATCTGAAATCATTGAAGACTTTAGCTCGACTTATAGATATCTGGATGATTTATAAAATACATGTATTGACAATTTACCGATTTCGATGGTTTGATCGGTCAAATTTACACCTGCCTCCCCCACCCCACCGCATCCCACCCCAGTTAAATAAAGCAAAGTCTTCTGATATCGTTTTTTCGATTTACATCTATCTATTGCAGATGGGTTGGTTTCCTGAAAAAACAAATATGATAAATGCAAAGATTTGGAGTTTGAGAGTGTATATTTTCCTTTCTTGGATGGCGGCATCCTCACAGTGTAAGACCGGAAATGTACACTGTTTAGGATGATTGAATTGACCTGCGATTCTGTGCAGTGACGGTTTGTCACTTGCAGGATTAAATAAGCTTGACACGGTATGCCTTTTTTTTTTGGATTTGAGGTTTAACTTCCCCGTCAACATTTTATAGGTCATTTTGGAGACTTTGCTTCCAATTTTGTGGGCTCTTACCCGACATTGAGATGAAATGACATCTCAAGCCCTGCCGCCCAAATGAAACACATAGGGTTTATAAGCATGGACGGGCCGACTCGCACCTGGGCAGGCTTAGATCCTCTAAGCGGTTTACCAGTACTCGTGTGCGGGTCGGTTTTAGCTCTGCGTAGAAGCATCATGCAGCCGATCTATTTCTTCAAGCCCCGATGGGCGGGGCCGAGCAAAATTTGTGTCTGTTTATTTATTTTGAGGGTTATGGTAAAACCTTTATGTCCTACAAATTGTCTGTGGTGTGTGAATTGTATAAGAAACACGTAGATTGGTTGTCAGGTTTCTTATGAGCTATGGGAATGCCTTAATTATTCACAAACGATTGTGTCCCAAAACGATGGCTCTGTTTCAGAATCCTCCGAATTAAAATGTTATTTTCCAAGCGGAAATGAATTTATTTATTTATTTTATTTATACAATATTTAAAGAGGAAACACAATTAGCTACATGAGCTAGTCTTCCTTGTGGTCCTCTTGAACACACTAATATAAAATACATGCATGCATACAAATATTTACATTACAAGAGAAAATAAACGATAAAATAATTATAACAAAAGCATGAATAAAATATAAAATAAGGGCACATAAAACACGCGTCATTTTCTTGCTAACTTGTTATAGTTTAAAAGTATCCACATAGACAGACAAAACCGGTGTATACATATGTAGCGATTAGCAGTGATAAGATGCAGTTAAAACTGAGACTAAAAGTGGGGTACGTCTAAACTGCTGTTCTAAGACCTCTTTTAAAAGCATGTATCGTATCACAGTTTTTAATCGATTGAGGTAGAGAGTTCCATAGTTTAGGAGCTGAGAATGAAAATGCTCCATTATAGAGTGCTGTTCGTGATCTTGGAACATGTAGTATCCCGTTTTCGCTAGATCTCAAGTTTAAACGATGTGTTTGGGGGACGGGCTTTAACAGATTTGAAAGGTACTCAGGTGTCATATTATTAATAGCTTTATATGTTAGAACGGCTTTGTTATATTTGAGTCTGCTAGGAACTGACTGCCACCCGAGCTCATTAAACATGTCTGCTGATGCTGTTTGGAAGTCTGCTTTGAGTATTATTCTCGCTGCACGTTTTTGTAGCTTGTGGAGTCGCTCGAGGTTTGTCTTGGACGTAGATGCCCAGACGACAGAACCATAGTCTATCAAAGGCAAAATGTAGCTTTGATAATACTGTTTCTGAACCTCGCTCGGCACATATTCAGATAGTTGCCTCAATAAAGATATTTTTGAAGAGAGGTTTGAGCATAGGTAATCAATTTGAGCTGACCAATTTAGGTTTTCATCTATATAAATACCGAGAAGTTTTTGATTAGATACATTTTGAATGCTAACGCCGTCCAATGTCAGTTCTAATTTACGCGAGCCACCGAGTCGCTGTCGTGTACCTACGGCCATACATGTAGTCTTTTTATAATTGATTGGCAATTTATAACGTTTGCTCCACTGTTTCGTTTCGGATAAATCGGTGACAAGGTCATATTCAATTTCATCAAAGCTATTACTATGCGTATGGAACGTTGCGTCATCGGCAAACAAATCTGTAGAACAGTTATTTAGAAACAGGGGCAGGTCGTTTATGAAAAGAAGAAATAATGTAGGGTCGAGTATTGATCCCTGTGGTACACCAGAGGCTACATGAGCGAAATCAGTAAGACCGGCATTGCTTGCTATTGCTTGTTTGCGAGACGATAAGTAAGACTGAAACCAACTAAGAGTTAATGGGCTGAGTTTGTACAAAGACAGTTTTTTCATCAGCAAGCTGTGATCTACTAGATCGAAGGCTTTACGAAAGTCTACGAAAACGGTACCAATTATATCTCCCTTATCAATACATGATAACCATTGATCCACAAGTTTTACCAAGGCTGTTTGGCAACTATGTTTTCGTCTAAAACCAGACTGAGATTCATGAATAAGTTTGTGTTTATTCAGGTAACCCATTAAATGTTGATTAACGTGTTTTTCAAAGATTTTTGAAATTGTCGGTAAAATTGATATGGGTCTATAGTTAGATGGATGAAAATTATATTTCTGTGAAAACATGCCATGGGTTTGTAACATACTCGACTCCAGTCTTCTATATCTAGCGTTTAAAATGTCGCTACTTGAATAAATAATTGTAAACTTACTTGTATTGTCATTGTACAGTGAACTGAGATCTTGTACAGTGGCCTGAAAGTTATGTGATTTATTGTAAAGAATTAAAGGTGAAGTTTTACACAAAATACACCGAAAGATCACGTGCACTCTTTCAACTTTGAAGAGATATTGAAATTCAACCTTTAAAAGACGAGTTCGGAATCTATCTTCTCAAATGCTGGGACCAGTTGCAAGTATGAAATACTTTATTTGATGGGTCCCTACTGAGGCTCATCTCTATGGTTAAGTGTGTTTGAAAAGTCTTTTTGAGGTCGTGTCTGTTTCCAAAGGGAACTTATTACGACAAGATTCAGTCCAGTGTAAATGCGCACCTAAGGTCGAATCTTTCGGTGCACTAACCGAAGCCTTATTACAAATGGATGTTGGAAAGGGTTGGGGTTTAGCAAGCCAATAATGCGGCTTCAAAAGTTTCTTTTTTAACAATAAATTTTGATTGCCTCTGCTATGAGCCGTATTTTTGTTTTCTTTTGTGTATTCAAGTTTGTGCCGTGACGTCACACACTTGGTCACTACAGAGTTATCTGTCTTACTGAGGGGTTACGTCGGGGCGTAACAATGTGGAAGTTTTGTATAGATGTGGACAGTGGTTCAATATCTTGTATATACCAAAATCAGGCTGCTGCTGCTGCTTATCTGTCTTTTTCCTTGTTAATTTTCTTTTTCTCAAAATTTTACACATCAACAATTTGGGTCAGAATTTTCCCAGGAACTATAAGGGCTTCAAAGTTGAAACTTAGTACACAAATTGATCATGACGTATACCAGAATCAGCCTGCTTGTGCTTATGTTCCATTAGTTTCTATGGCAACCAAATCTTTCAAAATCTCCTCTATGAGGTTTGCTTGGATTTTTTTTTTCACAGGAATGTTTCTTCAATAGAAGGTCTTCAAATATTGTTAAAGCAATTCTTTTGTGCGGGCCTGAAGAAATAGATAGGGCTGCACAGTGGTACACGTTGTACTCTTAAACAAAAAGGTGCCCGATTGGCACAGGTTTTTCAAATGCTTTTATACGGTTTTTGAATTCGTAATTATAGATCTAAAGTTTATATGTCAAAACAGTTCTTTTCATATTGAACCACAAAATAGTTTCAATATTCATATTCCAGTATCTCTTACGCCGTTATTTTTTTTTTAAAGATATTTCTTGTTTCCTTATCGGTATATTTTCGGTCGTTTCCTTTAGTAAAGTTTATTAATTAATCCAAAAATAGAAACCATTAGTAAATAAGAAATTTGACCATTTAAAGTGATTTTTATATGTTTACTATATTTTCTATGTACACATGATTTAAATATCATCAGGGCAAAAAGAATTTCTTTAACAGATAAAATCGAAAGAAATATTTCCATTTTTCCCCGCCTTGGTGGACATTTTGGAAAAATAGTTATTGCAAGAAAATAAAACAATGTAGAGAGATGAACCTGCATGCAGTTATCAAATTTGTTATTAATAATAATTTTATACCAAACTGACTTCAATATATATCTTCATTGTGACTAGAGACGAAATATAAAATCTTTGGATCGGCATTTTTTGGCTCGGCCCGGCCCGGCCTTGGCTTTTATACCCGACCGTTTTTTTTTCTCCTATTACTGCTACTCGCTCACATCAGAGCATTACAAGCAGGATTCCCTGGGTGGTAACCAGTATTTTTTGTTTTATTGTGGATGTCAGGACACAACACTTTGGTCAGTGTGAGGCTCGAACCCGCAACCTCTCAATCACAAATCTGATGCGCTACCACAGCACCAATGCGCTCCACTTTTTTTTCAGCACATTTTTCAACTCTGCGTGGAAGCATCATGCAGCCCATCTATATTTCTTTATGCCCCCGCCCATAGGGGCTTGAAGAAATATATGGGCTGCACGATGCTTCCACGCAGAGCTGAATCCGGCCTGCACACTAGTACTGGTAAACCACTTAGAGGATCTAAGCTAATCCGAGCCTTCTCTGACGTTCTAAAAGCCTTTTTTATTTTCTGATTTGGCGGCTTTAACTACAGCCAGATATCGCGGGTTAGATCTATGCCTGTCCAGGAACCGCGGTGCGAGGCGGACCATCCATGCTATTAACAGGTCTGAGAGTTTAGCTATTTTTAAAGACAGTCCATAAAAACAAGAGTTGTCAAAAGACAACATAGCTCGCCTTTGGGGGCCTAAGATGGATGAGGGCAAGTTATCAAAAAAAATTTCTTCTGTAACACAGCCCAATAGACTGCAGCAAATGAAAGAGAACCAAAATGTACCCCTTATCATCCTGTTTTCAAGCCTTTCCACTACAAAAAAAAAAAAATGAAAAAGAAATCTATATTTGTTAAAAAAAAATTCTACAAACTGCCAAGTAATAACAAGGCATCACAGACAATACAAATCCCCTCGAGCAAGACAAAATAAAAAAAGCCTAGCCTAGCATTTGTGTAAAATTACATTATAGCCATCAATAAATGTAGGTACTTAAGAGTGATGACAAAGTTTTTCGAAAAATAGCCACAGTGACCATGACTTTGAGCCCCAGACCCTGAAAGTTGAACTTCATACCCAACATTTGTATGAAGTTATCTTAAAATCCATCAATAAATCTGGACACTACAGCAATGATCAAGTTTTTCTAAAAAATAGCCACAGTGACCTTGACCTTCAGCCCCTGACCCGGAAAGTCAAAGTCACTCAAGATATCATCATACCAAACATTTGTGTCAAGGTATATTAAAATCCATCAATAAATGAAGGCACTAGAGCGATGACAAAGTTTTTCTAAAAATAGCCACAGTGACCTTGACCTTCAGCCCCAGACCCTGAAAGTCGAACTTGCTCAAGATATCATCATACCCAACATTTGTGTGAAGTTATATTAAAATCCGTCAGTAAATTAAGGTGCAAGAACGATGACAATGTTTTTTCTAAAAATAGAAACAGTGACCTTGACCCCGTGACCCTGAAAGTAGTGACCTTGACCGTAAGCCCCGGAGCCTGAAAGTCAAAGTCACTCTAGATATCATTATACCCAACATTTGGGTGAAGTTATAATAGAATCCATCAATAAATGAAGGCGCTAGAGCGATGACAATGTTTTTCTAAAAATAGCCACAGTGACCTTGACCTTGAGGCCCAGACACCCCTATGTTTTTAAAAAGAAAAAAAAAAAAAAAAAGAAAAAAGAAAAGAAAAAAAAAAAAAAAAACGTTCCTCCCCCGGGATTTGAACTCACGCAGCTTGCAGGTAAACTTTAACACAGAGAAGTAAGGGAGGTAATACAGAGGAAAATATTAACTTCTCAAAAAGTCCAATTTAAGCCAAAAAAACCTGTAAAATGAAATACAATGATAATGTTAAATATTGTTTTTTAGCAATTATAAATTATACATTCAAAATAAAGTTGTAAAACATCACATATTAGAGCTTGCAGGTAAACTTTAACCAAATGCTGACGCTGACGCCGGACGCCCGGGGGTATGGCAATAGCTCCCCCTTACTTTCGTAAGGCGAGCTAATAAAGACAGTCTTTAAATTTATGGACTCAAGTGTCTGTAGAAAGCAATGCAAATCGTAAGAATTTTAAAAAAATCGAAAATCGCAGAACATGTGTTATGCAACCTTCTTTATTACATGATAATCTGCGCGTAGCTGAAAACTGAGTATGATCCGTTGTCTTGTTGATTAATAATTCAAGAACTTAAATAATTGATTATGTGTAGTTCAGGTTTTCTCCCTTACACTATAAACAATGAAATATGTCACCTGATGCGTGGCACACTTGTAATTTTGTAAAGTACATGAAGGGAGAAAACCTAAACAAGAATATCTTCAGTAGACGTTTTATATAAATACTCGAAAAGTAGACAATAGTTCGAGAAAAAACTTTCTGTGTATGCAATTCATCATGTAACGGATAAGTTTATATAATACACATTCTGCGATGTTTTAATTTTTGAAAATTCTTACGATTTGCATTGCTTTCTAGAGACACGTGAGTCCATAAATTTAAAGACTGTCTTTATTTTTATGGACTGTCTTTAAAAATAGCCAAACTCTCAGACCTGATTAAACCCTTTTTGTTTCATTGGGCGACAGGGCTTGAGATGTCATTTCATCTCAATGTCGGGTAAAAGTCCCACAAAATTGGAAGCAACGTCTCCAAAATGACCTTTACAGTGTTGACGGGGACGTTAAACCTCAAATCAAACAAACAAATCAAGGCTGGCGGGGGTCCTGGTGTCATGTGACCAGTAACGCTTCTGATTCTGAGAGGAGCAAGTTTTAACATCTTCGCGCATAATCCCAGTCTTTTCTTACCAAAGCGACCAGTAACTCCAACAAAGAAAAAAAATCTAGTAGCAAAAATAGCACAATAGCGCACAAGTTCTTCAGCTTGTAGACAATATGTTTAACTTCTTTGAGACTTTTTCAGAGTGAAAGCTGCGAATGGCTCGTCTATACTACACGCTCACCGACTGGTCAATCTTCAACTGCCAACATCGTTTTGGAAACAGCTGAAAAGAAGACATATTTACTGTCTTATTGGATAGTCTCGACAAAAATATTTTTTTAAAACATTTGCAAAAAAAAAAAAAAAAAAAAAAAAAAAAAAATCAGCAGACAACATGGCCTGAGCAGTCGACATTTTCAAATTTTCTCTGCGTCTCAAGGGCTAACATTTCCTTTAGCCTTTACCTTCCTGTACTCTAGGCCCCCGTACATCGGGGCTTGAAGAAATATATGGGCTGCACGATGCTTCCATGCAGAGCTAAATCCGACCCGCACACGAGTACTGTAAACCGTTTAGAGGATCTAAGCCTGCCCAGGCAAAGCGGTGCGAGTTGGACCGTCCATGCTTATAAACCCTATTGGTTGCACTGGGCGAGAGGGCTTGAGATGTCATTTCATCTCAACGTCGGGTAAAATTCCCACAAAATTGGAAGCAACGTCTCCAAAATGACACGATTCTGACAGTGTTGACGGGGACGTTAAACCTCAAATCAAACAAAGAAACAAACAATGGACACTGTGATAAGACATTGTTTTCATGGGCTTCTGACCCTTAAATGCCTGTACCGTAAGCAAACAATGTATATTTTGACCAGACAACGCGTTCTGTGGCATCTAATCTGTTTGCCAAACCCAACCCATAATTCCAGAAGAAATAGGCCTAAGTTACTTCCGGGTTTAACGTCCCCGTCAACACTATTTAGGTCATTTTTGAGACGTTGCTTCCAATTTTGTGGGACTTAAAATTACCCGACACTAAATGATATCCCATGGACGGTCCGGTCTGACTCACAGTGCTTTACCTGGGCAAACTTAAACGTTCAAAGCTGTTTACAAGTACTCATGTTCGGTCGGTTTCAGCTCTGCGTGGACGCATCATACAGACCAGTCCCGATGGGCGGGGGTCAATAAATTACCTGGACTTCCTACAAATTAGTGATAATCACGTGGACTTTAGCATTGAAGAGCAGCGAGTCCTTTATTGATAAACAAGAAACAAAAAAAAAAAACAAGAGGGCCCAGAGGGCCCTGGTTCGCTCACCTGATCCAAAGCATAACAAGTGGGCCCCGGGCAGGGTCAATTTTGGCCCCAGGGCTAAAATTTGAACAATCTTGGTAGAGGTCCACAAGATGAAGCTTCATATCGAATATGAAAGACCTGGGCTTTCTGGTTTCAGAGAAGAAGATTTTAAAGGTTTACCCTGCATATAGAAGTCTATGTAAAACAAGATTTTCCCTATATAAGTCTAAGTTAAACCAAAGGGCCCCGGAGCGGGGGCATTTTTGGCCCCAGGGCTATAATTTGAACAATCTTGGTAGAGGTCCACTAGCTGAAGATTCATAACAAATATCAAAGACCTAAGCCTTGTGTTTCAGAGAAGAAGATTTTTAAAGATTTTCCCTATATAAGTCTATGTAAAACAAAAGGGCCCTGGTGCGGGGGCATTTTTGGCCCCAGCACTATAATTTGAACAATCTTGGTAGGGGTCTACTAGATGAAGCTTCATACCAAATATCAAAGACCTGGGCCTTGCGGTTTCAGAGAAGAAGATTTTTAAAGATTTTCCCTATATAAGCCCATGTTAAACCAAAGGGCCCCCGTACAGGGAGCATTTTTAGCTCCAGCACTATAATTTGAACAATCTTGGTAGGGGTCCACTAGATGAAGCTTCATACCAAATATCAAAGACCTGGGCCTTGCAGTTTCAGAGAAGAAGATTTTTAAAGATTTTCCCTATATAAGCCTATGTAAAACAAAAGGGCCCTGGTGCGGGGGCATTTTTGGCCCCAGCACTATAATTTGAACAATCATGGTAGGGGTCCACTAGATGAAGCTTCATACCAAATATCAAAGACCTGGGCCTAGCGGTTTCAGAGAAGAAGATTTTTAAAGATTTTCCCTATATAAGCCCATGTAAAACCAAAGGGCCCCCGTGCGGGGGCATTTTTAGCTTCAGCACTATAATTTGAACAATCTTGGTAGGGGTCCACTAGATAAATCTTCATACCTAATATCAAAGACCTGGGCCTTGCGGTTTCAGAGAAGAAGATTTTTTAAAGATTTTCCCTATATAAGCCCATGTAAAACCAAAGGGCCCCCGTGCGGGGGCATTTTTGGCCCCAGCACAATAATTTGAACAATTATGGTACGCTGAAAAAAAATAACTAGTACATTCGACTAGTTTACCTAGTAAACACAGAGGGTCACCTAGTCGTCTGTAGGTTGACTGAGCATTCTTAGTCAATTTAACTAGTCTCTCTAGTAAGCGTAAATCAATAATCGTTGACAGGGCATCTGGTCAGTATGACTACCCTTTCTAGTCAGTATGACTAGGGTGTCTAGACAGTTTTCTCGCCGAATGTTGATTGACAGCTTGCAGAATGTGTAGAGGAAGCGTTCCAGACGCCATCTTAACGTTTAGGAGAACATGCTCCAACATACAGTGGGTTGATTCTGATATTATTTCACCCAACATACAATGGGTTGTTGTACTCACCTTGAGCACTTTGTTCTTATTGTTTGTAACTCTGCAGGTAAGAAATATTCTTTTATTTCTTAAGCACCTAGTGGTTATAAGCAGCGTTATAATGCTTACAAGATAAACAACAACAACAACGTCAACATACAAATATACGTCCAGAAGCTCTAAAGTCGACATTTCCCTGAATCCAAGCATAAATAATGGGGATTTTCTTGTCTGCAATATGAAAATATAACTCTGCAGGTAAGAAATATTCTTTTATTTCTTCTCTTATCTTCCTAAAGGCGCCATTACACAGCATGTTTTTCCATATGTGTTTTGAGTACTAGTAATCAGTACTAAGAATCTAGTAATCTACGACTAAAGCAACTAGTAATCAGTACTAAGAATCTAGTAATCCTGACCATGCTTGCTAGTACTTTTGACAGTCACACCAGTACATTTGACTATTAAGCTAGTACATATGACTAGCTTAAACTAGTGAACTTTGACTAGATGAAGCTAGTCAAATGTACTAGGCTAAGTAAAGCTAGTCAAGTTGACTAGTTTTTTCTAGTCAAAATGCTTGACTAGGTCTTCCTAGTCACATCGACTATTTTGCATAGTGCTTTTTTGGACAATCATATTGACTATGTTCCTTAGTCGGCATGACTATTTTTTTTTTCTCAGTGTAGGGGTCCACTAGATGAAGCTTCATACCAGATATCAAAGACCTGGGCCTTGCCGTTTCAGAGAAGAAGATTTTTCAAGATTTTCCCTATATAAGCCCATGTAAAACCAAAGGGCCCCCGTGCGGTGGCATTTTTAGCACCAGCACTATAATTTGAACAATCTTGGTAGGGGTCCACTAGATGAAGCTTCATACCAAATATCAAAGATCTGGGCCTTGCGGTTTCAGAGAAGAAGATTTTTAAAGATTTTCCCTATATAAGCCCATGTTAAACCAAAGGGCCCCCGTGAGGGGGCATTTTTGGCCCCAGCACTATAATTTGAACAATCTTGTTAGGGGTCCACTAGATGAAGCTTCATACCAAATATCAAAGACCCGGGCCTTGCGGTTTCAGAGAAGAAGATTTTTTAAGTTTTCGGTGAAAAAAATCTATTTTTGGCTACTGTGACCTATATGTGCAATGGACCGGAACCATTTGAACAACTTTGAAAGAGGACCACCTAAGGATCATTCCTGTGAAGTTTGGTCAAAATCAGATCAGTGGTTTAGGAGGAGATGTCGTTTGAAGAAAAGTTTACGGACGGACGGACGCACGCACGCACGGACGCACGACGGACGACGGACAAAAAGTGATCCCAAAAGCTCACCTTGTCACTACGTGACAGGTGAGCTAAAAAAACTCAGGACTTGGCATGGAATACTTTGAAAATTAAGGCGAAGGCAACTTAAGAAAAAAGGACAGCCCGTCAACACTAATGTGTTTGTTGAGGTTTTACGTTCACGTCAACACTAGTGAGGTTAAACACTGTTGGGGCTATTTGTATGTCTTTTCATTTCAATGACCTAAATAGTGTTGACTGGGTCTTTAAAACTCGATTCAAACAAACAAATACGATACGCGTTCTGAATGCGCCTCTGCGAAGCTACGAAGTGGGGATGCATCACATATTTGATTCTGGTGATCATTTTTGTGATCACAGACATAATAGGATGCCGACAAGGCAGTGCCTGTGAAATCACATGCGGGGGCAGCAAAGACGCCGCAAAGACTGTGTTGCTTGATGCTCAATGTGTTCATCGTCTTTGTTTTATCTAAGTCAGCAGGCAAACGTGTCAAAACAACGTTGGTGCAACGCTGCACGACGTAGATGTGACGTTCTATAAATGCCGACAATACATCGAAGTTGGTGTGACGTTGTGGTAATGTCATGACGTTACATGCACGTCGATCCGACGTCCCATTAACGTCATGTGCCAGCTGGGATGATCGTGTGTGTGTGTGTGTGTGTGTGTGTGTGTGTGTGTGTGTGTGTGTGTGTGTGTGTGTTTGTTTGAATTGAGGTTTAACGTCCCCGTGAACACTATTCAGGTCATTTTGGAGACGTTGCTACCAATTTTGTGGGACTTTTACCCGACATTGAGATGAAATGACATCTCAAGCCCTAAGGCCAAATGAAACCAAAAGACCTTTATACATTGACCGTCTAAGCGGTTTACCAGAACTCATGTGTGGCCAGTTTCAGCTCTGCGTGGAAGCACCATGCAGCCCAATTTATTTCTTCAAGCACCGATGGGCGATTGGGGGCGTTGGGGGGGGGGGGGTAGGAAAGAGAGATTGTGTGTGTGTGTGTGTGTGTGTGTGTGTGTGTGTGTGTGTGTGTGTGCGAAGTTGTATTGTAGCTCGGCAGGTGACCATAACTCACACCAACACAGCAACCAACAAAGCACACTAAAAAGCTTACCCGATTATGTAAACCTAGAGATTGGTTAAACAATGAACGGACCCCCGAGGAATGCACTCACGAATAGCAGCAATACTTAGCTTACTCAGGCTGCGAGATTAAGTTTTTTCTTCTTCTTTCTTGGCTTTACGACCTTCAAGATTATTACACTTATTTCGAGCCGATTGCTAAGCTGAGGTGTACCAGTAGAAAAACACTGATCCAACAATTACAGCCAAATAACCTGCACATCGTCATACTGTGAAACATGCACACACACGCTCGCACACACACATGCAATGTTTAACTAGGAGCGGTTTGATCAGCATATACACTGTCTGCCTTCACGCAAAAAAAGTTTGAAAAGTTTGAAGTTATATATAAAGCAGACGACATAAACAATCGCATACGGCCCCGCTCATCGGGGCTTGAAGAAATAGATGGGCTGCATAATGCTTCAACGCAGAGCTGAAACCGATGTTAAACTGCTCAGAGGATCTAAGCCTACCCAGGAAAAGCTGTGCGAATCGGACCGTCCATGCTTATAAACCCTAATGGTTTCATTGAGCGTCAGGGCTTGAGATGTCATTTCATCTCAATGTCGGGTAAAAGTCCCACAAAATTTGAAGCAACGTCACCAAAATTACCTACAGGGCCCTGTATATAGTGTTGTTTGTTTGATTTGAGGTTTAACGTCCCTGTCAACACTGTATAGGTCATTTTTGAGACGTTGCTTCCAATTTTGTGGGACTTTTACCCGACATTGAGATGAAATGACATCTCAAGCCCTGACGCTCAATGAAAGCATTAGGGTTTATTAGCATGGACGGTCCACCTCGCACCGCGGTTCCTGGACAGGCTTAGATCCTCTAAGCGGTTTACCAGTACTAGTGTGCGGGCCAGATTCAGCTCTGCGTGGAAGCATCATGCAGCCCATATATTTCTTCAAGTCCCTATGGGCGGGGGCCCCTATATAGTGTTGACGCGGACGTTAAACCTCAAATCAAACAAAACAAACAATCGCAGCTTAACCCATTTTGTACCGTAAACTCAAAACGGGTAGTTGGCAAACCGTACAGGCCCAGATCAGACGCAACAGAACGCGGCGTCTGATCAGGGCCTACACTATTTGCAAAACATTCAGCTAGTTTCCAAAGAGATTTCGAAGAAAACACAACGTGAGACCTCTAAATTTTGTGTACTCCTGCTATATGCAGGAAGCAGATAGATTCCATTTGGTGAAAAAGGGTTAAAAGTTAGTGACAGCAATGATTTCTTATACTGTTCCCTGAACATCATCAAACGCCGTGTTGTTCGTCGTTTGACCTAGTCGGCACCATTTGTCAAACCCAACACATGATTACTACTCAGATCAGGACTCACTTGGGCATGCATTGCCGGATTGCCTAGACCGTGGCCTGGACCTGCATGTACAAAAAAAAAAAAATAATAAAAGTAAATAAATAAAAATAAAATAAAAATATAAAGGATCACTTCTATGTGAAATGAACAACTGAATTGACTTATTTTCTTCGAGCCTCCGTGGCCTAATGGGTAATAGCGCTGACTCTTTATCATTAGGTCGGCTACATGTGAGAACGTGAAGTTTGGATGGGTTTTCTCCTCCGGGTGCTCTGTTCTTATGCCCCGCCAAGAAGTGAGAGGGGCCACATAGTAGTCCTCTGTACGCCACACTTTGTAGTATTGTTCTTGTCTCCGCAACTCCTCGTACATTGTTTGATGTAGGGCACACAGTTCAGACATGCATTGAAAATATGCATAAAGCAAACAGGATTCTGACTGTAAAATTATGTCCCCTCGAACAACAAACATTTTGGTCATACGTGTAGCAGAAGAGGTTTAAAAGTACTGTTCGTGTCTCCGCAACTCCTCTTACAGTTTTTAGTGCAGGACATTGAAACTTGCTACACAAGTATATTTCTGACCATGTGTGTGGTTTTACGGACCAGTCAACAGCTAAGGTCATGTTGGGTCGGTCAGTTACCTTCACTGTTCCAATACAAGCTATACCTTATAAGCTACAAAGTGAAGCCCCTATCCCACCCCATCCCGACTATAATTGTCAGCAGCCCATGAGTCAACTGCCGAGTGATCATGCAACCGTCCATCTGAAGCCGTTGCCAAGCGATGAGGTATTAGAATTAGGAAAGATGGTATAGAGCAGAAAACAAACAAACACACAAACAACCGAAGAGCCCACTGAGTCTTGAAGAAATACATGGCCACGCAGAGCTGAAACTGACCGCACACGAGCACTGGTAAACCGCTTATAGGATCTAAGCTTGCCCAGGCAAAGCGGTGCAAGTCGGACCGTGCATGCTTATAAACCCTTTTTGTTTCATTGGGCGACAGGGCTTGAGATGTCATTTAATCTCGATGTCGGGTAAAAGTCCCACAAAATTGGAAGCAACGTCTTCAAAATGACCTATACAGTGTTGACGGGGACGTTAAACCTCAAATCAAACAAACGAAGAACGCCCCGGCACTGAAAGCGTCACAGCGTCTTCACACATACACTCCTTCACGTAGAGGCGCAGTGGTTTAAGCACTTATTTCTAAAGCTAGAGGTTACAAGTTTGATTCCCGACAGAGGTTGATAGAATTATTGTGCAAGAACATACTCAACTGCCATCATTTAATTGAATGAATGCCATTACGTGCGTCATCATTCGGTGCAGGACCACAGCAGGGGAGCGTACGTGAATGGACACTTGCGATTGAACAGGACTTGTGATTTCCACAGTGGGCGATCAGTCACTTGTGGTATCAAATATTCATTTTTGTTCCGATAAAATAAGGATACGTGATTTACATGTCTTGTTGATAAGTTAGATGTGTTTATCATATTCCAACACCAGAGACATATTATTTTGTGGACGCATGAGAAGAGCTGGATTATTGATCACCTTGTTTATCGTTATGTCGTAGCCGATTGACACAATTGGAAATAGGCATAAATGTGTGTAAAGAAACATTTTCTTTGTTGTTTATAATTTTATTCTTCTAAAATTATCACTTTTTGAATAGGAATCAAAGACATCTTAAAAAATTCAAATCAGACGTCAGGGCTGTTAAAAGTATGGCACAGGAGAAAAAGTAAACTTTTCAGGTCACTTGTTTTTGTAAGTATTCGAATTGTACAGGTCAACTGCGATTCGGTTGAACGGTCACTTGTTCAGTGACATTCTGAATATGCTGAAGTCTTTCGCTTACTGGCACCTAAACTCCCTACCTGTCCACCCTTCTACTCACATTCTGTATTGACATAAAACAGTAGCCCCTCCCCGCCTTTTTAGGTTAAACAGGTTAAAAACTGGTACCCAATTTTTATTTTGTTTTTAAGAAAAAACGACTTTATAACTCTTGTTTGTCAAAATTGTATGAGGATAGATATGAAATTAACTCCTGCCTATCGACCCACTTTAATAAAAATTGTTTTTTTTTTTATCCCCGCTGCGAAGCGGTGATGGGATTATAGCAATGCCATCTGTCTGTCCATCTGTCTGTCCGTCTGTAAGAGTTTATTGCCCGTTTCGTATATCCTGTACCCTTTAACAGATTTTTACAAAACTTTGGTCTTATATTTGCCTCAGGAAGCTAATATGCATAATCTATAAATAAACCATGCCGACTCAAGTTCAAGGTTAAATTTGAAGGTCATAAGTTTGAGCCTTGATTTTTTTTTCGTTCCTTCTCTCCTTTACTCCTGAAAGGATTTTCATTAAACTTTGAACAAGTGTTGGCTTAGGTAAGTTGATGTGTGAAACCTATAATTCAACCATGCCGACTCAAGGTGAAGATCACAACTGAAGGCCATGCATTTGAGCCTTGGATTTCGTGTCCGCTCTATATTTCTTTAACCACACGGAAAGAATTTCATTAAATTTTGGTCAAATATTTGCCTCAGTGTGATGATGTGTAGAACCCATAACTACACACGCCCGACTTAAGATGAAGGTTGCAACTGAAGGTAACGAGTTGAATTTTTTTCCTTTCCTTATTTTCTTCACCATTCGAAGGTTTTCATTAAACTTTGGTAAAATATTCGCCTCGGTAAACTAATGTGCAAAACCCATTTATAAACAATGCCGACTCAAGGTAAAAGTCACAATTGATGGTCACGCGTTTGAACCTTGAATTTTGTGTCCATTCCATATCTCCTTTACCTCTTGAAGGATTTTCATTAAACTTTGGTCAATTGATGGCCAAAGTGAGATACAAACTGTGCAGAACCCATAACTCAATCATACCGACTCAAGGTGAAGATCACAGTTGAAGGTCACGAGTTTGAGCCTTGAACTTCGTGTCCGCTCTGTATCTCTTTAACCCCTTAAAAGATTTTTTTAACTTTGGCAAAATATTTGCCTAGGTGCGCTGATGCACAGAATCCAAAACTACACCATGACGACTCAAGGTGACAAGGTCACAATTGAAGGTAATGAGTTTGAGCCTTGAATTGTGGGTCCGTTCCATTTATTTTTTACCCCTGGAAGGATCTTCATTTAACTTTGGTCCAATAATGGCCAAAATGAGATGATGTGCAGAACGTGTAACTCAGCCGGTCATGATCACAAATGAAGGTCAAGAGTTCGTTTCCCCTCCATATCGTTACCGCTGAAAGGATTTTCATTAATCTTTGGTCCAGTGTTGGCCTATGTGGGCTGATATGCAAAAAAAAAAAAAAAAAAAAAAAATCATAACTACACCGTGCTAGATCAAGGTCAAGGTCACAATTGAAGGCCATGAGTTCGAACCTTGAATTTTGGATCCGTTCCATATCTTTTTATCCATGGAAACATTTTCATTTTACTTTGGTCAAATATTGGCCAAAGTGAGATGATGTGCCAAACACGTAACTCAGCCATGTTATCGCAAGGTCATGATCCCAACTGAAGGTCAAGTTTGAACCTCAAAGGAGCAGTCTCTATAAGGCCATTTTCATGGCTGAAACCGATTTTCTTTAAACATTGTATACTTAAACTGATATGTATTGACACTCTTAAGGTGCAATACCAGATTGTTTTGCTGTAAACACGATTGATTCCACCCCATTAAAAGTATAGATACAAAAAAAGCTATTTTTAGAAGGTGATGACCTTTTGGGTCTCACCTTCTTATGGCAATACTCAGAGAATTCCCTTGAGACCGCATCACTCCTCTGTTTCAAGAAAAATAGGTCGCCATAAATCAGTGAAGAGACGCCCCTGTATCATTTGATATGTGAAAATAATATGCAGATTGAAAAATAAACTGTGGATGCAAAATACACAAACAATGAACTTCAGTGTTAAATGTCATAAAATTGATATATATTTGAAATTGGTCTCGTTTCGCAGCTAACCTGGCCTGGTTATTAAGAGCGAGTTCGGTTGACTTACTAGAGTTCACTATAGTTACACCAAAACACGCGGGTTATGGCTCGTGCCGCACTACTAGAGTTAACTTGATTTCAATCAAGCTTGCTTTGGGAGTTGGGAGTTCTGTCTAGCATGAACAAAAACACGACGGCAGGGGGATAATCATAGGTTAATTAAGAAATGAATGTAAACTTATTAGAAGGTGATGACCTTTCAGGTCTCACCTTCTTATGCCAATCGATACTGGAGCCCCTCGATGACGAATCACTCCTATGCTCCAAGAAAAATAAGCCTCCATATATTTATCAATAGACGCGCATATATCATTTGATATGTAAACATGATATGCAGATTGTCAAACTGAGGAAGCCAATTACACAAACAACTAACTTCAGAGTAAAATGTCATAAAATTAACCCTATGGTTCAAATTGGTCTCGATTCGCAGCTTTGTCATGACCTAGTTTGCTTTGAGCGAGTTCAGTTGACCAACAAAAGTTAACTCAAGAAAAGTAGGGGAGACAGTAGGCTTACTCTTGTACAAAGTTGTACAATGGCTTTATCCCCCCACCCCACCGCCCTACTTCACGATCCCAAAATTAGAAGCGACAGAAATTATCAAATATCATTTGATGCGTCACCAGTAACGATTCAGATTCAGATTCAGAACTCTACTGACGGCAAGTGCCCTCGAGTAAACCGAAAGTATAATCAAAGTACTGAAAGTACTAATAGAAGGTGATGGTAGAAAACAGTTAGTTTTTACACTGGGCCATTTCATTTCATTATCTTTTTTTTTTTTTTTTTTTTTTTTTAATTTTTAAAACAGTCAATGGTTATGTGTAATTGTAGTAACGCGAGGAGCAGACATATGAAATGTCAAAAACAAAATTGAGGATCGAACGGTACATGTTGTGAATCTCTTCTTGTTTCAATGAGAATAATTCTGGAGACAATAACATAGACTCTAGCAAACAAGATAATTTACTCAACACTCTATACGTGCTATCAAATGGCTTTCTTACACCAACGGCCTCCGCCCATAGGGGCTTGAAGAAATATATGGGCTCCATGATGCTTCCACGCAGAGCTGAATCCGGCCCGCACACTAGTACCGGTAAACTGCTTAGAGGATCTAAGCCTGTCCAGGAACCGCGGTGCCAGGCGGACCGTCCATGCTAATAAACCCTTTTGGTTTCATTGGGCGTCAGGGCTTGAGATGTCATTTCATCTCAATGTCGGGTAAAAGTCCCAAAAATTGGAAGCAACGTCTCCAAAATGACCTTTACAGTGTTGACGGGGACCTTAAACCTCAAATCAAACAAACAAACATTTCTTACACCAATATTCCGGGACACTAGCTGGTTTTTATCTGAGGCTTCGAACACAAGTTTAAAAGTTTGTAGGTTGCTATGTTTTGTCAAGCGTTTGAAAGACGGTCGTCGACCTAGCGAAACCTGGATTAAACAAGAGGGCCATAATGGCCCTGGAACGCTCACCTGATCCGAATTGTACAGATAAAGTGGTAGGTAATATAAGGTGGAGTGGATGGATTGAGCCATTTTGGTTTAGAGTTACCAAAAGAACATTCCTGTGAAATTATTTCAAAATCAGTCTACCTATTTAGTAGTGCATCACGTGAACAAGTCCGTGAAATGAAGACCCCTCTAAACCCCACTTCATATAGAGAACACTGGGGTTACGGGGTGGGGGTATACATTATTTTTCATATTTCTGCTCAAAGACAGGTTGTGGATATTCGTTAGAACCGCCTCATTAAGGCCACACAACATATATTTTAATCATTGTTAAGAAAAATATCACGGATTTTCATCAGAAAGTAGCCATTTTGGGGATGTTAAAAATGCACTATTTCGCATGTGTGTGTTATCATAATGAGAAGTCAATTTAAAACTTGTTTAATGTTTCGTTTGGTGGCTTTTATGTTCAGTGGAGCGAAACTATTTTGAGCAACTTTGTCAGAGGGTCACCCATGGAACATTCCTTCCAAATTATTTTCTTTCTGCATGAGGATGAAGTCTTTTCAAAGTTCCCTTCTAAAGAGCTAACATGTGTTACTATCTGGACATTTTCCGGACATTGAGGGTCATGTCCTAGTGCGTGTTTGCTCAGCATCACGTGAACAAGTCCGTAAAATGACCCCCATCCCTAAACCGCCCATTATATGGAGAAAACTGGGCTTTACGAGGGTATACATTATTTTACTTATTTCTGCTCCAAGACATAGGTGGTGGGCACTCGCTGAGGCGGTTCTTACGAGCACCCTCAACCTATATTTTGAACATTTATATTAAAAATATCAAGGCTTTTCATCAGAAAACTAGCCGTTTTGGAGATGTGAAAAATGCTCTATGTTACACGGGTGAGTTATCGTAATGGTCTAACTTACAATGCCTCGCTGTGACAATTGGCGGGGTGGTTGGGGGGGGGGGGGGGGGGCAAGAATTGTCATAAAATGCTGGACATATAATGAGTCATTAGTTCCCTTTGACAATACAGAGCTAACCTTGTATGTCACTATCTGGACATATTGTGGACATTGAGAGTCAGGTCCTAGTGCAACAGAGGGAAATAAAGAGGCTCAGTTTTACTACTAATGTCTCATGGTGACAAAGTTGGGGGTGGTTATGTGTCAGTGGTTCCCTTTGACAATACAGAGTTGACTTGTATGTCACTGTCTAGGTACCTTGTAGACATTGAGGGTCAGGTCTTAGTGCAGCAGGAGATGAACCGGCTCAGCCTTAACCCTATATAAAACCAGTGGGCTCCGGGCAAGTCCAGTTTTGACCCGATGGGGTTATAATTTAAACAATCTTGGTAGAGGGCAACTAGAGGAAGTTTCATTTCAAATATCAAAGACTTGGACCTTCTAGTTTCAAAAGAAGGTTTTTAAAGGTTTTCAGTACGCAAGTCTATGTAAAACCAGTGGACACTGGGGCGGGGCCATTTTTTGACTCCCGGGCTTTGATTTGAATAATCTTGGTAGAGGTCACCCGCATGAAACTTCTAGCAAAATATCAAAGACCTGGGCCGTGTTTTTTTTTTTTTTTTGAATAACATTTCAAGGTTTTCCATATATGGCTATGTAAAACCGGTGGGGCCTGAGGCGGAGCAACCTTTGGCCCCAGGGCTATAATTTACACAGCATAGTAGAGGACAACCAGATGAAGCATCATACCAAATATCAAAGACCTTGGCCTTCTGGTTTCAGACAAGAACCTTTTGAAATGTTTTCCATATATAAGTCAAAATAAAAACAGTGGGCCCCAGGGCAGGGCCATTTTTCACCCAAGGGCTATAATTTGAACAATCTTGGTAGAGGTCTGCTAGATCAATCTTCACACCAAATATCAAAGACCTGTGCCTTGCGTTTTCAGAGAAGTTTTTTTAAGATTTTCCCTATATATCTCAATGTAAGACCAAAGGGCACCCGGGGTTGCAATTTTGGCACAAGGACTACGAGTTTAAAATCTTGATATAGATCCACAAGACGATGCTACATACCAAATATCAAATATCTGATATCTGAGGCTTATGATTTCAGACAAGAAGATTTTTGAAGATTTTCCCGCGAGATGTCTATGTAAAACCAGTGGGCTACAGGGCGGGGGCATTTTTGGTCACAGGGCTATAATTCTAACAATCTTGATAGAGGTCCACTAGACGCAGCTACATATCAAATATCAAACACCTCAGCCTCCTGGTTTCTGACGATTTTCAAAGGGTTTCCCTATATAAGTCAATGTAAAAGCAAAGGGCCCCGGGGCGGGGACATTTTTGGCCCCAGGGCTATAATTTGAAGTCGGAAAGTCCATTGGTCTCATAGTGTGACAAGATTTTAAATGCCATTTGATCACAATGTTAGGTAAGAGTCCAACGAAATTCGAAGCACGTCTATACAATTTTGTTTATTTGTTTGATTTGAGGTTTAACGCCCCGTCAACACTTTATAGGTCATTTTGGAGACGTCGTTTACAATTTTGTCGGACTTTTACCCGACATTGAGATGAAATGGCAACTCAGCCTCTGTCGCACAATGCTGTCTACCAGTACCCATGTTCGGTAGATTTCAGCTCTGCGTGGAAGCATCATGCAGCCCAATCTGTTTCCTCAAGCCTCGGTTGGCGGGGCCGTTATACAGTCTTGACGGGGACGTTAAACGTCAAATCAAACCAATCAAATACACCTCAGTAAAAAAGGGAAATATTCAGATACAGAACAAGAGGAAATAAAATCTGATATTTTCTGACCTCGCCTCCCACCCCCACCACAAAAAAAAAAAAAAAAAAAAAAAACAAGCACCCACCGCCCGGAATAAATATTGATTACCCCGTACTATAAACGTTAAGATGAAGGAGTTTAAGTTATAAAGTCATATTTTCCTGAAGTTCACAGAAATATATCCATGCAACAGTGAATCGGCCCCCGCCCATCGGGGCTTGAAGACATGTATGGGCTGCATGATGCTTCCACGCAGAGCTGAATCCGACCCGCACACGAGTACTGGTAAACCGCTTAGAGGATCTAAGCCTGCCCAAGCGAAGTGGTGCGCACGAGTCGGACCGTCCATGCTTATAAACCCTATTGGTTTCATTGGGCGAAAGGACTGGAGATGTCATTTCATCTCAATGTCGGGTAAAAGTCCCACAAAATTGGAAGCAATGACCTTTACAGTGTTGACGGGGACGTTAAACCTCAAATCAAACAAATGCAACAGTGAAGGTAACTCTACTCTATCCGCCCCCGCCCATAGGGGCTTGTAGAAATATATGGGCTACATGATGCTTCCACGCAGAGCTGAATCCGGCCCGCACACTAGTACTGGTAAACCGCTTAGAGGATCTAAGCCTGTCCAGGAACCGCGGTGCGAGGCGGACCGTCCATGCTAATATACCCTATTGGTTTCATATGGCGACAGGGCTTGAAATGTCATTTCATCTCAATGTCGGGTAAAAGTCCCACAAAATTGGAAGCAACGTCTCCGAAATGACCTTTACAGTGTTGACGGGGACGTTAAACCTCGAATCCAACAATCGCTCTATCTGTAGTATAGCAAGTCGTAGTATTCCATTCATACTGTCAACTCATTCATTGAACTATTAATCCGCGATCTAGATTTTGAGCGAGTTCAGTTGACGTACATGTACTAGAGTTAACAAGAGTTGACTTGCTCCAAAACGCGCCGTGTAGGAATTTTGCGACTGCTAGAGTTAGCTTGGTATGAGAGTTGGAAGCCTTGCCTAGTAACAACGAATACGGTGGAAGGTGGGAAATTGTAAGTTAAATGCAATCCAAAAATCGATTATTTCCAACTATTTGAAATTTTGGCAACGTGTTGGAAAAATCACGTCCAACTTGAAAACATGTTTATACTTTCGATTTACTCGAGGGCAAACGAAGGCATTTTCTTGACGTCAGTAGAGTTCTGAATCTGAATCTGAATCGTTACTGGTGACGCATCAACTCTAATAGTGCGGCACGAGCCATAACCCGCGTGTTTTGGTGTAACTATAGTTAACTCTGGAAACCCAACCGCACTCGCTCTTAATAACTAGGCCAGGTCAGATGCGAAACGAGACCAATTTCAAATCTAGATTCATTTTATGACATTTAACCCTGAAGTTCATTGTTTGTGTATTTTGCATCCACAGTTTTTATCAATCTACATGTTATTTTCACATATCAAATGATACAGGCGCGTCTCTTCACTGATTTATGAGGACCTATTTTTCTTGGAACAGACGAGTGATGCGGTAACAAGGGAATTCTTTGGAGTGTTGCCATAAGAAGGTGAGACCTGAAAGGTCATCACCTTCTAAAAATCTTTTCAAGTTGGACGTGATTTTTCAAACACGTGGCCAAAATTTCAAATAGTTGGAAATAATCGATTTTCGGATTGAATTTAACTTACAATTTTCCACCTTCCACCGTATTCGTTGGTACTATGCTAGGCTTCCAACTCTCATACCGAGCTAACTCTACACGGCGCGTTTTGGAGCAAGTAAACTCTTGTTAACTCTAGTACGTCAACTGAACTCGCCCAAAATCTAGATCGCGGATTAATAATTCAATGAATGAGTTGACAGTATGATGGAATACTACGACTTGTTATACTACAGATAGAGCAAAGTTTTGGTTTGTTTGTTTGTTTGTTTGATTTGAGGTTGAACGCCCCCCCCCCCCCCCCCCCCTCAGCACTGTAAAGGTCATTTTGAGGACGTTGCTTCTAATTTTGTGGGACTTTTACCCGACATTGAGATGAAATGGCATCTCAGCCCTGTCGCCCAATTAAACCAATAGGGTTTATTAGCATGGACGGTCCGCCTCGCACCGCGGTTCCTGGACAGGCTTAGATCCTCTAAGCGGTTTACCAGTACTAGTGTGCGGGCCGGTTTCAGCTCTACGTGGAAGCATCATGCAGCCCATATGTTTCTTCAAGCCCCTATTGGCGGGGGCCAAAGTGAAAAGAATTTCATTGGGGATATGGCCTTAAATCGATTTTTCGCGGTCGCAATCCTCGCCCTTGATTCCTTCGCGATTTAGACAAATAGTTGGTTCAGTCCGCATGAAGGCCTCCTAACTCATCAGTTCAACCTCTCCGGGAACACCGTATTCAAGCCCCCATGGGCGGGGGCGGATAGAGCGAAGTAACCTTCACTGTTGCATTTGTTTGATTTTAGGTTTAACGTCCCCGTCAACACCGTGAAGGTCATTTTGGAGACGTTACTTCCAATTTCTGGGACTTTTACCCGACATTGAGATGAAATGACATCTCCAGCCCTTTTGCCCCATGAAACCAATAGGGTTTATAAGTATGGACGGTCCGACTCGTGCGCACCGCTTTGCCTGGGCAGGCTTAGATCCGCTAAGCGGTTTACCAGTACTCGTGTGCGGGTCGGATTCAGCTCTGCGTGGAAGCATCATGCAGCCCATATATTTCTTCAAGCCCCGATAGGCGGGGGCCGAATCACTGTTGCATGGATATATATATCTGTGACCATCAGGAAAATATGACTTTATAACTTAAACTCCTTAATCTTAAACGTTTATAGTACGGGGTTTTACATATTTATTCCGGGCGGTGGGTGTTTGTTTTTTTTTTTTTTTTGAGCCGAGGTCAGAAAATATCAGAATTTGTTTCCTCTTCTTCTGTATCTGAATATTTCCCTTTTTTTACTGAAGTGTATTTGATTTGTTTGATTTGGCGTTTAACGTCCACGTCAAGACTGTATAACGGCCCCGGGGCTTGAGGAAACAGAATGGGCTGCATGATGCTTCCACGCAGAGCTGAACTCGACCGAAGATGAGTACAGGTATAGACAGCTTAAAGGTTCCGATTCTAAGCCTGCCCAGGAAAAGTAGTGCGAGTTGGACCATCCATGCAAATAAACTCTATTGGTTGCATTGTGTGGCAGAGGCTGAGTTGCCATTTTATCTCAATGTCGGGTATAAGTCCGACAAAATTGGAAGCGACGTCTCCAAAATTACATATAAAGTGTTGACGGGGCGTTAAACATCAAATCAAACAAATAAACAAAACTGTATAGTCGTGATTCGAATTTCGTTGGACTCTTACCTAACATTGTGATGAAATGGCATTTAAAGCCTTGCCACACTATGAGACCAATGGACTTTCCGACTTCAAATTATAGCCCTGGGACCAAAATGCCTCCGCCCCGGGGCCATTTGGTTTTTACATTGACTTATATAGGGAAACCCTTTGAAAATCTTCTTGTCAGAAACAGGAGGCTGAGGTATTTGATATTTGATATGAAGCTGCGTCTAGTGGACCTCTATCAAGATTGTTAGAATTATAGCCCTGTCACCAAAAATGCCCCCGCCCTGTAGCTCACTGGTTTTACATAGACATCTCGCGGGAAAATCTTCAAAAATCTTCTTGCCTGAAACCATAAGCCTCAGATCTCAGATATTTGATATTTGGTATGTAGCAAAGGCCCAGGTCTTTCATATTTGGTGTGAAGATTCAGCTAGCAGGCCTCTACCAAGATTGTTCAAATTATAGCCCTTGGGTCAAAAATGGCCCTGCCCTTGGGTCCACTGGTTTTATTTTGACTTATATATGGAAAACCTTTAAAAAGCTTCTTGTCTGAAACCAGAAGGCCCAGGCCTTTGATATTTGGTATGATGCTTCATCTGGTTGTCCTCAACTATGCTGTGTTAATTATAGCCTGGGGTTAAAGGTTGCCCCGCCTCAGGCCCACCGGTTTTACATAGCCATATATCGAAAACCTTTAAAATGTTCTTCTAAAAAACCCAAGGCCCAGGTCTTTGACATTTTGCTATAAGTTTCATGCGGGTGACCTCTACCAAGATTATCCAAATCAAAGCCCTGGAGTCAAAAATGGCCCCGCCTCAGGGCCCACTGGTTTCACATAGACTTACGTACTGAAAACCTTTAAATACCTTCACATCTGAAACCAGAAGGTCCAAGTCTTTGATATTTGGAATAAAACTTCCTCTAGTTGCCCTCTTCCAAGATTGTCCAAATTATAACCCCATCGGGTCAAAACTGGACCTGCCCGGAGCCCACTGGTTTTATATAGGGTTAAGGCTGAGCCGGTTCATCTCCTTCTGCTGCACTAAGACCTGACCCTCAATGTCCACAAGGTGTCTAGACAGTGACATACAAGTCAGCTCTGTAGTGTCAAAGGGAACCACTGACACATACCCCCCCCCCTCCACCACCCCCTTTGTCACCATGTGACAGTATTAGTAAAACTGAGCCTCTTCATTTCCCTCTGTTGCACAAGGACCTGACTCTCAATGTCCTCAATATGTCCAGATAGTGACATACAAGTTAGCTGTGTATTGTCAAAGGGAACGAATAACTCATTTGTCTAACATTTTATGACAATTCTTGCCCCAACCCCCCCCACCCCCCCAACCCCCACCAATTGTCACAGCGAGGCATTGTAAGTTGGACCATTACGATAACTCACCCTTGTGACATAGAGCATTTTTCACATTTCCAAAAAGCCCCCGCCCATAGGGGCTTGAAGAAATATATGGACTGCATGATGCTTCCACGCAGAGCTGAATCTGGCCCGCACACTAGTACTGGTAAACCGCATAGAGGATCTAAGCCTGTCCAGGAACCGCGGTGCGCGGCGGACCGTCCATGCTAATAAACCCTATTGGTTTCATTGGGCGACAGGGCTTGAGATGTCATTTCATCTCAATGTCGGGTAAAAGTCCCACAAAATTTGAAGCAACGTCTCCAAAATGACCTTTACAGTGTTGACGGGGACGTTAAACCTCAAATCAAACAAAACATTTCCAAAACGGCTAGTTTCCTTTATATTATTTATATAAATGTTCAAAACATAAGTTGAGGCTGCTCGTTAGAACCGCCTCAGTAAGGCGGTTCTAACGAGTACCCACAACCTATGTCGTGGAGCAGAAATAAGAAAAACAATGTATTCCCTCGTAAACCCCAGTTCTCTCCATATAAAGGGGGTTTGGTGGGTGGTGGTCATTTTTCGGACCTGTTCACGTGATTCTGAGCAAATTCATCTCCATGCACTAGGACATGACACTCAATGTCCGCAAAATGTCCAGACAGTAACATATAAGTCAGCTCTTTAGAAGGGAATTTTGAAACGGGATCATCCTCATGCAGAAAGAAAAAATTTGGAAGGAATGTTCCATGGGTGACCCTCTGACAAAGTTGCTCAAGATAGTTTCGCTCCACTGAACATATAAGCCACCAATCGAAACAATAAACAAGCTTTAAACTGACTTCTCATTACGATAACACACCCATGCGAAATAGTGCATTTTCTGATGCAAATCCGTGATATTTTTCTTAACAATGTTCAAAACATAGGTTGTGGGTGCTCGTTAGAACCGCCTTAATGAGGCGGTGCTAACGAGTACCCACAACCTATGTCTTTGAGCAGAAATATGAAAACTAATGTATACTCCCCCCCCCACCCCGTAACCCCAGTGTTCTCTATATGACGTGGGGTTTAGAGGGGTCTTCATTTCACGGACTTGTTCACCTGATGTACTACTAAATAGGTAGACTGATTTTGACATTTCATTTCTTATTTCTGCTCAAAATATAGATTGTGGGTACTCGTTAGAACCGCCTCATCGAGGCGGTTCTAACGAGTAGACACAATGTATAGTTTAGAGCAGAAATAAGAAAAATAATTATTTCTGCTCAAAATAGAGATTGTGGGTACTCGTTAGAACCGCCTCATCGAGGCGGTTCTAACGAGTAGACACGATGTATATTTTAGAGCAGAAAAAAGAAAAATAAAGTTTACCCCTGCAAACCCCAGTTTTACTATATTAAAGTGGGGTTCGAGGGGGTCGAAATTATAAAGGCGTGTTTTCGTGATGGTGTGATATGGCTTCACAATTCTGTTCGATCCTCAATTTTGTTTTTGACATTTCATTTGTCTGCTCCTCGCGTTACTACAATCATGTAGTAACCATTGACTGTTTTAAAAATTAAAACAAAAGAAAATGAAATGAAATGGCCCAGTGTAAAAACTAACAGTTTTCTACCATCACCTTCTATTAGTACTTTCAGTACTTTGATTTCTATTCCAAGTTCATGCTTCAAAATGGTGGTTGCAGAAGGAAAATTACACTTCTAGACTTAAAAAAAAAAACATGATAATAATATTATGTATAGTAGTCGCAGATAAGATTGACTAGGCGGAGCTATTCAGGTGATTCAGGTCCAGCAGAAGATTCGGTAGAATGCCTTTCGCACGCTTTCTACAAGCGATCGAAATGGTCATATACGCCACAACTTAGCTTGTGTTATAGTTGAATTCACACAATCGGGTGACTTGGTTTACCTTTTTGTTAATGGAATATTCCTAAGGCAGGTACAAACGATAGCTCCACCTAGTCAATCTTATCTACGACTACTATAATTCATACCAGAATAGAGTTTATATTCACTTGTAAGATGTACCCCAATTTCAGTACTTTTTGTTCTTCGACTTTACGAAAAACCACAACACGTTCAGTTTTTTAAGATTTTTTAAAACTCGTTTGTTCTTATTATGTTGATATAATAGTTATTGCAGGCATATGTCAGGATTTATTTTGTGGTCATTAATATGAGAGTTATCTCCCCACAAAATCCGATTTTGTCCATTTTTCAATATCAGCATGCATGTGTCATTCCATATAACTCCAAACTCCATTTGGAAGTTAATAACACCTTTTGATGCAAATATTTGTTGATTTTATTGCGCTGCGTACCAACGCAGCGCCATTTGTGATGAGTTTGAGACACGAACTATGTATTCATGAAACTTGACTTTTCATTGATGTAAGTGAATTGTCCGTTACAGAAGTTCGCGTTATAGATAAAATTAAAACACTCTTTTATCAATTTTAATCTTCGGCTTCATTCAATTATACATTTACAATATGAATTTTTGCCATTCGCATTCTATTTTTGATACATTCTGGATTTTTAATAACGAACTATGTTCTTCGTTCTAATTGTCGAATGGGTATTCGGTTTTGACAGTTGTTTTATTTTCAATCAGTACAGTCCTGAATATACTCCTGCTATTTCACAACATTAAAATTTAGTGTTTGAAATAGATGACGGTATGTCTATGTGTGTTTGAAATAGATGACAGGGTTCGTACACAAAATGGCACAATCTAAGGTTTAAAATTATCCCTTTCTATTCCAATGATTGTTAACTGCGTAATAATGTAGCCTGTTACTACAGCAAAGGTTAACCCTTTCAACCCTGAAGCAAAGCACAGATACTTATGCAAACAATGCAGATCCTGATGAGATGGCTCATAATGAGCCACCTTATTAAGATATGTTAGTTGCCATCCTGAAGACGCTTTTGAGCTAGATACTATATCTAGTAGAATGGACGTACCCAAAGTCAGTGATGGTAGAGTCCAATTCGGAAACTCAGGGTTAAAGAGTAAATAAATCAAAGCACTTGCAGCACTGATAGGTCGAGTATCTCTAAGTGTAGAAAGGAAAAATGGTCCTGAAGGGGAACTTGAACTGTTTCATTTAACCTTTGAATAATTATACCTTAAGCAAATAGTGTAGACCCTGATCAGACACCGCGTTTTGATATGGGTCTACACTGTTTGCAAAATCCAGTACATGATTCCAGTCCAGATTGGACAACTATCTAACCATATACGCAACACTCTGAACTCAGAGCGGTATAAATAACGCGTTTTTTATTTGTTTTTTGTTTTTCTAATTACCGCTACCTTCATTTCTTAAACAAGAGGGCCATGATGGCCCTGGATCGCTCACCAGTTCCATAGAGTAACAAGTGGGACCCGGAGAGGGTCATTATTGACCCTAGGGTTATAATGTGCATAATGTTGAGGGAGGGCAAAAAGGTGAAGCTTTATACCAAATATCAACAAAGGCAATAATTTGAACAATCTTGGCAAAGGTCCACTAGATGAAGCTACCCACCAAATATCAAAGACCTGAGCCTTGCGGTTTCAGAGAAGAAGATTTTTTTAAAGATAATCCCAACATAAGCCTATGTAAAACCAAATGGCCCCGGGGCGGGGGCATTTTTGGCCTCAGGGCTATAATTTAAACAATCTTGATAAAGGTCCACTAGATGAAGCTTCACACCAAATATCAAAAACCTGGGCCTTGCTGTTTCAGAGAAGAAGATTTTCAAAGATTATCTCTATATAAGTCTATGTTAAACCAAAGGGCCCCGGGCGGGGGCATTTGTGGCCCAAGGGCTATAATTTGTTCAATCTTGATAGAGGTCCACTAGATGAAGCTCCATACCAAATATCAAAGACATGGCCTTGCAGTTTCAGAGAAGAAGATTTTTAAAGATTTCCCTATATAAGTCTATGTAAAACCGAAGGGTCTCGGGCGGGGGCATTTTTGGCCCCAGGGCTATGATTTGAACAATTTTGATAGAGGTCCACTAGATGAAATTTCACACCAAATATCAAAGACCTAGGCCTTGTGGTTTCATAGAATAAGTTTTTCAAAGATTTTCCCTATATAAGTCTATGTAAAACCAAAGGGCCCCGGGACGGGGGAATTTTTGGCCCCAGCACTATAATTTGAACATTCTTGGTAGGGGTCCACTAGATGGAGCTTCATACCAAATAGCAAAGACCTGGGCCTTGCAGTTTCAGAGAAGAAGATTTTTATAGATTTTCCCTATATAAGCCCATGTAAAACCAAAGGGCCCCGGGACGGGGGAATTTTTGGCCCCAACACTATAATTTGAACAGTCTTGGTAAGGGTCCACTAGATGAAGCTTCAAACCAAATATCAAAGACCTGGGCCTTGCAGTTTCAGAGAAGAAATTTTTAAAGATTTTCCCTATATAAGCCCATGTTAAACCAAAGGGCCCCGGGGAAGAGGCATTTTTGGCCCCAGCACAAGAATTTGAACTGTCTTGGTAGGGGTCCACTAGATGAAGCTTCATACCAAATATCAAAGACCTGGGCCTTCCGGTTTCAGAGAAGAAGATTTACCAAAGGGCCCTGGGGCGGGGGCATTTTTGGCCCCAACACTATAATTTGAACAATTTTGGTAGGGGTCCACTAGATGAAGCTTCATACCAAATATCAAAGACTTGGGCCTTGCGGTTTCGGAGTAGAAGATTTTTAAATTTTTCGGTGAAAAAAAATTCATTTTTTGACCTATATGTGCAACGGACCGGAACCATTTGAACAACTTTGACAAGGGTCTACCTGAGGATCATTCCTGTGAAGTTTGGTCAAAATCAGATAAGTGGTTTAGGAGGAGATGTCGTTTGAAGAAATTGTTTACGCACGGACGCATAGGACAAAAAGTGATCCTAATATAAAACACAAAAGGGCCATGATGGCCCTTGATCGCTCACATGATCCATATAGTAACAAGTGGGCCCCGGGGAGGGCCATTATTGACACCAGGGCCCTAATGTGGATAGTGTTGTGGGAGGTCTAAAAAGGTGAAGGTTCATACCAGATATCAGCAGAGGCTATAATTTGAACAATCTTGGCAAAGGTCCACTAGATGAAGCTACACACCAAATATCAAAGACCTGGGCCTTGCGGTTTCAGAGAAGAAGATTTTTTTAAAGATATTTCCTACATAAGCCTATGTAAAACCAAATGGCCCAGGGGCGGCGGTATTTTTGGCCTCAGGGATATAATTTAAACAATCTTGATAGAGGTCCACTAGATGAAGCTTCACACCAAATATCCAAGACCTGGGTCTTGCTGTTTCAGAGAAGATTTTTCAAAGATTATCTTTATATAAGTCTATGTAAAACCAAAGGACCCCGGGGCGGGGGCATTTGTGGCCTGATGGCTATAATTTGAACAATTTTTGTAGAGGTCCACTAGATGAAGCTCCATACCAAAATATCAAAGACATGGGCCTTGCAGTTTCAGAGAAGTCTATGTAAAACCAAAGGGTCTCCGGGCAGGGGCATTTTTGGCCCCAGGGCTATAATTTGAACAATCTTGATAGAGGTCCACTAGATGAAATTTCACACCAAATATCAAAAACCTAGGCCTTGTGGTTTCACTCTAGAAATTTTTTTTAAGATTTTCCCTATATAAGTTTATGTGAAACCAAAGGGCCCCGAGGCGGGGCCATTTTTGGTCTCAGGGCTATAATTTGAATAATCTTTGTAGAGGTCCACTAGATGAAGCTTCACACCAAATATCAAAGACCTAGGCCTTGTGGTTTCAGGGAATAAGATTTTTCAAGATTTTCCCTATAAATGTCTATGTAAAACCAAAGGGCCCCGGAGCGGGGACATTTTTGGCCCCAGGGCTATAATTTGAACAACCTTGGTAGGGGTCCATAAGATGAACCTTCATACCAAATATCAAAGATCTGGGCCTTGAGGTTTCAGAGAAGAAGATTTTTAAAGATTTTTCCCTATATAAGCCTATGTAAAACCAAAGGGTCCCGGGGCGGGGGCATTTTTGGCCCCAGCACTATAATTTGAACAATCTTGGTAGGGGTCCACTAGATGAAGCTTCAATCCAAATAGCAAAGAGCTGGGCCTTGCGGTTTCAGAGAAGAAGATTTTTAAAGATTTTCTCTATATAAGCCCATATAAAACCAAAGGGCCCTGGAGCGGGGGCATTTTTGGCCCAAGCACTATAATTCGAACAATCTTGATAGGGGTCCACTAGATGAAGCTTCTTACCAAATATCGAAGACTTGCGCCTTGCGGTTTCAGAGAAGAAGATTTTTTAAGATTTTCCCTATATTAGCCCATGTAAAACCAAAGGGCCCCGGGGCGGGGGCTTTTTTTGGCCCCAGCACTATGATTTGAACAATCTTGGTAGGGGTTCGCTAGATGAAGCTTCATACCAAATATCAAAGACCTGGGCTTTGTGGTTTCAGAGAAGAAGATTTTTTAAGTTTTCGGTGAAAAAAATCTATTTTTGGCTCCTGTGACTTAGATGTGCAACGAACCGGAACCATTTGAACAACTTTGAAAGGGGACCACCTAAGGATCACTCTTGTGAAGTTTGGTCAACTTCCGATCAGTAGTTTAGGAGGAGATGTCGTTTGAAGAAATTATTTACGCACGGATGACAGACAAAAAGTGATCCTAATATAAAACACAAGAGGGACATGATGGCCCTGGATCGCTCACCGGATCCATAGAGTAACAAGTGGGCCCCGGGGAGGGCCATTATTGACCCCAGGGTTATAATGTGCATAATGTTGAGGGAGGGCGAAAAAGGTGAAGCTTCATACCAAATATCAACAAAGGCTATAATTTGAACATTCTTGGCAAAGGTCCACTAGATGAAGCTACACACCAAATATCAAAGACCTGAGCCTTGTGGTTTCAGAGAAGAAGATTTTTTTTTAAAGATATCCCTTACATAAACCTATGTAAAACCAAATGGCTCCGGGGCAGGGGCATTTTTAGCCTCAGGGCTATAGTTTAAACAATCTTGATAGAGGTCCACTAGATGAAGCTTCACACCAAATATCAAAGACCTGGGCCTTGCTGTTTCAGAGAAGACGATTTTCAAAGATTATATAAGTCTATGTAAAACCAAAGGACCCTGGGGCGGGGGCATTTGTGGCCCCAGGGCTATAATTTGAACAATCTTGGTAGAGGTCCACTAGATGAAGCGCCATACCAAATATCAAAGACCATGGCCTTGCAGTTTCAGAGAAGAAGATTTTTAAAGCTTTCCCTATATAAGTCCATGTAAAACCAAAGGGTCTCGGGGCGGGGGTATATTTGTCCCCAGGGCTATAATTTGAACAATCTTGATAGAGGTCCACTAGAAAAAATTTCACACTAAATATCAAAGACCTAGGCCTTGTGGTTTCAGAGAAGAAGATTTATCAAGATTTTCCCTATATAAGTCTATGTAAAATCAAAGGGCCCAGGAGCGGGGGCATTTTTGGCCCCAAGGCTATAATTTGAACAATCTTGGTAGAGGTCCACAAGATGAAGCTTCATACCAAATATCAAAGACCTGGGCCTTTCAGTTTCAGAGATGAAGATTTTTAAAGATTTTCCCTATATAAGCCTATGTAAAACCAAAGGGCCCCAGGGCCGGGCATTTTTGGCCCCAGCACTATAATTTGAACAGTGTTGGTAGGGGCCCACTAGATGAAGCTTCATACCAAATAGCAACGACCTGGGCCCTGCAGTTTCAGATTTTTAAAGATGTTCCCAATATAAGCCCATGTAAAACCAAAGGGCCCTGGGGCGGGGGCATTTTTGGCCCCAGCACTATAATTTGAATAATCTTGGTAGGGGTCCACTGGATGAAGTTTCATACCAAATATCAAAGACCTGGGCCTTGTGGTTTCAGAGAAGAAGATGTATAAAGATTTTACCTATCAAAGCCTATGTAAAACCAAAGGTCCCCGGGGCGGGGGCATTTTTGGCCCAAGCACTATAATTTGAACAATGTTGGTTGGGGTCCACCAGATGAAGATTCATACCAAATATCAAAGACCTGGGCCTTGCAGTTTCAGAGAAGAAGATTTTTAAAGATTTTCCCTATATAAGCCCATGTAAAACCAAAGGGCCCCGGGGCGGGGGCATTTTTGGCCCCAGCACTATAATTTGAACAATCTTGGTAGGGGTCCACTAGATGAAGCTTCATACCAAATATCAAAGACCTGGGCCTTGTGGTTTCAGAGAAGAAGATTTTTAAATATTTTCCCTTTAAGCCTATGTAAAACCAAAGGGCCCCGGGGCGGGGGCATTTTTGGCCCCAGCACTATAATTTGAACAATATTGGTAGGGGTCCACCAGATGTAGATTCATACCAAATATCAAAGACCTGGGCCTTAAGGCAGAGTCAGAGAAGAAGATTTTTAAATATTTTCATAAAAGAGCCCATGTAAAACCAAAGGGCCCCGGGGCGGGGGCATTTTTGGCCCCAGCACTATGATTTGAACAATCTTGGTAGGGGTCCACTAGATGAAGCTTCATACCAAATATCAAAGACCTGGGCCTTGCGGTTTCAGAGAAGAAGATTTTTTAAGTTTTCGGTGAAAATAATCTATTTTTGGCTCCTGTGACCTATATATGCAACGGGACCGGAACCATTTGAACAACTTTGAAAGGGGACCACCTAAGGATCATTCCTGTGAAGTTTGGTCAAAATCCGCTCAGTGGTTTAGGAGGAGATGTCGTTTGAAGAAATTGTTTACGCACGCACGGACGCACGCACGCAAGGACGCACGACGGACAAAAAGTGATCCCAAAAGCTCACATCGTCACTACGTGACGGTGAGCTAAAACACGCCTATATAATTTTGACCCCATTAACCCCACTTTTAACGGTGGTACACATTATGTTTTCTAATTTCTGATTCAAAATAGATTGTAGATGTCCGTTATTTCTGATTCAAAATAGATTGTAGATGCCCGAAAGAACCGCCTAACGAGGACCCACAATCAATGTTTTGAACAGAAATATGATAAATATCAAATTTATTTCTACCTGAAAATTTTCAGTTTTTTTTTTTTTAATATGGTGTTTCCAATATATTTGAATAGAGGTGCGCCAACGATGAAAGCACTGTGCTTAGTAACCTTGGGTCGATTGGCAAACAATCGACCCAAAAAGTGCTTTTGTGTGGGTCTGGGAGGGGGTGGAATTTACAGTGATTTCCGACATAGCTGGTTACTAATTGATATTCTCATACACGCGTCACAAGGTATGTGCCTGTTCTGTCTTGTGACGTTTCCCGGTATCCTATCAATCAAAGTACTGAAAGTACTAATAGAAGGTGATGGTAGAAAACAGTTAGTTTTTACACTGGGCCATTTCATTTCATTATCTTTTTTTTTTTTTTTTTTTTTTTTAATTTTTAAAACAGTCAATGGTTATGTGTAATTGTAGTAACGCGAGGAACAGACATATGAAATGTCAAAAACAAAATTGAGGATCGAACGGTACATGTTGTGAATCTCTTCTTGTTTCAATGAGAATAATTCTGGAGACAATTACAAACATAGACTCTAGCAAACAAGATAATTTACTCAACACTCTATACGTGCTATCAAATGGCTTTCTTACACCAACGGCCTCCGCCCATAGGGGCTTGAAGAAATATATGGGCTCCATGATGCTTCCACGCAGAGCTGAATCCGGCCCGCACACTAGTACTGGTAAACTGCTTAGAGGATCTAAGCCTGTCCAGGAACCGCGGTGCCAGGCGGACCGTCCATGCTAATAAACCCTTTTGGTTTCATTGGGCGTCAGGGCTTGAGAAGTCATTTCATCTCAATGTCGGGTAAAAGTCCCAAAAAATTGGAAGCAACGTCTTCAAAATGACCTTTACAGTGTTGACGGGGACCTTAAACCTCAAATCAAACAAACAAACATTTCTTACACCAATATTCCGGGACACTAGCTGGTTTTTATCTGAGGCTTCGAACACAAGTTTAAAAGTTTGTAGGTTGCTATGTTTTGTCAAGCGTTTGAAAGACGGTCGTCGACCTAGCGAAACCTGGATTAAACAAGAGGGCCATAATGGCCCTGGAACGCTCACCTGATCCGAATTGTACAGATAAAGTGGTAGGTAATATAAGGTGGAGTGGATGGATTGAGCCATTTTGGTTTAGAGTTACCAAAAGAACATTCCTGTGAAATTATTTCAAAATCAGTCTACCTATTTAGTAGTGCATCACGTGAACAAGTCCGTGAAATGAAGACCCCTCTAAACCCCACTTCATATAGAGAACACTGGGGTTAAGGGGTGGGGGTATACATTATTTTTCATATTTCTGCTCAAAGACAGGTTGTGGGTATTCGTTAGAACCGCCTCATTAAGGCGGTTCTAACGAGCACCCACAACCTATATTTTAATCATTGTTAAGAAAAATATCACGGATTTTCATCAGAAAGTAGCCATTTTGGGGATGTTAAAAATGCACTATTTCGCATGTGTGTGTTATCATAATGAGAAGTCAATTTAAAACTTGTTTAATGTTTCGTTTGGTGGCTTTTATGTTCAGTGGAGCGAAACTATTTTGAGCAACTTTGTCAGAGGGTCACCCATGGAACATTCCTTCCAAATTATTTTCTTTCTACATGAGGATGAAGTCTTTTCAAAGTTCCCTTCTAAAGAGCTGACATGTGTTACTATCTGGACATTTTCCGGACATTGAGGGTCATGTCCTAGTGCGTGTTTGCTCAGCATCACGTGAACAAGTCCGTAAAATGACCCCCATCCCTAAACCGCCCATTATATGGAGAAAACTGGGGTTTACGAGGGTATACATTATTTTTCTTATTTCTGCTCCAAGACATAGGTGGTGGGCACTCGCTGAGGGGGTTCTTACGAGCACCCTCAACCTATATTTTGAACATTTATATTAAAAATATCAAGGCTTTTCATCAGAAAACTAGCCGTTTTGGAGATGTGAAAAATGCTCTATGTTACACGGGTGAGTTATCGTAATGGTCTAACTTACAATGCCTCGCTGTGACAATTGGCGGGGTGGTGGGGGGGGGGGGGGGGGGGGGGCAAGAATTGTCATAAAATGCTAGACATATAATGAGTCATTAGTTCCCTTTGACAATACAGAGCTAACCTTGTATGTCACTATCTGGACATATTGTGGACATTGAGAGTCAGGTCCTAGTGCAACAGAGGGAAATAAAGAGGCTCAGTTTTACTACTAATGTCTCATGGTGACAAAGTTGGGGGTGGTTATGTGTCAGTGGTTCCCTTTGACAATACAGAGTTGACTTGTATGTCACTGTCTAGGTACCTTGTAGACATTGAGGGTCAGGTCTTAGTGCAGCAGGAGATGAACCGGCTCAGCCTTAACCCTATATAAAACCAGTGGGCTCCGGGCAAGTCCAGTTTTGACCCGATGGGGTTATAATTTAAACAATCTTGGTAGAGGGCAACTAGAGGAAGTTTCATTTCAAATATCAAAGACTTGGACCTTCTAGTTTCAAAAGAAAGTTTTTAAAGGTTTTCAGTACGCAAGTCTATGTAAAACCAGTGGACCCTGGGGCGGGGCCATTTTTGACTCCCGGGCTTTGATTTGAATAATCTTGGTAGAGGTCACCCGCATGAAACTTCTAGCAAAATATCAAAGACCTGGGCCGTGTTTTTTTTTTTTAGAATAACATTTCAAGGTTTTCCATATATGGCTATGTAAAACCGGTGGGGCCTGAGGCGGAGCAACCTTTGGCCCCAGGGCTATAATTTACACAGCATAGTAGAGGACAACCAGATGAAGCATCATACCAAAGACCTTGGCCTTCTGGTTTCAGACAAGAACCTTTTGAAATGTTTTCCATATATAAGTCAAAATAAAAACAGTGGGCCCCAGGGCAGGGCCATTTTTCACCCAAGGGCTATAATTTGAACAATCTTGGTAGAGGTCTGCTAGATCAATCTTCACACCAAATATCAAAGACCTGTGCCTTGCGTTTTCAGAGAAGTTTTTTTAAGATTTTCCCTATATATCTCAATGTAAGACCAAAGGGCACCCGGGGTTGCAATTTTGGCACAAGGACTACGAGTTTAAAATCTTGATATAGATCCACAAGACGATGCTACATACCAAATATCAAATATCTGATATCTGAGGCTTATGATTTCAGACAAGAAGATTTTTGAAGATTTTCCCGCGAGATGTCTATGTAAAACCAGTGGGCTACAGGGCGGGGGCATTTTTGGTCACAGGGCTATAATTCTAACAATCTTGATAGAGGTCCACTAGACGCAGCTACATATCAAATATCAAACACCTCAGCCTCCTGGTTTCTGACGATTTTCAAAGGGTTTCCCTATATAAGTCAATGTAAAAGCAAAGGGCCCCGGGGCGGGGACATTTTTGGCCCCAGGGCTATAATTTGAAGTCGGAAAGTCCATTGGTCTCATAGTGTGACAAGATTTTAAATGCCATTTGATCACAGTGTTAGGTAAGGGTCCAACGAAATTCGAAGCACGTCTATACAATTTTGTTTATTTGTTTGATTTGAGGTTTAACGCCCCGTCAACACTTTATAGGTCATTTTGGAGACGTCGTTTACAATTTTGTCGGACTTTTACCCGACATTGAGATGAAATGGCAACTCAGCCTCTGCCGCACAATGCTGTCTACCAGTACCCATGTTCGGTAGATTTCAGCTCTGCGTGGAAGCATCATGCAGCCCAATCTGTTTCCTCAAGCCCCGGTGGGCGGGGCCGTTATACAGTCTTGACGGGGACGTTAAACGTCAAATCAAACCAATCAAATACACCTCAGTAAAAAAGGGAAATATTCAGATACAGAACAAGAGGAAATAAAATCTGATATTTTCTGACCTCGCCTCCCACCCCCACCACAAAAAAAAAAAAACAAGCACCCACCGCCCGGAATAAATATTGATTACCCCGTACTATAAACGTTAAGATGAAGGAGTTTAAGTTATAAAGTCATATTTTCCTGAAGTTCACAGAAATATATCCATGCAACAGTGAATCGGCCCCCGCCCATCGGGGCTTGAAGACATGTATGGGCTGCATGATGCTTCCACGCAGAGCTGAATCCGACCCGCACACGAGTACTGGTAAACCGCTTAGAGGATCTAAGCCTGCCCAAGCGAAGTGGTGCGCACGAGTAGGACCGTCCATGCTTATAAACCCTATTGGTTTCATTGGGCGAAAGGGCTGGAGATGTCATTTCATCTCAATGTCGGGTAAAAGTCCCACAAAATTGGAAGCAATGACCTTTACAGTGTTGACGGGGACGTTAAACCTCAAATCAAACAAATGCAACAGTGAAGGTAACTCTGCTCTATCCGCCCCCGCCCATAGGGGCTTGTAGAAATATATGGGCTACATGATGCTTCCACGCAGAGCTGAATCCGGCCCGCACACTAGTACTGGTAAACCGCTTAGAGGATCTAAGCCTGTCCAGGAACCGCGGTGCGAGGCGGACCGTCCATGCTAATATACCCTATTGGTTTCATTGGGCGACAGGGCTTGAAATGTCATTTCATCTCAATGTCGGATAAAAGGCCCAAAAAATTGGAAGCAACGTCTCCAAAATGACCTTTACAGTGTTGACGGGGACGTTAAACCTCGAATCCAACAATCGCTCTATCTGTAGTATAGCAAGTCGTAGTATTCCATTCATACTGTCAACTCATTCATTGAACTATTAATCCGCGATCTAGATTTTGAGCGAGTTCAGTTGACGTACATGTACTAGAGTTAACAAGAGTTGGCTTGCTCCAAAACGCGCCGTGTAGGAATTTTGCGACTGCTAGAGTTAGCTTGGTATGAGAGTTGGAAGCCTTGCCTAGTAACAACGAATACGGTGGAAGGTGGGAAATTGTAAGTTAAATGCAATCCAAAAATCGATTATTTCCAACTATTTGAAATTTTGGCAACGTGTTGGAAAAATCACGTCCAACTTGAAAACATGTTTATACTTTCGATTTACTCGAGGGCAAACGAAGGCATTTTCTTGACGTCAGTAGAGTTCTGAATCTGAATCGTTACTGGTGACGCACCAACTCTAATAGTGCGGCACGAGCCATAACCCGCGTGTTTTGGTGTAACTATAGTTAACTCTAGAAACCCAACCGAACTCGCTCTTAATAACTAGGCCAGGTCAGATGCGAAACGAGACCAATTTCAAATCTAGATTCATTTTATGACATTTAACCCTGAAGTTCATTGTTTGTGTATTTTGCATCCACAGTTTTTATCAATCTACATGTTATTTTCACATATCAAATGATACAGGCGCGTCTCTTCACTGATTTATGAGGACCTATTTTTCTTGGAACAGACGAGTGATGCGGTAACAAGGGAATTCTTTGGAGTGTTGCCATAAGAAGGTGAGACCTGAAAGGTCATCACCTTCTAAAAACTGTTCCACAAATTCTTCTTCCCAGAAGAGGTCAGGAGTTTTCTGTAAAATTGACCTTTTGGAGGTAGAGACAAGCATAACCTTCCACCACTACAATCCCGGTATTTATGATTTAAACAAATGTACATGACCTGGCTATCACCTTCATATACTCAATAAAGACTTTCAAGAAAAAAAAGACGCGAAATAAAAGTGTGTCATCTTACTTTGCTTCTTTTTGATTTTTTAATTTCGCCAAGCCCCACATAAAGCCCCTGCAATTGTCGGAAAGAAAACTGTTTACATACTGTTTGCCAGCAAAATTGTTCTTGGAAACATCGGTATAGGGCGCCGTTTTACTATTTACTCCCTATTTATAGATATCCATAATTAATTATGGATATCCATAAATTGAATGAGTGATGTCCTTAATTCGAATTATGGTTATCTATAATTATTTACGGATATCCATAATTCGAATTAATGATATCCATAAGTCGAATAATGTTTATCCATAATTCAATCTGAATTAATGATACCCATAAATTGAATTATAGATATTCATTATTCGATTAAGGATATCTATAATTCGAATAATGGATATCCATTATGCGGCTGATTTATGGATATCATTAAATCGAATTATGAATACCATAAATCTAATTATGGATATCCATAATTCGAGTTACGGATATAACTGAGTCGAATTATGGAAACCGCCTAGAGGATCTAAGCCTGCCCAGGCAAAGGGGTGCAAGTGTCGGACCGTCCATGCTTATAAACCCTATTGGTTTCATTGGGCGACAGGGCTTGAGATGTCATTTCATCTCAATGTCGGGTAAAAGTCCCACAAAATTGGAAGCAACGTTTCAAAATCACCTTTACAGTGTTGACGGGGACGTTAATCCTCAAACCAACCAAACAAACAGTAATTCAGTCCATTTATGGATATCCATAATTACAATTATGGATATCAATAATTCCTCTTTGCAAATAAATACAATAAATAATGACTGAAAACAAAGGCTTTTGCAGTGAATTATGGTTATCCTTAATTACAAATATGGATATCCATAAAATAGCGGAATAATGGATATCCATATTTTGATTTATTGATATCCATTATTCGATATCCATAAATCTATCTGAATTAATAATATCCATAAATCGAAGTATGGACATCCATAATCCGAATTATGGATATCCATAAATCTATCTGAATTAATTCAACCTGATTTATAGATTTCCATAATTCGATTTATGTCCATAAATCTATCTGAATAAATAATATCCATAAATCGAAGTATGGATACCCATAATCCGAATTATGGATATCCATAAATCTATCTGAATTAATGATACCCATAAATTGAATTATGGATATTCATAATTCGATTTATGGCTATCTATAATTCGAATTATAAATATCCATTATTCGGCTTATTTATGGATATCCATATTTCGAATTATGGATATCCAGAAATCGAATAATGGATATCTATAAATATGGATTAAATAGTAAAACCGGCCCCGCCCATCGGGGCTTGAAGAAATAGATGGGCTGTACGATGCTTCTATGCAGAGCTGAAACCGACCGCACACGAATACGGGCGACAGGGTTTGAGATGCCATTTCATCTCAATGTCGTGTAAAAAGTCGCACACAATTGGAAGCAACGTCTCCAAAATAACATATACTGTGTTGATGGGGACGTTAAACCTCAAATCAAACAGACAAATAGTTAAACGGCGCCGCATACATCTGCACATATACATATATATGGCTCTCAGTCGTGTACAATAATTGCTTTGGTAGCACCGAAATTTGTTTTTTCCGTACATTAGCCACCCCGTTAATTATAAATCTTTGGGCAATTTAGGCATAATTGTATTTAGAGGTGATGGCTTGTTTCACAGAAAAATGATTCCGTTTCCATTGGACCTCGAGTATGCTGACTGCTGCATTTCGTTGGCTGATTTTTTGGATTACCTTATTATTCCAATATCAATTCAGGCTGCTACTAAATCTTCTCTGCTTGCTGCCATGCATTATATGTACGAGCCTGATACTGTTAATTCGTTTGAACAGGCAACATTAACCCAAGGAAATTGTTCGACTACTGCTGAAGTGGCCGATTGCTAACCCATGAGAAATTATGTACAAACCACTGCTATCCTCGTATACATTTTGAACCTGCATCCATTTGCCCACTCTTTAAAAGAGGAGACAGGGCTCTTGCTGTAATTATCGTCTTATGTCCCGACGTGTATTTCATTTAAATTGCTTGAACATATAGTCTTCTCGAATTCATGGCCTACATGGATGAACATAAACGTTTGTCAGATAGACTTGCATTTAGAAAAAGGGCATTTTTGTTTGTTTGTTTGATTTGAGGTTTTACGTCCCCGTCAACACTGTAAAGGTCATTTTGGAGACGTTGCTTCCAATTTTGTGGGACTTTTCCCCGACATTGAGATGAAATGACATCTCAAGCCCTGTCGCCCAATGAAACCAATAGGGTTTATTAGCATGGACGGTCCGCCTCGCACCGCGGTTCCTGGACAGGCTTAGATCCTCTAAGCGGTTTACCAGTACTAGTGTGCGGGCTGAATTTAGCTCTGCGTGGAAGCATCATGCAGCCCATATATTTCTTCAAGCCCCTATGGGCGGGGGCGCAGAAAAAGGGCATATTTGTGAAACTCAGTTGAGCACTGTTATTAATGACTGGGTAAAATTCTTGGACAAACGGGGACAGGTTGACATATTCATTCTGGACTTTGAGAAGGCTTTTGACACACACCTCATGAACTACTGAAACTCAAAATATCTGATTACGGTATTGTGGGGAAGAGTCTTAAATGGATAGATTCCTTTCTTTGCTACAGAAAATAGCGAGTTGTTGCTAACGGGTGAATCTTCCGAGTGGTTTCCAGTTTTGTCTGGGGTCCTGCAAGGGAATGTTAGTGTCCCTATCTATTAATGCTATCTACACAGATACTGAATCAGAAATATGGCTGTTCGCAGACGACTGTGTTTGCTACCGGGAAATTAGAGATACAGATGACTCACTGAAACTTCAGAATGATATGTATAGACTTATGGATGTTCGGCACGAAAATGGGGCATGGTATTTTAGCCCGTTAATGCAATTTTATGGGGATAACTAGGAAGAGAGTCAATAAAGTTGAGGCGTCTTACACCTAAGAAATCTTCATCAGTGTCCTCACTCAGGATGTAAAGGGTGGGGCCGGGGGGCATATTTAGGACTTGTTCGCCCAATCTTGGAATGTGGCAGTTGTATCTGGGACCTCAAGGGAGTGATCCTCGATGAAGAAATTGAAAAAAGTTCAGAACAGAGCTGCTACATTTGTAACAAGCAATTACTGCTTTGAAACTGTAAGTATGACTGGAATACAAGGAAAACTATGATGGAAGACTCTCAACAATACGAGAAGTGACAGTAGGGTCATAATATTATACAAAGGTATAACGGGTTCTGCCAGCACTACAGCAGATAACCTTGTTCCCCCAGCTATAGGCGCTGTAGAAATCACCTTACACTGACATTTCAGACACCTAGTGCAAGAATTGACATTTACAAAGAATCTTTCTTCCATCGGACCATTAGAGAGTGGTTTGCCCTTTCCGATTAGATCATTTCCACAGCTGAAGGTGCTGAGGATACTGAAGTTAAATTTGCCTCTTTAGTGAGAGCCAGGGACTAGCTTCACAGGTCCTGATTGACGTATCCTCAGTAATAATTCCGAATTCTGTTTTACCGATGGAGAAGAATCAACATTTCCTAATGTCATCTCGGGCAAATATAGAGTCACTCACCTCAGAGTGCATAGGACACTTCAGTGTTTTTCGCACGGTGCTTTAGGTGAAAGGATTTCATGCACAGGAGTTGCTTATGATACGATGCTTTTGAAACAAGAAATTATTATATACATGAAAATAAAAAGACACAAGGCATCCCCTCGCAACTGTATAAAACTCCGCAACAGCTAAATCCAATCTGAATATGTTAGACCTATTAAGCATTAAAAGATTACCTTTGATGCTTCTATGATTATAGATTTGTCTACTATCCTGTTCACAGGGTTTTTTATGTCAAGTCCATTGACCTTGACATTTGACCCTTGACCTTGAAAACCAATAGGGTTCATCCTATCTCCATGGGAAACATTTATGAAAGGTTGCACGATTCAAAGATGATTGCTATGTCTTCTATCCTGTTCTCAAGGTTTTTAATGACAATTCCATTGTGACCTTGAACTTTGACCCTGAAAATCAAAAGGGTTCATCCTCTCCATTAGGAACATTTGTGGAAGGATTGATGCTTCTCTGATGACTGCTTCGTCGTCTTCCCTGTTTACAAGCATTTTAATGTCAAGTCCATTGTGACCTTGACCTTTGACCATGAAAATCAATCGGGTTCATTCTCTTTCCATGGGAAACATTTCTGGAAGGTTTGGTGCTTCTATGATGATAGCCTTTGTCTTCGATCCTGTTCACAAGGTTTTTAATGTCAAATCCGTTGTGACCTAGACATTTGACCCTTGACCTTGAAGATCAATAGGGATCATCCTCCCTTCAAGGGGAATATTTGTTAAGAGTTTGTTGCTTCTGTGATGATTGTTTTGTCTTCTATCCTGTTCGCAAGTTTTTATTGTTATTAGAGATACATTAACATACAAAAAGTCCTGAACAGTAATTTCTGTCACGATATATGCCATTTATGCATGTCAGTTTCATAGCATTACATAGGAACAGAACTAAATAAGCTTATAGCTTCCGTTCTAATCCTATAGTGTTGTATCATGTCTATGTTGTATTTGTAAACATTATTCTTTCGAAATAAATATGTTTAAACCAAGTTTTTAGTGTCGTCCATTTGACATTGAAAATCTGTAGGGTTCATTCTCTCTCCATGGGGAACATTTGTGGGAGGTTTGATGCTTCTTTAATGATAGCGTTGTCTTCTATCCTGTTCAAAATGTTTTAATGTCAAGTCTGTTGTGACAATGTCCCTTGACGCTTGACCTTGAATATCAATAGGGTTCCCCTCTCTCCATGGGGAACATTTGTGGAAGGTTTGATGCTTTTGTGATAATTGCTTTGTCTTCTATCCTGTTCATTCTCTCTCCATGGGGAACATTTGTGGGAGGTTTGATGCTTCTTAAATGATAGCGTTGTCTTCTATCCTGTTCACAGTGTTTTAATGTCAAGTCTGTTGTGACATTGACCCTTGACCTTGAAAATCAATAGGGTTCACCCTCTCTCCATGGGGAACATTTGTGGAAGGTTTGATGCTTTTGTCTTCTATCCTGTTCACAAAGTTTTTAATTTCAAGACGATTGTGATCTTGAGCTTTGACTCTTGGCCTTTTAAATCAATAAGCTTCATCCTCTTTCCATGGAGAATATTTCCGGAATGTTAGATGTTTCTCTGAGGATAGCTTTGTCTTCTATTCTGTTCACAAGGTTTTTAATGTGAAGTCAATTGTGACCTTGACCTTTGATCTTGAAATGAATAGTGTTTAGGAACATTTGTGGAAGGTTCGATGCTTCCATGATAATAATTTTGTCCTCTATCATGTTCACAATGTTTTAAATGTCAAGTCCATTGTGACCTTTACATTTGACTATTGACTTTGAAAATCAATAGCCTTCATCCTCTCTCCATGGGGAACATTTGTGGAAGGCTTGATGCTTCTACGATAATAGCTTCATCTTCTTACCTGTTCACAATGTTTTAATGTCAAGACCATTGTAACATTGACATTCGACCCTTGACCTTGCAAATCAAAAGGGTGCATCCTCTCTCCATGGGGAACATTTACGGTAGGTTTGATGCTTCTGTTATGATCGCTTTGTCTTCTATTCTGTTCACAAAGTTTTTAAAGTCAAATCCATTCTGATCTTGACATTTGACCATTGACCTTGAAAATCAATAGGGCTCATCCTCTCTGCATAGAAAACATTTATGGAAGGTTTGATGCTTCTATGATGGTAGCTTTGTCTTCATTCCTGTTCACAATGTTTTTTTTTATGTTAAGTCCATTGTGACCTTGACATTTTGCCCTTGTCCTTGCAAATCAATAGGATTTATCCTCTCTCCATGAGAAACATTTGTGGAAGGTTTGATGCTTCTCCGATTATTGCTTTATCTTCAATCCTGGTTCACAAGGTTCCAGACAAACGGACACAACCACACATGAACGCACGCCAGCGACGCTATATCCCCACCGCAATTTTGTTGCGACGGGATAATAACGAACAATCGGGTTATGTGCCATTGACTGGTGGTAGACAGATATCACAGAGATAATTCTGAAGCCATTCGAAATTACTAAAGTATTCCGTTGCTAATTTGCGGCGAAATGCTCTTTATGCCATGCTCGCGAAGTATGATTTGCACTGCCGTCATAGAAAACCTTTCCTTTAATGAATAAGTAAGGAAAAGGCTAATTATTCTCATGTATTAGATTAGGTCCAACCCTTTAAAGACATGCAAAATTATGAAACCTTTTAACGCAATTAAAGGTAACAAAAGTTGTTTTCCGCAGCGCTTTCTCCTTTGCTCCAACATGGAGAAATTTTTTACTTGTAGGCATTGGAGTTACTTTTGCATGCGACGATGTCATATTTTAAGTAACTTTGAAAAATCAAAGCGCCAAAGGCACTGAAATAACAGATTCTATGGGAAAATCATAACACTGTGAGAACTTACAGAAAACCTTTCTAAAAAGATCTTGAAATTTAGACAGGTAGTTCTGCAAACTCCTATATATGATATGTTTGCAGATGTTTATAGACCGGTGGTATTATAAAACGCCATTCGATGTTTCAAATTTTTGAAAGAAACTATTTAAGTTTTCAAAACCAAACAACAACATTCAAGTTTTAACAATGCTACTGTCCATAAGTAACATTTTTGTCTGGTCGGTTGTGGATATCTCTCCCAAAAGATACTCCATGGGACAGAGATCGGAGGAGAAAGGTTGGCTAGTCCAGTACATGAATTCCATTGGCTTGAAGACATTTTTGAGTAAGAACAGCACTATGAGCCCGCTCGTAATCCTGCTGGATAAGGTATCCCGAATTCTGAGCGCAAACAAATATGGAACCATGTGAGGCCGTCTCAGCCATGATCTTGAATGTTCTTAATGACACTAAGCTGCTATGGCGTGGGATATGTTGCAAAATTCAATAAATAAAAATTATATGCATAAAATACATTTAAATGATATATTGAAGTATTTGAATGCAAAATCGTTATGTAGGTGCAATATTTTTTTTTGTTTTAGATGTAAAAAACTTTTTAATTTAAATGCTATATAATTATTTAAATTGCGAAAAATTATTTCAGTTTAATTTTATATTTAAATGATATAAAATGATTCAAATGCATAAACGCGGTTGAATTTTTCAAAACACATTTAGATTCGCAAAAATCATTTAAATGATATAAACTCATTTTAATGCATAAACATGGTTTAATTTTCAAAACACATTTACACTGGTTGGGAGGGTACAGTACACTTAACCCGGATGTTCCGATCTGTATAGTGGACAGATCCTTGTCTTTTGTTATGACCTTGAAGGTGTATGTGCGTGGTCTGTCTTCTATATTTGTATATTCATCCTTTTGGACATAAACAACTTGGTAAGTGTGTTTTATTTATTTTGTTTTCCATACTGACCATCTTTGGGCACGACAGGATGTCGTTTTCTATGCTTTTAATCTATTTTTCATCTGTAAATCACTAGTGTTTGAAAGAATCACACCTTACCTGTGACCAGAAAATCGACCAATTGAGAGCTTTAATCGAAAGAAAAATATCTTTTAAGACGGTTTTAAGATAGATTAATAATCTATAATGAGTTATACTAAAAATAAATGCCTCTAGAATTCCATACGAAATCACACGAAGAGCAAGACTGACCATCCCAAAAAATTTCTGACTGTATGTTATGTCTCATATTTAGTGTATAACTTGTCTAAGATACTTTGTTTTGACTGTATGGGATGTCGCTTTTAATGTGTGTAAGTTATTCAAAGGTACATTGCAATATTTGTCTATGCAATAAGATGATTATGCTTAAACAATAGCAATTCTACGTAAAAATATTAATTACCTATAAATTCCCGAAGTCTTGGAGTAATTGCATGTGCTGTGTGCTGCATGTCATTGAACCTTTAGAGCCCTACAGACTAGAGGTCTTAACCACTCGGCCAAATGAGCCAGCCTTCTAGGACTGTCTTCAGGTGCGAAATATTTAACAAAATGAGTCGCTTCGTCACGCGTCTCTCTTCATCCACAGGACGCATAGCAAATACTCTGATCAGACTGCACAGAAATGCAATATGATTAGTTACGGACTATTTGTTCAAGACATATACGTACATGTAAATTTATACAAAGAAATGAAGAGCTGTGGACCAGTTTGTGAAAGATAATTTCCTTTTCATCCCCCGACCGATTAGATTCGGGGGATGTAGCGATCGGCTTGGCGTTCGGTCGTCCGTATATTGATGATACTTGGCGCAATGGTAAACAATGTTGAGACGGCGTGTCTTGCGCAAGAACCACAAACCTGGGTACCATGGTATTTCAGTTATCTTCTCTTTCAATAAAATAGAATGACTATCTTGTGATCTCTATAACTCCAATTTCCTTCGAGATATATTGATGATACTTAACAAAATTGTAAACAATGTTGAGGCGGCATGTCATGGGCAATGACCACAGCCATTGGTGCCATGTTTTTTTTAGTTATCTCCCCTTCGAAAAAAAATAGAATGACTATCTTGTGATCGCCATAACTTCAATACCCTTCGAGATATATTGATTAAACTTTGTACAATTGTTCACAAGGTTGAAGCAGCATGTCATGCGCAAGAACCAAAACTCTTCGTGCCATGCCATTTGAGTTATCTCCTCTTCCAAAACATAGAACTGTTATCTTGTGATTGCCATAACTCAAATACACTTAGTGATATATTGATGAAACTTGGCACAATTGTTCACAAGGTTGAAGCAGCATGTCAAGCGCAAGAACCACAACTCTTGGTGCCATGACATTTGAATTATCTCTCTTCCAATAAAAAAGAATAACTATCTTGTGATCGCCATATCTCCCATACTCTTGGAGAAATGTTGATAGAACTTGGTACAGTTGTACATGAAGCAGGCGTGACATGTGCAAGAACCGCAGCTCTTGGTGCCATGGTATTTCAATTATCCCCATTCCAATAAAAATAGGATGACTATCTTTTGAGCTCCATATCTCCAATATTCTTCGAGACATGTTGATAGTACTTGGTACAGTTGTACATGAGGTTAAGCAGACGTGTTATATGCAAGAACCGCGACTCTTGGTGTACTGGGTTTTTGGTTACCTTCCCTGACAAAAAACATTGTGATGGCCATAACCCCAAAACCCTTTGAGGTATATTGATGATACTTGGCATGTTTGTTCACAAGATTGAGACAGCATATCATTCACAAGGCCCACAACTCTGGGTGTCATGGTTATTATTGTATTTGCGTTATCTCCCCCTCTAATAAAATTGTATGACTATCTTGGGATCGCCGTATCTTCAACAGTCTTCGAGTGATGTTGATTGTTTAAGTTAAGCAAGCCTGTCACGGGCAAGAACCACGACTCTTGGTGCACTGGTTTGTGAGTTACCTCCCCTGACAAAATCTTGCGGGCCCTAGCGCAGAAACCCTTTGAGATATTTGGATAATACTTCGCAAGATTGAGACAGCATGTCATGCGCAGGAACCACAACTCTAGTGCGATGGTATTTGGGTTATATCCCCTTCTAATAAAATCATATTCTCTGAGACATAATGATGGGACTTGGTATAGTTGTACGTGAGGCTAGGCAGGTGTTTCATGTGTGAAAATCATGACTCTGGGTGCATTTGTTTTCAGGTATTTCATCAAACAATATAATCTTGTGATGACCATAACTTGGATACCCTGTGAGATATATTGATGGTATTTGGCACAGTTTTTGACAAGGTTGAAACAGTGTGTCATGCTAAAGAACCATCAACCGGGTCCACCACGAACGACTAATTTATCACGTCTTAAATTAGTGTAAGAAACAAAACTGGACTATTTCAACTTGAGCATAACAAAACAAAAGCTCATCTATGCGTCCAGCAAAGACTAATCTCAGTCTGAGCGTCTGCCCAGTCTGAACAGTGTGAAAAAAGTGAACAAGAGGCCCATGGGCCACTACGCTCACCAGAGGTATACAGACATGGTGACCATCTTGGTTATGTGACAACAAAAGGCCACCATGTAATCAGTAAAATCCACTGTCTTGCCCTTTTTCCATACAATTGTCTATGTGACCAAACTTGACCGTAACGTTAAAACATGGTCAACCAAAGGTCATCATTTGAAGAAAATTGGTAGTGTCCGAGCCCCCGATGCTGCATACCAAGTTTCAAGGTCTTCGGCCATTTGGTTCCTTTAAAGGTTTTTTACCATATATGGGCATGGTAGCCATATTGGTCATGTGGCCCAGTCCTTACGAACAAACTTTTATTCTCCCTTCCCATAGAGGCTCCACGTGTAATTTGGATTCAATCGACCAAGCAGTTTAAGTTGAGAAGAAGATAAAAATACTCAATCTGAGCCTTCCCGGACAAGGGTCAGTAAATGACCTTTACCTTCGGAACTGACAAAATTCCATTCAGCTGAGTGCAAATATCATTTCTGATGCCACTAGCTACCATGCAATCAGAAAAATCCACTGTTTTGCCTTTTTTTTTTCTATACAAATGTCTAAGTGACCATATTTAACCTTGACATAAAACTGGTCAAATTAAACCCAAGGTCATCATTAGAACAAATTTGGTAAGGACCGAGTCCCCAATGCTGCATACCAAGTGTCAAGAACATCGGCCGTTTGGTTCTTGAGAAGAAGATTTTTAAAAGAGTCTTGAGAAGAAGATTTTTAAAGTTTTTTACCATATATGGGCATGGTGGCCATATTGGTCATGTGACCCAGTCGGCTCGAACAAACTTTCGTTCCCCCTTCCTACAGAGGCTCCACATGTAATTTGGATTTAAACGACCCAGCAGTTTAAGTTGAGAAGAAGATAAAAATACTCAATCTGAGCCTTCCGGGACAAGGGTCAGTAAATGACCTTGACCTTCGGAACTGACAAAATTCCATTCAGCTGAGTGCAAATAAAATTTCTGATGCCACTAGCTACCATGCAATCAGAAAAATCCACTGTTTTTTTCCTTTTTTCCATACAAATGTCTAAGTGACCATATTTGACATTGACGTCAAACAGGTCAAGGTCAACCAAAGGTCATGATTTGAACAAACTTAGTAGGGTCCAAGTCCCCAATGCTGCATACCAAGTTTCAAGGTCATCGGCTATTTGGTTCCTGAGAAGAAGATTTTTAAAGGTTTTTACCATATATGGGAATGGCGGCCATTTTGGTTATGTGACCCAGTCCTTACAAACGAACATTCGTTCCCCCTTCCCATTGAGGCTCCACATATAATTTGGTTTCAAACTACCCAGCAGTTTAAGTTGAGAAGAAGATAACAATACTGAATCTGAGCCTTCCAGGACAAAGGTCAGTAAATGACCTTGACCTTTGGAATTGATAAACTTCTATTCAACTGATTGCAAATATCATTTCTGATGCCACAGGCTACCATGCAATCAGAAAAATCCACTGTTTTGCCCTTTTCCATATAAATGCCAAAGAAACCAAATTTGACCTTGTTGTAAAACAGGTCAAGGTCAATCGAAGGTCATCATTTGAACAAACTTGGTAGAACCAGAGTCCCGATGCCGCATACCAGGTTTAAAGGTCATCGGCAATTTGGTTCTTGCGAAGAAGATTTTAAAGGTTTTTACCATATATGGGCATGGCGGCCATTTTGGTCATGTGACCCAGTCCTGTCGAACATACTTTCGTTCCCCCTTCCCATAGAGGCTCCACATGTAATTTGATTTCAAACTACCCAGCAGTTTAAGTTGAGAAGAAGATAAAATTACTGACTCTGAGCCTTCCAGGACAAAGGTCAGTAAATGACCTTGACCGTTGGAATTGATAAACTTCCATTCAGCTGATTACAAATATCATTTCTGATGCCACAGGTTACTATGCAATCAGAAAAATACACTGTTTTGCCCTTTTCCATACAAATGTCTAAGTGACAAAATTTGACCTTGACGTAAAACAGTCCCAGGTCAACCAAAGGTCATCATTTGAATAAACTTGGTAGGGCCCGAGTCCCCGATGCTGCATACCAAAGTTCAAGGTCTGTCGCTGTTTGGTTCCTGAGAAGAAGATTTTTGAAGGTTTTAACCGTATATGGACATGGCGGCCATCTTGGTCATGTGACCAAGATCCCATGAACAAACTTTCTTTCCCCCAACCCATAGAGAACCCACATGTGATGTGGTTTCAATTGGCCTAGCAGTTTCTGAGGAGAAGTCATTTGAAAATGTTGACGCGGACGCGGACGTGGACGCGGACGGCGGATCACTGCCTATACTATAAGCTCCCTCGAAGCCTTCGGCTCTGGTGAGCTAAAAAACTCGAGTGGTAAACTACCCACCAAGTGCACAGCGAAGAATCTTATCAGACTGGGTGGATGCGCAAGCTGATCTGAATCTTCGTCGGGCGCAGTCATTTTGCCATGTTTTGTGTTTCATCTGAGACAGTTTGAAGAACCCGATGAAGAAAGTGTGTATATGCCAAGTTTCCACATTTCAGAAACAGAATAGCTATCGTATTTAAATGTTATCGTACGAATATGTCGAAATCGCTCTATAGTATTATCAGGGCACACAATAAAGTATGATCGGAACACGACATACAGTGTTGAGAAATCAGTTTTGCGACATGCGATACAAACCAGTTTTTTACCCCTCTATCGTTTTCTTTGAAAATAATTGCCCTTATATGGCAAGATGTTTAGTACTATTAATAAAAGCTGACCCGAAATACATAATAAAATATTTAAAATGCATTAGCAGTCGTTTCATGTAAGGTTGGTGGCAAAGCTTGATTAAATTGTACCGGTGCAGCGTTTGAAATCGAAAGTAGGATAATGACTTTCTAGAAACAAATGTGAATATAAGCGAAATCATAGCAATAAACAGAAAAATCAAGGTAGCCTGTCGAAAAGACTTTTAGTTATGCTTCCCGAACTACTGCTATGAAGCTGAAATTCTAATGATTAATAGTTTCAAAACACAAAAATAAACATTCTGTAACATACCCGACATATCGGAACAAGGATCTGTCCACTATACAGATCGGAACATCCGGGTTAAGTGTACTGTACGCTCCCAACCAGTGATGAAGAGACTCATTCATTGACACCAATTTGGGGGGGGGGGGGGGTCTTCCTGGGTGCCCCACCCCTCCACTTCACAAAAGGCCATCTATCTCAGAAACCATTCAGATCACCGCCCCAAAACCTTATATATTCTTGTTTCTTATGATATGACACATTCATTGACACCAACCTGGGGGTCCCCCAGGATGTGCCGGAGTCGTACCCCACCCCTTCATTTCAATAAAGACCCAATATCTTGGAAACCTTACAGATCCCCACCTCTTACCATATATATTGTTGTTCCTTATGATAAGACACATTCATTGATGTCAACCTGGAGGTCTCGCGGGTCAAGCCAGGGCCTTGATCCACCCCACAACTTCACAAAAGGCTATATATCTAAGAAACTGTTCAGAGCCCCACCCTTAAACCATATATAATCATCTCTTTGTGATAAGACACATTCAAATAACAATAGCTTGGGGGTCATCCGGACTGCCTGGGTCATGCCCCACTGCTTTACTTCATTAAAAGCCATATATCTCAGAAATCATTCAGGTCCCCACCCATAAACTATAATATTCTTGTTCCCTATGATAAGACTCATTCAGTCACACCAACCTGGGGGTCACTCTGTGCTAGGGCAATGCACACCACCCCTCCACTTTAAAAGGTCATATATTTCAGAAACCATTCAAATCCCCATCCCATAATCATATATGTTCATGTTCCTTATCAATAGCACACCCACTTGGGGGTCGCAGGGGCCATTCCTCTCCTCTCCATGTCATGGAAGGGCCTCATATATCAGAAACCATTCAGATTCCCACCGATAAACCATATATACAATGTATATATATATTCTTGGTCCTTATAGGGACAACAATCTTGGGCTTTCCTTGGATCAACAGGACATGCCCCAACCCCTCCACCGCTTAAGAGGCCCTATAACTCCTATACAGATCCCCACTGCTACACCATATATATTCTTATTCCTTATGATAAGACGCATTTAGTGATACCAACCAGGGCTCCACTGGGTCCATGCCCTACACCCTCTACTCAATAAAAGGCCTAATGTTTTAGATACTGAGTCCAGATGGATGCTCATTTGGATATAGGGGTTCATTTGCGAGACTTTATAATTGGTAGATTAAAATGATATCATGTTAAAATACATGGCTGTCATTGGGCAGTGCCCACCTGAGCTCTGGTGAGCATAGTGGCCCATGGGTCTCTTGTTTTGGAGAAGTTAATCAGTTCCTCTGTATTACCTCCCTTATTGTCATTGTCAAATTTACATCAATGTGCGCAGCCAACTAAAACGCGTCTTCTTTTCTACATATCCGAGAGCAGCAAAGGGTCTGGCAAGACTGCGCGTCCGCGCAGGCTCGCCTGAGTCAGGGCTGGTCTCCTTTATGAAAAAGACCCATGTCATGCCCATGAAATCTTAAGTAATGTCATGACGTTGCATCGATGTTGTCGCTCTAAATAAGCACGATTTTCCTGGTAAGGCTTTTACGGAAACTGTTTCAGTGTTAGATGTCCTTCTTAAATCATCTAAAGGAGGACAATGTACGTAGAAACTATTCACGAACCCGGCGAGGAGCGAAACCGCAACGTCGGTGCGCATCTCACTGTAATGGTTAAAAAAAAAAAAAAAAACCTCGGCCTTTATGAACAGCGAAGGCTGAATGTGGCGAGCTGCTCACTCACACGCATCACGTGAACAAGACCGTGAAATGAACACCCCGTAAACCTCATTTTATATAGAAGAAACTGGGGTTTACCAGGGTATACATTATTTTTCTTATTTCTGCTCCAAGACATTCGTAAGAACCGCCTGAGCGGCCCCCGCCCATAGGGGCTTGAAGAAATATATGGGCTGTATGATGCTTCCACAAAGAGCTGAATCCGGCCCGCATATTAGTACTGGTAAACCGCTTAGAGGATCTAAGCCTGTCCAGGAACGCGGTGCGAGGCGGACCGTCCATGCTAATAAACCCTATTGATTTCATTGGGCGACAGGGCTTGAGATGTCATTTCATCTCAATGTCGGGTAAAAGTCCCACAAAATTGGAAGCAACGTCTCCAAAATGACCTTTACAGTGTTGACGGGGACGTTAAAACTCAAATCAAACAAACAAAAGAACCGCCTCAGGTGGTTCTAACGAGCCCCGCAACCTATGTTTGTTGCAGTAAAAATAAGAAAAAATATCTTGGATTTTCATCCTTAAAATGTGAAACAATGAATGCACTATGTCACACGGGTGTGTTGTCGTAATGATTATCTCACCAGAGCCGTTGTCGTCGTCGTCTGCATCGTCAACATTTTCAAACGACATCTCTTCTGAAACTTCTTGGCCAATTGAAACCAAATTATATATGCAGCCTCTATGGGAAGGGGGAAATAAAGTTTGTTCGTAAAGACTGGGCTACATGGCCAATATGGCCGCCATGCCCATACATGGTAAAAACCTTTATGAATCTTCTCTCCAGGAACCAAATAACCTCGGCCGATAACCTTGAAACTTAGTATGCAGCATCAGGGGCTCGGGCCCTACCAAGTTTGTTAAAATAATGACCAAAAATGACCTTGAACTGTTTTACGTCAAGGTCAAATTTGGTCATTTGGATTTTTGAATGGAAAAAAGGCAAAACAGTGGATTTTTCTGATTGCATGGTAGCCTATGGCATCAGAAATGATATTTGCAATCAGCTGAATGGAAGTTTATCAATTCCAAAGGTCAATGTCATTTATATACCTTAATCCTGGATGGCTCAGATTGAGTATATTTATCTTCTTCTCAACTAAACTGCCGGGTTGATTGAAACCAAATTACATATGGGGTCTCTGTGGAATGGAGGAATGAAAGTTTTATCGTAAGGACTGGGTCAGATGACCAAAAGGGCTGCCATGCCCATATATGGTAAAACCTTTAAAAATCTTCTCAGGAACCAAACTGCCGATGACATTGAAACTTGGTATGCAGCATCAGGGACTTAGGCTCTACCAATTGTGTTCAAATGATTACCTTTGGTTGACCTTGACCTGTTTTACATCAAGGTCAACCGCCCCCGCCTATCGGGGCTTGAGGAAATAGATGGGCTGCATGATGCTTCCACGCAGAGCTGAAAACGACCCGCACACAAGTACTGGTTAACCGCTTAGAGGATCTAAGCCTGCCCAGGCAATGCGGTGCGAGTCGGAACGTCATTGTTTATAAACCCTATTGGTTTCATAGGGCGGCAGGGCTTGAGATGTCATTTCATCTCAATGTCGGGGAAAAGTCCCACAAAATTGGAAGCAACGTCTCCAAAATAGTCTTTAATATTAAAATATGATCGGTGAGCTTAGACAATTTCATAGGGGCGAGCTTCAGCGAGTCCCTATGAAATTGTCGCGGCGAACCGATTATTTTTTATTATTAAAGACACTAATAGTGTATTTAGTTATACCGCAACTCAAAACAACCAATGGGTTTTGCAATAATTTAGCAAAATAATCTCACCAAATAATTTTTCAAAATTACTCTTATTCAATATTTCGGCCAGAGGCCTTTATCAAGAAAAAACGTGTACTTTAAAGCCAACTACATTGTCTCTTTTCCACCATTTTAACTTGTATACAGGAAGTGCATCACGACGTCATGACGTCGTGTCAGGACGTCGCACCATATTTCCCACAAAAACGACACTTTGGCGAAATAAACCACAGCTCCAGCATTCCCATTCAATAACAGACTACTCCAAGGGCGCGAGTTGTTGTTTGCGGTTGCAAGCACCAGTACACGCCCCTGGAACAGTCATACATACCATGGCCAGACGTGCACAGGGAACACCCAGGTCAGACTGCACAGGTGCATTCAGATCAGACTATTCGCCGTGCACCCACGGATAGTAGCAATACCCGAGCAAAGGTCTACCTGAGACGGCAAGTATGGAAAAAGACCCACCCCACCCCCACTGCAAACAGTAGGGACCCGGCGAGACTGCACCTCTGGGCAGCACCACCTGATCCCCGGCTATTTGCATATACATAAGGTGTTCCCCACACTTAAACCGCCCATAGGCCTCTATATCCCTGTCGGAATGAGAACTCCCTTCACATTACAGCCATCTGGTCTTGTTGTTCCCAAGCGTCTGATCCAACGTGCTTCCCTCAACTGTCTTTCTATACGATCTGCACCGTATACTTTCTATAATAACTGAAAAAGTCACGTCTTTTTCCCCATGGTCCTTCACTCCAAAATGCGCATTGATCGGTTTGACTTTCTGCAGACGTACATCCCCGAGGTGCTCCACCATTCGCTCTTGTAGTTCCCGCTCCGTCTCTCCAACGTATACTATGGTATCACATTTCTTGCAGATTACCCCATATACCACGTTCCGTGTCCGACATGTTGCATCGCTGGCTGGACTGTATGAGATATCACCCGACGTGCTGCTTACCCGGTCGCATACAATTATTCCGCACTTCTCGCACCCATCCCTGCAATCTTTCCTTGTTGTCTTTTCTTCTATTCGTCTTGCCATGGACCAGTTTGTCCCATAAATTTCTGTCCCTTCTAAATGCCACAATTGGAGGTTCTTTGAAGACTGTTCTCATTCTGTCTGAGCGGTAGAGGACGTCTGTGTGTTTCCTCACTACTGCATGCATATCAGGCAAGAGACTAGAGTATGTCACCACCAAGGGTACCCACTCACATTTCTTGTCTTTTCTCTTTACATTAAGCAGCTGATCTCTGTCTAACGCATCCACCTTCAACAACTGCGACTCAATCAGCTTGCCACTGTAGCCTCTTTTTCTCAGCTGGAGTTTGAGCCACTGTCTGTGTCGCAGGTAGTCGCTTTCCTTTTCGCATATCCTCTTGATACGCAATCCAAGACCATATGCAAAACCCTTCTTCGTACTTGGTGGTTGGCTTGAGGAACTGCTGAGGTAGAGTTGCTTGTCAGAGGGCTTCACATACAGGTCTGTGTACACGTGGCCATCCTCAAACTTTACCAGGGTGTCAAGAAATTCTATCTTCTTTCTATCATAGCGCAGTTCAACCTGTATACTTGGATGTATGATGTTAGCATGCTGTGCAAACAACTTCATTTCTTCCTCGCCACCTGCCCAAATGCCGAAGCCATCATCGATGAATCTCTTGTAGAAGTGGGGTGAGACTCGAAACTGCAGCAGTGACTCATCCCACTTGCGCATATATGCACACGCAAAGTTTCTGCCAAGTCTGGAGCCGATGGCTATACCCTCTTTCTGTATATAGGTATTATCTCCAAATCCAAAGACGTTATTGTCTCATGTCCATCGCAGCTGTCTTGCTCAGATCGCATGGACAGTGCCTCATAACAGGCCTCCAACCCTTCTTTCTTTCACAAAAAATCATTTAGATGCATAAGCATGCCGGGAAGGTTAATAGCGTGACGTAGTCAATCGATACCGAGTACAAGTAATAGCTTTACACATAGATATTATTATCCATCAATGGTCTCTTGGTTTTGCTTTGGTTTAGGGACCCTTTCAAGATTATTTCACGTCTATTGAGCCGAAAGTTTATTCAGAAGGTGGGTAAACACCGGTGTACCCGGAGCAAAACCACCTGAGATTCCGTTGCAGAACTTGGCGTCTCACATGTAACCCGAGCCAGGCTCGGACCATTGCGATGTGAAATAGTATTTTGATCTCACGGTATATAGAATGGGTGCTCATTTCATAAAAGATGCGCGCAATGATACAAGATTTATTTACAGGACTGAAATTAGCGTTACTGCTATTGCTGGTATTAGTAGCAGTAATGCTGCTGTTACTGTTATCTTCACGTTGAACTTCAATGACTAAATTTTATCCTAGTGCGCAGATTTCGCAGATGCGCAGAAGTAAGCTACATCGTTCTAAGATACTTTTTAATGACAGATTCCATCTGTCTATTTTTGCTGTGCTGCACGTTTAAAGTAATTCAGGCTTTTTCTTCCGGCTTTGACCGCCATAGAAATATGAGTCCGCACAAAATGTAGTCCGGTTTGGCGCAGTAATCAAAATTGTACAAGCGTATTAGTTATCCTGTAAGCGTAATACAAACTTTTGAAGCAGACGACTTGACGATTCAGCATTTCATATGAGAAGACTGTATACCCAGATCAATGCGTCGTCTGCTCAGCAGTCTGCTCAGGTTTTACACTTTTTTCTATCAGTGCTGTCAATATTTAATCCTTAAAGCCCGGTCTGCTGTTGGACCAGGTCAGCTGAAGACAATAATATTAATTGGTTTTCTTTCTGACTTTCGAGGTCAAGTTTACGTCAGTTACAACTTAGGTGTATATTGACTTTGAGTGGAGAAATTGAAAAAGAAAGGCTGTCCCTTTCAACCCTGGAATATGGTACAGATACTTAGTGTAGGTCCTTTGATATAATTCTAGGTGTCATATATTTAGCAGAATGGACGAGCCCAGCACACTCATGCCGATTGTATCTAAATGCAGGCTGGTCATGAACAGGGTATTAGACTGATACGTTTAAACACAAGATGTCAGTAACTAATGCAAACAAGAGGGCCATGATGGCCCTGAATCGCTCACCTGAATCCAAGATGTTTCAAAGCTTATGGAAATGAAGGCTTCACTGTTTTAAGGAGATGTGGATCAAAGTCTTTTATATTTGGAGGCCATTTTTCATTGTAGTGGAACCATTTTAGCAGCAATAGAGGAAAATTTCTGTGAAATTATTTTGAAACAGACCATTATTTTGAAAATGTGTCATTTGCCTCGAGATGAGAAGGTGTCATTTAAAGGTTTTTCTATTTTTACCTCTGGCAGCCATTTTGTTTAACAAAGTGGAACGATTTAGGCAATTTTGAAAGAGGCTCACTCAAGGAACATATCTGTGAAATTATTTTCAAATCAGGCCATTTGCCTAGGAGGAGATGTCATTTAAAGTTTTTCTATTTTTAGCTCTTGTGGCCATTTTGTTTAACAGAGCGGAACGATTTAGGCAATTTTGAAAGAAGGTCACTCAAGGAACATTCCTGTGAAGTTGATTTCAAATTAAACCATGTATCTAGGAGGAAATGTCATTTAAAGGTTTTTCTATTTTTAGCTCTGGTGGCCATTTTGTTTAACGGAGCGGAACGATTTAGGCAATTTTGAAAGAGGCTCACTCAAGGAACATACCTGTGAAATTGTTTTCAAATTGGGCCATTTGCATAGGAGGAGGTGACATTTAAAGGTTTTTCTATTTTTAGCATTGGCGGCCATTTTGTTTAACGGAGTGGAACAATTTAGGCAATTTTGAAAGAGGGTTACTCAAGGAACTTACCTGTGAAATTATTTTCAAATTGACCCATTTACCTAGGAGGAGATGTCATTTAAAGTTTGCCTATTTTTAGCTATGGCAGCCATTTTGTTTAACAAAGCAGAACCATTTGGGCAATTTTTAAAAAGGATCACCTAAGGAACCTTCTTATGCAATTAATACCGAATCAAGCCATTTCCTAGGTTGAGATGTCATTTAAAAGTTTTTTCCATTTTTAGCTCTGGCGACCATTTTGTTTAACCAAGCAGAACCATTTCGTCAATTTTGAAAGAGGGTCACTCAAGGAACATTCCTGTTCAATTGTTTTCAAATTGGGCCATTTGCCTAGGAGAAGATGTCATTTAAAGGTTTTTCTAAATTTAGCTCTGGCAGCCATTTTGTTTAACTGAGCATAACAGTTTAGGCAATTTTGAAAGAAGGTCATTCAAGGACCATCCGGTGAAATTATTTTCAAATCAGGCCATTTGCCTAGGAGGAGATGTCATTTAAAGGTTTTTCTATTTTCAGCTCTGGTGGCCATTTTGTTTAACGGAGCAGAATGATTCAAGGAATTTTGAAAGAAGGACACTCATGGAACATTCATGTGAAATTCTTTTCTAATCAGGCCACTTGCCTAGGAGGAGATGTTATTTAAAGGTTTTTCTATATTTAGCTCTGTTGGCCATTTTGTTTAACAGAGCTAAACGATTTAAGCAATTTTGAAAGAGGGTCACTCAAGGATCATTCCTGTGAAATTATTTTCAAATCAGGCCATTTGCCTAGGAGATGTCATTTAAAGGTTTTTCTATATTTAGCTCTGGTGGCCATTTTGTTTAACGAGCAGAACGATTTAGACAATTTTGAAAAAGGGTCACTCGACGAACGTTCCTGTGAAATTATTTCCTAATCGTGCCATTTGCCTAGGAGATGTCATTTAAATGTTTTCCTATTTTTAGCTCTGGCGGCAATTTTGTTTAACAGAGTGGAACAATTTAGGCAATTTTGAAAGAGGGTCACTCAAGGAACATTCCTGTGAAGTTATTTTCAAATCGGGCCATTTGCCTAGGAGGAGATGTCATTTGAAGGTTTTTCTATTTTTATCTCTGGCGGCCATTTTGTTTAACGGAGCGGAACGAGTTAGGCAATTTTGAAAGAGGGTCACTCAAGCAACATTCCTGTGAAATTATTTTCAAATCGGGCCATTTGCCTAGGAGAAGATGTCATTTAAAGGTTTTTCTATTTTTGGCTCTGGCGGCCATTTTGTTTAACGGAGCAGAATGATTAAGGCAATTTTGAAAGAGGCTCACTCAAGGAATGTTCCTGTGAAATTATTTTCAAATTGGGCCATTTGCCTAGGAGGAGATGTCATTTAAAGGTTTTTCTATTTTTAGCTCTGGTGGCCATTTTGTTTAACGGAGCAGAACGATTTAGGCAATTGTGAAAGAGGGTCACTCAAGGAACATTCCTGTGAAGTTATTTTCAAATCGAGCCATTTGCCTAGAAGAAGATGTCATTTAAAGGTTTTTCTATTTTTAGCTCTGGTGGCCATTTTGTTTAACGGAGCGGAACGATTTAGGCAATTTTGAAAGAGGGTCACTTAAGGAACGTTCCTGTGAAATTATTTTCAAATCGGGGCATTTGCCTAGGAGGAGATGTCATTTGAAGGTTTTTCTATTTTTATCTCTGGCGGCCATTTTGTTTAACGGAGCGGAACGATTTAGGCAATTTTGAAAGAGGGTCACTCAAGGAACATTCCTGTGAAATTATATCAAAATCCATTCCGCGGTTTAGGAGGAGATGTCATTTAAGTAAATTGTTGACAGACGCACGACGCACGACACACGACGGACGACGGACATTGACCGATCACAATAGCCCACATTGAGCCTTCGGCTCAGGTGAGCTAAAAAGTGTAGAGCAAGATCAGCACCGTGTTGTGTGGCTTTTAAACTGAGTTTACATTGTTTGCCAGATTCAACATTTGATTTATGTGCAGATTTTACAGATAGCACTTACATGTACCCAACACTGACAAACGACGCGGCTATGTTTGGCATTCGACGCGAAGTTGATAATAAGAAAAGCGCTTCAGTGCTAATGTCTACGTGACTATCACTGACTTGTCAGAATAACTTTTTGTCTTGTAGAAAATAACCGCAGTGATATCGGGGTATTCCATTAGAGGGTTATCCTGGAATCATAGGGTGAGCTTGGCAAACAGTGTAGACCAAGATCAGACGCTGCCGAACGCGTCTTCTTATCAAAATCTTCACTATTTGTTTGGAATTTCAGAGTTAAATGAAACAGTTTAAATCTCAGCCCAGGCCTATTACTCCAACCTACACCCCACACTCTCATTGCTTTAATTCTGGAACCAAACGATTACAACACACTTAGGCACCACGCCCTTAAGCTAAAAAGGTTAAAACAATCAACCGTGACGTCTGGTAACCAGTCCGGCCACGTCGATCCTGTGCACAACCCTCGCACCAGTACGGATAGAAACCACATGTTCAGGATCAAACTTTTGATGTGTAATTTAAGGTCGTGCCTAGAAAAGAAGAAACTGAATTTTGTTCTTAAAAAAGGATTTAGTGAGAGCGTATTGCAACATTTTTCATTTAAGGATCGTAAGCGTGCCCCTGGACAGTTAGAAGCTGGTCGGAAAGCGGATGACGTTGACTCTGATTTTGGGTGCCACATTTGTGTGATCTGTCATCTACTGGAGCGACATCTTACTATATACAGAAGACGCTAGTGGACGTCGACGTAGCGGAAGTCAAGATCGATTCGACCTTCAGACGCATATGCGAAACAGATTTCCGCTGGCAGCTGCTACACTGTACCTGTAGATAAACAAGGGGTCTCAACTACCGACTAATAAGCACTGACTCTGATCGCCGCCCTTATGCGATGCACGTTTGAGAGCTAGACGTACCTGTCATGACCAAAGTTGACGCGTCGACACAGTACGGAACACTTACGCTAGTGCATGAAATACGTAAGCTGGGGTCTAAGCGACTGACATATGCGTTTCAGTGACAAAATCACACTTCAGCGTGAATCACGCCGGTTGTCGTTTCCGGGTGTTTCAAGCCAATGGAATTCATGTACTGGACTAGCCAGCCTTTCTCCTCCGATCTCTTTCCAATAGAGTTTTTTGGGTAGAGGTGTCCACAACCGACCAGACAAAAACTGTTACTTATGGACAGTACTGAGTAGCATTGTTAAAACATGAATTTTAATGTTTGGTTTTGAAAACGTAAATAGTTTCTTTCAAACATTTGAAACATCGAACGGCGTTTCATAATACCACCGGTCTATAGACATCTGCAAACTTATCATACATTGGAATTAGCAGAACTACCTTTCTAAATTTTAAGCTCTTTGTAGACAGGTTTTCTGTAAGTTTTCGCAGTGTTATGATTTTCTCAAAGAATCTGTCATTTCAGTGCCTTTGGCGCTTTGATTTATGAAAGGCATGAATACTCATGAAAGATACTCTAAAAAAAAACTCTGTTCAGAAAATCTGAATCATCGATTTTTTCGTTTCTTGCTGTTAATACTCATTTTAGCCCATACATCACTATGGGAAAGTTTTAGACCTGACCCTCCGCCGATTTCTCCAGCAAGTCGTATGCCTCTGTGGCAACCAGGAAAGGCTGTGAATGCAAAATCGAAAAGTCCTTTCACAGACTAAGACATTTTGACAGGTTCGGCACACCCATTTAAACCATATATAGAAGTGGTTACTGCTTTTGTAAATTACAAGGGCGTATATGGTTTATTTGCACGATCACTTCATGGAAAATCATTAGCTGTGACACCACGTCTGATATCGGTATAATTCTTTTTGACCACTGTTGACAGTACATCGCATTTTTATCCCCCGCCGTGAAGCCGCCGTGAAGCGGAACGGGTATTATAGGAATGGCCTTCGTCTGTCCGCCCGTCCATCTGTCCATCTGCCTGTCCGTAACATTTTCTTGTCCGCTCCATATCTCCTGAATTTCATGAATCCTGAACTGACAGATTTTCATTAAACTTTGGTCAGATATTCTTTTGAGTGAGCTGGTGTACATGGGCCAAAAATTAAAACGTCAAGGTCAAATCTGAAAGTTAAGAGTTTGAAACTTTGAATTTTATGTCCGTTCAATATCTCCTTTACCCCTGCAAGGATTCTAATCAAACTCTGGTCAATTATCCCGCTCAGTGAGCTGATGTGCAGAACCCATCAATAAACCATGCCGACTCAAGGTCAAGGTCACATTGGAAGGCCATGAGTTTGAAACTTTGAATTTTGTGTCCGTTTCATATCTCCTTTACCATTGAAAGGATTTTAATTAAATTTTGGTCAAATGTCCCCCCTTAGTGAGCTGATGTGCAGAACACATACATAAATCATGCCGACTCAAGGTCAAGGTCACAGTTGAAGGTCAAGAGTTTGACACGTCGAATTCTGTGTGCGTTCCATATCTCCTTTACCCCTGGAAGGATGTTCATTAAACTTTCATCAAATATCACTCTCAGTTAGCTGATGTATAGAACCCATAAATAAACCATGCCGACTCAAGGTCAAGGTCACAGGTGAATGTCACGGGTTTGAAACTTGGAATTTTGTGTCCGTTCCATAACTCATTTACCCATGGAAGGATTTTCATTCAACGTTTGTGAAATATACCCCCTCAGTGAGCTGATGTGCAGTACCCATAAATAAGCCATGCCAACTCAAGGTCAAGGTCACAAGGTTGAGCCCTGATACAAAGTGGGGCGGGGAATTTGGTTGTTCCCCAGACTGCATTCTTGAGAGTTTCAACTTATAGGACTGCCAGAGACTAGCGTATGATTTGTTTGTTTGTTTGTTTCGAGATTTGAAGTCCCCGTCAATACTGTAAAGGTCATTTTCGAGACGTTGCTTCCAATTTTTGGAAACTTTCACCCAACCTTGAGATGAAATCACATCTCAAGCCCTGGCGCCCAATGAAACCAATAAGATTTATAAGCATGGACATGTCGACTCGCACCGCTTTGCCTGGGCAGGGTTAGATCCTCTAAGCGGTTCACAAGTACTCGTGTGCGGGTCGGTATCAGCTCTGCGTGGAAACATTATGCAGCCGGCCTATTTCTTCATGCCCCGATGGGCGGGGGCAGAACTGGCGTAGGAGCTGCAGAAATTCTATCAAGAGACATATGTATACACAAGTGCAACTTTATTCTCAAATTCAAAGTACAATGTCTTTTTTCGGCCCCCGATCATCGGGACTTGAAGAAATATATGGTTTGCATGATGCTTCCACGCAGAGCTGAAACCGACCCGCACACGAGAACTGGTAAACCGCTAAGGGGATCTAAGCCTGCCCAGGCAAAACGGTGCTAATCGGCCCGTCCATGCTCATAAACCCTATTGGTTTCATTGGGCGGCAGGGCTTGAGATGTCAATTCATCTCAATGTCGGGTATGAGTCCCACAAAATTAGAAACGTCTCCAAAATGATCTTTACAGTGTTGACGGGGCCGTTAAACCTCAAATCAAACAAACAAACAAACAATGTCTTTTTTTTTGGCCTTCTTTCTCTCTCTCTCTCTCTCTCTCTCTCTCTGATTCGCACGAAGGTGAGCGAAACAGTGATAATTAATTTGTTACGACAGTGAATACTAGCCTTGTGGTTAAGGCCTCGTCGGACCGGCCAGTGACAAATACTGATGTGAGACCGCAACCCCACCCCGCCGTTATAAGAACCAGTGGTCAACGCCCGAGTCTAGTAGAGCCGTTCACCTTAAGCCGTCTTCCGAAAAAGGTACCATCGAAAGATGGAATGATGGGATAGAGAAAAAGAAGAAACTAGAATTGCGTTCCATATATGACATCGGACATAGAAATGAGTGTTATGTATAGTCTGTGTGAGGAAAACATTTACGACCTCACCTTTGAGCTACGGACCTGAGTGTTACGTATGCCACATCATCTGATAATGATTAACATTTTGGCCAGGTGATTTTAAAATCCGTGCAGGAATACCGGAACGTTATTGACAGGACTCAAAAAGACCTTTTTTGCATTTTGACCTCTAAAAATGACCTTGGCCTTGGTGGCATCTACCTGGGTCTGGCAAGCCACAAAAATCTTCTGATGATGGTTAACAAAAATGAATGTTACTGACTGGACACGGAAAATGCATTTATTTGACATTTGACCTTTAATTATGACTTTGACATAAGTCTTGCGCGAGACACATCGTCTTATGATGGTTTTACATTTCTGCCATGTAATTTTAATAATAATAATAATAATAATAAGTTATTGATCGGACATGATAAAACACCTTTTTGACCTTTGACATCTAAGTAGGACCATGACTTTGGAAGTACCGACTTGGGCCATTCGTGTGACACATCGTCTTATAATGATTATCATTAACGTTATTTGGAAATCCATCCAGGCATAAGAAAGTTTTTGTCCAGACACGAAAACAATCGCTTTGTAACCCTTGACCTCTGAGAACGACCCCTACCTTGAAGGAACCGTCCTGGGCCTTACGCGCGACACATCGTCTGGTAACGATTAATATTTCTGCTAAGTAATTTCCAAATCCATCCAAAAAAATACATACATACACACATACATACAGCCCGCCATCTTCATCCTTATCCATCTATCAATCCATGCCACAACGCCCAGTCTCCCATGAGGCTGATCTTCATTTGCAAACGAAACTATGCGGAGTAACAGCCTTTAATGCTCCATACCAATTTCTAATACCGCTGACAGTTTGATTCCAGACAAGACGAGTTTCAAAGTGTTTGACCATACATGGGCGTAGCGGCCAACGTGGTCCTTTCACCTGAATGACGGGGACAAACATCTGTTCCCCCATCCACTAGAGGAACCGTCTGAACTTGTCTTCCAATAGAATTTTTAAATGACTGACCTATAAACAGGTGGCCGAAAGGACTAATAAAACGTATCAAGAATGACCTTTCTAGAGGCTCCATGTTCATAGTGAGCCTCTATCTTGCCATTCGAATATAAAGTGTGTCGTTATTGCATATCTATTTATATAGTTTGTCACATGTATTTGAATATTTATTATTTCACCTGACAATCATCGTCAAATGGACTTAGTCTGTGGTCTCATTTCTTTGTTTTGCAATTTTCTCCAAATAATCACAGCCTTTCCTGACTGTAGCACAGGCATGCAGTTTGCTGGAGAAGTCGGCGGAGGGTCAGGTCTAAAACTTTCCCACAGTGATGTATGGGCTAAAATGAGTATTAAAAGGAAGAAACGAAAAAATCGATGATTCAGATTTTCTGAACGGAGTTTAGATAGGTTTGATTTGAGGTTCAACGACCCCGTCAACACTTTATATGACATTTTGGACGTTGCTTCCAATTTTGTGGGACTTTTACACGACATTAAGATGAAATGACCTCTCAAGCCCTGTCGCCGAAAGGATTTATAAGCATAGATGGTCCGACTCGCAGCACTTCTACCCGTACACTACTACTGTATGTATGTAGGTATGTAGGTAAGTAGGTGGCCTAATGGATAAGAGCGCTGACTCTTAGTCATTAGGTCTCTCACCGCCGTGGGTTCGAGCCTCGCTCGGGTCACGTGTGAGACGCCAAGTTCTGCAACGGAAGGTCAGGTGGTTTTTCTCCGGGTATTCCGGTTTTCGCCCACCTATGATTAACGATCGGCTCGATATGAGTGAAATAATCTTGAAATGGCCGTAAAACCCAAACCAAAAAAAAAAAAAAAAAAAAAAATAGGTAAGTAGGTAGGTAGGTTGGTAGGTTGGTAGGTAGAAATCACTATTCATTGGCGTTTCAGACCCTTACTGCAAGAACTGACATTTATAAAGAATAGTTCTTCCCCCGAACCATTAGAGATTGGAATGCCCATCCTGATTCGATTATTTCGACAGCTGAAAGTGCTGATGACTGTGTAACTAAGTTTACTTCTTTGGTTAGAGCTAGGGACTAACTTCCCATATCATAGGTCCTGGTGTATGAATGTCATTTGACGTGCTACCAGTAACAATTCTGATACTAATACTTTGCCTTGGCAGCCTTAGATCTTCCAAACGGTTTACAAGTACTCGTGTACAGTCGGTTTCAGCTCTGCGTGGAAGCATCATGCAGCCCATCTATTTCGTCAAGCCCCGATGGGCGGGGGCCGTTAGGTAGGGCGGGCGGGCGGGCGGGCGGGCGGGCAGAGAAGCAGGCATGCAGGTGTTAGTAGGTAGGTAAATAGGGAGGTAGATAGGAAGGTAGGTATGTAGGTAGTTACCTACCTGGAAAGGCAGGTGGGTGGACACGTAGGTGTGTAGGTAGATTGTGGGGGTTAGTATTTGGGATTGTAGGAAGGTAAGTTGGTAGGTATGGCGGATGGGTAGGTAGGTAGGTCAGAATGTCGGTAGTTAGGTAGAAAGGTAGGTTGAAAAGGGTGGGTACCTACCTGAAACCGTACATTACTACTGCAGGCAGGCAGGCACGCAAGCACGCACCTATCTACACAAAACACACCGACCCTCCCCTCCCTACTTACCTGCCTGCCTGCCTACCTATCACCTACATACGTATCTAACTACGTACATAACTACCTACCTACCTACCCCAAACTTACCTACACTACAACACCTACCTACCCGAAACCTACCTGCCTGTCTGTCTACCAACGTACCTGACTGTCTGCATGCCTGCCAACGTACCTGCCTGTCTGCCTGCCTGCCTACCTACATACCTGCCTTACACCGTACTGCCTGCCTGCCTACCCGTTCTGCCTGCCTGCCAGCCTACCCTTTCTGCCTGCCTGCCTATTGATTCTGTCTGCCTACCTACCCGTTCTGCTTGCCTGTCTTCCTACCCGTTCTGCTTACCTGTCTGCCTACCCGTTCTGCTTGCCTGCCTACCACCTGTTCTGCCTGCCTACCTGTTCTGCCTGCCTACCGGCCTGCCTACCCGTTCTGCCTGCCTACATGCCCGCTCTGCCTGTCTACCTGCCTTCCCGTTCTGCCTGCCTGCATGCATGGCCGTTCTGCCTGTCTGCCTGCCAGTTCTGCCTGCCTGGTCTGCCTGTCCGTTCTACCTGCCGCCTACCTGCCCGTTCTGTCTGCCTTCTAGCAAATTCTGCCGCCTACCTGCATGCCCGTTCTGCCTGCCTGCCTGCCTGCCAGCCCGTTCTGTCTGTCTACCTGCCTGCCCGTTCTGCCTGCCTGCATGCCTGCCCGTTCTGCCTGCCTGCATACCTGCCCGTTCTGCCTGCCTGCCCGTTCTGCCTGTCTGCCTAACTGCCCGTTCTGCCTGCCTGACGGCCTGCCTTCCTGACTGCCTATTCTGCCTTCTGCCTACCTGCCAGCCCGATCTGACTGCCTGCCTGCTCGTTCTGCCTGCCTGCCCGTCCTTCCTGGTTGCCAGCCCGCTCTGCCTGCCTGCCTGTCTGCCCGTTCTGCCTGCCTGCCCGTTCTGCCTGCCTGCCTGCCCGTTCTGCCTGCCTGCCTTCCCATTCTGCCTGCCTGCCCGTTATGTCTGCCTGGACTGCGTGCCCGTTCTGCCTGCCCGGTCTGCCTTGACTTCCCGTTCTTCCTTGTCTGCCGTACCCTGTCTGCCTGCCTATAACCGTATACTACTACTGTAGGTAGGTAAGTTTGTAGGTGGGTAGGTCCAGAAAACTGTACACTCCATGCTTTCCAGTTTTGTAGTGTATTCCTTGCTTCCAAAGGATAACCCTTTCTAGAACATATTTAGATCCTCTAAGCGGTTTACCAGTACTCTTGTGTGGTCGGTGCGTGGAAACATCATGCAGCCAATCTATTTCTTCATACCCCAACGGGCAAGGGCCTATGTGGTAGGTTAGGTTAGGGTAGGGTAGGGTAGGAAGAGGTAGGGTAGGTTAGGTTAGGGTAGGGTAGGGTACGTTAGGGTAGGGTATTAGGATATAAGGGTAGGGTAGGGGTAGGTACCTATCTACCTTCCTAGCTACCTATCTACCTACCCAACCGTCAGGCCCGCCCGCCCGCCCGCCTGCAAGCCCACCCACCCACCAACCCGGCCACGCACCTACCTACCTAAAATCTACCTACCTACCTTGCTACCTACCTAACTTCATACCTACCTACCTGCTTACCTTACTAATTACCTCCCTGCTCACCTACCAACTAGCCTGTCTACCTGCCTGCCTACCTACTTACCTTTTGAACCTACCTATCTACCTACTTACCTGCCTGCCTACCTTCCCTAAAGACCTGCCTACCTGCCTACTGACCTACCTATCTGACTACCTACCAACCTTAAACCTTACACTACTACTGTATGTATGTATGTAAACTAGAGCTGTCAGTGAAACTGACTAGGGCCCCGCCAGCGCTATCAGAGGAGTAGGAAAATGTTGATGTTAAAAAAGACGGTTTTTTTTTCCTTTCACCTCTAAGTATGACCTTGACCTTTGAGGTACGGACCTGGGTCTTGCGCGTGACACACTCTCACATTATGGTTAATATTTTTGCTAAGTAATATTTAAATCCATCCAGGTATAAGATAGTTATAGATTGGACACAATAAAAAAGACGCTTTTTTGACCTTTTATCTCTAAGTATGACCTTGACCTTTGAGGTACGGCTGTGGGTCTTGCGTGTGACACTTCGTCACATTATGGTTAACATTTCTGCCAAGTAATATTTAAATCCATCCAGGAATAATAACAAAGTTATTAATTGGACACAGGAAAGACCCTTTTTTGACCTTTAACCTCTAAGTATGACCTTGACCTTTGAGGTACGGACCTGAGTCTTGCGCGGAACACTCCATCACATTATGGTTAACATTTCTGCCAAGTAATATTTAAATCCATCCAGGAATAAGAAAGTTATGGAGGATAAAAAATTTGTGGACGGACAGACGGACAGACAGACAGACAGACGGACGGACAGAGTGATGCCAAGTAATATTTAAATCCATCCAGGAATAATAAAAAGTTATGGAGGATAAAAAAATTTGTGGACGGACAGACGGACGGACAGAGTGATTACTATAGGGCACCCACACTTTCAGTGCGGGGCCCTAATAAGTAGGTAGGTAAGTTGGTAGAATGCAGGCAAGCAGGTAGGTAGGTGTGTAGGTAGGTAGGTAGGTAGGTCGCCCAAAAGATTTATAAGCATAGATGGTCTGACTCGCAGACATTCTACCCGTACACTACTACTGTAGGTAGGTAGGTAGAAATCACCATTCATTGGCGTTTCAGACCCTGACTGCAAGAACTGACATTTACAAATGAAAATTCATCCCCCGAACCATTAGAGATTGGAATGCCCATCCCGATTCGATTATTTCAACAGCTGAAGGTGCTGATGATGACTGTGTAACTAAGTTTACCGCTTTGGTTAGAGCTAGGGCCTAACTTCCCATATCACAGGTCCTGGTGTATGAATGTCATTTGACGTGCCACCAGGAACAATTCTAATTCTGATACTTTGCCTTGGCAACCTTAGATCCAAGGCTGGCAGGCACACACGTACGCACCTATCTATACAAAACACACCGACCCTCCCCTCCCTACCTACCTGTCTGCCTGCCTACCTATCACCTACATACCTATCTAACTACGTACATAACTACCTACCTACCTACCTATCTACCCTAAACTCACCTACACTCCAACACCTACCTACTTACCTATCTACCTACCCTAAACGTACCTGCCTGTCTGCCTACCAACGTACCTGTCTGCCTGCCTGCTTACCAACGTATCTGCCTTCCAACGTAATGCCTGTCTGCCTACCCGTTCTGCCTGCCCGCCAGCCTACCCGGTCTGCCTGCCTGCCTATTGGTTCTGTCTGCCTGCCTACCTACCTACATGCCCGTTCTGCTTGCCTGTCTTCTTACCCGTTCTGTTTACCTGTCTGCCTACCAGTTCTGCTTGCCTGCCTGCCTACCTGTTCTACCCGCCTACCTGTTCTATTTGCCTACCCGTTCTGCATGCCTGCCGGCCTGCCTACCCGTTCTGCCTGCCGAAATGCCAGCTCTGCCTGTCTAGCTGTCTGCCCGTTCTGCCTGCCTGAATGCATGCCCGTTCTGCCTGCCTGCCAGTTCTGCCTGTCTGCCTGCGCGTTATGCCTGCCCGGTCTGCCTGTCCGTTCTGCCTGCCGCCTACCTGCCCGTTCTGTCTGCCTGCCAGCCAATTCTGTCGCCTGCCTGCCTGCCCGTTCTGCCTGCCTGCCCGTTCTGCATGCCTACCTGCCTGTCCGTTCTGTCTGCCTGCCCGCCCGATCTGCCTGCCTGTCTGCCAACCCGTTCTGCCTGTCTACATGCCTGCCCATTCTGCCTGCCTGCCCGTTCTGCCTGTCTGCCTAACTGCCCGTTCTGCCTGCCTGCCTGCCTACCTGCCTGTCCATTCTGCCTTCTGCCTACCTGCCAGCCCGTTCTGTCTGTCGGCCTGCCTGCCTTTTCTGCCTGCCTGCCAGCCCGCTCTGCCTGCTTGTCTGCCCGTTCTGCCTGCCTGTCTGCCTGCCCGTTTTGCCTGCTTGCCTGCCTGCCCGTTCTGCTGCCTGCCTGTCCGTTCTGCCTGCCTGCCTTCCCGTTCTGCCCGGCTTCCCGTTCTGCTTGCCCGTTCTGCCTGCCTGCCCGTTATGTCTGCCTGGACCGCGTGCCAGTTCTGCCTGCCCGGTCTGCCTTGACTTCCCGTTCTGCCTTGCCTGTCCTACCCTGTCTGCCTGCCTATAACCGTATACTACTACTGTAGGTAGGTAAGTATGTAGGTGGGTAGGTGCAGAAAACTGTACAATGTTTTCCAGTTTTGTAGTGTATTCCTTTCTTCCAAAGGATAACCCTTTCTAGAACATATTTAGATCCTCTAAGCGGTTTACCAGTACTCTTGTGTGGTCGGTTTCAGCCTTGCGTGGAAATATCATGCAGTCAATCTATTTCTTCATACCCCAACGGGCAAGGGCCGATGTGGTAGGGTAGGGTAGGGTAGGGTAGAGTAGAGTAGGGTAAGGTAGGGTAGGGTAGAGGGTAGGGTAGGGTTGGGTATTAGGATATTAGGATATAAGGTTAGGGTAGGGTAGGGGTAGGGTACCTACCTACCTGCCTACCCACCAGTCAGGCCCGCCCGCCCGCCCGCCTGCAAGCACAACCACGCACCAACCCGGCCACCCACCTATCTACCTAAAATCTACCTACCTACTTTGCTATATCTAACTTCATACCTACCTACCTGCTTACCTTACTAATTACCTCCCTGCTCACCTACCAACTAGCCTGTCTACCTGCCTGCCTACCTACTTACCGTCTGAACCTACCTACCTACTTACCTGCCTGCCTACCTTCCCTAAAGACCTGCCTACCTGTCTGCCTGCCTACATACCTACCTATCCGACTACCTACCAACCTAAAACCTTACACGACTACTGTATGTATGTAAGTATGTAAATAAGTAGGAAGGTAGGTAAGTAGGTAAGTAGGTTGATAGGTAGGTAGAATTCACTATTCATTGGTGTTTCAGACCCTTACTACAAAAACTGACATTACCAAATATTAGTTCTTCCCCCGAACCATAAGAGATTGGAATGCCCATCCCGATTCGATTATTTCGACAGCTGAAGGTGCTGATAACGGTGTAGCTAAGTTTACCTCTTTGGTTAGAGCTAGGACCTTACTTCCCATATCACAGTTCCTGGTGTATGAATGTCATTTGACCTGCCACCAGTAACAATTCTGATTCTGATACTTTGCCTTGGCAGCCTTAGATCTTCCAAGCGGTTTACCAGTACTCGTGTGCGGTCGGTTTCAGCTCTGCGTGAAATCATGCAGCCCAACTATTTCGTCAAGCTCCACTGGACGGGGGCCGGTAGGTAGGGCGGGCGGGCAGAGAAGCAGGCATGCAGGTGTTAGTAGGTAGGTAAATAGGGAGGTAGATAAGAAGGTAGGTATGTAGGTAGTTACCTACCTGGAAAGGCAGGTGGGTGGACACGTAGGTATGTAGGTAGGTTGTGGGGGTTAGTATTTGGGATTGTAGGAAGGTAAGTTGATAGGTATGGCGGGTAGGTAGGTAGGTAGGTAAGAATATTGGTAGTTAGGTAGATAGGGTGGGTTACCTGAAACCGACATTACTACCGCAGGCAGGCAGGCAGGCACACACGCACGCACCTGTCTACACAAAACACACCGACCCTCCCCTCCCTACCTACCTGTCTGCCTACCTATCACCTACATACGTATATAACTACGTACATAACTACCTACATATCTACCCCAAACTCACCTACACTCCAACACCTACCTACTTACCTACCTACCTACCCGAAACGTACCCGTCTGTCTGCCTACCAACGTACCTGTCTGCCTGCCTGCTTACCAACGTACCTGTATGCATGCCTGCCAACGTACCTGCCTACCTGCCTACCTACCTACCAACGTATCTGCCTGCCACCGTACAGCCTGCCTACCCGTTCTGCCTGCCTGCCAGCCTACTCGTTCTGCCAGCCTGCCTCTTGGTTCTGTCTGCCTGCCTACCTACCTACCCGTTCTGCTTGCCTGTCTTCCTACCCGTTCTGTTTACCTGTCTGCCTACCCGTTCTGCTTGTCTGCCTGCCTACCTGTTCTACCTGCCTAACTGTTCTATTTGCCTACCCGTTCTGCCTGCCTGCCAGCCTACTCGTTCTGCCAGCCTGCCTCTTGGTTCTGTCTGCCTGCCTACCTACCTACCCGTTCTGCTTGCCTGTCTTCCTACCCGTTCTGTTTACCTGTCTGCCTACCCGTTCTGCTTGTCTGCCTGCCTACCTGTTCTACCTGCCTAACTGTTCTATTTGCCTACCCGTACTGCCTGCCTACCGGCCTGCCTACCCGTTCTGCCTGCCGACATGCCCGCTCTGCCTGAATACCTGCCTGCCGGTTCTGCCTGCCTGCATGCATGCCCGTTCTGCCTGCCTGCCAGTTCTGCCTGTCTGCCGGCGCGTTATGCCTGCCTGGTCTGCCTGTCCGTTCTGCCTACCTTGCCCTGTCTGCCTGCCTTTAAACGTATACTTCCACTATAGGTAGGTAAGTTAGTAGGTGGGAAGGTAGGTAGGTATCTATCTACACAAAATCCACATACCCTCCCTGACATACCTACCTACCTACCCATAGTCCCGCCCGCATGCCAGCCTGCCAGCCCACCCACCAACCAACTTAACCACCCATCTTCCTGCCTAAAATCTAAATACCTTCCTACCCAACTATCTACCTTCCTACGCAACTTCCTACCTTCATACCTACCTGCCTGCCTACCTGACTTATAACCCGACCGTGCCTGCCTGCTTGCCAAAGACCCGCCTGCCATCCAACTCCTAATATCCCACTCCTACCTATCTACCAACCTACCTTTGCCGGCCTCGGTAGCTCGGTCGGATGCGCGTCTAACTCGTGATCAGGAAGACGCAGGTTAGATACCTGCCGGGGTCGGCAACAGTCTTTCGTGGAGATTGATCATGAAATCTTTTCTACGGTCATTCTCTCCCTTTCGCTGATTCAAGAAAGGCAGTTGTCAGTTTCTGGCGAAAGAATGTGCACTGTACTGAGTAACCGCTTACGTGTAAGTCTGTCCTGGAAAAGTGTGGCTAGGTAAACTGACCGGCTCAAAAATGACCTAACTAGTGTTGACTGGGCCGTGAAACTCAAATTCAAACAAACAAAACCTACCTACCTACCCCCCCCCCACACACACCTACCTACTTACATACCCCCCAAAAACGACCTTCCTACCGACCTACCTACCTACTTACCTACTTACAGTAGTAGTATGCGGTTATAGGCAGGCAGACCGGGTAGGTAGGCAAGGCAGAACGGGAAGGCAAGGCAGGCCGGGCAGGCAGAACGGACACGCAGGCCAGGCAGACAGAACGGGCAAGCCGAAGGGGCAGACAGGCAGATCGGGAAGGCAGGCAGGCAGAACGGGCAGGCAAGCATAGGAATGGGCAGGCAGGCAAGCAGGAAGAACGCGCAGGCAGACAGGCAGGCAGAACGGGCAGACAGGCAGGCAGGCAGAGCGGGCAGGCAGGCAGGCAGAGCGGGCAGGCAGGCAGGCAGAACGGGCAGGCAGGCAGACAGAACGGGCTGGCTGGTAGGCAGAAGGCAGAAAAGGCAGGCAGGTAGGCAGGCAGTCAGTCAGACCGAAAGGGCAATTAGACAGGCCGAACGGCACGGCAGGCAGAACGGGCAGGCATGCCGACAGGCAGAATGGGCAGGCAGGCAGAACGGACAGGCAGTCAGAACGTGCAGGCAGGCAGACTGGCAGAATGGGCAGGCAGGCAGACAGGCAGAACGGGCAGGCAGGCAGAACGGGCAAGCAGGAAGATCGGGCAGGCAGTCAGTCTTGCAGAATGGGCAGGCAGACAGACAGGCAGAACAAGCAGACAGAACGGGCAGGCAGGCAGAACGGGCAGGCAGAACAGGCAGGCAGGCAGAACGGGCTGGCAGGCAGGCAGGCAGGCAGGCAGTCCGAATGGGCAGACAGGTAGGCAGGCAGAACAGGCAGGCAGGCAGAACGGTCAGTCAGTCAGGTAGGCAGGTGGCAGAATTGGCTGGCAGACAGGCAGAACAGACAGGTAGGAGGCAGACAGAACGGACAGGCAGGCAGACCAGGCAGGCAAAACGGGCATGCAAGCAGGCAGACAGAACGAACAGGCAGGTAGACAGGCAGAACGGGCAGGCAGGCAGACAGGCAGAGCGGGCATGTAGGCAGGCAGAACGGGTGGGCGGTCCGGCAGAACGGGTAGGCAGGTAGAACAGGCAGGCGGGCAAGCAGAACGGTTAGGCAGAAAGGCAAGCAGAACGGATAGGCAGACAGGCAAGCTGAACGGGTAGGTAGGCAGGCAGGAAGACAGAACCAATAGGCAGGCAGGCAGAACGGGAAGGCTGGCAGGCAGGCAGAACGGGTAGACAGGCAGGCAGTATGGGGGCAGACACGCACGTTGGTAGGAAGGCAGGTAGGTACGTTGGTAGGCAGGCAGGCAGGTACGTTGGCAGGCGTGCAGACAGGTACGTTGGTAGGCAGGCAGACAGGTACGTTGGTAGGCAGACAGGCAGGTACGTTTCGGGTAGGTAGATAGGCAGGTGTGGGAGTGTAGGTGAGTTTGGGTTAGATAGATAGGTAGTTATGTACGTAGTTAGGTACGTAGTTAGGTACGTATGTAGGTGATAGGTAAGCAAGACAAGTAGGTATGGAGGGGAGGGGAGGGTCGGTGTGTTTTGTGTAGATAGGTGCGTGTGTTCGTGCCTGTCTGCCTGCAGTAGTAAAGTACGGTTTCAGGTGGTAGGTAGGTACCCTCCCACCCTATTCAACCTACCTATCTGCCGACATTCTTACCTACCTACCTACCCAACCGCCATACCTGCCAACTTACCTTCCTACAATCCCAAATACTAACCCCCACATCATACATACGTGTCCATCTACCTGGCTTTCCAGGTAGGTAACTACCTACATACCTACCTTCCTATCTACCTCCCTATTTACCTACCTACTAGCCCCTGCATGCCTGCTTGTCTGTCCGCCCACGTTACCTACCGACCCCCGCCCATCGGGGCTTGACGAAATAGATGGGCTGCATGATGCTTCCACGCAGAGCTGAAACCGACCGCACACGAGTACTGGTATACCGCTTGGAAGATCTAAGGCTGCCAAGGCAAAGTATCAGAATGAGAACTGTTACTGTTGACACGTCAAATGACATTCATACACCAGGACCTGTGATATGTGAAGTTATTCCCTAGCTCTAACCAAAGAGGTAAACTTAGTTACACAGTCATCAGCACCTTCAGCTGTCGAAATAATCGAATCGGGATGGACATTCCAATTTCTAGAGTTTCGGGGGAAGAACGATTCTTTATAAATGTCTGTTCTTGCAGTAAGGGTCTGAAACGCCAATGAATGGTGATTTCTACCTACCTACCAACCTACCTACCTACTTACCTACATACATACAGTAGTAGTGTACGGGTAGAATTGCTGCGATTCGGACCATCCATGCTTATAAATCCTTTGGGCGACAGGGCTTCAGATGTTATTTCATCTCAATGTCGGGTAAAGGTCCCACAAAATTGGAAGCAACGTGTCCAAAATGTTAGGTAAAGTGTTGACGGAGTTGTTAAACCTCAAAACAAACCTACCTACCAAAATTGGAAGCAACGTGTCCAAAATGTTATATGAAGTGTTGACGGAGTCGTTAAACCTCAAATTAAACCTACCTACCTACCTACCTGCCTGCCTGCATGCCTAACAACCTACATACTTACATACATACAGTAGTAGTGTACGGTTTTAGGTAGGTAGGTAGTCAGGTAGGTAAGTAGGCAGGCAGACAGGAAGGCAGGTAGATAGATAGGTGGGTAGGTAGGTCTTTAGGGAAGGTAGGCAGGCAGGTAAATAGGTAGGTAGGTTCAGAAGGTATGTAGGTACGCAGGCAGGTAGACAGGCTAGCTGGTAGGTGGGCAGGGAGGTAATTAGAAAGGTAGGCAGGTTGGTAGGTATGAAGTTAGGTAGGTAGCAAGGTAGGTAGGTAGGTCGATTTTAGGTAGGTAGATGGGTGGCCGGGTTGGTGGGTTGGCTTGCAGGCAGACAGGCGGTCGGTCGGGCGGGCCTGACAGGTGGGTAGGCAGGTAGGTGGGTTTTGTGTACCCTACCCTACCCTATACCCTACCCTACCCTACCTGCTTTTCCAGGTAGGTAACTTCCTACATACCTGCCATGCCCTGCCCTGTCCTGCCCTGCCCACATACATACATCGGCCCTTGCCCGTTGGGGCATGAAGAAACAGATTGGCCTCATGATGCTTCCACGCAGAGCTGAAACCGACCGCACAAGAGTACTGGTATACCGCTTAGAAGATCTAAATATGTTCTGTAAAAGGTTATCCTTTGACAGCAAGGAATGCACTACAAAATTGAAATATGGTTTTCTGGACCAGACTAACTAGTTTCGGCCAATTATGCCTCATCAATGACGCTCAAATATTTTCAAAATTTCACAATGGAATCAATGATCCGAAATGAAAAGAAAATATAAACTACACTATGGTGTAGGGCAGGAAGACTTTTTACGGCCGCCACACATTCCCAGACACCAGCTGTAGTGACGTTAAATATGTTCTAGAAAGGGTTAACCTTTGGAAGCAAGGAATACACTACAGAACAGGGAAAACATGGAGCGTGCAGGTTTTCTGGGCCAGACCAGCTAGTTTCGGTCAATTAGGCCTCATCAGTGACCCTCATGTATTTTCAAAATTTCACAATGGAATCAATGATCCCAAAGGACAAGAAAATATCAATTGCACTATTGTGTAGGGCAGGGAGACTTTTACGGCCGCCACACATTCCCAGACACCAGCTGTAGTGACGTTATATATGTTATAGAAAGGGGTATCCTTTGGAAGCAAGGAATACACTTCAAAACTGGAACACATGGCGTGTACAGGCTTTCTCGGCCAGACTAGCTACTTCCGGTCAATTAGGCCTCATCAGTGGCACTCAAATATTTTCAAAATTTCACAATGGAATCAATGATCCCAAAGGACAAGAAAATATAAACTACACTATGGTGTACGGCAAGGAGACTTTTACGGCCACCAAACATTCACAGACACCAGCTGTAGTGACGTTAAATATATTCTAGAAAGGAAGCAAGGGAATGAAAACATGGAGAATACAGGTTTTCTGGGGCAGACTAGCTAGTTTCGGTCAATTATGCCTCATCAATGACCCTCAAATATTTTCAAAAATTTCACAATGGAATCAATGATCACAAAGGACAAGAAAATATAAACTACACTTTGGTGTAGGGCAGGGAGACATTTTACCGCCGCCACACATTCCCAGATACCAGCTGTAGTGACGTTATATATGTTATAGAAAGGGTTGTCCTTTGGAAGCAAGGAATACACTACAAAACTGGAAAACATGGAGTGTACAGGTTTTCTGGGCCAAACTAGCTAGTTTCGTTCAATTAGGCCTCATCAGTGACCCTCAAATATTTTCAAAATTTCACAATGGAATCAATGAGCCCCAAGGACAAGAAGTTATAAACTACACTATGGTAAGCCTGCCCACGCAAAGCGGTGCGAGTCGGACCGTCCATGCCTATAAACCCTGTTGGTTTCTTTGGACGATAGGGCTTGAGAAGTAAGGAGTTAGAAGTTAGAATGTTAGAAATGTCTTGTGCTAACAGGTATACTCAGCACATGTAATACAGCCACGTCCATCGGGGCTTGGAAAATAGATTGCGCTCCATGGTGCTTCCACGAAGAGCTGAAACCGATCGCACATGAGTACTCATACAGCGCTAACGAGTGGCAAAGTGGTGCGAGTCAGACCGATTATGCATATAAACCCTATTGGTTTCATTGGGCTGCAGGGCTTGAGATGTAATTTCATCTCAATGTCGGGTAAAAATCCACAAAATTGGAAGCAAGGTCCTCAAAATTATGCCTTTCATAAAAAAGTATCTTACAGCCATGTAGCTTTTGTTTGTTTGTTTGATTTGAGGTTTAACGTCCCCGTCAACACTGTAAAGGTCATTTTGGAGACGTTGCTTCCAATTTCGTGGGACTTTTACCCGACATTGAGATGAAATGACATCTCAAGCCCTGTCGCCCAATGAAACCAATATGGTTTATACGCATGCATGGACGGTCCAACTCGTGTGCACCGCTTTGCCTGGGCAGGCTTAGATCATCTAAGCCGTTTACCAGTACTCGTGTGCGGGTCGGATTCAGCTCTGCGTGGAAGCATCATGCAGCCCATATATTTCTTCGAGCCCGATGGGCGGGGGCCGGACAGCCATGTAGCTTACTTCTGCGCATCTGCGAAATCTGCGCACTAGGATAAGATTTAGTCATTGAAGTTCGACGTGAAGATAACAGTAACAGCAGCATTTCCGCTACTACTACCAGCAGTAGCAGTAACGCTTATTCAGTCCTTCAAATAAATCTTGTTTCATTGCGCGCATCTTTTATGAAATGAGCACCCACTCGATATACCGTGAGACCAAAATTCCATTTCACATCGCAATGGTCCGAGTCTGGCTCGGGTCACATGTGAGATGCCAAGTTCTGCAACGGAATGTCAGGTGGTTTTGGTCCGGTTACACCGGTTTTTGCCCACCTCCTGAATAAACTTTCGGCTCAATATACGTGAAATAATCTTGAAAGGGTCGCTAAACCAAAGCCAAAATGGATAATAACATCTATGTGCAAAGCTAATACTTGTACGTGGTATCGATTGACAACGTCACGCTATTCAACTTCCCGGCATGCTTATGCATCTAAATGATTTTTTTGTGAATGTAAATTGGCGTGTTTTGAATTTTAGCATATGAATATACTTTTACACACATAAAACATCTTAAGCATTTAAAGCGAAAATACATCATAAAAAAGTTCATGCATCTAAAATCATTTTTGATTATTTAAAGCTAAAATATAATTGTAATTATATTTTTCATTTAAAACAATTCTATAGCAGTTAAACAAACATTTGTACATCTGAAACAAAAAAATTATTGAACCTAAAACATTTTATACCATTTAAAGCTAAAATAAAAATCAAATTAAAGTTTGCAATTAAAACAATTATATTGCAGTTAAAATAAAAAAATACATCTAAAACAAAAAATATTGCACCTACATAACGATTTTGCATTCAAATACTTCAATATATCATTTAAATGTTTTTTATGCATATAAATTTTATTTATTGAATTTTGCAACATATCCCACGCCATAAGCTGCGTTCGCTAACTACATGCTCGCCACACAATTACGCTTATTTCACCCGATATAATATTATCCCAAGTGACCCTGCGCTCAATGTGACTCAAGTTTATTATAAGTACTGGGGAATAGAGAGTGAAAACTTGAACCACAGAATGCAAAATCAAACATGCATATCAAACGTGCTACCTTTATTTTTTTTTTTTTTTAAATGCCAATTCATAATCTGAACTGTCACCGGCTACACGCCAAACGACATCCACACAGCAGGATCCGACCCAACACTCCAAACACTCCTTTTTTTAATCATGGATAGCATACCACAAAAGATCTGTGTGAATATGAACCTGCTCCGATAAAGCATATTAGCTCTACTACCTTGATTGCAAATGTTAAATATTAAAGTAGACCTGTAATTAGCAAACTTCCAGTCCAAACTGTTTCAAGCAAACACCTATGAAATAGCCAAAAAGTACTTGTAAAAGACAGGTGCTTGCATAATACAGGTAGATTCTCACTACATTACAATTACTGGGATCCAAATTATGCGCGCTTCCAGACAAGTAATTACTTAATACAGGCGGCCTAAATGCCGACTCAAATTTTATAGCCGGTTTAGGAAATCGGAGTCCAAACATCCTCTGCTAAATCCATGCGAGTTGAAGGCTAGGTCGTCTCTCCGCGAAAAATTAACCCAATGTTCCGCTTGACTACTTAACTCGCCCATCGGGGCTTGAAGAAATAGATGGGCTGCATGATGCTTCCACGCACAGCTGAATCCGGCCGCACACGAGTACTGGTAAACCGCTTATAGGATCTAATCCTGCCCAGCCAAAGCGGTGTGAGTCGGTCCGTCCATGCTAATAAACCCTATTGGTTTCTTTGGGCCACAGGGCTTGAGATGTCAATTCATCTCAATGTCGGGTAAAAGTCCTACAAAATTGGAAGCAACGTCTCCAAAATGACCTATACAGTGTTGACGGGGACGTTAAACCTCAAATCAAACATTAACACAGAACTTGGGTCAAAACCCTTCCCCAAATAAGGAATTACTAGAAAAAAACCTTATTTCCAGGAACCTGAAGATGACCAAAACAAATCAGAGAAACACCCAGCCCCAACCCGCGTGAATAATTTCACTGGGAGATTAGTACTCCTGGGTAAGGATAAGGGTCGTCCCTGTTAAAGAACCACCAAAATTAAAAACCTGACAAATTAGACTTTTGCCAACCATCACTCCCTCTAATAGGCATATTTGGTCCAAAGTTGCCAGTAGACACCCATGGACCAGTGGACATGTTCATGGGAGGGAGTAAAGGTTAAACAGTGGAAATTACTTGCCCTAAAACACCTAGCAAGACAAACGCAAGATGTTTTATCGTAATTACCGGCCCGAAGTAGGCTCAAAACAGCCAAAATAACAGCTGAACCACAACACAAACCTAGCACCTAAAACGTCCCGATAAAGCGAAAATACTCCGCCGCAGTCAGTTGTAAACACATGTTACCTGAATGAACACTGGTTGAGCATCAAAAATCTCGCCACGTGTTTCTAAAGCTACCCGTGTAAAACCAATACACACATACCAGCCAAAATATATGTAACTTCAAGCGGAAAGTCAAATCCGCTGTCCAATCCCTTGTGTTTGAAATAGAAACAAAACAATCAACTCCCTAAAATGTTCTCTCACAAATGAACATTACACCGAAACATTTTGCTCCAGCTATCAAACAAACTTTCCGCCAACAAACCGTGGCAATCTGCACAATAAAACATTCCGCCCAAAATACATGTAACTTCAAGCGGGTTAAACACTCAATAAGTCAAATCAGCTGTTCTTTACCCCGTGTTTCACGTAGGAACAAAACAAACAGCTCTCTAAAATGTTCTCTCAAACATCAACATTACACCGAAAACATTTTGCTCCAGCCTGCCAGCTATCTAACAAACTTTTCGCCTAAACATTTGCAATTTTCGACCGTATCTACTGATTGCACAATTAAACATTCCGGCAAAAATACATGTAACTTCAAGCGGCTCTATAACTCTACAATTCAAAACAGCTGCTCAATTCCTTCTGAACATACTGTTACACCGAAAAAGTTTTGCTCGACCTATCGAACAAATTTCCGCGTGAAAGTTTGCAAAAAAACAGTGGCAGTCTCTTCAACCGTATCTACTGACTACATAAATAAACATGCTAAGAAAACTTGCCTACAATTTCAAAATCCAAAACTTACATCTCGACCACGCGCTCCACTAATGTTACGTGACAAACAAACAGCTCCCTAAAATGTTCTCTCACAAATGAACATTACAACGAAACATTTTGCTTCAGCTATCAATTACTACTGATACAACATGTAGAGACAATCAACATGAGTGTTGTCAATGCTTTGATTTATTCACTGCCTTGAGTTTCTGGAGTGCACTCTTCTATCACTGAAGTTGGGCTCGTCCATTCTGCTAAATATGGCACTCGTACACTTCGAAAAACACGTCCGTTCAGTCTGGTGGTTGCGACTCGAATGATTAAATAACGTCACATCACGCGAGACTCACTTGAGATATGTCATGCTTTATTGCGCACGCGTCACCTCGGCATACCTTATACCTATACGTCGAAACGCCCGGAAACGACAATCGGCGTGATTCACGCTGAAGTGCGATTTGTCACTGAAACGCATATGTCAGTCGCTCAGACGCCAATTTACGTGTTTCATGCACCAGCGTAAGTGTTCCGTGCTGTGTCAACGCGTTAACTTTGGTCACGACAGGGACGTTTAGCTCTCAAAAGTGCATCGCATAAGGGCGACGAACAGTGTTAGTGCTTATTAGTCGGTATTTATCTACAGGTACAGTGTAGCAGCTGCCGGCGGAAATTTGTTTCGCATATGCGTCTGAAGGTTGAAATGATCTTGACGTACTGACGTCGGTCTTCCGCTACGTCGACGTCCACTAGCGTCTTCTGTATATAGTAAGATGTCGCTCCAATAGACGATATATCCCACGCATGTGGCGGCGCCCAAAATCAGAGTCAACGCCATCCGCTTTCCGACCAGCTTCTAACTGTCCAGGGGCATCCTTACGATCCTTTAATGAAAAAATGTTGCAATACGCTCTCACTTAATGCTTTTTTGAGAACCAATTTCAGTTTCTTCTTTTCTAGGCACGATGTTACAATACACATCAAAAAGTTTGATCCTGAACATGTGGTTTCTATCCGTACTGGTGTGAAGGTGGTGCACAGGATCGACGTGGCCGGACTGACAACCAGACGTCACGGTTGATTGATTTAACCTTTTTAGCTTAAGGGCATGGTACCTATAAGCATGATGTAATCATGCAATCGTTTGGTTTCAGAATCAAAGCACTGAGAGTGTAGTTTGGAATAATAGTCTTAGGCTGAGATTTAAACTTGAAATTCCAAACAAATAGTGAAGATTTTGATAAGAAGACGCGTTCTGTAGCGTCTGATCTTGATCCACACTGTTTGCCTAGCTCACCCTATGATTCCACGATAATTCTCTTCAGTCTTATGGAATACCCTGATCTCACAGCGGCTATTTTCTACAAGACAAAAGGTTATTCTGACAAGTCAGTGATAGTCACACAGACGTTAGCACTGAAACCCTTTTCTTATTAGCAACTTCAGGTCGAATGCCAAACAATCAACCCAAACATAGCCGCGTCGTTTGTCAGTGTTGGGTACATGTAAGTGTTATCTGTAAAATCTGCACATGAATCAAATGTTGGATCTGGCAAACAATGTAAACTCAGATCAAACGCCACAGAACACGGTGCTGATCTTATTTTACCCTTTTTTGCATTAGTTACTAACATTTTAAGTTTAAACGAATCAGTCCAAGTCCCCGTTCATGACCAGCCTGCATGTAGAGACAATCAGCATGAGTGTTGTCAATGCTTTGATTTATTCACTGCCTTGAGTTTCTGGAGTGCACTCTTCTATCACTGAAGTTGGGCTCGTCCATTCTGCTAAATATGGCACCCAGAATTATATCACAGGACCTACACTAGTTATCTGTACCATATTCCAGGGTTGAAAGGGACAGCCCTTCTTTCCAATTTCTCCACGCAAAGTCAATATACACCTGAGTTGTAACTGACCTAAACTTGACCTCGAAAGTCAGAAAGAAGGCCCATTAATATTCTTGTCTGCGGCTGACCTGGTCCAACAGCTGGCTGGTCTTTAAGGATTAAATATTGACAGCACTGATAGAAAACAGTGTAAAACCTGAGCAGACTGCTGAGCAGACGCCGCATTGATCTGGGTATACAGTCTTCGCCAAACCCGTCGCATGATGCAGCTGATTCATATGAAATGCTGAGTCGTAAGATAAAATCGTCAAGTCGTCTGCTTCAAAAGTTTGTATTACGCTTATAGGATAACTAATACGCTTGTACAATTTTGATTACTGCGCCAAACCGGACTACATTTTGTGCGGACTCATATTTCTATGGCGGTCAAAGCCGGAAGAAAGCCTGAATTACTTTAAAACCTGCAGGATAGCTAGAAATGACCTGTCATTAAAAAGATGCCTCGCATCTGGAAAATTAACAAATTGCACACGACATACAAAGAGGGTTTGCTTAGTTTTTGCAACTTATACTTAATACTCAAATTAAAGTCCTTAAGGCCCATTCCTGTTTTTACGCTGGTTATTACTGGGGTCCCCGAAATTTTTGCGGTGGCCTATAGTAATCACCCTGTCCGTCCATCTGTCTGCCTGTCTGTCCATCCACATTTTTAGCTCACCAGAGCCGAAGGCTCCGGGGCAGCTTATAGGATGGACATTGTCCGTCGTCGTCGTCGTCTGCGTCGTCGTCGTTAACACTTTCGAACGACATCTCCTCTGAAGCCGCTGGGCCCATCGGGCCCAAATTTCATCTGTAGCATCCTTGGGTAGGGGATTGAAGGTTTGTGTTGTTTATGAAATTCGGCTCACTAGTTTGGTTGCTATGGCAACTTAGAGTTTCCATAGATTTATAATGGGGAAAATTGAAAAATGGCATTTACTGCCAAACCGTTGCAGATATTTTGACAAAACTTCCATAGAAATATTCCTTAGGCAATCTACTATCTGCCATATGATTTTAGGCCTACAGGTCATTTTTATTGGTTGCCATGGAAACCAAAATGCAAAAAAAAAAAAAAAATAATAATAAAAAATACTTAAAAAATCATCTCCTCAGAAACCGTATGCTCTATGAGGCTGAGAGTTTATGGAAATATTCACCATATTTGCCTTTACAGGTTTTGTGTTTTTTTTTTTATGAAATTCGACTCTTTAGTTTGGTTTCTATGGCAACTTAGATTTTCCATAGACTTATAATGGGGAAAATTGAAAAATGGCATTAACTACAAAGCCTTTGCAGATATTTTGACAAAACTTTCATAGAAATGTTCCTTTAGTAAACTTCTCTCAGCCATATGCTTTTATGTCAACCTGGGGGTCCAGCAGGTTGTGCCGGGGCCATGCCCCGCCCCCAGTACTTCATTAAATGCCTTATATCCCAGAACCCTTACAGATCCCCACCCCTAAACCATATATATTCTTGTTCCTATTGATAAGACGCATTCAGTGACACCAACCTGGAGGTCCTCCGGGATGTGCCAAGGCCATGCCCCACCCCCTCCACTTCATCAAAGGCCCAATATCTCGGAAACCATTCAGATCCCCACCCCTGAACCCTATATACTCTTGTTCCTTATGATAAGACCCATTCAGTGGCATCGAACTGGGGGTCCCCCGGGATGTGCCGGGGCCATGTCCCACCCCTCCATTTCATAAAAGGCCCAATGTCTCGGAATCCTTACAGATCCCCACCCCTAAACCATATATATTCTTGCTCCTTATGATAAGACACATTCATTGACACCAAATTGGGGGTCTTCCGGGGTGCGCCGGAGACATGCCCCACCCCTTCACTTCACAAAAGGCCATATATCTCAGAAACTGTTCAGATCCCCACCCCTAAACCATATATGTTCTTGTTCATTATGATAAGACACATTCAGTGACACCAACCTGGGGGTCCCCACCCCATCCATTTCATAATATCACAATATCTCGGAAACCTTATAGATCCCCACCCTAAACCATATATATTCTTGTACCTTATGGTAAGACACATTCATTGACACCAACCTGTGGGTCTCCCTGGGCCTTGCCCCACCCCCTGCACTTCACAAAAGGCCTTATATCTCAGAAACTGTTCAGAGCCCCACCCCTAAACCATATATACTGAGTCAAAAAAGTAACTATACCAACTTCCGGGTGAAACTTACAAAATATCAGATAGCTAATGAGTTAAATATGGCTGTAGGCATGGGAATCGGACGTTTAGCTAGAGAATGCTCAAACTTGTATTTGCTCAGACCTTTCTACCCAAGAGTTGTCTTGCAATATGTGCCTAGAACGCTTTTGGAAGAAATGGGCATTGCGCATGCGCAGATAATCTCTTTTGTGTCTATGATGGAAGACGTTATCCTCTGAACATCGGATAACACTTTAATTTTACAATATTTCGTGATCTAGCATTATAAGCAAGGATTTAATTTGTGAAATTCTCAGATTATCTCCCTTGCAATTAAAAATATAGCAATTTTCGAACTGTTGTTATTCTTATACCTGTCAATCATTTTTTGTCATCTTAAAATAAAACGCCTTGTTTCCACCATCGCTTTTCATCGAGATGGTAAATAATGCAGAAAATTCGTGTAGCATGTAGCACTACCGATTGCGATTTTCTATGGAGTTTCCAATGAAAGCATTTGACACAACTTCTAATAATCGGAGGTCAATACGTGATCGCCTGTTTCTCGTAGCCGATGCAACTAAAGTTCCTAATCTTTTGTGAATCGACGCAAAGGGTATCTAATGAAATGTAACATGTATCAAATTTTAGAAATCTCGGGTAAGGTGAATTTTTTATGATGTTAAATCATAGCACTTTTCATAATTTTCTCCGCGAAAATGACACAGTGACCCCTTGGGTGTTTAGAGCAATACTTTACGATAATGGGTTTAAGTAAAGCAAAAACAAATGTAGCTTTTGCACAGAAAAATGGGTCCTATTACCAAAACATAACAAATTTTGTGTTGTTTTCATCTGTAGTAACTATGGCAACAGAAGCAATTTTAGGTATAGGAACTTTTTTGACTGAGTATATATTCATCTTCCTTATGGTAAGACGCATTCATTGACACCAGCTTGTGAGTCCCCTGGGCATGCCCGGGCCTTGCCCCACCGCTTGACTTCATTAAAAGTCATATATCTCAGAAATAGTTCAGATCCCCACCCCTAAACCATATATATTCTTGTTCCTTATGATAAGACTCGTTCAGTCACACCAACTTGGGGGTCTCTTTGTGCTGAGGCAATGTGCCCCGCCCTTCCACTTCATAAAAGGCCATATATTTCAGAAACCATTCAAATCCCCACCCCATATTCATATATGTTCTTGTTCCTTATTATTAGCACACCTACTGTAGGGGTGTCCGCAGGGGCCAGTCCTCCCCTTTCCACTTTATGAAAGGATATCTTGGAAACCGTTCAGATTCCCACCCCTAAACCATTTATCATGAAAGGATATCTTGGAAACCGTTCAGATTCCCACCCCTAAACCATTTATATACTTGGTCCTTATGATAAGACACATTTAGGGACAACAATCTTGGGCTTTCCTGGGAACGACAGGGCGTGCTCCAACCCCTCCACTTATATCTCCAGCCATGCAGATCCCCATTGCTAAACCATATATATTCTTGTTCTTTGTGATAAGACACATTTAGTGATACCAACCAGGGCTCCATTGGGTCCATGCCCCACCCCATCTACTTCATAAAATGCCTAATGTTTCATATACTGAGTCCACATGGGTGCTCATTTGGATATGGGGGTTCATTTGGCAGATTAAAATGATATCATGTTAAAATACATGGCTGCAATTGGGCAGTGCCCACCTGAGCTCGGGTGAGCATAGTGGCCCATGGGCCTCTTGTTTCATGTTTTTCTTAATAACTTAAAAACCATCAACCGCAACAACTTCAAACTTTACACATACGTTCAGAATAATATATATTACACAGTTTCACGACAAGTTAGGTAACTCTAACTATAATACTCTTAGAGTTATGGCCCTTTGAAATACTTAACAATTCAGGTTGTTTTTTTTTTTCGTATTTTTTCCATCTTTATTTCAGAACCCTATATATATATATACGCCAAGTTCTGCAACGGAAGGTCAGGTGTTTTTTTCTCCGGGTACTCCGGTTTTCGCCCGCCTCTGATTAACGACCGGCTCGATATGAGTGAAAGAATCTTGAAAGGGCCGTAAAACCAAAACAAAAAAAAAAAAATAGTCCCGATGGGCGGGGAAAATGGAATTACAAGGGTATACATTATGGGGGCGCCGTTTTACTATTTAATCCGTATTTATGGATATCCATAATAAAAAAAAGTCCCGATGGGCGGGGAAAATGGAATTACAAGGGTATACACTATGGGGTGCCGTTTTACTATTTAATCCGTATTTATGGATATCCATAATTCGAACTATGGATATCCATAATTCGAATTAAGGACATCCATTATTATTTCTGGATTTATTGATGTCCATAAATCGAATTATGGATATTCATTATTCGGCTGATTTTTGGATATCCATAAATCAAATTATGGATATCCATAAATCGAATTATGGATATCCATAAATCGATTTATGGATATCATTAATTTAGATCGAAATATGGATATCCATAAATCGAATTATGGATAGCCTTAATTCGATTTATGGATATCTATTATTCGGCTGATTTATGGATATCCATAAATCGAATTATTGATATCCCTAATTCTCCTCTGCAAATAAACATAATGAATAATGACTGCTCCCTTTGCAAAAAAAAAAAAAAAAAAAAAACTATTCGCGTCATATTTCCGATTTAGGTGTGTAATTAAAGCCGGGATGGATGTGGAGGTAATGTCGGGTAGGCTAAGTGGTGGCCCATGGTGTGGGAGAGATATGTTTTGTTTGATTTGAGGTTTAACGTCCCCTTCAATATTATTTAGGTCCTTTTGGAGACGTTGCTTCCAATTAAGTTGGTCATTAAGCCTTCATTGAGATTAAATGACATCTCAATCCCGCCGGCTTCGGTAGCTCAGTCGGATGCGCGTCTGACTGGTGATCCGGAGGAAGCGGGTTCGATACCTGCCGGGGTCGGCAACATTCTTTCGTGGAGATTGATCATGAAATCTTTTCTACGGTCATTTTCTCCCTTCCGCTGATTCAAGAAGGGCAGTTGTCAGTTTCTGGCGAAAGAATGTGTACTACTGTACTGGTTAACTGCTTACGTATAAGCCTACCCAGGAAAAGTGGCGATAGGTAGACTGACCGGCTCAAAAATTACCTAAATTAGTGTTGACTGTGCCGTTAAACTCAAATACAAACAAACAAACACACATCTCAATCCCTGTCGCCCATTGACTCGCACGACTTTGTTTGGACAGACTTAGACCTTCTTAACGGTTTACCAGTACTCTCAGCTCATGCAGGCAAATCTATTTCTCAAAGCCCCAATGGGCGGGGGCCAGGAGATATATCTGAATCTGCCTGGTACTCCGTACATCTCAAGTAGAGTATTTGTTTGTTTGATTTGAGGTTTAACGTCCCCGTCAACACTGTAAAGGTCATTTTGGAGACGTTGCTTCCTATTTTGTGGGACTTTTACCCGACCTTGAGATGAAATGACATCTCAAGCCCTGCCGCCCAATGAACCAATATGGTTTATTAACATGGACGGGCCGGCTCGTACCGCTTTGCCTGGGCAGACTTAGATCCTCTAAGCGGTTTACCAGTACTCGTGTGCGGGTCGGTTTCAGCTCTGCGTGGAAGCATCATGCAGCCCATCTATTTCTTCAAGCTCCGATGGGCGGGGGCCGTCTAGTAGAGTATTATATGGATATATGTTAATACTATAAATAACGACCATTGCATTTTTCTCCAGAAAGCATGCACGGATTGCCTGTTTGGATCATTATAATCTTACGTCCGATTAGGTGCGCAGTCCTTATAGAGGTGATTCCAGAGGGACCGGATGCGTTGGCCGGAATTTCCAGATCTTACGGCTGGTTCCAGTATTTAACTGCACACATGGCGGGCGTTCAGCTTATGCCGCCCGTTGCTTTGGAAGCCTTACGGGCTGAAAAGGCTGCACGGCAGATAGGTCCCTTTTCCCGGCCATCATCTTCCAGCAATGATGAAGACCTTGAAGAGTTTGAAGATTTTTACAATAAACAGTCACGTGTTTTAGGAAGAAATCATTAAACCAAAAGCTTTGGCGGTGATTTATGGATATCCATAATTCGATATCCATAAATCGATCTGAATTATGGATATCCGTAAATCGAATAATGGATATCCATAAATCAGAGGAATAATGGATATCCATAAATCGAATTAAGGATATCCATAATTCGAATTATGGATATCCATAAATCGAATTATGGATATCCATAATCGATCTGAATTAAGGATATCCATTAATTGAATTATGGATATCCATAATTCGATTTATGGATATCCATAATTCGATTTATGGATATCCATTATTCGGCTGATTTATGGATTTCCATAAGTCGAAATATGGATATCCATAATTCGATTATGGATATCTAAAAATACGGATTAAATATATATTCCATATTTATAGATACCCATAATCATTTATGGCTATCCATAATTCGAATTATGGATATCCATAATTCGAATTATCGATAGCCATAAATAATTATGGATATCATTAATTATTTATGGATATCCATAAATCGAACTGATTTAATGATATCCATAAATCGAATAATGGATATCCATTATTCGATTTATGGATATCCATAAATCGAAGTGAATTAATGATATCCATAAATCGAATTGTGTGTGTGTGTGTGTGTGTGTGTTTGTGTGTGTGTGTATGCATTCGGGTTTAAGGTCGCTTTCAACATTTTTTCAGTCATATCACAACGGTGTCTGGTTGCGACAGGGAGCTCAATGCTCACTTTTTATAGTGCTGCCACACTGAAGTATCAAGTCCCAGACACATTAAATGATACCAAACCCAGTCATATTATCCAGACACTGGGTCGACCAGTCCTAGCTCTACCCCGTAAATCTGAGTGCCAAGCGATGAGCAGCTAGTACCATTGTTAACGACTTTGATATGTCGCGGCCCGGGATCGAACCCGTGACCTCCCGTTCCCTGGAGCGGACACTCTACCAACTGAGCTATCGGGGGCGGTTCCATAAATCGAACAATGAATATCCATTATTCGATTTATGGATGTCCATAAATCGAAGTGAATTAATGATATCCATAAATCGAACTGTGTGTGTGTGTGTGTGTGTGTGTGTGTGTGTGTGTGTGTGTGTGTGTGTGTGAATTCGGGTTTAAGGTCGCTTTCAACAATTTTTCAGTCATATCACAACGGTGTTTGGTTGCGACAGGGAGCTCAATGCTCACTTTTTTATAGTGCTGCCTCACTGAAGTATCATGTCCCAGACACATTAAATGATACCACACCCAGTCACATTATCCTGACACTGGGTCGACCAATCCTAGCTCTACCCCGTAAATCTGAGTGCCAAGTACCATTGTTAACGACTTTGATATGTCGCGGCCCGGGAACGAACCCGTGACCTCCCGTTCCCTGGAGCGGACACTCTACCAACTGAGCTATCGGGGCCGGTTCCATAAATCGAATAATGAATATCCATTATTCGATTTATTGATGTCCATAAATCGAATTATGGATATCCATTATTCGGCTGATTTTTGATATCCATAAATCAAATTATGGATATCCATAAATCGAATTATGGATATCCATAAATCGATTTATGGATATCATTAATTTAGATCGAAATATGGATATCCATAAATCGAATCATGGATAGCCTTAATTCGAATTAAGGATATCCATTATTCGGCTCATTTATGGATATCCATAAATCGAATTATTGATATCACTAATTCTCCTCTGCAAATAAACATAATGAATAATGACTGCTCCCTTTGCAAAAAAAAAAAAAAAAAAAAAAAACTATTCGCAACATATTTCCGATTTAGGTGTGTAATAAAAGCCGGGATGGATGTGGAGGTAATGTCGGGTAGGCTAAGTGGTGGCCCATGGTGTGGGAGAGATATGTTTTGTTTGATTTGAGGTTTAACGTCCCCTTCAATATTATTTAGGTCATTTTGGAGACGTTGCTTCCAATTAAGTTGGTCATTAAGCCTTCATTGAGATTAAATGACATCTCAATCCCGCCGGCTTCGGTAGCTCAGTCGGATGCGCGTCTGACTGGTGATCCGGAGGAAGCGGGTTCGATACCTGCCGGGATCGGCAACATTCTTTCGTGGAGATTGATCATGAAATCTTTTCTACGGTCATTCTCTCCCTTTCGCTGATTCAAGAAGGGCAGTTGTCAGTTTCTGGCGAAAGAATGTGTTCTACTGTACTGGTTAACTGCTTACGTATAAGCCTACCCAGGAAAAGTGGCGATAGGTAGACTGACCGGCTCAAAAATGACCTAAATTAGTGTTGACTGTGCCGTTAAACTCAAATACAAACAAACAAACACACATCTCAATCCCTGTCGCCCATTGACTCGCACGACTTTGTTTGGACAGACTTAGACCTTCTTAACGGTTTACCAGTACTCTCAGCTCATCCAGGCAAATCTATTTCTCAAAGCCCCAATGGGCGGGGGCCAGGAGATATATCTGAATCTGCCTGGTACTCCATACATCTCAAGTAGAGTATTTGTTTGTTTGATTTGAGGTTTAACGTCCCCGTCAACACTGTAAAGGTCATTTTGGAGACGTTGCTTCCTATTTTGTGGGACTTTAACCCGACCTTGAGATGAAATGACATCTCAAGCCCTGCCGCCCAATGAACCAATATGGTTTATTAAGATAGACGGGCCGACTCGTACCGCTTTGCCTGGGCAGACTTAGATCCTCTAAGCGGTTTACCAGTACTCGTGTGCGGGTCGGTTTCAGCTCTGCGTGGAAGCATCATGCAGCCCATCTATTTCTTCAAACTCCGATGGGCGGGGGCCGTCTAGTAGAGTATTATATGGATATATGTTAATACTATATATAACGACCATTGCATTTTTCTCCAGAAAGCATGCACAGATTGCCTGTTTGGATCATTATAATCATACGTCCGATTAGGTGCGCAGTCCTTATAGAGGTGATTCAAGAGGGACCGGATGCGTTGGCCGGAATTTCCAGATCTTACGGCTGGTTCCAGTATTTAACTGCACACATGGTGGGCGTTCAGCTTATGCCGCCCGTTGCTTTGGAAGCCTTACGGGCTGAAAAGGCTGCACGGCAGATAGGTCCCTTTGCCCGGCCATCATCTTCCAGCAATGATGAAGACCTTGAAGATTTTGAAGATTTTTACAATAAACAGTCACGTATTTTAGGAAGAAATCATTAAACCAAAAGCTTTGGCGGTGATTTATGGATATCCATAATTCGATATCCATAAATCGATCTGAATTATGGATATCCGTAAATCGAATTATGGATATCCATAAATCAGAGGAATAATGGATATCCATAAATCGAATTAAGGATATCCATAATTCGAATTATGGATATCCATAAATCGAATTATGGATATCCATAAATCGATCTGAATTAAGGATATCCATTAATTGAATTATGGATATCCATAATTCGATTTATGGATATCCATAATTCGATTTATGGATATCCATAATTCGATTTATGGATATCCATTATTCGGCTGATTTATGGATATCCATAAGTCGAAATATGGATATCCATAATTCGATTATGGATATCTAAAAATACGGATTAAATATATATTCCATATTTATAGATACCCATAATCATTTATGGCTATCCATAATTCGAATTATGGATATCCATAATTCGAATAATCGATAGCCATAAATAATTATGGATATCATTAATTATTGATGGATATCCATAAATCGAACTGATTTAATGATATCCATAAATCGAATAATGGATATCCATTATTCGATTTATGGATATCCATAAATCGATTTATTGATCAAATTATGGATATCCATTAATCGAATTATGGATATCCATTATTCGATTTATGGATATCATTAAATCAGTTCGATTTATGGATATCCATAATTCGAATTATGGATATCCATTTATGGATATCCATAATGGATATCCATTTATGGATATCCATAAATCAAATTATGGATATCCATAAATCGAATTATGGATTTCAATAAATCCCTTTATGGATATCATTAATTTAGATAGAAATATGGATATCCATAAATCGAATTATGGATATCCTTAATTCGAATTATGGATATCCATTATTCGGTTGATATATGGATATCCATTAATCGAATTATGGATATCCATATTCTCCTCTGCAAATAAACCTAATGAATAATGACTGCTCCCTTTTCAAAAAAAAAAAATAAATAAAAATAAAAAATAAACTCGACTATTCGCGTCAGGTTTCCGATTTAGGTGTGTAATATAAGCCTGGATGGAGATGGAGGTAATGTAGGGTAGGCTTAGTGGTGGCTTATGGTGTGGGAGAGAGATTTTTTGTTTGATTTTAGATTTAACGTCCCCTTCAATAGGAGCTTTTTTCGTGACGTACTTCCGGTTCTAAAAATAGAACGAGAAAAGCCCTGGCCGTCATCTGTCGTATTGCTTCAATGGCAGTGGGACAGATAAAGTGTTAATTACAGCGCAAAACAGTGGAATTTTTTTTTAAACTTTGCGAATCCTAATGTAAGATAAAGGAAGAAACACCGATATGCTGCCAGATGTGAAATTTCGCATTACGAAAATGATACATTGTACATACGACCCAACAGGGTCCTCTCTCTCTGTCTGTCTGTCTCTCTCTCTCTCTCTCTCTCTCTCTCTCTCTCTCTCTCTCTCTCTCTCTCTCTCTCTCTCTCTCTCTCTCTCTCAGCGCACCAACAATTAGCGAGCGCAGGCAAATGTAAATTACAGTTTGTCGTTAAATGACGCCACGTCAACCGACATGTAGCGTGTCAACAACGTCGTGTCTACACCAAACCAACTTGCATTGAATTTGACATTGCAACGTCGATGAACCGCCAGAACGCTGCGTTGGCGATAATACGGCGTTGCTTAATAAAATGTCATTTGCTCTGTGCTCGGACCCTCAGTGGGATTGGAACATTAAATTCAAAACAAACGTAGAACACCCTTTCAGTGCCTAAAATTGAAACACTCCTTCGCAAGTGCAAGATTTTACAGTAAAATCTGGTAGATTTGTAGATTGGTTCAACCTGCCCAGCCCTTAGGTCTACATTAACCCATTTGGTACCGGAAACCCAAAAAGGGGTAAGTGACACACAGTGCAGGCCCAGATCAGACGCGGCAGAACGCGGCGTCTGATCGGAGCCTACACGGTTTGCAAAAAGTTCAGCCATTTTCCAATATATTTTGAAGAAAACACAACCTGACACCCCTAAATTTTGAAAATGAATCCTGCTATATATAAGGAGGAAGATTCCATTTGGAACAAAAAGGGTTATGGGCTTCTTGGATACAGGGATCAGTCAAACCGCTCTCTCATCTCAACGGTCACGTGACATTGAAGTGAGTTGGAGTGGTTGTCGACGGCATGACGTCGAGCCAACGTTGACTCGACGCCTGTTGTAAGTCCACTCATTGGTTGTTTTTTTTTTCGACTGTCAGTATGTTTATTTGTCTGTCTAACAGTCCGCCCATTCGTCTGTTAGTCATTCATTCAGTCATTCGGTCTGGTGTGGTCTGCCTGTCTACTGTTAGTTTGTCAGTCAAACCTCTCTTTCTCTCTCTCTCTCTCTCTCTCTCTCTCTCTCTCTCTCTCTCTCTCTCCCATGCCAGCGGTCATGTGACAATGAAGTGAGTTGGAGTGAGTGTCGACGGCATGACATCGAACCAACATTGACTCAACGCCCCTCCGTCAGTCCAACCATATGTTTATTTCGACTGTCAGTATGGACATTTTAATTGCACATGTAGACAGATCGTTGGACAGATTTCTAAAGATCGATCGATCGATAAATAGATAGATATAGATAGATAGATTTGGATAGCGAATAAACACGGGGGTAATACCATTTTCTATACCTGTGTTGTCGACCGAGCCGGTATTGTGTAAAGCTGCTGTCGACCGAGAAATACGGTTTTCGACCGAGCAGTACGGATGTCGACCGAGGAGGGTAGTCGATAAATTCGCTGTAAATGTGTTATTTTTGTGTATGTCTGGCCATGTTTGTGGTGTCAAATCGTTTGTGAAATAGTTTGCTGTTGTTTCAAGTGTTTTGGAAGTCTACCTAATAGCCAGTTTTGACGCTGAGCGGAACTAAACGGGAAAATATATAAAATAAGTACTTCCTGGGAAATGCATGACTCTTATTCAGTTTCATGGAATATCGAGGACGAAATGATGCAGATACATCATTAACATACGCGATGACCTTTTATTTGTGTGTCAACATGTCTTTATATGCATCTGTGGAACTGGTTATAGTTTCATCGATACGGCTGTCGATGATGTGAAAGTTTGCGGGGTACAGTTGTCGACGTTACTGGGTACGGATGTCGATGATTCAACGAGAGTGTAAGGGACAGATTTACTGGAAATTAACCCCAGTTAAACAATATAATAACTTGCATTCTTCGTCAGGCTTTGTTTGTTTGTTTGAAATGGCTGATTGATAATAAACTATCGTTGCTTTGTTTTGTTTGTTTGATTTGAAGTTTAACGTCCCCGTCAACACTGTAAAGGTCATTTTGGAGACGTTTCTTCCAATTTTGTGGGCGAAAACCTGAGTAACCGGAGAAAAAACACCTGACCTTCCGTTGCAGAACTTGGCATCTCACATGGGACCCGAGCGAGGCTCGAACCACAGCGGTGATAGACCTAATGATCGAGAGTCAGCGCTCTTAACCACTAGGCCACGGAGGCCCGTCACCAATGAGATTGGTCATTAGGTTTTTAGCTCACCCTAGCCGCAAGCTCAGCAAGTAAGTATACTCATGCCCCGGCATCCGTCGTCGTCCGTTCACATTCTGCAAACATCTCATCCATCACGAAAACACGCCTATGTAATATTGACCCCCGTAAACCCCACTTTTATAAAGTAAAACTGGGGTTTACAGGCGTATATATTATTTTTCTAATTCCAGCGAAAACAGACTGTTGGTATTCGTTAGAACCGCCTCGTCTGTTAAGAGCAGAAATAAGCAAAATTCAGTATTTTCATGCGAAAAGTTTCATATTGAGAGGCGTGTTTATGGGGCGCCGTTTTACTATTTATTCCGTATTTATGGATATCCATAATTCGAATTATGGATATCCTTAATTCGAATTATGGATATCCATAAATCGATGTGAATTACATAAATCGAAAAATGGATATCCATTATTCGATTTATTGATATCCATAAATCGAATTATGGATATCAATTATTCGGCTGATTTATGGATATCCATACATCAAAATTATGGATATCCATAAATCGAATTATGGATATCCATAAATCGAATTATGGATATCATTAATTTAGATCGAAATATGGATATCCATAAATCGAATTATGGATATCCTTAATTCGAATTATGGATATCCATTATTCGGCTGACTTATGGATATCCATAAATCGAATTATGGATATCCATAATTCTCCTCTGCAAATAAACCTAATGAATAATGACTGCTCCCTTTGCAAAAAAAAAAAAAAAAAAACTCGACTATTTGCGTCAGATTTCCGATTTAGATGTGTAATAAAAGCCGGGATGGTGGTGGCGGTAATGTCGGGTAGGCTTAGTGGTGGCCTATGGTGTGGGGGGATATGTTTTGTTTGATTTAAGGTTTAACGCCCCCTTCATTATTATTTAGGACATTTTGGAGACGTTGCTTCCAGTTATGTTGATCATTAAGCCTTCGTTGAGATTGAATGACATCTCAATCCCGCCGGCTTCGGTAGCTCTGTCGGATGCGCGTCTGACTGGTGATCAGGAGGAAGCGGGTTCGATACCTGCCCGGGTCGGCAACATTCTTTCGTGGAGATTGATCATGAAATATTTTCTACAGTCATTCTCTCCCTTCCGCTGATTCAAGAAGGGCAGTTGTCAGTTTCTGGCGAAAGAATGTTCACTGTACTGGTTAACTGCTTACGTATAAGCCTGCCCAGGAAAAGTGTGGATAGGTAAACTGACCGGCTCAAAAATGACCTAAATTAGTGTTGACTGTGCCCTCAACCAAAATGCAAACAAACAAACAAACAAACAAACATCTCAATCCCTGTCGCCCATTGACTCGCACGACTTTGTTTGGAAAGACTTAGATCTTCTAAACGATTTACCAGTACTCTCAGCTCATGCAGCCAAATCTATTTGTCCAAGCCCCAATGGGCGGCGGCCAGGAGATATATCTGAATCTGTTTGGTACTCCATACATCTCAAGTAGAGTATTTGTTTGTTTGATTTGAGGTTTAACGTCCCCGTCAACTCTGTAAAGGTCATTTTGGAGACGTTTCTTCCAATTTGGTGGGACTTTTTCCCGACCTTGAGATGAAATGACATCTCAAGCCATGCCGCCCAAATGAACCAACAGGGTTTATTAACATGGACGGGCCGACTCGTACCGCTTTGCCTGGGCAGGCTTAGATCCTCTAAGCGGTTTACCAGTACTCGTGTGCGGGTCGGTTTCAGCTCTGTGTGGAAGCATCATGCAGCCCATCTATTTCTTCAAGCCCCGATGGGCAGGGGCCGTCAAATAGCACGGATTGCCTGTTTGGATCATTATAATCTTACGTCCGATTAGGTGCGCCGTTCTCATAGAGGTGATTCCAGAGGGACCGGATGCGTTGGCCGGAATTTCCAGATCTTGCGGCTAGTTCCGATATTTAACTGCACACATGGCGGGCCTTCAGCGTATGCCGTCTGTTGCTTTGGAAGCCTTACGGGCTGAAAAGGCTGCACGGCAGATAGGTCCCTTTGACCGGCCATCATCTTCCAGCGATGATGAAGACCTTGGAGATTTTGACAATAAACAAGCACGTGTTTTAGGGAGAAATTATTAAACCAAAAGCTTTGGTGGTGATTTATGGATATCCATAATTCGAATGATGGATATCCATAAATCGATCTGAATTATGGATATCCATAAATCGAATTATGGATATCCATAAATGAGAGAAATAATGGATATCCATAAATCGAATTAAGGATATCCACAATTCGAATTATGGATATCCATAAATCAATCTGAATTAATGATATCCATTAATCGACTTATGGATATCCATAATTCGATTTATGGATATCCATAATTCGAATTATGGATATCCATTATTCGGCTAATTTATGGATATCCATAAATCGAATTATGGATATCCATAATTCGATTTATGGATATCTATAAATACGGATTAAATAGTAAAACGGCGCCCCATACATGTTTTCGTACTATCTGAAAACCGATTGGCCAATCAAAGCCAATATGTTTTAAACCTCTTTGGGTAGGGGGAACGCTAGTTTGTTCGCGGCATCTGGGTCACATGACCAAGATGGCTACCACACCCATATATGGTTAAACCATTGAAAAGCTTCTCTAGGACCAGTCAAGAAACTTTGTATGTACCAGATAGGACTCCAGCACATCATAATTTGTTCAAATGATGATCTTAGGATTACCCCGAACTTATCTGCAGACACGATCAAATTTTACAACTTATCCTTTTCTATAGGAAAAATTAAAATAATTAATTTTTCAGAAACTATTACAGCCAGTGAAAGTTGGTAGGCAACTAATTGAGATGCTTCACATGTGTGTGGATTTGGTGAGTGAGGGAGTGTTTGAGTTTTACGTCCCACCAACCACTTAGGTCATATGGAGACGGGACCTCAGTTTAAAGACTCATCCGAAAGTCCGGAGAAGCCAGAGATCGATCCTGCGACCCCTAGTATACAAGGCGAGTAGCGTAACCACTATACCACGGAGGCTTCTGTGTGGATTTGGTACTGATTCCTCACATGTGTGAAGTATTGGTATCAATTATACTCTTGTGTGAAAAATTGGTACCAATTCTTCTCATGTGTGAGGAATTGGTACCAGTTTTTTTACATGTAAGACACGTTAATAGTAATTGGTACAAATTCTCCACACCCCATAAACACAGGTCCCAGATGTGACGAATACTTACCATTTCTTTACACGTCAGACATTGTCAACGAATTCTTCACGTGTGAGGAAATTATACCAATTCTTCACACCCTATAAGAAGTCGCACTAGTTTTTCACAGGTGTGACGAATACTTACCACCAATTCTTTATACGTCAGAAAATTCAGACATCAAATTTTTTCGAAACTGACCATATGTAAATTTGGGTGTGAAATTTTCGAAATTACAAATTTACGGTTCAAGAAAGCCATCCTTAGACATATTGGAAGTGTTGGTGGTGACAGTGACGCAGGTGTGTGGCAAGGTATACTGTCTTCTTCTTCTTCTTCTTCTTCTTCTTCTTCTTCTCTATTAAATCATATTATGCCGATTACTAAATTTCGTTTACGTATACACGTGTAGCTTTTTAAAAAATCTTAGAAAGCCTTCCGTAGACAAGTTATAGGATACAGCGGTCTTGAACAGTTCGCGTTGTGTTATCCAGGGTCCGACACTGGCTGCAAAACTGCATCTGGTGAGGAAATCACGACGACCATACTGACATTGACCACCCGTCAGCATTTGTATACCCACAATTCCAAACAACTTATTAGAAACCATATTACCGCTGATAGGTGACTTTTGTTTCAAATACAGCTAAGAACGGGACATGCCAAGACATTGCCCAGTGAAAACCAACATGTCATCCCCGTTAGGAATGACAAAAAGTCTGTTCTAACATCAACATAGACAACTGATAAACTATCTTAACATGTCGGTACAGTTATCTGGTTATGTTCGTTTGTTTGAGGGAGGTTTAACGTTCCCGTCAACACTATTTGGGTCATTTTGGAGACGCTGCTTTCAATATTGTGGGACTTTTACCCGACATTGAGATAAAATGTCATTATATGCACGGACAGTCCAACTCGCACCACTTTGCCTGGGCAGGCTAAGACCCACTAAGCGGTTTACCACTACTCATGTACGGTCGATGTTTGCTCAGCGTTAACCATTTATACCTCCTTTACTTAAATATGCACTTGCGCACACATAACAAACGCAAAATCAAAGCACTAAGAGTACTGGTGGGTCGATTGTCGCTGACTATAGGTCGGAAAAGTCCTGGACGGTGATTTAAACTGCTTAATTTACCCTTGAAATCCGATATTTAAGTATTTAGTGTAGATCTTGATCAGACGCCACATTCTGTGGGGTCTGGTCTGGGTCTTCACTGTTTGCCAAGCCCAACATATGATTCCAAGATAACCCTCTTACACAACACTCTGTACCCAGTCACTGCGGCTGTCCCCCCAACCCCCCCCCCCCCCCCCCAAAAAAAAAAAACCTAAACATGAATGTTAATATTGACGAAGTCAATATTCAATTTCGTTATGGCCGGCCCCGCCCATCGGGGCTTGAAGAAATATATGGGCTGCATGATGCTTCCACGCAGAGCTGAAACCGACCCGCACACGAATACTGGTTAACTGCTTAGAGGAACTAAGCGTGCCCAGGCAAAGCGGTACGAGTCGGCCCGTCCATGCTTATAAACCCTGTTGGTTTCATTGGGCGACAGGGCTTGAGATGTCATTTCATCTCAATGTCGGGTGAAAGTCCCACAAAACTGGAAGCAACGTCTCCAAAATGACCTTTACAGTGTTGACGGGGACGTTAAACATCAAATCAAACAAACAAAACAAAATTTCCTTATTGCCCTTTCAAACAAATTTGAAATGTTTAAGTATTTTAACTTCAAGCGCCTGTGATCTTTCCGACATCATTCTTCAAGAGCATTTGCACATGTTTACAACATTTTTTTGCAGTTTAATTTCAATCTGATTTGGCATTTACATTTTCAAGTGCTTGCATCAGTGACCAGCCTTGTAGCCTGTTGTGTAAACTAAATATGGGAGAGTTAAGGATGGAGTTATTCTTGGTGATTGTTGCGACTTTAAGACACCAGTTCGCACAAAACATACATTTTTCTACATGGCTCCAAGTGAAATCTGCCTTATCGTGCAGATTTAAGTAATAATCATAGAATAAATCATGTATTTTAACAGCAGTACATGAAATGTAGTTTTTATAGTTCGTCGACAGCCGTATCAATCAGACTAGGATACCATCGACGGTCGTATTTCTAATAATCGACATCCGTATCCCGACATTTTTCAAAGGTCTATAAAAACTCTCAGAGTGCATGAATTATGTCAAACCCACGTTGTTGTTGAAGCGTAAATGGTAGATAAAATATACATGTTTTATTGCTTTCCTACTTTTCATAAAGCATTAGATTAATGATATTCTATGAAAACTGATTTTTTTCGAAAGAACCGGTATTTTATAGTGTTTTTTCAGACTCACGACTCTCTATAAGTGAACAGACAATTAACAGCTTGTCTCTTTAAAACACCGACATCGTTTGTAAATGTTTAAACTAACGTTTTCGCCTCTCCAAGTGCATCAAAATCGAAGAACAATGTCAGCTATTTGTCAGAAATGAAAACAACGTTAGCTTTTTCAATCATATAAAACAATCTCAGCTATTTGTCAGTCATATAAAACAATGTCAGCTTTTGTCAGTCATACAAAACAATGTCAGCTATTTGTCAGTCATGATAACAATGTTGGCTTTTGTCCGTCATATACAACAATGTCAGCTATTTGTCAGTCATACAAAAAATTTTAGCTTTTATGAGTCATATAAAACTATGTCAGTTATTTGTCAGTCATGAAAAACAATGTTAACTTTTGTCAGTCATATATAACAATGTCAGCTATTTGTCAGCCATATAAAACAATGTCAGCTTTTGTCAGTCGTATAAAACAATGTCAGCTATTTGTCAGTCATGAAAACAATGTTAGCTTTTGTCAGTCATATAAAACAATGTCAGCTGTTTGTCAGTCATGAAATCAATATTATCTTTTGTCAGTCAATGTTATCTTTTGTCAGTCATATAAAACAATGTCAGCTTTTGTCAGTCATACAAAACAATGTCAGCTATTTGTCAGTCATGATAGCAATGTTAGCTTTTGTCCGTCATATACAACAATGTCAGCTATTTGTCAGTCATACAAATTTTTTTAGCTTTTATGAGTCATATAAAACTATGTCAGTTAATTGTCAGTCATGAAAAACAATGTTAACTTTTGTCAGTCATATATAACAATGTCAGCTATTTGTCAGCCATATAAAACAATGTCAGCTTTTGTCAGTCGTATAAAACAATGTCAGCTATTTGTCAGTCATGAAAACAATGTTAGCTTTTGTCAGTCATATAAAACAATGTCAGCTATTTGTCAGTCGTGAAATCAATGTTATCTTTTGTCAGTCAATGTTATCTTTTGTCAGTCATATAAAACAATGTCAGCTATTTATCAGTCATGAAAACAATGTCAGCTTTTGTCAGTCACATAAAACAATGTCAGCTATTTGTCAGTCATGAAAGCAATGGTAGCTTTTGTCAGTCATATAAAACAATGCCAGCTATTTGCCTGTCATGAAAACAATGTTAGTTTTTTTACTCAGTCATATAAAACAATGTCAGCTATTTCTCAGACATGAAAACAATGTTAGCTTTTGTCAGTCATATAAAACAATGTCAGCTATTTGTCAGTCATGAAAACCACTTTAGTTTTTTTTTCTTCTTTCTCAGTCATATAAAATAATGTTAGCTATTTGCCAGTCATGTAAACAATTGTAGCTTTTGTCAGCTATATAAAACGATGTTATCTATTTGTCAGTCATGAGAACAATATTAGCTACTGTCAGTCATTATAAACAATATTAGCTTTTGTCAGCCATTTGAAACAATGTCAGCTATTTGTCAGTAGTCTTTGTCAGTCATATAGAACAATGTCAGCTATTTGTCAGTCATATAACACAATGTTAGTTTCGTCAGTCAGTCATATAAAACAATGTTAGTTTTTGTCAGTCATATAAAACAATGTTAGCTTTTTGTCTGTCATACAATGTCAGCTATTTTTCAGTCATATTAAACAATCTCAGATATTTGTCAGTCATAAAAGCAATGTAAGCTCTTTGTCAGTCAAATAAAACAATGTTAACTACTTCTCGGGCATAAAAACAATGTTAGCTTTTTGTCAGTTAAATAAAACAATGTCAGATAGTTCTCAGACATAAAAATAATGGTATCTTTCTGTCTGTCATATTAACCTATGTCAGCTTTTTGTCATTGACAAGCTAACAAATGGTCATTCATCCTTTCACCATATTAAAGCAATATGTATTATTTAAGGAAGCCTTTCTGGCAATAATTTCATGAGAGTAATATCAATTTCTGCCTTATGCCTGCTATATGAAAGCCGGTACAAGCAATGTTTATAACAGGTATTCCAAAGATTTGTTTACAGTATAACTAGTGTCGGTAACTTAATTTATCTATGGATCATGTCACTTACATGCAAACATTATGTCGTAGGACTCAAATTGTACACACTTATTCCTTTTCCTCCTTTGTACATGTATTATAATGTTTATGTTTTTGTGTATGTTCTTGAATGTTTGCTCGATATGTACTCCAGTTAATCTCGTTTCTAGGCTCCACGGGGGATCAGACTTTTACATCCAAAGTAGCAAGAGAATGGTTAACACCCAAGTTTACCTGTCCGTGTCTTCTAGCTTACTTCGGTATCTTATTGATTGTATAACATGATTGAAATCCAGATATATAGGGCACGGATAGGACTACACTACAGTCGTCAAGCTAAGTAAAGGCTTGGATTACCTTAACTATTTTGATCTTCTTGTCATAATGTCTTTGCTACTAATAGGGGGAATAGAACAGAATCCTGGACCGCTTTCCGATGTCTCTATTAACTCGTTGTTATCTGGGCCTACTTTAGAAAGTACTGGTAGTAGAAACAAATTCTCAATTGTCCACTATAATATTCAGAGTCTCTCTAATAAACTAGACATAATAGAGTCGGAACTAAGTGATTTTGATGTCATTTGCCTTACTGAAACATGGTTGGATCAGCGTATACCCGACGAAACACTAAAAATGAACGGCTTCAATTTATACCGTCGTGATAGAATGGGCGATAATCACGGAGGCATTTGTGTTTATGTAAGTCAGTCTATTTTATCCTGTCGAAGACTTGATCTTGAACTTCCACAAATTGAATGAATTTGGATTGAAATATCAATGCATAATAGAAAGGAGCTTTTAGCTACCTTTTATAGACCTCCAAATTCGAACAACATAATTTATTCCAGTATTGAAGATTCAGTCGGCCTTGCGTTTGACACTAATATACCTAATATAACTATCACAGGTGACTTTAATTTTGATGTATCCAAACAGGCTTCACACAGGAAAATTAATGAATTGTGTCAGCAGTTTAACTTACAACAGCTTATAACTGACCCTACCCATCATACAGAGAATTCTGAATCTTTTATTGACTTATTTCTAGTATCAAATAAGAATAGGGTGATTTTGAGTGGCGTTGGCGAGCCGTTTCTCAACCAAAATATTAGATACCATTGTCCAATATACTGTATTTATAATTTTGATAAAATTATTTCTCCATCTTTCAAAAGACAAATCTACCTATACCATCAAGGTGATTATCAAACACTTTCTACAGACCTGAACGACACTGATTGGAATTCATTAAAAGACGACGATGTACACGCTTACGCTCAAAATATAACTGATAGAATTACGCATCTTGTAAACAAGCATATACCTAATAAAACTGTTCATGTTCGTAAGTCTGACAAATCTTGGCTAACCACAAATATTAAACGTCTTATGAGAAAAAGAAAACGTTATTATGACAAATACAAACGAACTAAAAATCAATCCGACTTCAACAACTACATGTATAAACTCATACGAAATCATGTAACCTCGCTCATTCGAAAAGCTAAACAACAAGAAATTGACAACCTAAAAGATAAACTTAAAGACCCAAACATTGGCCAAAGGGATTGGTGGAAAACTCTTAAAACATTTATTAAGCCCGACCAAACATCTTCTGTACCTCCACTAAAATGCTACGACACTGTCATATGCGATGAAAAAGACAAAGCTGATAAATTGAATGATTTCTTTACACAGCAAACTTATTTGAATGAACATAATGCCCAACTTCCACAAACATTCAATAATCCACCCAATAAACACTACAGCGGAGGACGTTAAATCTATACTTCTCTCCTTACTTACAGGTAAAGCAGCATGACCTGACTTAATTAGCAATAGAATTCTCAAAGATCTAGCTCAGCCGCTGTCTACTCCACTCACAGATCTCTTTAACTTCTCTTTAGAAAAGGGAAAGGTTCCAACTTTATGAAGGCAGGCAAATGTAACGCCAATCTTTAAAAAAGACGATCCATCTGAAATATCAAATTACCGACCTATATCTCTCGTAAGTACAGTAGGTAAAGTTCTTGAAAAAATTGTACACAAACATGTCTTCAACTTCTTTCAAGCAAATCATACCATAACAACACCCCAATCGGGTTTTGTGCCTGGCAACTCTACAGTCAACCAGCTAACGGATCTCTATAATACCTTCTGTCACGCTCTTGACGAAGGGAAGGAGGTAAGAGCTATATTCTGCGATATTAGCAAAGCGTTTGATAGAGTATGGCATATGGGTCTTCTCTACAAACTCTCTTCTAATGGTATATCTGGACCACTTCTCCAATGGTTCACAGACTATCTTAAAAACAGAAAACAAAGGGTTGTTTTACCTGGATCAGCTTCCGACTGGACTTAAATAAAAGCAGGTGTTCCACAAGGCTCTATTCTTGGTCCACTTTTATTTCTTGTATACATTAACGATATTGTTGAAAACATTCACTCTTCTATTAGGCTTTTTGCGGACGACACAAGTCTTTACATTATTGTTGACGACCCAATTGAAGCCGCTTATCAGTTGAATAACGATCTTCTGAAAATTCACGAATGGGCGAAACAATGGCTTGTTGAATTCAATCCAGCAAAGTCCGAATCAATGATCTTTACACGAAAAAGGAACAAACCATACCATCCTCCAGTCTTTATGAACCAAACTCAAATACAGGAAGTTATATCTCACAAACATCTTGGCCTTATTTTTTCAAATGACTGTACTTGGCACTAGCACCTTGATTATATAAAAACTAAAGCATGGAATCATATAAATATTATGAGAAAGCTCAAATTTAAACTTGACAGACACTCTCTTCAGACAATCTATTTTTCCTTTATTAGACCACTTCTCAAATATTCCGATGTCGTTTGGGATAATTGTACTTTATATGAAGTAAATGAGTTGGAAAAAATTCAAAATGAAGCTGCCCGTATTGCAACTGGAGCGACAAAATTAGTATCGATTGATTGTCTTAATCATGAAACTGGATGGGAATTACTTGCATCTCGTAGGAAAAAACACAAGTTACAACTTTTTTATAAAATGCAAAACAGCCTAACCCCTGATTACCTTTCGTCTTTAGTATCGGGCACAGTTGGAAACAACACTGCATACAACCTACGTAATTCACAAAACTTAAATACTATACACGCGAATTCGCAGCTCTACTATAAATCTTTCCTACCATCTGTTATCCGTGATTGGAACAGTCTATCAGATGAGATAAGAAACTCACCTTCTCTCTCCTCCTTTAAACGACATCTCAACTCAAATCTTTTTGTACCACCGAAATATTTTTGCGATGGAAATAGGCCTGGACAAATATACCATGCCCGTCTACGAACAAAATGTAGTTCACTCAACCAACATCTTTTCTCAAAAAATATTGTTGACAGCCCGCTATGTGTATGTGGGGCTATAGAAGATACACAGCACTTCTTATTTTCTTGTACACGATATGTCAACTTACGACAAGAACTTCTAAATAAGACAATACCTTTATGCCAGTCATCCCTGAATGTTCTTTTAAACGGCGACTGTGAGCTACCAGACTCTGCTAACAAGCAAATATTCTTAGCTGTTCAAGACTTCTTGATCAAAACCAAACGTTTTGAGGTCAGATAAACCACAATCATCTAAGTAGGCAACAAAACTTGTATCTTTAATATAATATGTGATGGTATGAAATTTCAAAGTTAGATAACATGTGCAATTTTCGATTTTTTCTTCTTAAATTTATATGACAGAATAAAGTTATCTTGTTATTGTCAAGAATCGAGCTACTGCCAATCTTAGCCTGACGCGATTTCAAAAAAATGATGTAAAGAATCCTTATATTACTTATAGTGAATTTTCTTGCACCTGGTATTTCTACGCCCCCCGTGGAGCCACCATCTATCTTAAGATAGAACATATCAACATGAATTAGGCAAACAGCCAAGAACATACAATAGTCATAATCTATCATTTGCTTCATTACTAGTCACATATCAATAAAGTACTATTATCTGTTGCAAAAATGGGAGACAGATCTTCATAAGTCAGTAGACTTTTTTCTGAATCCCATTGTATAATTGTACTTAATGATTCATCTTCATTTGTATTGTACCATATTATGTTATACAAATAAATAAACGCTTAAACCAAAATCGAAGACCCTCCTCAGTCGACATCCGTACTGCTCGGTCGAAAACCGTATTTCTCGGTCGACAGCAGCTTTACACAGTACCGGCTCGGTCGACAACACAGGTATAGAAAATGGTATTACCCCCGTGATAAAACGAAAGTTACGTAAAAACTTATTTTGTAAGTAAGCTTTCGTGAATAACGGTATCTCAAGCCATTGACATGGGTCATTCACGAAAAGATTTTCGTCAATTAAAAACGGATTTAAGATAAATGAAATTCGTAAATAAAAGCGAAATATCATTCTTTCCTCCTCGAGGCATTATTTCAATGAAAACGGGTATATTTTCTCTCAGGATGTCTGAATATTGTCACCATTTTAAGTTCCGCCAATACATTTGAATAGCGATGGCCGTTTCAACTGACGGCCAGTACTTTGCGCATGCGCAAGAATGACGTCATAAACGGAATTCCTAAAACCTATACTATTTAGGTCATTTTGGAGACGTTGCTTCCCATTATGTTGGGCATTAAGCCTTCATTGAGATGAAATGACATCTCGATCCCGCCGGTCTCGGTAGCTCAGTCGGATGCGCGTCTGACTGGTGATCAAGAGGACGCGGGTTCGATACCTGCTAGAATCGGCAACATTCTTTCGTGGAGATTGATCATGAAATCTTTTCTACGGTCATACTCTCCCTTCCGCTGACTCAAGAAGGGCAGTTGTCAGTTTCTGGCGAAAGAATGTGCACTGTACTGGTTAACTGCTTACGAATATGACTGCCCAGGAAACGTGTGTATAGGTATACTGACCGGCTCATAAATGACCTAAATTTATGTTGACTGGGCCGTTAAACTCAAATAGAAACAAACAAACATCTCAATCCATGTCGCCCATTGATTCGCACGACTTTGTTAGGACAGGCTTAGATCTTCTAAACGGTTTACCAGTACTCTCAGCTCATGCAGCCAAATCTATTTCTCCAAGCCCCAATGGGCGGGGGCCAGGAGATATATTTGAATCTGCCTGGTACTTCATACATCTCAAGTAGAGTATTATATAGATATTTGAGGTTTAACGTCCCCGTCAACACTGTATAGGTCATTTTGGAGACTTTGCTTCCAATTTTGTGGGACTTTTGTCGGACATTGAGATGAAATGACATATCAAGCCCTGTCACCCAATGGAACCAATAGGGTTTATAAGCATGGACGCACACCTGGCGGGCGTTGAGCGTATTGCGTCCGTTGCTTTGGAAGCCTTACGGGCAGACAAGGCTGCACGGCAGAGAGGTCCCTTTGACTGGCCATCATCTTCCAGCGATGATGAAGACCTTGACGATTTTGAAGATTTTTACATTAAACAATCACGTTTCTTAGGGAGAAATCATTAAAACAAAAGCTTTGGCGGTGATTTATGGATATCCATAAATCGAAATATTGATATCCATAAATCGATCTGAATTATGGATATCCATAAATCGAATTATGGATATCCATAATTCGAATTATGGATATCCATAAATCAGAGGAATAATGAATATCCATAAATCGAATTATGGATATCCATAGTTCGAATTATGGATATCCATAAATCGAATAATGGATATCCATAAATCGATCTGAATTAATGATATCCATTAATCGAATAATGGATATCCATAATTCGATTTATGGATATTCATAATTCGAATAATGGATATCCATTATTCGTCTTATTAATGGATATCCATAAATCGAAATATGGATATCCATAATTCGATCTAGGGATATCTATTAATACGGATTAAATAGTAAAACGGCGCCCCATACATCTGAACGGTCTCTGATATATGAGGCCCTTCTTTGAAGTGGAGAGGAGAGGAATGACCCCTGCGGTTGGTATGATTGGATGAGTCTTATCATAAGGAACATGAATATTATAGTTTATGGGTGAGGATCTGAACGTTTTCTGAGATAAATGGCTGTTAATGAAGTAAAGTAGTGAGGCATGGCCCGGGCACCCGAGATGACACACTGTAAAAATAGCGTATAGAAATTAAACGTGTTTTATATATGTTTAGATCTAAACATGATTAGAAAAGTGCGTTGTTTCTAAACATGTAATTTGTTTTGCCGTATTTGTGAGTATAAACACGTCAAAAGTCTAAACACGTCTACGCTGAAATCGATACGATCTTTTTCCCGCGTAGACGAACGCTGAACGGACGCTGAAAGTTGCAGAGCTGCAAAGACATAAAATAGAGGTAAAATCATCATTATTCATGTTGTATTTGTCTATAACATTTTGTTTCTTTGATCTTGGAACAGTAGAATATATGGTACGTCCTTCAATCATATTTTTCTTTCAAGGATGAGTGGAATATTGGTGTTTAGTTCTTAATGTAATTAGTTTTCGCGACTCATATTTTCTTTCTAGATCCAAGTTGTGTTCAGCAGACTTACTAATGTCATTTGATAGAAGATTGTGATTGGTAAATGAAACCTGCATATATTCTTTCTTGAATATATTTATATAAACTGCCAAAAACTGCAAAAAAGGGGAGGAATTGTTGGGGAAAATTCCACAACATGGTCTAAACACGTTTAGCGTAAACATGTTCAAAACCTAAACATGTAAAATTTAATTATGCTTTAAGGTGTAGTGTTCTTCTTTTCTACCAAAGACATCTTTAGCTCCAACATGAACTCACAAATAGTTCACACTGCATAATGAAGGGGAGCCTGTGTGTGAAGATAACGCCGCCTTTATAATTTTGACACCCCACCCACAAACTCTATAATAAAAGCAGTGAAAGTGAGGATGGGGGTTGGAATCCCGTAAAGTATACTTAAACCCTTAAAACGCCCTTTTTCTTGCCATTTTCAGTGATACGAAAAACGTTGTGTCATGCTTTAGATCGAGACATTAACTCATTACGATGATACACCTATACAAACTCACATATTGTTACGCCATTAAAAATGAAAATTATAGTCGATGAAAAAATTGGATTGGTTTCTTATGTCTGTTTAAAATAAAGGTTGTGTGCTCTACAGTCTACTCATTAGAACTGCTTCACAAGGTTCGGGATGAGGTGGTTCTACATGTAGTTCTCCAATAAAACACTGCTTTTATTATAGAGTTTGTTGGGGGGGGGGGGGGGGGGTCAAAATTTTAAAGGCGCCGCGATCTTCACGCAGAGGATCCCCTTCATTATGCGAAACTAGAGTACAATCATACAGTGTGCACTATTTGTGAGTTCATGTTGGAGGTTAAGATGTCTTTGGTAGAAAAGAAGAACACTACACCTTTAAGCATAATTAAGTTTTACATGTTTTGTTTTGAACATGTTTACGCTAAACGTGTTTAGACCATGCTGTGGCATTTTCCCAAACAATTCCTCCCCTTTTTTTGCAGTTTTAGGCAGTTTATATAAATATATTCAAGAAAGAATATATGCAGGTTTCATTTACCAATCACAATCTTCTATCAAATGGCATTAGTAAGTCTGCTGAACACAACTTGGATCTAGAAAGAAAATATGAGTCGCGAAAACTAATAACATTAAGAACTAAACACCAATATTCCACTCATCCTAGAAAGAAAAATATGTTTCAAGGACGTACCATATCTTCTACAATTCCAGGATCAAAGAAACAAAACGTTATAGACAAATACAACATGAATAATGATGATTTTACCTCTACACATGTTTAGATTTTCAACATGTTTCTGAACGAAACATGTGCAGGTATTAAACATGTCACTGTCCTATACATGTTTAATATCTAAACACCTTCCTAGACGTGTTTAGAAACGATACATATCAAAGCGTTAAACGCATAAAAAACCGGGACAAGAAATGCGTCTCAGAAAGTGTTTAATCTGTAAACAATATTTTTACAGTGCACCCAAGCTAGTGTTATTTGAATGCGTCTTATCATAAGGAAGATGAATATATCTGGTTAAGGGGTGGGGCTGTGAACATTTTCTAAGATATTTGGCCTTTTGTGAAGTGGTGGGGTGGGCAAAGGCCCTGGCTTGACCCGGGAGACCTCCAGGTTGGTGCCAATGAATGGGTCTTATCATAAGGAACAACAATATATATATATGGTTTAGATGTGGGGATCTGTAAGGTTTCCGAGAAATTGGGTCTTTCATGAAATGTGGGGGTGGGGCACGACCCAGGCACATCCCTAGGGACCCCCAGTTTAGTGTCACTGAATGCGTCTTATCATAAGAAACAAGAATATAAGGTTTATGGGTAGGGGATCTGAATGGTTTCTGAGATATATGGCCTTTTGTGAAGTGGAGGGGTGGGGCAAGGCCCCGGCGCACCCAGGAAGACCCCCATATTGGTGTCAATGAATGCGTCTCTTCATAAGGAACAAGAAAATATATGGCTAAGGGTGGGGATCTGTATGGTTTCCAAGATATTGGGCCTTTTATGAAATAAAGGGGGTGGGGCATGACCCCGGCACATCCCGGGGGACCCCTAGGTTGATGTCGCTGAATGCCTCATAGAGCATACGGATTCTGAGGAGATGATTTTTGAAGTATGTTTTTCTTTCTTTTTTTCTTTTTTTTTTTTTTTTTTTGTTTCCATGGCAACCAACAGAAATGAGCAGTAGGCCTAAAATCATATGGCAGATAGTAGATTGCCTAAGGAATATTTCTATGAAAGTTTTGTCAAAATATATGCAGAGGCTTGACAGTAAATACCATTTTTCAATTTTCCCCATTATAAGTCTATGGAAACTCTAAGCTGCCATAGCAACCGAACTATGAGCCGATTGCCATTAAAAAAAACAACAAAAAACTCTCAATCCCCCAGCCCATGGATGCTACGATGAAATTTGGGTTGAATCGGCCCAGAAGCTTAAGAGGAGATGTCATTTAAAAGTGTTGACGCCAGACGACGCAGACGACGACGACGGACAACTGCCTATCCTATAAGCTGCCACAGAGCCTTGAGCCTTCGGCTCTAGTGAGCTGAAAATGGACTTTGCTTTGTTTACGGGAGTCCAGCTGATATTGTCTTACATTTGGGCAAGGCCTGTTGTCCTTGCAGCAGGTAATGGTAGAGGTGTGTGTGTGTATGTGTGTGTGTGTGTGTGGGGGGGGGGGGTTGTTAATCCTCCTGTTTCTACACTTCCATTCATTTTCCTCTTTCTCCCCTGTCCCTCACTTTCATGTCTACTATCTCTTCTATCTCTTTTCTCCCTTTCTCTTGCAGAAGAGAAAAATGATCCACAAGGGTTGACCTGTCGTTACACTCTAAACAATCGATGAATCATTTTTTTTCTTCGTCGAATTTTTTAACCCTCTGGGCCCTTTTCAACAAAATATCTAGATAACTGCTTGATCTACGACTGACATTGTTATCATAATAATTATTCCTCATACATCAACTTTCCTCAGTACTTTCAGTACTTTGATTGACTCTGTCATTACCGTAGCCCTTCAGTTTCGATCGGATGTTCTTGAAACTTACTAACAAGTAAGTCAGGGACAAAACCTCGGATGAGTTCGAAAACTGGCGAGGTTTTGGTGATTGCATGGTTTGATTTCAGTTTGTACAGTCCTGATATTTCATTGTAGAATTGTCTCAAAATTAAAATATACTCAGTCAAAAAAGTTCCTATACCTAAAATTGCTTCTGTTACTATAGCTACTACAGATAAAAACTACACAATGTTTGTTATGTTTTGAAAAGAAGACTCATTTTTCCGTGCAAAAGCACCATTCGTTTTTGTTTTCGTAAACACATAATCGTAGACTATTGCTTTATACACCCAAGGGGTCACTGTGTCATTTTCGCAGAGAAAATCATTAAAACAAGCTATGATTTAACATCGAAAAATTTCCCTGTACCCTACATTTTTAAAATTTGATACATGTGACATTTCTTTAGATACCATTTGCGTCTATTCACAAAAGATTTGGAACTTTAGTTGCATCAGCTACAAGAAACAGGCTATCACATATTGACCTCCAATTCTTAGAAGTTGTGTGCAAATGCTGCTTTCAATGGGAACTCCATAGAAAATCGCAATCGATAGTGCTACATGCTACATGAATTTTCTGTATTTTTTACCATCGTGATTAAAAGCAATGGTGGACACAAAGCGTTTTTGAAAAAATGGCAAACATTGATTGACAGGAATAAAAATTACAGCAGTTCGAAAATTGTTATATTTTTAATTGCAAGGGAGATAATTTGAGAATTTCAAAAATTAAAACCTCGCTTATAATGCGAGATCATGAGATATTGTAAAAGTAAAGTGTTATCCGATGTTCAGAGAATATTGTCTTCCATCTTAGACAAAAAAGAATTTTATGCGCATGCGCAATGTCCATTTTCTACCAAAATCTTTCTAGGCACATATTGGAAGACAACTCTGGAGCAGAAAGGTATGGACAAATGCAAGTTTGAGCATTCTCTAGCTAAACGTCCGATTTAAATGTCTACAGCCAAATTTAGCTCAATAGCTGCAGGATATCTAGTGAGTTTCACCCGAAAGTTGTTATAGTTACTTTTTTGACTAAGTATAGTTGAAACAGATGATGGTATATCTGTGTATGTTTGGTGATAGTTTTCCTAAATAGACTTTTGATTCCAGTGTTTGTCACTGCGTACACAGATACTTATGCAAACAGTGCAGATCCTGATATGATGGCCCTGAGCCATCTTATCGGGATATTCTCTTTTCGTTTAGCTGAACGCCCTTTTAGTAGCCTTGAATGGATGTGCCCAACTTCAGTGATGGGAAACTGTTTGATGATATAAAATTCAAAGCACTGACAGCACCGAATAGGCGATTGTCTCTGAGTGCAAGCTGTGAAAAAGGTCATGAACGGGGACTTGAACTGTTTCCGTATGTCCAAAAGTTCTTGTACATAATGCAAACAGCAAAGAACCTGATCAGACGCCGCGTTCTTCGGGGTCTGATCTTGGTCTACACTGTTTGCCAAACCCAACACATGATCCCAGTCCAGATTTTACAGGTACATGTAACTCTCTTACATGTATGCAAAACTCTGACCCCAGAGTGGAACAAATAACACAGCTATTTTGGGTCGATTGTCAATCGACCGTAAGTTACTAAGCAGAAAAACTTTTCAATGCTAAAGCCCACGTGACCATCACTGACTTATCGGAATAACATTTATATAGAATATAGCCACAGTAAGGTCGGAGTGTTGTGTAAAATGGGTATCTTGGAATCATACGTTGGGCTTGGCAAACAGTGTAGACCAAAACCAGAGGCCACAGAACGCGACGTCTGATCAAGAGCTTAAAACCCTGAATTTCAGAGTTAAATGCAACAGTTTGAATCACAGTCCGACCACCCCCGCCCGTCGTGACTTTAAGAAATAGATTAGGCTGCATGATGCTTCCAAGCAGAGCTGAAACTGACCATACAGGAGTACTGGTAAACCACTTAGAAGGACTAAACCTGTCCAGGCAAAGCTGTGTGAGCCAGATTGTCCATTGAATGTAAGCCTTTTGGTTTCATTGGGCGGTAGGGCTTGAGATGTCATTTCATCTTAGTGTCAGGTAAAAAATCCACAAAATTGGAAGCAACGTCTCCAAAATGACATAAGTAGTGCTGCCAGGGACGTTAAACCTCAAACAAATTAAATTTTAGTCAAGGACTTTCTTTGACATACACTCAGAGACAATCGACCTACCAGTACTCTCAGTGCTTTGATTGACATTGTCTTCGTTATAAGTTCCTAAGTTTTGAACGGACCTTCCTGAAACTTACATATAAGTAAGTTAGAGATAAAAGCTTTAACGTGTTTGCAAACTAACATTGTTGGCACATTACACATAGTGTTAAATCCCCTTCTTTGCTGAAAATGCCTAGTGTGTACCTTGTCATCACCATAAATCCTATAGTTTTGATCGAATCTTCCTGAAACTGGCATATAAGTAGGTTGGGAATGAAAGTTCAGACAAGTTTGAAAACTGGTGATGTCTGCCTAACGCTGATAGAGTTACGCCCCCTTGAATGCTGAAAATACCTGTTATTGACCTTGTCATCAGCATAAATCCTTCGGTAAAGATTGGAACTTCCTAAAATTTTTGATCTGTTAGCTCAGGTGAGCGATATAGGACCATTATGGCCCTTTTGTTTTTTTTTGTTTTGTTTATTTTTTTTTTTGCCTTACCAGAAATAATGCAAACTCAGTCTTTGGAACAGTTTTAGATGGCTTTTAGTAATAGTTTATATCTATACAACTTATTATACCCGCTTTTTCGAAGAAAAATCGGGTATATTGTTTTCGTGCTAGAGACGAGTGTCTGTCAATCCTTGGGTCTGTCTGTCTGTCTATCTCTATGTGTGTGTTGTGTTGTGTTGCGTGCGTGCGTGCGCGCGTGCGTCCGCCCGTCCGTCCGTCACGTTACTATGGAATGGATCTCCTCTGAAACCGGTTAAGGTTCACTTTTCAAACTTTGCCTGTGGGATGTAGATGGCACTAGGCTGCTTTTGGCATGACCTTGGCCTCAACATGACCCCAAGTTCAAAGGTCAAAAGGAATGACGTTGCCGTATCTCCTAAACTATTGGAGTTACACTTCTGAAGCTTTGGTTATTGGATGGCCCTTGGAATATAGAATAAATTGGGCTAATTTTGGCATGACCTTAACCTCAACATGACCCCAAGGTCAAATGCCAAAAACTATGACTTTTCCATATCTCCTAAACTATTGAAGTTACACTTCTGAAACTTTGCTTATTGGATGGCCCTTGGAATATAGAAAATATTGGGCTACTTTTGATGTGACCTCGACCTCAACATGATCCCAAAGTCAAAGGTAAAAATGTATAATTTTGCCATATCTTCTAAACTATTGGAGTTATTCTTCTGAAACTTTGGTTATTGGATGGCCCTTGAAAAAAGAATAAAATGGGCTACCGTTGGTGTGACTTTGACCTCAACATGACCCCAAGGTCAAAGGTAATAATGTATGACTTTACCATATCTTCTAAACTATTGGAGTTACACTTCTGAAACTTTGGTTATTGGATGGCCGTTGAAATATAGAATAAATTGGAATTCTTTTGGTGGACTCTTGGAATATAGGATATATTGGGCTACTTTTGGTGTGACCTTAACCTCAACATGACCCCAGGGTCAAAGGTCAAGAAGTATTATTTTTCCATATCTTCTAAACTACTAGAATTAGACTTCTGAAACTTGGTTATTGGATGACCCTTTGAATATAGAATAAATTGGGCTACCGTTGGCATGACCTTGACCTCAAACCAACCCCAAGGTCTAAGGTCAAAATGCATGTCTTTCCCATATCTTCTAAACTATTGGAGTTACACCTCTGAAACTTTGGTTATTTGATGGCTGTTAAAATATAGAATAAATTGGAATACTTTTGGTGGACCTCAACATAACCCCAAGGACAAAGGTAAAAAAGTATGACTTTGCCATATCTTCTCAACTATAGGAGTTACACTTCTGAAACTTTGCTTATCAGTTATAATTTTCTTGCAACTTTTTAGCTCACCGTCACATAATGACAAGGTGAGCTTTTGGGATCACTTTTTGTCCGTCGTGCGTCCGTGCGTGCGTGCGTGCGTCCGTTAACAATTTCTTCAAACGACATGTCCACTTAAACCACTGATCGGATTTTGACCAAACTTCACAGGAATTATCCTTAAGTGGTCCAGTAGTATACATAATGAGGGTTCTGGAACAACCCCCCCCCCACCTCACACTGTGGGGCCACCCCAACCCCCCGGTCGGCCCCACAGAGTGGGGATGCCGAGGACAATTTTTTTTTCATCCCCGCAATACGGTGGGGCCGACCCCCCCCCCCCACGAATAATTTAGAAATACTTAAATATAAGGATTATAAAGAAACAGAATGCAAGAGCCTACACTGTAAAAATAGTGTTTACAGATTAAACACTTTCTGAGACGCATTTCTTGTCCCATTTTTTTTATGCGTTTAACGCTTTAACATGTCTCGTTTCTAAACACGTCTAGGAAGGTGTTTAGATATTAAACATGTATAGGACAGTGACATGTTTAATACCTGCACATGTTTAGCTCAGTTGAAAATCTAAACATGTCTAGAGGCAAAATCATCATTATTCATGTTGTATTTGTCTATAACGTTTTGTTTCTTTGATCCTGGAATAGTAGAAGATATGGTACGTCCTTCAAACATATTTTTCTTTCAAGGATGAGTGGAATATTGGTGTTTAGTTCTTAATGTAATTAGTTTTCGCGACTCATATTTTCTTTCTAGATCCAAGTTGTGTTCAGCAGACTTACTAATGCCATTTGATAGAAGATTGTGTTTGGTAGATGAAACCTGCATATATTCTTTCTTGACATGAACTCATTACGATAATACACCTATACAAACTCAGATCATTGTTACGCCAGTAAAAATGAAAATTATCGTCGATGGAAAAATTGGATTGTTTCTTATCTCTGTTTAAAATATAGGTTGTGTGCTCTACAGTCTACTCATTCGAACTGCTTCATCAAGGTTCGGGATGTGGTGGTTCTACATGTAGTTCTTCCATTAAACACTGCTTTTATTATAGAGTTTGTGGGGGTGGGGGGGGGGAGGTCAAATCGATAAAGGCGGCGTTATTTTCACGCAGAGGCTCCCCTTCATTATGCGAAACTAGAGTACAATCATACAGTGTGCACTATTTGTGAGTTCATGTTGGAGGTTAAGACTTCTTTGGTAGAAAAGAAGAACACTACACCTTAAAGCATAATTAAATTTTACATGTTTAGGTTTTGAACATGTTTACGCTAAACGTGTTTAGACCATGTTGTGGCATTTTCCCCAACAATTCCTCACCTTTTTTGCAGTTTTAGGCAGTTTATATAAATATAGTCAAGAAAGAATATATGCAGGTTTCATTTACCAATCACAATCTTGTATCAAATGGCATTAGTAAGTCTGCTGAACACAACTTGGATCTAGAAAGAAAATATGAGTCGCGAAAACTAATTACATTAAGAACTAAACACCAATATTCCACTCATCTTTGAAAGAAAAATATGTTTGAACGACGTACAATATCTTCTACTATTCCAGGATCAAAGAAACAAAACGTTATAGACAAATACAAAATAAATAATGATGATTTTACCTCAATTTTATGTCGTTGCAGCTCTGCAACTTTCAGCGTCCGTTCAGCGTTCGTCTACGCGGGAACAAGATCGTATCGATATCAGCCGAGACGTGTTTAGACTTTTGACGTGTTTATACTCACAAATACGGCAAAACAAATTACATGTTTAGAAACAACACACTTTTCTAATCATGTTTAGATCTAAACATGTATAAAACACGTTTAATTTCTATACGCTATTTTTACAGTGTATTGGCCCCCGCAAATGCTACAGGGATCTCTTCTACAAAGCCCTTGCTCAAGACACACGCTTGGACGAGCAGCGCAGCAGTGATTTCGCCCAACGAATTGAACGCGGGTGCTACAACGCAGCGTTTACCCGGTGTGCGGAATCAGCCAGCGCTTACAGTCGCCAGTGGGACTCTCCGATGTTCGTGAATATCAGCAGCGCCCGCTGTGGCATCGTCCTGGCCAACATAGACCCCATAGGCACAATACTGAGCAAGGTAGAGGGTGGAGGATGGGCCCTATATAGGCTTGCCTCAGGGGATTTGCTTCCGGATGTTTTTGGTAATATGACGGCAACTGAGCTGTGTCCCATGGCCGGGAAGACCGAACGCGACGAGGTAACGCGCCGTCATAGCCAAAAAGTCATAGAAAAAACTTCCACCCTTTTCGCCTGTCCCCGTTGCCACAGACGAAACTACACATACCGCCAGGTTCAGATCGGTGCCGGAGACGAGCCATCGACCTTTATATGCACCTGCAAAGAATGTGGAGAACACTTTGAGGGGTTCGCGTAAATAGACTCAATTTAAAATATTTGTTTGCCCGCCATATCGCATGGCCAACACATGACCAGCCTGCGCTCGCCAACAGCCCCACCGGGCGGGGTGTGTTTGTATTAGAGAAATATAGTACCTAAAACGTACACCACAAAAATGAACAAGTGTCCTCGGATTCCTGTGGGGAAGAGAGAACCCTGCAACAATACTTGCCGCGGAGAATTCTGTGGGCGACACAATAGTGTCAGTAAGAGGGTAGGAAGAACGGAACCACTACTATGCACAAACTGTGGAGTGTCGGTGAAAACACACCATCTAATTTGTATGCAATATGGTGTTAAATCAGTTATTACCATAAATTACATAAACAGGAATCGAAGGACTCAAAAAGAGTTTAGACGACTTTCTGCCATTTCTATCTAGTATGGTTAAAAAAGAGTAGGCCACGGTCTACTCAGCACTACCGTCAATACAGTTTACCTGACCGCATTCATAAACCATCTGTGCAGCAGTCCTAACAGATGAATGCATTCTAAAAATTGTGGACACAGAGTTCGGAAATATTTGAACTATGGAAACCTTCAATAACATGTGCGAGTACATATTGGACATAAAGGTGAATATTATACTTTCCAAATTTTCAATTACCTGCACGAATGAAATTGAATAATTTCATGTGAGAAATTAGAAAATAGCATTTACTGAAAATTATGATTTACCTGCCTGAAACCTCCATTGAATCATAATGTATATGTACAAACTTATTAGGGCCCCGCACTGAAAGTGGGGGTGCTCTATAGTAATCATTCTGTCCGTTCGTCTGTCTGTCCGTCCACATTTTTTTATCCTCCATAACTTTCTTATTCCTGGATGGATTCAAATATATACTTGGCAGAAATGTTAACCATAATGTGATGGAGTGTTGCGCGCAAGACTCAGGTTCGTACCTCAAGGGTCAAGGTCATACTTAGAGGTTAAAGGTCAAAAAAAGGGTCTTTGTCGTGTCCAATCAATAACTTTGTTATTCCTAGATGGATTTAAATATTACTTGGCAGAAATGTTAACCATAATGTGACCGAGTGTCTCGAGCAAGACCCACAGCCGTACCTCAAAGGTCAAGGTCATACTAGAGATAAAAGGTCAAAAAAGCGTCTTTTTTATTGTGTCCAATCTATAACTTTCTTATACCTGGCTGGATTTAAATATTACTTAGCAGAAATATTAACCATAATGTGACAGTGTGTCACGCGCAAGACCCAGGTCCGTACCTCAAAGGTCAAGGTCATACTTAGAGGTGACAGGTAAAAAAAAAACGTCTTTTTTTATCGTGTCCGATCAATATCTTTCTTATTCCTGGATTGATTTTAGAATAACTTGACAGTAATGTTAATCATCATGAGAGGATGTGTTGTGCGCAAATCCCAGGTTGGTTTCTAAAACCGAGTTATCATGTTCAAAATGATTCTTTGAGCTATGTTCTTTCATTTCCTTGTTCTTTATAATTTTTTAACATCAACATTTTCTTACTCCTCTGATAGCGCTGCCGGGGCGCTAGTCAGTTTCACTAATTGAAGGTACTGCCACCAACAAAGTTTACAAAGTTTACGGCGTACTGGCAGTCAATTGGTCCAGTTTTTTTTATCAAGATTAAGATTCACCTTAAATAGCTTTATACTGTTTATTTCTTTTTAGAGTTCAGATAAAAACTGATAACATTGGTAACATTGTTTACTTTGGTTGTCTCTTGTTTATAATATTTTTATACTTTGCTAATAAAAGATGTAACATTTAATGTCTCTTCCTCCTTCGTCTTATACTCCCTTGTATGTATATTTGTGTCGTCACCTAACAATTACATGTTTAGTGGCCACGTGACATGAATGTATACTCAGTATGTATGGAAGACCGCCTCCGTGCTCCAGTGATTAAGGTCGGTGACTTGTAATCACTAGAGGGTCATGGGTTCGAGCCCCGCTACCAGCCATGATCGTTTATGTGAGAACATTTGGTAGTTTGTGTCGGAGGATCGGAGACTAGTACTGGTACTTTCCAGGAACGATGGTTAGGAAACTACCCGCCTGTATATGACTGAAAGATCGTTGAACGGGCGTAAAACCTAGCAAAACAAACAGTATGTATGATGTGTTCTACCACATTATTGTCTCTCATAAATCTGTAAGGGACATTTATTTTGTTTTGTTTGTCCATTTCTACTTGCCAAATCGCATATCGTCCGTGCTCCATAAGTCCATTATTCCTCCTGTCTGTCTGTTAACAATGTCTTCTTCCAACTACTATTCAGATACTACTGAGCAAATTTCAATAAAACAGGGTCATCACAATGATCCCTTACTATCATAGTTGGTCAAAAGTGAGAATGTGATCATTGGGTCACATGTCAATGCCTGAGTTACTTAACATTGAAATATTTCTTCCAATAAATGTCAGGGTAGTGCCACATAGAAAATTGACACCTCATGGGTTTGTCCATTCCAATTATATTGGCTTTGAGTACACTGCATCAAAAGTCTATGTCCCATTAACAAGAACTGTGCAATTTGCTTCCTCACCAGTACTTTCATCTACATCAACTCGTACATCCATGTGGCGGCAATATGGCTACATTTACACCAGGAACAAGTACCCTTAAAACCAGGCAAGCCTTTCCTTTTAAAAGGAACCTTTATTCCCATTTTCTTCAAATTTAATAAATTTGGGGAAAAAATGCCTGAACATTTTGCAAACAGTGTAGTTCCTTATCAGAGGCTAATTCTGTTGCGTTTGATCTGGGTTTGCACTTTTTTGCCAATTGGTGCCAAATGGAATCTTCCACCTTGTAAATACAGGGGAACAACCTACGTCAGAGCAGTGACGTCATAACCATTCTAAGGTTTGCCGGCGTTTACTACACAAAAGGCATTTGTCACAACAAGTAGGCGCAGTCGGTGCATTAGGTCATAAAAGAATCAAACCTACTGAAATCTGTCCCAGAAATGTGGCCTTTTGTTTAAATAATTCGACACAAGCTGATTTGGCAATGATGTCGGAACTATCATTGTTTACAGCGCCTAATCAAATCTTGTGGCGAAGCTATCGAAACATTTTCAATGTTTCTAGGTGGAATTATCTCACTGATGGGATGCAAATATTGTTCGTTACCAGCTGAAATATGTTCACTGAAGACTCGTCATGTACAAATCAAGTTTGAAGCATTTTATTTACCCTATTTACACCAATATGGCCGCTTCTGAAATGGGTACAACATCTCTGCTATGACGTAGGTTGTTACCCCTGAAATAGCACAAGACAAGTTCAAAATTTAAGAGAGTGAGGTTGTGTTGTTTTCAAAAATATTATGAAAATGTCTGAAGCAATGTAGGCCCTGATCAGACGCCTAGTTTTTCTGCGTCTGAACTGGGCCTGCACTGTTTACCATTTGGCGCTAAACTTTATGAACTTTAAGAAATGTGCGTATTTCAGCCTTTACCTTTTCCTTATTTTTATTTATGTGTTTGTTATATATTCATTTCTAGGCGAGGTACTTTAATTTTTATAGTCCAACTAATTCCTTGAGAAATTCATTTAACACCAAAACACAGGGCTATGTTATATTAATTACCAAAATAAAGTCCTCAAAAATATCCGTGCCAGTTCTGAGAAAATTAGGATTTAATCCGCAGAATAAGCATTAAATAAGTAATGGCCAGATAACAGCACCATACACTGTTATACCGGCTGTAAGGCCCCTCACGCGCAAACAAATGACGTCATCAAAAACAAAACTTACGTCAGAAATTGATAAAGTGCAGTCTTTCTACATTCTATTTTTATTACTACATGCCATTTATATTTTCCTTGCATGCTATTGATAAACAAGATCCATGTTCAAGTTTTAAGAATAAACATTTTGTTTTGGGGGGTCGGAAAATACATTTGTCAATGTCTCATGAAAATTTTAATGTATGGAAGCTCATTTGTGCCATCACAATCAAATGAATTAATATCGTAAATATGTGCATACGGTGTATTCCGGTAACATGGCGCACGTAAGATTTTGATAGCTTTGTGTGACTTTGTGGAAGCAACCACTCAAAAATCACAATCCGAACAATTGCAACACTGTCCTATCTATTTCCTGCAATATAAATTGGGCGCTGGCTTTTTAACAGGCAGGAAAAATAATAGGGGTGTACCCCCTTGAAATTGATTTACAAATGTTGTCTCCCAACATTGCGCACAATAACTGTTTTGAGCTGACTGAACACAAAGGTTGACTTAAACAACCTTAAACGGAGCAAAATCCGGATGAGAAAAATATCTCAGCTAATTTGCCATGAGGAATCCATAATGAAATTTCAAGACCCTGGCATACAAGGTTCTAAAGTTTTGCTATGTATCACAAAGCATAGGCCTACAATGTACCCAAAGTGACAAAGGGCCATTAGCCAGAGTATTTTTCGGAATTTAGTCAAAAGTTTATCAGGAAGTCTACTCGTCACAAACTTACAAGGCTCTAGCTCCAATAGATTTTGAGATATTTTGCTGACAAGATTTTACAAAAAAAAAAAAAAAAAAAATCAAAGGTCAATAAATTGTGAAAGGGGCATAATCCGAATAAGAAAAAAATACGCGGTAGCAAATTTTCCATGAAGAATCGATATATGAAATTTCAAAACCCTAGCAAGCACGTTTCTTGCGTTATGCTATGCATCAAAGGCGTAACGGAAAGTCGAATGGACGAACCAGAAGCAATATGCCCCTCCAACTTTTTTAAAGTTGGGGTCATAAAAAACATAACAAAAACACGCATATTCAAATCTATTGGAACGTTTGATCACCCCCCAAAAAATCCATAGAAAAATTCTGAGGTTTTTCTTATTCATCACGAAAACCAAGTTTCTTCCAAGTTTGTGGGACTTTTACCTGACATTGAGGTGAAATGACATCTCAATCCCTGCCGTCCAATGAATCCAAAACGGTTTACATGCATGGACAGGCTGACTCGCAGCAACTTTTCTGGATATTCTCAGCGGTTAAGCAGTACTCATATGCGGTCGGTATCAGTTCTGTGCAAAAGCAATAGCAGCCCAATCTATAACTCCAAGCCCAGATGGGTGGGGTCAAAAAACACGCCTTTATAATTTTGACCCCTCGAACCCCACTTTTACATAGTACAGGGATAAATATTAAAGGAGCAGTCCCTATAAGGCCCATTTTATGGCCCCTTTTGATTTTCTTTAAACTTTGCAGACTCAAAATAGGATGTATTTGCTGTAATGTGTTGAAATTTCAGATCCGCAGATGTAATGATATTGGCTCTATGAGCAACCAAAGTGGGTGGGGTAATTCTACCCCATTGAGAGACCCGTGGTTCTTACGCTATTATCTCTAGCACAAAGCATCCTGGCAAGTGGGTCTTTTTAGTATTGTTTAGACCTTTATAGATGTTAAACATAATGTATATGTTTTTTTGTGAAAAAATTCTTCACTTTACCATTATACTCACTTATAAGTCGTACCTAAATGTCAGCTAAATTTACTGGCTGTCTTTACGCAAAACCACAACATAAGTTTATTTCCAAAGCTACTGCAAAAGTGCTTGACAGGGATAATTGAGATATAATAGGCATTGCCAAATTATGAGCATTTCTTTCTTCTGTAATTACTTATAGAGTTATCTGCCCCTGAATCCATTTTTTGACATATTTTCTGTCATATTTAAAATCTATTGATATATGACAAAAGGATTCTTCAAAACAGTCAAATATTCAGCACACAGTGATTTTCTGTCGATCTTATGAAGCTATTAGGTGATTTGTAAATATCTTCTTTGATAATGACTTAAACAATATGGGTGGGTTAAATACACCCCTTTGCTATTTCTACTGCAAAACTTCCTTGGCTTTGTCAACTCATCTTCATAAATCTATCTTACTGATAATTTAGATGAAGTTAGAAAAAACGAAACTTTCTCATAATCTTTAGAATAAGTCTCCTCTTAGGTCATACTTACCTATAACATTGAAATATTACTGAACTTAATAAATCTTGCATTACATCAAAACATTTATTTTGAAGGTTTTCTGTTGATTTTACATGTATTTGAAACTGCAGCCAAAATGGTTAGTAGAAAACGGTGGTTCATCTTGTCCAGATTCCATATATGCTTTCAGGTAAACCAAGAAATGATGCTTGCAGAGCCCTTCAAACACTGGCTTACCCAGTCCCTTCACTTGTATATCATTTTGGAGCCTTCAATAGTCTCTGGCCTTTGATTCGGGTACTCTTTGAGCCTTTCATTTAACTCTTGACACCACATACATGGTCGACCAACTGGTAGGTGTTGTTTTTTATGAATTTACCTATCAAGTGATTTCGACAGCCGGTCTTAAATAGATCATCAGCTTTGGCTGACCAACAATTGCTTAGGGATTTGACAGGAAGCAGATCCTGATTTAGACACCGACAGTTATGGTAGAAATCCAGCAAACGAAACAAGCATTCAATATTTTACACCTGAACTCATGGTGATTGTTGGCTGGACATATAGGGTCCTTCATCCCACTGGTAGTCTATGCTACTGACCATTCTAAGGCAGTGGTTCTGATGTGGTTCATGTAATACTTTGGCTTGTTGATGTCACCTTTGTGTGTTACATTTGCTGTGTGTCTTTTATCACATTTTTATCACCCCTTGTGAGGAAGAAATTGTTGATTTTTGCATATGTGTTTTGTCTGTCCTTGATTTGGCCACATCTTGTGATTGTGGCTTTCCTTGAACCTTTCCTTTTTACTTTTGTTCAAGGGTTAACAAGTCTGATGTTTGACTTGGTGTGTTTGTCTTCTATCCTGTTCTCTATCAGACCGAGAAGGATGTTACTGTTACAAATGAATTTAGTGCTATTTATACACCCGGTAACCATCCATCCTTTCTATTCATCTTCATCAGACACACTTGATGCACTCCAAGTGTCTATGGCTGCATCTACAACGTGGTCTATGTGAGCTCTGTTAAGTTTAGCGTCATTATTTTCTGTATTGTATCTAAAGAAACTTAAGTACCAGAGCACATATGCTATATGTGCACAGCAACCAACTGTGCGTGCCCCACTTCGGCACCGACAGTACCACCCACTAATGGATTTAGTCCCTGACTGCACTCGATCCATAAACTATTACGTTTTGCTGGTCAGCCCCCGCCCATAGGGGCTTGAAGAAATATATGGGCTGCATGATGCTTCCACGCAGAGCTGAATCCGGCCCGCACACTAGTACTGGTAAACCGCTTAGAGGATCTAAGCCTGTCCAGGAACCGCGGTGCGAGGCTGTCCAGGAACCGCTGTCCGTGCTAATAAACCCTGTTGGTTTCATTGGGCGACAGGGCTTGAGATGTCATTTCACCTCAATGTCGGGAAAAAGTCCCACAAAATTGGATGCACCATCTCCAAAATGACCTTTACAGTGTTGACGGGGATGTTAAACCTCATATCAAACAAACAAAACTTTTTGCTGGAAGTATGCCTGGAAAGAATCTGGGCTTTAAATATACTTTCCTTGCTTTAGGCATCAAGATTTCATACCGCCCATTCTCATTGAAATGCTCATCTGAGTAACACTGAGCTTGTTTTAGCTGATATATGCCCATGCTCAAATCCCAAAGCTCATTTTCAGCTAGTTGAGGAAACTCCTAAACCTGCATCCTGCACCTTTTTCCCATATAACACGTTTTCCCCCCAATCATATTTTAGTACTTTTCCCTGCAGCTTGTTAGGACTTTTCCCCAATGCCATCATTCTTTTGGTGGCCGGATTTTAACCAAGCACCTTTCAATTGTAAGTCTAATGCACTAGCCACTGAGCTATCAAGGCTATTTACTTTTAATAGAATGTGATGTAGAGCAAAAGAATAAATATAAAAATTCATGTAAAAACAAGTTGTGTTTGTGAAACACTGATGTCCCTGGACAGCGCATGCTAAATATGAAAGCAGTACCACTAAGCAATCGAAAGAAATGGCCAATGTTCAAGTCTTAAAAAAAGTAGGTCAAGGTCCCAAGGTAAAAATGAGATCATTGGAAAGGTCTTGTGACATAGAATGCACATGTGAAATATGAAAGCCCTGTCACTTACCAATCGAAAGTTATGGTCAATGTTAAAGTTTTCAAAAAGTAGGTCAAACTTCAAGGTAAAAGTCATGAGGTGAAAATTATGGTACCACTGGAAAGGTCTTTTGAAAAAGAATGCACATGTGAAATATGAAAGCCCTATCACTTACCAATCAAAAGTTATGAACTATGTTAAAGTTTTTTAAAAGTAGGTCAAATGTCAAGGTTAAGGTCATGAGGTCAAAAGCTATCATACCACTAGAAAGGTCTTGTGACAAGGAATGCATATTTGAAATATGAAAGCCCTACCACTTACCAATCGAAAGTTATGGCCAATTTTAAAGTTTTTAAAAAGTAGGTTGAAAGTCAAGGTCACAAGGTCAAAAATTATGCTACCACTAGAAAGGCCTTGCGACAAGGACTGCACTTGTTAAATATGAAAGCCCTGTCACTTACCTATCGAAAGTTATGGGCAATGTTAAAGTTTTTAAAAATTTTGGAAAAAGTAGGTCAAAGGTCAAGGTTACCAGATCAAAAATTATGGTACCACTGAAAAGGTCTTGTTATAAGGTATACACATGTGAAATATGAAAGCTCTATCTATTACCATTCAATAGTTATGCCCAATGTTAATGGTTTTGTAGGCAGAAAGACAGATCAAAAACTATTTGCCCCCCGAATCTCGATTCCGGGGGCATAATAAGTGTTGTCATCCAATAAAAGATCAATTTCTTTATTTCTAGACATTTCTGTTGTAAAGAATGTGAACAGTTATTGTTTCTACCATCAATTATAGTATGCGCTAGTTCTTACTGTTCACAAGTATGATTTGTGAAGATGAATTGACCTAAAGCCAAGGACATTTTGCAGTAGAAATAGCAAAGGGGTGTATTTGACCCACCGATATTGTTTTAAGTCATTATAAAAGAAGATATGTATAAATCACCTAATAGCTTCATTAGATCGACAGAAAACCATTGTTTGCTGATTTTTTGACTGGTTTTAAAGAATCCTTTTTGCATATATTTAAAGATTTTAAATATGACAGAAAATATGACAAAAATGGATTCAGGGGCAGATAACTCTAAATGTAATTATAAAATAAACTTACGTTGTGGTTTTGCGTAAAGACAGCCAGTAAATTTAGCTGAAATTTAGGTACGACTTATAAGTGAGTATAATGGTAAAGTGAAGAATTTTTCCACAAAAACATAAACATTATGTTTAACATCTATAAAGGTCTAAACGATACTAAAAAGACCCACTTGCCAGGATGCTTTGTGCTAGAGATAATAGCGTAAGAACCACAGGTCCCTCAATGGGGTAGAATTACCCCACCCACTTTGGTTGCTCATAGAGCCAATATCATTACATCTGCAGATCTGAAACTTCACCACATTAAAGCAAATACATCCTATGTTGAGTCTGCAAAGTTTAAAGAAAATCAAAAGGGGCCATAAAATGGGCCTTATAGGGACTGCTCCTTTCTTATATCAGCTCAAAAACATAGATTGTGGGTACTCGGTAGAACCGCGAAGTTCAGGCGGTTCGGTCGAGCTCCGCAATCTATGTTTTGAGCAGAAATAAGAAAAACATCATTTTTTTATCTTAAAATTTCATTTTTGGGCTGTACAATTGACAATGATTTTGTTTAGGCATGTTTCGTAATGTCTGCTCAAAAGCATAGATTGTGGGTACTCGATAGAAACCCCCTCCTACTGGAGTTTTAGTTTATACTAATTAATTTTAGTTCGATTGCGATGAAAGCCTCAAGCCTAATTAATCGCTCGCGAACACGCATTCCGGATGTTTTCACGCGCACGAGGGAGAGGCAGTTGACGTTTACACCACTGCTACCCATTTACACCTGGGTGGGTGGGGCAGTGGGGAGTTTTAGGGGGTGTACATGTACATTATTTTTCTTATTTCTGCTAAAAGAAGCCTCCATGGTGTAGTGGATAAGCTACAATCCTCATAAGGAGTCGTGGGTTTGATCCAATGGCTTCGCCAGACTCTCATATGAGTCTTTAAACCGAGGTCCGGTCTCTGTATGCAGGGGTTTCACCGACAGACGGGTAGTGGGGATTTTTCCGTTTACTTAGACATTATTCCCCTGCTACGCTTGATAAATTTGTAAGGGTTTTATTAAGATAACATTGAAAATCACACTCCTATCTTTCCTTGAAAACTAAATGCGGAATGTTTTTGAAACCACTGCATATGACATTTGCTGTTGACGGGATGTAAACCTCAAACACACTCACTCACTAATTTCTGCTCAAAACATAGATGAGGCAGTTCTATTGAGTATCAACAATCTCAGAAGCTATGTTTTTGAGCAGAAAAAAAATATTAACCCCTTAACCCCAAGTTTTTCAAGTATATAGATAAAAAAGGGGTTAGTTGGGGTCAAAATTATAGATGCATGTTTTCGTGATGTGTTTGCTTTTGATTTTCCTTTTTCCCCTCCCCGCCCCTTTTTGCTCACAGAAACTACCATTTTTTAATGATTTCATGAAGTTAAGTACCGATATTGATTTACTTTTAAGATATATGTCAGTGATATTAATTTTTTCTTGTTTTAAGCGACTTTCCTTTATAGTCTACGCCCACGGGGATAGACAATCTTAATGATAGCTTTTGCTCCGGAAGCATTTAATGAAAGGTCATGACTGGTATTCTGTTGACTGGTTCTACTTTTCATTTTCCATCTGGTTACCCCAGGACACCCCAACTCTGGTCATACTTGAACGCCCACTTGCATATTGAAACCCAGCAATTACCTGAAAGCTGCCTAAAGTGTATCACATGGATATGCACGATTGCTCTCACACTTGCAAAATTAACATATATTTGTCCTTATCTTCTTCTTCCCACATCCAATTCTTAATGTTTTCATTTCTAGACGGCAATCTTGGCAGATTGTTTTTCATAACGTTAACCTAGAATGTAAAATGAAAGTTTAAACTAGAATGCGAAATGACGAAACCGTAAATGTAGGCATGTAGTACAATTAGTTGTAATTGATAGTGAAAAAAAAAATCGGAAATTTTGTTTTATGTGACATTGGTGATAAGATTTGGAAATCCTCATTTGATATTTGTGACTTTTTTACACTTTGTGGTAACTGGCACATTTTAGTTCTACACAAATTAATGTGTGCTTAGCATAGACTCAAGCTTTTTATAAAAGCTAATACTTGTTTTTCGAAATTTAACACAAAAAAAAAAAAAAAAAAAAAGTAAAAGAAAACTTTTATCTTCAGAATTTTTAGTATTTTTCCCCAGATAGAAATATTCATTTTGGATGATTTAATGAAGTCAAGTATTAATTGTTTAACATACGCCTGGTTTTTGTGATTTTTCTTCGTTTTCTCGTATTGTTTTTTCACCCCCAAAAAATACCCTTTCACCTCGGATTTTTTTTTGAGGACTTTTTTTTTCAATAAATCAGGACACCTTCCTGATACTAACACTGCTGAAAACATTTCTCAAGGAATTAGTTGTGGGTCAAGGGTCATTTCCGGCTAGATGTACTGGCCTATTATTTGTCTTTGATCCAAACAGAGATTGTTGGAACTTCATTGCGAGAATACGTCTTTACAAATCTATTGATTTTTTTACCACCAAAACTGAACATTTTCCGTTATTTTAATATTTCTGCACAAGACATAGGTTGTTGTACTCGTTAGAACCGCAGGCCCGCAAAATAGCAAGTCTGAATTGTAGGTCAGTAAAGGGTTGTTTAGTTGGTCACTGATAAGCTAACCCTTTTAACCCTGTAGATCGGTGCAGACGCCGAGGTAGAAATACACTATATCTATGCAAACCTTGCAGATCCTAATAAGACGGCACGTAGCTAGAATGTCTCACCAGAAACTACATGCACACCGTTTGTTTCATGTCAGTGAACTAATCAGAAATTCCCTGTCTATATAAGAATATATTTGAAGCGAGAGAAACTCAGGAATGAAAGAGTAAAACAGAAATACCATCGGTGACGCGTACGAAAATAGTCCCAGAGTACTGATTTCTTTTCAGAATTCGTCTTTCTGTGCCAATTTATATTAAATCCGTATAAAGTCTCGAAAACTGAACTATTTTCAAAGACGTTCCATGCCTGCAAAATTAATTTTCAAGAGTTCCTTTGGACTATTTTATGCAGCGAACGAACAGCGGAAGTGGAGTAACGCGGTCCAATACCGGAAGTAGAAATATAATGACATAGAAACTTGATTTTTAAATCAACTTTCAAAAACTGTCCGGTAATAATTAATACTTTGAGAAAAACTTAATAGTTCCACAAACTTTCCACCTTTATGTCAGTTAAATGATATAGTGTGCATCAGACAGAAAGCAGAAGGCTTATCTGGTGAACGACATACATATCGCTGCTTTCTACTCTGCTACTTCCCGCGTTCTGGCATGTGGCGAGGAACGGGAACATTGTTGGTCTCCCAATGACATTACAGCGAGGAACGGGACATTAGATGGACTAACAATGACACTACATAGAGGAATGGGAGTTTAGGTGGCCTAACAATGACACTATAAAGGGGAATGGGACTAAAGGTTGTCTGACTATGACACTACAGAAAGGAAAGGGGGCATAAGATGGTCTGAGAATGACACTACATGGAGGAACGGGACATCAGATGGTCTGACAATGACTCTACATGGAGGAACGGGACATTAGACACTACATGGAGGAAAAGGGCATTAGATGGTCTGACAATGAGACTACATGGAGGAACGGGACATTAGCTGGTCTGACAATGACACTACATGGAGGAACAGGGCATTAGTGGTCTGACAATGATACTACATGGAGGAACGGGACATTAGATAGTCTGACAATGACACTACAGAGAGGAAGGGGAGTTGAGGTGGTCTGACAATGACATTACATGGAGGAAAAGGACATTAGATGGTCTGTCAATGACACTATATGGAGGAACGGGACATTAGATGGTCTGACAAACAGACTACAGGGAGGAACTGGACATCAGATGGTCTAACACTGACACAACTTATAGGAATGGGAGTTGAGGTGGTCTGACAATGAAACTACAGTTAAGAACGGGACTTTAGTTGGTCTGACATGGACACAACAGCTAGGATCAGGACATAATATGATCATCCAATGACACTATAGAGAGGAACGGGACAAACACGTGTGTGGCAATGACAGTGCCGAGAGAAACAGGACTTAAGGTGGTCGTACAATGACACTACAGAGGGATACGGGGTTAAGGTGGTCTAGCAATGACACTACAGAGAGGAAAGGGACTTCGCGTGGACTGACAATAACACCAGATAGTGGAATTGGACACTATAGACAGTCTGTCAGTGACACTACAGAGAGGAACGGGTCTATAGCTGGTCTAGCAATGTGATTACAGAGAGGAATGGGGCTTAAGGTGGTCTGACAATGACACTACATAAAGGAATCGGAGTTGAGGTGGCCTAAAATGATACTATAAAGGGGAATGGGAATAAAGGTGACCTGACTATGACACTGCAGGAAGGAATGGGACAAACAATAACACTACATGGAGGAACGGAACAGTAGATGGTCTGACAATGACCGGGATATTAGGTGGTCTGACAATGACACTATAGAGAAGAGCGGGACAAAAACTTATGTGGCAATGACATTACCGAGAGAAAGGGGACTTAGGGTACAGATGGGAACGGGGGTTAAAGTGGTCTGGCAATGACACTACTGAGATGAACGGATCCTTAGCTGGTCTGCCAATGACACTACCAATAAGAATGGGGCTTAAGATGGTCTGGCCTTGACACTACATAGAGGAACGGGATTATTGTTGTTCTCACAATGACATTTCAGCATGGAACGGGACATTAGATGGTCTAACAATGATACTACATAAAGGAACGGGAGTTTAGGTGGTCCAAAAATGACACTATAGAGATGAAATGGACAATAGGTGGTCTGACTATGACACTACAGAAAGAAACGGGACTTAAGATGGTCTGACAATAACACTACAGAGAGAAATGGGTCTATAGTTGTTCTGACAATGACACTACAGGGAGGAACGGGACAGCAGATGGTCTGACAATGACACAACTTAGAGGAATGGGAGTTTAGATGGACTGACAATAGAACTATATGGAAGAACGGGACTATAGTTGGTCTGACAAGGACACAACAGCTAGGATCGGGGCATTAGATGGTCTGACAATGGCACAACTTAGAGGAATGGGAGATTAGGTGTTCAGACAATGACACTACAGAGAGGAAGGGACTTCGGATGGCCTGACAATAACACCAGATAGTGGAATGGGACAATAGACTGTCTGACAGTAACACTGCAGAGAGGAACGGGTCTATAGATGGTCTAGCAATGCCATTACAGAGATGAATGTGGCTTAATGTGGACTGACAATGACACTAAATAAAGGAACGGGAGTTTAGGTGGCCTCAAAATGACACTATAAAAGGGGAATGGGAACAAAGGTGGTCTGAATATGACACTGGAGGAAGGAATGGGCCATAAGATGGCCTGACAATAACACTTCATGGAGGAACGGGACATCAGATGGACTGACAATGACACTTCAGAGAGGAACGGGAGTTTGGGTGGTCTGACAATGACACTATAGAGAGGAACGGGACAAAAACTTGTGTGACAATGGCACTACCGAGAGAAAGGGTCTGGCAATGACACTACAAAGAAGAATGGGGAGTAAGGTGGTCTGACCAGGACAGTTCATAGAGGAACGGGACTTTTGTTGGTCTCCCAACGACATTACAGCAAGAAACAGGACATTAGATGGTCTAACAATGATACTACATAGAGGAACGGGAGTTTAGATGGTCCAACAATGACACCTTAGAGATGAATGTGATTATGACACTACAGAAAGAAACGGGACATAAGATGGTCTAGCAATAACACTACAGAGAGGAATGGGACTATAGGTGGTCACACAATGAGACTACAGGGAGGAACAGGACATCAGATGGCCTGACAATGACACAAATTAGAGACATGAGAGTTTAGGTGGTCTGACAATGATATAAGATGGTCAGACAATGACACTACAGGGAGGAAAGGGACCGAAGGTGGTCTGACAATGACACTATATAGAGGAACGGGACATTCGATGGTTTGACAATGACACTCAGTTCAGAGAGGAACGCGAGTTTGGTTGGTCTGACAATGGATTGATTGATTTGAGGTTTAACGTCCCCGTCAACACTGTAAAGGTCATTTCGGAGACGTTGCTTCCAATTTTGTGGGACTTTTACCAGACATTGAGATGAAATGACATCTCAAGCCCTGTCGCCCAATGAAACCAATAGGGTTTATTAGCATGGACGGCCCGCCTCGCACCGCGGTTCCTGGACAGGCTTAGATCCTCTAAGCGGTTTACCAGTACTAGTGTGCGGGCCGGATTCAGCTCTTCAGCTCTGCGTGGAAGCATCATGCAGCCCATATATTTCTTCAAGCCCCTATGGGCGGGGGCGTTGGTCTGACAATAACAATATAGAGAGGAACGGGACAAAACGTTGTGTGGCAATGACACCTCCGAGAGAAAGAGGACTTTTGGTGGTCTGACAAAGACACTACAGAGGGGAACAGGGGTTAAGGTGGTCTGGCAATGGCACTACAGTGAGGAAAGGGACTTCGGATGGCCTGACAATAACACCAGATAGTGGAATGCGACAATAGACTGTCTGACAGTGACACTACAGAGAGGAACTGGTCTATAGCTGGTCTAGCAATGCCATTACAGAGATGAATGTGGCTTGAGGTGGTCTGACAATGACACTACTTAAAGGCACGGGAGTTTAGGTGGCCTAGAAATGACACTATAAAGGGGAATGTGACTAAAGGTGGTCTGACTATAACACTACAGGAAGGAATGGGACATAAGATGGCCTGACAATAACACTACATGGAGGAACTGGACATCAGATGGGTGGTCTGACCATGACACTACATAGAGGAACGGGCCTATTGATAGTCTCACAATGACATTACAGCAAAGAACGGGACATTAGATGGTCTAACACTGATACTATACTGACGTCAAAAAGAAACGCTTCAGTGAAAACAGGGCGGTATTTTTTTGTTGGGCTTTCAACATCATGGTAAGTATTGTACACCATAGTTATTATAACATCATTTACATAAGCGGAACCAGAACTGTTTCGGTTCACTACATTATGTAAACCAATAAATGTGTAGCTTGACCATTTTCTCGAACGGCCCGTGCCACCAGTGTACATTACATCTCGCAACAAAGACTGGATATGTTTAACTGATATTCGATTAACAACTTGGAATTCAAAAGAAATTTCGAAAATTGTAAGATTTCACGATGCCCAGGCTAAGTAATGAAGAACGGGCTCGGGCTTCAGGCATGTTGGAAAGTGGCCGATCTCAAGATTTCGTCGCAAGACGGTTTAATGTGGCGCGATCGACCGTGACTCGTTTCATTAATCGCGTTAACGTCACGGGAAACTTATCGGACATGCCTCGTTCTGGTGCGCCACGTGTGACGTCAGCGAGGCAGGATAACTTTATGCGTCAACGTCATTTGCGCGATAGGTACCTGACGGCACAATCAACAGCGGATATCATTGTTGGGAATCGTGGACGAACGATTAGTCGTAACACAGTGCGAAATCGATTAAGGGATCGTGGGATCAGTTGTCGGAGGCCTTACCGTGGTCCCATATTGACTCGACGTCATCGTCTAGATCGTCAGCAGTGGGCAAGAAACAATCGTGGACGTAATTCACAGTATCCAGACTCGCTGTACCCTCCATCGGATGCATCTGGTATGTAAACAACGAATGCAACATTCGTGTGTTACCAGAGGTCGGAAATTACAAGATGTTTTACACTATATTCAGTGTGAAACTGTTATTCAAAGTAGTATAGCTGCGACGAACTCTGGTGAGATTAAAAATTAAATCTGACGAAAGTCTTACCTTAAATTGCATGATTTTATTGACAAACTCGTTTCCAACATGTTGTGTAAACTACAACTTGCGCAAAGACAGAGCCGCTATGCTTCGAGAACGTGCGTATATTGTCAAGTTGTGAGGTATAAATATGATTAGGAGGGTCATCTTTACATGAGTGTAAGGTTGGTTTGGCTGTGGTAGGGAAGATCTGTGAAAAATCTGGAGTTGAATAAATGCCGAGTTGTAGGTGCAGCTGTACCCCTAACTACCATCTTTGAGCAGACTACTGTACGATTAACTGCTGAGTACCTGTACCCATAACTGTGATGGCAGATTGGTTCAGATCTTAATCAAAATCAGACCAGTTCAGATCAAAATCTCCCTTTAATAAATCTTTCATATATTTATTTATTCATTGTTATTTTTGTTCTTTCTAGCCTCACTAGAGCTGAAAATATTAATAGTTAAAACTTCAAATACCCAAAATAGAAATAGAGGCAATGATCAGGAATCGACACAATTAACCCACAGCTCCCATCAGAGACACCAAAGGGAAAGAAACACAAACATAAAGCAACAGACCCCAACGGAAACACCAACAGCGGAATGCCAAAAGGACAGTTACTTTCCCACAAACTCACCAAAAGGCTATCCAAAATAAAATAATATAAGCGACACAAACACCCAAAGACAAACCATAACAAAAATAAACTGCGACAGAGGAACCGCTTTGGAACGGTCAGCGGAAACGAATTACCCAAACCTATTTTCATAAATATTTTACATGTCTTTCCGGTAATTCGGGGGTATTTCCGGTTATTCTGGTCTCTTTGGTAATTATAGGGACCGTCCCTTATATTTCTTTATGTTGGGTGGTTGGGTGAGGCAAATGTTGTGTTGTCATTTATTCTGTTTCTACCCTTACAGTCATTTTCATTTTTTCTCTACGTCCTTCAATTTTATCTCCTCAAATATCTCTTCTATCTTATTTCTCACTTTCTCTGGGAGACAACCAAAAACTGATCTACCAGGGTTGACGGTCGTTAATTTATTTGAGGTTTAACTTTCCCCTGAACAGTTTAAGAGACGTTGCTTCCACTTTTGTGGGACTTTTACTCGACACTGAGACCAAATGACTCCTCAAGCCCTGTCGCCCAACAAGACAAATAGGGTTTACATGGTCAGTGGGCACCGCTTTGCCAGGTCAGACTTAGATCCTCTAAGCCGTTTACCAGCTCTGCGTGGAACCTCTATGCACTATTTTGTTAACTTTATAAGAAATCAACAATGACAGAACGGTTGTTAATATAAAACACACACAGAACCTATCCTGTTTATTATACCAGCAACTTGCCGTTTTTGCAATATTCTACAGTCGTTTCATATATCGAAGGTTAGCCCCCTTGGTATTGGAATAGTATCAAAATAATCCAGAGCCGTATCTGCATCACATTGAAACCCCAGGGGGACACCGATCTTTCAACTCTCTCGACTTCTTACTTTCACTTTCTTACTTCCGGCTCCTGACTTCTGGCATTTTACATTCAACTTCTCTCCTCGGACTTCTTTCTTTCAACTAAATTCCGACTGCTTACTTCCAACTTCCAACCTTTTACTTGTAGCTGGGTGGTCGGTTGAGGCAACGGTCACTGGGGCGTCCGGTTGATACTGGCTTACAGTTGGGCAAGACCTGCAGTCATTGCAGCAGGTAAGGGTAGTGGGGAAGTGTTGTAATTTCTACTGTTTCTACACGTCCACTTATTTTCCTCTTTCTGTCCTGTCTATCACAAATATCTTATACTTTCTCTTCTATCTTTTTTCTCCCTTTCCCTGGGTGACGACACAAAATGACCCACAAGGGTTTCCTCTGGCTTTCTTTGCCGGATCATTACAGGGTCACTGATGAGGCTTTATTAGCCGAAACTACGTAGTATGACCCATCTTCTTTCTTATGAATGTTTTCATTGCTCTTAAAGGAACTTTTTTTTTTTTATTTTTATTTGCCTTCACTGCAGCTGGTGTTGTGCCGTGTGGCGGCCGTAAAACGTCTCCCCGTACATCAACCATAGTGCAGTTTATATTTTACTTTTGGTCCTTTGAGATCACCGTGAATATTCTGAGATATCAGAAATAAATTATTGGTTAAGACTCATATTCTAGACAGGTTTTTAATTATTTGGACCCCATTTTGATTTATATCAGTCTTTGAATCGACTGCCTATTCGAAATTCGCAAAATTGCAGTATGTTTCCTCTGGCTTTCTTTGCCGGATCATTATAGGGTCACTGATGAGGCTTTATTAGCCGAAACTACATAGTATGACCCATCTTCTTTCGTATGAATGTTTTCATTGCTCTTAAAGGAACTCATTTTTGATTTTTATTTGCCTTCACTGCAGCTGGTGTTGTGCCGTGTTGCGGCCGTAAAACGTCTCCCCGTACATCAACCATAATGCAGTTTATATTTTACTTTTGGTCCTTTGAGATCAGCGTGAATATTATGAGATATCAGAAATAAATTATTGGTTTAGACTCATATTCTAGACAGGTTTTTAATTATTTGGACCCCATTTTGATTTATATCAGTCTTTGAATCGACTGCCTATTCGAAATTCGCACAATTGCAGTATGTTTCCTCTGGCTTCTTTGTCGAATCATTACAGGGTCACTGATGAGGCTTTATTAGCCGAAACTACGTAGTATGACCCATCTTCTTTCTTATGAATGTTTTCATTGCTCTTAAAGGAACTCATTTTTTATTTTTATTTGACGTGTCTTTAAACCCAAACAATCATGTACTTCTAGCTTCCGACTTTCAACTAATCACTTCTTGCATTACACATCTATTGTGATTGTAAGAGACGGGACTTCTAATTTCACCATTTCTTAGTTCTTACTTCTGGCCTCCTACTTCCAGCATCCTACGTATAACTTCTTACTTCCAATTTCTTACTTCTAACTTCAGTTTTCCTACTTCCAACTTCCTACTTCCAGATGTCCGAAGTTAGAAGTCGGAACGTAGACGTATGAAGTCGCAAGTAGGAGGTCTGAAGTAAGAAGTCGGAAGTTGGAAGTTAACAGTCAGAATAGGCTTTCTTTGCCGGATCATTATAGGGTCACTGATGAGGCTTTATTAGCCGAAACTACATAGTATGACCCATCTTCTTTCGTATGAATGTTTTCATTGCTCTTAAAGGAACTCATTTTTGATTTTTATTTGCCTTCACTGCAGCTGGTGTTGTGCCGTGTTGCGGCCGTAAAACGTCTCCCCGTACATCAACCATAATGCAGTTTATATTTTACTTTTGGTCCTTTGAGATCAGCGTGAATATTATGAGATATCAGAAATAAATTATTGGTTTAGACTCATATTCTAGACAGGTTTTTAATTATTTGGACCCCATTTTGATTTATATCAGTCTTTGAATCGACTGCCTATTCGAAATTCGCACAATTGCAGTATGTTTCCTCTGGCTTCTTTATCGAATCATTACAGGGTCACTGATGAGGCTTTATTAGCCGAAACTACGTAGTATGACCCATCTTCTTTCTTATGAATGTTTTCATTGCTCTTAAAGGAACTCATTTTTTATTTTTATTTGACGTGTCTTTAAACCCAAACAATCATGTACTTCTAGCTTCCGACTTCCAACTAATCACTTCTTGCATTACACATCTATTGTGATTGTAAGAGACGGGACTTCTAATTTCACCATTTCTTAGTTCTTACTTCTGGTCTCCTACTTCCAGCATCCTACGTATAACTTCTTACTTCCAATTTCTTACTTCTAACTTCAGTTTTCCTACTTCCAACTTCCTACTTCCAGATGTCCGAAGTTAGAAGTCAGAACGTAGACGTATGAAGTCGCAAGTAGGAGGTCTGAAGTAAGAAGTCGGAAGTTGGAAGTTAACAGTCAGAAGTAGGAAGTTAGAATTCCTAAGTAGGAAGTCAGAAGTAGGAGCTAAGGAGAGATAAGTAAGAAGTTTCTACTCCATCCCATGCAATTACTATGTCTAATGTATCACATAGTAGTATGTGTAATGCAGGGAGTAGTAAGTTAGAAGTAAATGTCGGAAGTTAGAAGCTAGAAGTTGGAAGTCGGAAGTAAGAAGTCAAAGTCAGAAGTGAGAAGAATGAATTTGGCAGTATGAAGTCAGAAGTTAGAAGTAGGAAGTCAGAAGTTAGAAAGAAGAAGTTAGAAGTCCCTCTAGGGCTTCCATACCAGTCAGTTCCAATGGGAATGAATAGAGATGCATGCCCATGTCTCTCGACACGGATAGGCTGAAAATACAGGCGCTTATCTTTAGTCTCTGAGGCGGACGAAAGTTTCCACTATTAGGCAGATGCATAATGTTTCCTTTCTGTAACTTATGATTCAGATATCGGGTTACCGGAATTTGACAGCCCATTACGTGATTTTTAGTTTTATTTATTTATTTATTTATTTTTTATTTATTTATTTGGTTCATAGTTATCGTTCAGCAGAGTGAGAATTTAAAAATGTCTTTTTTGTTCACTTCTCTTTCATGTCCCATTCCATAACAGCCCGTCTATATAGACATCAGATTAACACGTCCGTGAACTAAGACCCCTATAAGCCCCACATTATGTACATAAAAGTGGGTTGACGGGAGAATCAAGTACTTTCCTTGTTTGTTCGAAAATAAAGATTGTGGGTACTCGTTAGAACCGCCTGATTGGGACATAATTATTGAGGCGGTTTCTAACGGTCACTCAGTCTACATTTGGACTAAAGATTAGCAAACATCAAATATTTTCATCTGAAGAAACGTTAGTTCCACAATGCTCGGTACTTGGACCGGTCCTTTTTCGGGGGCGAGAGGTTGGGGGTTATTCATTGGTTTAAACAATATTTATTACTTTCTCTGTACAAACTAACATGTAACAACAATTACAACAGTATACTACAGGATTTGAGAGTAAGCTAGAAGCTTATAATTATCATCTCCAGTAAAGGGGGTTATTCATTAATGATCTTCCTGGTAATATCAGGTCTTATGGCGACTAGCATGGTGGGCAGATGACGTGCATTGTGGACAAAGGAGTCACGACAGCTTCCTGACAAGTAGATTAAGATTGACTATTCACTACATCAGCCCACTTTGGGGCATGTTCAGTCCGGCAAATATCTCATATTCTAGACAGGTTTTTAATTATTTGGACCCCATTTTGATTTATATCAGTCTTTGAATCGACTGCCTATTCGAAATTCGCAAAATTGCAGTATGTTTCCTCTGGCTTTCTTTGCCGGATCATTATAGGGTCACTGATGAGGCTTTATTAGCCGAAACTACATAGTATGACCCATCTTCTTTCGTATGAATGTTTTCATTGCTCTTAAAGGAACTCATTTTTGATTTTTATTTGCCTTCACTGCAGCTGGTGTTGTGCCGTGTTGCGGCCGTAAAACGTCTCCCCGTACATCAACCATAATGCAGTTTATATTTTACTTTTGGTCCTTTGAGATCAGCGTGAATATTATGAGATATCAGAAATAAATTATTGGTTTAGACTCATATTCTAGACAGGTTTTTAATTATTTGGACCCCATTTTGATTTATATCAGTCTTTGAATCGACTGCCTATTCGAAATTCGCACAATTGCAGTATGTTTCCTCTGGCTTCTTTGTCGAATCATTACAGGGTCACTGATGAGGCTTTATTAGCCGAAACTACGTAGTATGACCCATCTTCTTTCTTATGAATGTTTTCATTGCTCTTAAAGGAACTCATTTTTTATTTTTATTTGACGTGTCTTTAAACCCAAACAATCATGTACTTCTAGCTTCCGACTTCCAACTAATCACTTCTTGCATTACACATCTATTGTGATTGTAAGAGACGGGACTTCTAATTTCACCATTTCTTAGTTCTTACTTCTGGCCTCCTACTTCCAGCATCCTACGTATAACTTCTTACTGCCAATTTCTTACTTCTAACTTCAGTTTTCCTACTTCCAACTTCCTACTTCCAGATGTCCGAAGTTAGAAGTCGGAACGTAGACGTATGAAGTCGCAAGTAGGAGGTCTGAAGTAAGAAGTCGGAAGTTGGAAGTTAACAGTCAGAAGTAGGAAGTTAGAATTCCTAAGTAGGAAGTCAGAAGTAGGAGCTAAGGAGAGATAAGTAAGAAGTTTCTACTCCATCCCATGCAATTACTATGTCTAATGTATCACATAGTAGTATGTGTAATGCAGGGAGTAGTAAGTTAGAAGTAAATGTCGGAAGTTAGAAGCTAGAAGTTGGAAGTCGGAAGTAAGAAGTCAAAGTCAGAAGTGAGAAGAATGAATTTGGCAGTATGAAGTCAGAAGTTTGAAGTAGGAAGTCAGAAGTTAGAAAGAAGAAGTTAGAAGTCCCTCTAGGGCTTCCATACCAGTCAGTTCCAATGGGAATGAATAGAGATGCATGCCCATGTCTCTCGACACGGATAGGCTGAAAATACAGGCGCTTATCTTTAGTCTCTGAGGCGGACGAAAGTTTCCACTATTAGGCAGATGCATAATGTTTCCTTTCTGTAACTTATGATTCAGATATCGGGTTACCGGAATTTGACAGCCCATTACGTGATTTTTAGTTTTATTTATTTATTTATTTATTTATTTTTTATTTATTTATTTGGTTCATAGTTATCGTTCAGCAGAGTGAGAATTTAAAAATGTCTTTTTTGTTCACTTCTCTTTCATGTCCCATTCCATAACAACCCGTCTATATAGACATCAGATTAACACGTCCGTGAACTAAGACCCCTATAAGCCCCACATTATGTACATAAAAGTGGGTTGACGGGAGAATCAAGTACTTTCCTTGTTTGTTCGAAAATAAAGATTGTGGGTACTCGTTAGAACCGCCTGATTGGGACATAATTATTGAGGCGGTTTCTAACGGTCACTCAGTCTACATTTGGACTAAAGATTAGCAAACATCAAATATTTTCATCTGAAGAAACGTTAGTTCCACAATGCTCGGTACTTGGACCGGTCCTTTTTCGGGGGCGAGAGGTTGGGGGTTATTCATTGGTTTAAACAATATTTATTACTTTCTCTGTACAAACTAACATGTAACAACAATTACAACAGTATACTACAGGATTTGAGAGTAAGCTAGAAGCTTATAATTATCATCTCCAGTAAAGGGGGTTATTCATTAATGATCTTCCTGGTAATATCAGGTCTTATGGCGACTAGCATGGTGGGCAGATGACGTGCATTGTGGACAAAGGAGTCACGACAGCTTCTTGACAAGTAGATTAAGATTGACTATTCACTACATCAGCCCACTTTGGGGCATGTTCAGTCCGGCAAATATCTCGGTATCACCGTCACAGACGACATTGATTGGGGTCAGCAACTTCACTGGTAACCACAAAAGCAACTAGGACTTCGGGTTTTCTTAGACGTTATTTGGCGTTTGCCTCTAGGTCGACAAAGGCCACTGGTTTGCCTTCAACTTGAGTATACATCACCCATTTGGCATCGTCATGTTTGAACTCAGATTCAGAGGTCCGTAGCTTGATGGACCTATCGGCGATGGCAAAATAAAAGTAGCGTCGGTGATATGCTCAGCGAATCGGAGTGACCGTCTCTTGATGGCCGTCGTGGGTATTCCTCATTGACACTTTTGTCTATAAGATTCACTCCGGTATAGTGTCTCTTAATAAAGATAAATACCTAACCACTGCGACAGTTTCAGCCCAAATAAGGGCATCAAAAGTAAACAATACAAGACACTTTAGGAACCAGGCCTATAGTGATGTCCCGAGGCATTCTTTCTTTCTCAGAACTTCCTCAATGGAATAGTCTTCCTACATCTGCAGTAGATGCAAAGACCACAGGGGAGTTTAAAGCTGTACAGTATAGATTGGGACTCAGATGCATGCGTTTTAGTATACCTCTACTAATCAGATTGTAAATAGTTTTAGGAACTCATCCGGTAACTCTTTTGTTTAAAGCTAAATTCTAGCCTTTCACCTAATGTATGTATGTATGTATGTTTGTATGTATGTATGGATGTATGGATAGATAGATAGATAGATAGATAGATAGATAGATAGATAGATAGATAGATAGATAGATAGATAGATAGATAGATAGATAGATAGATAGTTTATGATGTATTAATAAGATGATATCACAAATTTTCATCAGAAAAAGTATGTAAATATGACAAAGTACTGTCGCACCAGTGTTAGGTTAATGAGTCCTTCTCATAGAACGGGAACACATTTTTCCCCTAAAACACACTTCGCAAAAGCACTTTAATATTCTTGGCATCCTATAAAGTAGTCATTATGTTCTTCGAGACATTCCGGTGTATAATAAAAACTAAAACTATGGAGTAACAAGGTGTCTCACAAGGGTATCATGTTCTTGTAAAAGTATTACTATAACAATGCATTGACTGCAGTTAGTGGTACAGTGATTCATCGCATTCGTTTAGGTAGGGGTACACTAAAAACGGAGTTAGGGGTACAGTGTATAGATTGTCACGTTACACTGCTTTTAAGCCATTTTCGGCTTATTTTTAGAAATTTGATGAAAATCCTATGACTAGCGGGCAGTGTTATTAATATACAAACTGCTGATTTAAATAGCAGAACGATAATCGTGTTTTGAACAACACAAATCTTGATGTAAAAGGTTCTGTGTATCACATAAATTCATGTCACGGCAATGAGTTTATTGTTTTACCAGGCAGAACACTAACAAAAATAATGGAATGAGCATTTAAGTTAGCCCATAGAAGCTAACGAAGGTAAACCATCATAAATGACACAATATATGCCAGAAAACGAATTAAATCGTGACGAATTCTGACTACTGGTCACACACGAGTATTAGAAATCATTGTTTATACATCAGATATATCCGATGGAGGGTACAGCGAGTCTGGATACTGTGTAATTTGCGTAATGTGGTTTTTAGTGACGAGTCTCGCTTTAACGTTTATAACGCTGATGACCGCATACGGATATACCGGCGTCGCAATGAACGGTTTGCTGATAACTGCGTCTTTGAGCATGATCGCTTCGGGGGTGGAGGAGTTATGGTGTGGGCGGCAATCAACCGTTATTGTGAACGGACATTTGAATGCTAGGCAATATGTTAATCGAATGCTTCGACCAGTGATTCGGCCTTTATTCCCACAACGCCCGGGGCTTACATTCCAACATGATAATGCCCCCCCCCCCCCCCTCCCCCCCATGTGGCACATGTTGCAAGAGAATTCCTGCAGACCAATAACATCCGTGTCCTCCCGTGGCCGGTATAGTCCCACGATTGCAATCCGATAGAGCATATGTGGGACAAACTGGGTCGCCGGCTAAGTAAACGTCAACGTCAGCCTAGAAACGTCCGAGAGTTGGCCGTTGCACTTCGCGAAGAATGGGCTCGTATTCCTCGATATATGTTGAGAAATTTGTGGGGTTCAAGAAGGCGTAGACTGGATGCAGTGATTGTTAGACGAGGCGGTCACACCCGCTACTGACATTCCAAGAAGGGCACATGTGATTGACGGTAGCTTGCCAGACCCTGGCTGCAGATAACTGAACGTTTTTTGTATTGCCAAGTCGGCAATATATTACTCTAAACTACTTGAATGGCTTATTCGGAATTTATATGCTAGATTATGAAATTATGACAATGATATGCCACTAAAGCCTTTCTTTTTGACGTCAGTATACATAGAGGAGCGGGAGTTTAGGTGGTCGAACAATGACACCATAGAGATGAATGGGATTATAGGTAGTCTGAGTATGACACTACAGAAAGAAACGGGACATCAGATGGTCTAACAATGATACTACATAGAGGAACGGGAGTTTAGGTGGTCGAACAATAACACCATAGAGATGAATGGGACTATAGGTGGTCTGACTATGACACTACAGAAGGAAACGGGACATAATATGGTCTGACAATAACGCTACAGAGAGGAATGGGACAGTAGATGGTCTGACAATGACACTACATAGAGAAATGGGAGTTTAGGTGGTCTGACAATGACACTACAGAGAGGAACGGGACTATACGTAGTTTGTCTGACAACGACACTACAGCTAGGAACGGGACACTAGATAGTCAAACGATTTCCACAGAGGAAAGGAACTTCAGGTGGTCTGACAATAACACCAGACAGTGAAATGAGACAACAGACTGTCTGACGGTGACACTAGAGAGGACGGAGCATTAGGCGGTCTGAAAATGACTCTTCAGTGAGGAACGGGACATACGATTGACTGACAATGACACTCCAGAGAGGAACGGGAGTTTAGGTGGACAGGCAATGACAATACAGAGAGAAATTGACTATAGCTGGTCTGTCAATGACACTGCAGAGGGGAACTAGAGTAAAGGTGGTCTGACAATGACTCTACAGAGAGGAACGGGACGAAATGTGGTCTGACAGTGACACTACACATGGGAACAAATATTAAGGTGGTCTGTAAAATACGCTACAGAGAGGAACGGGACTATAGCTGGTGAGGCAATGACATTAGCGAGTGGAAGGTGACTAACGGTCGTCTGACAATAACACTAGACAGAGGAATTGGACTTTAGGTTTTCTGACAATGACACTACAAAGAGGAACTAGATGGTCTGAAAATGACACTACAGCGTGGATCGGGACATAAGATGGACCGACACTGACACTACAAAGAGGAACGGAAGTTAAGGTGGTCTCAAAATGACACGATAGATAGGAATGGACTAAAGCTGCTATGGCAATGACATTGAAGAGGGGAATTTGAGTTAAGGTGGTCTGACAATGACACTACATAGAGAAACGTCACTATTGTTGGTCTGACAAAGACGCTATAACGAGACACAGGGCATAAGACTGTGGCACTATAGAGAGGATCGGGACTTAATGTGATCGGACAATGACACTAGATAGAGATCTGGGACTACAGGTTGTCTGACAGTGACACTACAGAGAGGAACAGGACATTAGATGGTCTGAAAATGACGCTACAGCGAGGAACGGGAAATAAAATAGACTGACAATGACACTTCTAAGAGGAACGGGAGTTTTAGGCGGTCTGAGAATGGTACTACAGAGAGAAATGGGCTATATCTGGTCTGGCAATGACACTACAGAGGGGAACTGGAGTAGAGGTGGTCTGACAGTTACGCTCCAGAGAGGAACGGGACTATGGGTGGCCCGACAATGACTCTTCAGAGAGGAATGGGAGTTAAGGTAGTCTGCCAATAACGCTACAATTAGGGCCGGGACATAGCTCGTGTGGCAATGACACTACCGAGTGGAAGGGGACTTAAGGTGGTCTGACAATGACACTACAGAGAGGAACGGGAGTTGAGGTGGTTTGACAATGACACTTCAGTGTTGAACCTGTCTATAGCTGGCCTGGTAATGGCACTACAGAGAGGAACGTGGCTTAAGGTGGTCTCACAATGACACTACAGAGAGGGACGGGACTATTGGTGATCTAGCGATGAACGGGATATTAGATGGTCTGGCAATCATACTACAGAGAGGAACGGGAGTTGAGGTGGTTTGACAATGACACTTCAGTGTTGAACCTGTCTATAGCTGGTCTATAATGGCACTACAGAGAGGAACGTGGGTTAAGACTATTGGTGATCTAGCGATGAACGGGGTATTAGATGGTCTGGCAATCATACTACAGAGAGGAACGGGAGTTTGGTTGACAAACAAAGACACTACATAGAGGAAGGGGGACTTAGATGGTCTGACAATGGCACTACAGAGAGAATCGGGTGTTTATGTGGTATGTGGAGAGAAACGGGACATTAGATGGTCTGAAACTGACACTACATCAAGGAATGGGACATAAGATGAACGGACAATGACACAACTAAGAGGAAAGGGAGTTTGGCTGGTCTGACAAAGACGCTACATAGAGGAATGAATCATAGCTGGTCTGGCAATGGCACTGAAGATGGGAACTGGAGTAAAGGCGGCCTGACAACCACACTACAGAGAGGAACGGGAATATAGGTGGTCTGAAAATGACAAGGTCAAGGTGGTCTGCAAATCACGCTACAGATAGGAACGGGACTATAGTTCGTGACAATAACACTACAGAGAGGAATGGGACATTAGATGGTCTGACAATGACACTAAATAGAGAAATGGGAGTTAAGGTGGTCTCACAATGACACTACAGCGAGAAACGAGGCATAAGATGGTCTGACAATAACACTACAGAGAAGAATGGGACATTAGATGGTCTGACAATGGGAGTTAAGGTTGTCTGACAATGACACTACAGAGAGGAACGGGACTATAGTTGGTCTGAAAATGACAATACAGCGAGGAACGGGGCAGTAGATTGTCAGACAATGACACTAAAGGGAGGAAGGTGAATAAGGGTGATCTGGCAATGACAGTAGTTAGAGGAATTGGACTTTAGAATGTCGGACAATGACATTATAGAGAGGAACGGGACATCTGATGTCTGAAACTTACACTACAGAGAGGAACGGGATTATAGCTGGCCTGACAATGGCAATACAGAGAGAAAGGAGGACTTAGTTGGTCTGACAATGACACCACAGAGAGGAGCGGAGTTAATGTGGTACGTGGAAAGGAACGGGACGGGGCATAAGATGGTATGAAAATGAGTGGAACGGCACTATCGGTGGTCCGGCAATGACAGTATATAGAGGAACCGGACTATAGGACTGACAGTGCGTGGCAATCGCTGGTCTGGCGATGAAACTACAGTAAGGAACGGGATTCAATGTGTCCAAGCAAGCGTCATTGCCAGACCACCTGTAGTCCCGTTCCTCTCTGTAGTGTGATTGTCAGACCACCTTTAGTCCTGTTCCTCGCTGAAGTGTCATTGCTGGGCCACCTATAGTCCCACTGTCCACTGTAGTGTCACTGCCAGGCCACATATAGTCCGTTCTTTCATTGCAATGGCTAGCCTCCAATAGCCACGTTCCTTGCTGAGGTGTCATTACCAGACCACCTATAATCCCGTTGCTCTCTGGTGTGTCTTTAACAGACCAACTACAGTCCCATTCCTCTCTTAAGGTTCCTCAGTACAGTTATTTCACTACATTTGGGGTACTGAAAAAATCATATTTGCAAATAATTACCCAAAAAGATTTTTTCATCAGATGGTAGTCCATGTAAATGTAAGAATATGAAAGCCAAAGATTTTTATTCGAAAGTCACCATTTTAGTAAATTATTGCATTTTTCCTTGGTTTTGCAAAAAAATGACATCTCAATCCACAGAACCACAATGTGTAAAATACTATCATAGAAATGTGGCTCAAGGTAGCCTCTAGGCACTGCAACAGAGGAATTTCAAATAAAATACCTAAATAGAACTGAAAATAAATGATTCCCAAAAATTCAAAAAATGTAATTATCTCACCTGGTACTATTTTAAATGCAGTGTATGGTAGCCAAAAAGGACCAGTTCTACCAATTTGGCAACAAGCTCATTGATTATGTTGAGGTGTTGAAATCTCTTGCATTTAGCTTGTAAAATGATTGCCCTTCATCGGTGCTTTTAGTACTTCATTTTATATATTTCATTCATGCAGTTTATAACAATTTATGCAATCACTGCACATAAGTTTCACTGTGTTACTGATTGTGTTTACAGGATGGGTGCTTTGAAATTGGATAAATCAAAACCAAATGATTGAAAATAAGATAAGCCAAGTTTATCCCCATATTTGAACTGAAGGACTGAAAGCAGCCTGTTCAGCACCAGAAACTTTGTCCAAGAGGCTTCTGATCACAGCCAATAACTGCAATGGTATAGAAATTATTTTTACCCATTGATTTGTTACATTGGTTCACATGAGCCACCATAAACAAATAATTGATTTCTGCACAGGTGAACTTCTGGACAACACAAAGTTTATATTTATCTAATCCAATTAATGATCTGTTATGTCACCTACTTACCAATGTGTAGGCTGGTAAAAACTCATAGAAGCCCAATGCATTTAATATGTTTTGATGAAATTTTTTTCAAAAATCTCATTTTCTCCATTTGTTTACAAGAAGCTGGGCCGAACAACACCAACCTGGAAAACGTTACACATAAAAATAGTTCGAAAATGAATGCATACTATACATAAATTAACGAACAAATTATGTTAGAAAGTACGAGAAATTAGTTACAATACAGTTTCAAAAATGAATATTATGTTTTAAATTAAAAACAATGGTGTATATTGTAATTTTTGGAAATTAGTTCCAAGGCGTATGAATACGTTTTTTCCTTGGCAAGATGGATATCTCTTTCAATTTGACAGCTACAATAATTTATCAGTGATGACATGCTTCCAAGATAGGCGATGTCATAATGCTATATGCAGGAAGAAGGCTATAAAGCTTAATTTTCAAGGTATATTCATTGTTGATGGGCAAAATAGAATGTGGAAAGGCATAATTGATGAAAACTGAGCAGTTCAGATTTACCACAAAAAGGAAGATGGCGGCGCCCATGAAGAAAAACATGTCAAAAAAAAATTTCTGGTTTTCAATTCAGGTAGGCTTTTTGATAGAAAGCTTTGTCCGAGTCGCTAGAATTTGTTGTGAACTATTGATCTGCAGCTGTTTTAGTAACTTTTAAAAAGTCTAGAAGGCGTTTTCATTTTTTTCCTGGTGAAAGTGAAAAATACAGAAATGGATTTATTTTCAAAGCATACCGGACTTATACGGACATCACCTTTCTCAGCTGTGCTGAAAATCAAGGGAATTAACGCGAACAAGACAGAAAATAAATGGTTATCTCCCAAAGGACTCGACTACCTCCTGTGCAAATTGCCTCAGGCAAATTGTAAATCGTAAATTTTTAGGACCGCTTTTTATGTACTATATAGGTGACTGTTTTAATTTAAGAAAGTGGAGGTTGTGTTATGGTGTATCTTGAAAAAAAAAAAAAAACAATTGAATGAAAAAGAATAAACATAGATGATGTATTATATATGATTACAAACAGTATCTTCCAGTGTCAAATATATCAATTGTATTTAGCGACATAAATCAGTCTGAAATACATAAATGTACACGCCAACAGTGTAAAATGCAACAAGGTTTTGAAAATTTTATAATGTGCAACATAAATTTTCGAGAATTGCTGAAATGAACTATTATACAAAATAAGATAAAATAAAATAAAATAAAAAATAAAACGATCAGTAGCGTATGCTCAACGAAAATGATCTAATTATCAAGTTTTTTTTTTTTTTTTTTTTTTCAAAATATTTTTGTTGTTAATTCTAAGTCCAAATGATGTTTCATATCACTTGTGAATCGTCTGCAGCAAACGATTCACGTGAAATGTCAAGCCTTATTCGCGTTGAAAATTAAGAAAAAAATATTTGAAAGTGTCTTCTGCTACTGATTCCCAGAGCTTGGAAGATAGTATTGTTCGGTAGCCGGACAAAATCCCCCCGGATATAATCCACCCCGGACAAAATCCCCCCTTTTTCTAAAGGTGGACAAAATCCCCCTCGGACAAAATCCCCCCGGACAAAATCCCCCTCGCTGTATGTCAGGTTGGACAAAATCCCCCCCCCCCCCCCCTCCCCGGAAAAAATCACCCTTGCTCTAAATTGTTCTAGTTAATTATCCTTCCACTACCCACAATCTATGTTTTTGAGCAGAAATATGAAAAATATTGGAATCTGTTATTGGAATATGTCAATTTAACTGATCATGCCAGACATAATCCTAATGGGTTGAGAGGTCCATAAAACCCCAAAGCACACATGTACAATTACAAAAAGTTAATACAAGTATGTCCTTTTACTTTGATCTTACAAGCAACGTCTCCAAAATGACCTATACAGTGCTGACGGGCAATAATTTCTCCATGAGCACCAATATAGCTTTGATAGTACTGCACCAAATCGGATATGGAATCTGCAGTTTTCAAAACGACAGACTGATTTTCAAAAACCAGTAATTGTGAATGTGGAGTTGTGCGGGATACTGTCCACCTTTATACACAGCAGGGGGGACTATGTCCGGGGGGGGGGGGGGATTTTGTCCAGGGGGGGATTTTGTCCACCTGAACAAATGTTGGGGGGGGGGGGGGATTTTGTCCGCCTTTACAAAAAGGGGGATTTTGTCCGGGGGGATTATGTCCGGGGGGGATTTTGTCCTGGAATCTATTGTTCATGTTGCTATTACATTAAATCATATTTAGCCGATCAATCGAAGACGCAATCTGTGTGAAATTATTCATCGGGTCTCTGTATGTAACAGAATCTCATCTCCTCTCGGGCGAATTAAACAGACTCGGACCAGACTGCGTGTATTCGCAAACTGATCCCAGTCTTTGTTTATTGCACACAATAAGGTCATAATATTGAGCCGGAACCCATGATTTAGTTTTTGCTTGCTTTGACAGTCCAATAACTCAGATCAGGCTGCACCCGTTCGTATTCCTCTATCCGATTCGCGTTTGGCAAGAGCACCAGGATAATATAAATCAATGCTAGAAAAAAAAAACCTAGTTGATTGCTGTCTATTCATTTAATAGGTGATATTCTTATATACTTAATGCCTCGGGCGGTCCTCAGTCTACCTTTCCAATAATGTTCACCCGTGACTTCGCGATGTTACGCGGTGTTTAACCCATTTAGTACCGGAAACCCCCAAAACAGGTACCTTGGCAAACAGTGCAGGCCCAGATCAGACGCCGCTTAACGCTGCGCCTGATCAGGGCCTACACTGTTTGCTAAAAGTCCAGCCATTTTCCAAATGAATTTTGAAGAAAACACAACCTGACACCCCTAAATCATGAAATGGACTTGTACTATATATAAGGAGGAACATTCCATTTGGTACAAAAAGGGTTAACAGGGATTAATATAATTATTGGTTTGTTACGCCAAGGTCATTTTCTCGAAAAACACTATTGATTTTGCCTTTATCTCTTTATAATCAAATCAAAGTCTTAAGTAAATCTGATGGGTCCGAGCTTAAAGTGAGACAGAGAGGGAGGCGATTACAAAAAAAAAAAAAAAAAGACTGAATTATTATTCTTGCTATTATTATTTTTATTATTATTATTATCATTATCATTAACTTCATTTTTTGACTTTGATTACTATATTATTATCACAAATACCCACAATCTATATTTTAGAAATAATATTAGAAAAATTTCGAAAACACGCCTATTCAAATATATTGGAAAAAAAAAATCCACTAAAATTTTCAACAGAAAAAAATGGTATTCTTCATATTTCGGCGGTTTTAACGAGTACCCACAATCTATGTTTTTGAGCAGAAATAAGAAAAAATAATGTTTACCCCTGTAAAACCCAGTTTTACTCAATAAAAGTGGGGTTTTAATAAGGTAAAAATTATATAGGCGTGTTTTCGTGCTGATTCATCCAATACGTTTGCATAGTCGTGAACAAAAACTATTTAACAGGCGCCCGCTTGGCACGCGCCAATCTGCGCGTCGATGTGTAAGAAAATGATTAATTATCAGCTCTACTCAACAGGGCAATAAATGGACAATAAACGATTGCAGGGAGTAATCCTGGACTCAAACTTTTTTTGTAACACGAGCAAAAATACGATAAACATTTTACCACAAAATCATGAAAATTTGCGGACAAAATCTGATAATTTTTATATTTCTGCTCAAAGCATAGACTTGGGCAACATAGTAGAACCACCTCGGCGAGGTGGTTCTAGCGAGTAATCACAATCAAGGTTTTTGAGCAGAAATAAGAAAATATATATCCCAGTTTTACTATATAAAATAGGGTTTAAGGGGGTCAAAATAAATCCAGAAAAAGCTGTTTGTCTTACAATTACGTGCATGAGAGAGATCATTGTCCTTTATTAATAAATACTTATCCACTCCAGGACAGGTTTTTAAGGTCCATTTCTCCAAATGTAAAGTCCTACCAGAATCTAGCCTTTAGTAGTCTTTAGGTTGGCGCGGTTTTAATGTTAATACCATGATCTGTAAAGCATTCTGACTAGATTTCAGTTTGTCGAGGTGTAAACGAGATAATGTTTTGAGCAGTAAGTGACAGGTCTGTAAAACATTGCACAATCTTCACAGTTTTTAGAACAATAAAATTATCTGTCTTTTCTGGCCCCTGTCGGCAAATCTTATGCAAATATAATTTAATACAATTTGGAGCCACATTTAGAACAGAACGTCACTTAATGTGTTATGCATAAGAATTTATTTTTCTGATTCCCACTTTCACCCCAGTGTTGACCTAATAGTGCTATAAATATCTTGTTAATCTTCTTATAGAAGATTCTAGAAAACTGAGTCACAGATTAATTTCATTTTTGTAAACAACATGTTTACAAGGAAAAGTACTTCAGAACCTTCCAGAAAGTTCTGGGTTGCATTATTTTTAGAAAAATACCTCATCTTATTCCACAGCCCTCTGGAATGTTCTAGAGAAATCTTAGGGTCTATAAAAGAGCTTGATTTTTCTCATTGAGTCAGACTTTGGAGTTTGATGTTTGGGCATTTAAGAAAAGTTATTTCTAAATTCTGTGTTGGATTGTTAAAGGATATTACTTTTCATTTTGGACTGTGAATTCTGTGGGATCAAGGAAAATAGATTCATTCAGGATATTTCATAACAGAGCTAAGTACATTTAATTTTCTTACTTCTACAGGTTAAAGTTAACTTGTAAATAAATTTTGTTAAAATTTTCCAAAAGGCTTGTTTGCTTTTTCTTTCTGCTACGCCTGGCTCGTAACAGAAATTGGGGGCTCGTCCGGGATAAAACCATTTTAAGCATTTTAAAACCGACATTTCATGTGACGCAGGTAATTGTCATTTCTTATCAAATAGACTTTGCAGTTGCTTCACAGGATTTGTATTTCCCTATAGGCATATAGGGGATTGTCATTTCATGTGAACTGTCATTTCAGGTGAAATAGTACTTGTCATTTCAGGTGAAATTCTCGTTGGGCTTGTCATTTCAAAAAAAAAAAAAAAAAAAAACTTTGTCAAATTACCCTCAATCTTTATTACCATAATTACTTTATAAAACAAACAAAAAGCAAACATGTCGTTTGATTTGAGAAGTTTTTTGGCTCAGCCTACTCAGGAGTTGTTTAATCTGGCCAAAAGGACAGATTTGTTAGATATTGCTTCCCATTATGGGGTCACTGCTGTCAAAACAAGCATGAAGAAGCATGAAATTAAGAATATTTTGGTACAGTTTTTTGTTGATGAAGAACTTTTCGATCCATCTGCTTTGTCTCTCATTATGGTTTCACATACTGAATTGCAAATGAGACAAATTGAAATAGGAAGGCAAATTGAATTAGAGAAGTTAAGGTTAGAAATGGAAGAAAGAGAAAAGGAAAAGCAGAGAGAAATGGAAGAAAGAGAGAAGGAAAAAGAAAGAGAAATGCAGAGACAAATGCAGATGGAAAGATTAGAAATGGAAGAACGAATTCGAAAAGAAAAATTAGAACAGGAAGAAAAACAAAGAGAAATGGAGGAACGGATTGAGTTAGAAAAGGAAAAAATGAAATATAGTATTGAGGAAAAAGAAAGGGAAAGGCAATTTCAATTAAGGCTGAAGGAAATGGAACTCCAGGGTCAGGATAGGGTGAAACATACCCCTGTTTTTGACTCTGGCAGTTACTTTGATGCCACAAAGCACATAAGGTTAGTTCCGCCATTTCAGGAAAAAGAGGTAGATAAGTATTTTTTGCATTTTGAAAAAGTTGCAGAAAGTTTAAAATGGCCAAAAGAGCACTGGACCTTACTTTTGCAAAGCGTTGTTGTCGGAAAGGCTCGAGATATTTATACTCAGCTGACTGTCGAGCAAAGCTCAGACTATGATTTGGTTAAGGAGCTTATTCTTAAGGCATATGAGTTGGTCCCTGAGGCTTACAGGCAGAAATTTAGGAATTGTAAAAAAGAAATTTCCCAGACCCATGTAGAATTTGCTCGAACCAAAGAACAGTTATTTGATAGGTGGTGTTCTTCTAAAAAAGTAGGCTCTAATCATGACAAACTTAGACAGCTTGTCCTTGTTGAAGAGTTCAAACGGTGCATAAATTCAGACATTAAATCTTTTCTCGATGAGAGACAGGTTGAAACTTTGGAGGAAGCTTCTCGTTTGGCAGATGATTATGCTTTGACTCATAAAGTCTCATTTGTGAACAGGCCTTATCCTCGAAAACCTTATAATCCACAGACAGGTCCAAGATTCTATCCCAGTAATCCTTCTGGTAGTTATAGCCATACATCTGGTACTTTGCCCAAACTTTCTGGTGAAAATAAAAGCCAGAATCCTTCAAAACCTTCTGGTGAAAACAGAAGCCAGAATTTTTCCAAACCTTCTGGTGAAAACAAAGACCAGAATCCCTTATCTCAACCTCAAGTAGTTTGTTATTATTGTAAAAATACAGGTCATTTGATCTCTGAGTGTTTAAAATTAAAGAGAAGGAAAGAACGAGAAAGACAAGAGGAACTTAAGCCTACAGGCTTGACTTCTATAAGGCCAAAACCACAGTCTTGTGTAAGGGAGGAAACTCTTTCTGATATCAAATTATCTGAGACTGATTCAGTTATGGAGATATATGAACCATTCTTATCAGATGGTTTTGTGTCACTAAATGGTGACAGTTATGCCCATCCTACCCCTATTAAAATCTTACGAGATACTGGAGCTTCTCAATCTCTTATTCTAGCAGATACTCTGCCTTTTTCTGAGAAGACTTCTTTGGGCCAAAGTGTCCTTATTCAGGGTGTGGAATGTGGATTTGTTAATGTTCCGCTTCATAACGTTTATTTGTCATCAGACTTGGTATCCGGTTCAGTGGCTGTTGGTATTAGACCTTCTTTACCTTTTAAAGGTGTTCATTTGTTGCTAGGCAATGACTTAGCTGGAGATAAGGTTGTGGTAAACCCACTTTTGACTTCTAATCCTTGCGCTGATCAACCACCTGATCCCATTGAGCAGGAAATCCCTGATCTTTATCCATCTTGTGCAGTCACAAGGGCGATGGCACGTAAGGCCAAGCAAACTGATGGGAAACAGGATTTTGATTTCACTGATACCTTTTTGGGTCAGTCTTTTAATGACGAGATAACAAGGTCTCTGTCTTCCAGCCTGCCTGATAAGCAGGCAGTTTTTCATGAGAATAAATCATCTTTAGATCTAGGCCATGAAAAAATGTCCGGGTCTCAACTAGCTATAGAACAGCACAAGGATCCTGAAATTTCGCCTTTGTTTGAAAGGGCTTTAGATGAGCAGGAAGTATCTCAGGTCGCAGTCTGTTATTATGTCAAAAATGGCATTCTTATGAGAAAATGGCGTCCACCAGACGTCTCAGCAGAAGACGAGTGGACTGTCAACCATCAGATAGTGGTTCCACGGGTTTACCGTCACGAAATATTAAACTTGGCACATGAAACTCCCATGTCAGGACATTTAGGTGTCAATAAAACCTATCACAAGATTCTTAATCATTTTTACTGGCCTGGGTTAAAATCAGATGTTTCTCAGCATTGTAGGTCCTGCCATACATGCCAAATGGTAGGAAAACCCAATCAGACTATACCTAAGGCTCATTTGCAGCCTATACCTGCTTTTGATGAACCTTTCAGTCGAATAATTATAGACTGTGTGGGTCCCTTGCCCAGAACTAAGTCTGGCTGTGAATATCTTTTGACTATTATGTGTGCTTCCACACGTTTTCCTGAAGCCATTCCCTTAAGAAATATCAAAACTAAGACAATCGTCAAGGCATTAGTGAAGTTTTTCACATTTGTTGGGCTTCCTAAATCTATTCAGTCAGACCAAGGCTCAAATTTTATGTCTGGAATATTTCAACAAGTAATGCATGAACTAGGCATTGTACAGTATAAGTCATCAGCCTATCATCCTGAAAGTCAAGGCGCCCTTGAAAGATTCCATCAAACACTGAAAAACATGATAAGATCATATTGCTTTGACACAGAGAAGGATTGGGATGAAGGCATCCATCTGCTTTTATTTGCTGTCAGAGAATCTGTGCAAGAATCTCTTGGCTTCAGTCCATTTGAATTAGTATTTGGCCATACTGTTCGTGGTCCTTTGAAACTTCTCAAAGAGAAATTTCTCTCCAATGATGACACCTCCCTGAATTTACTTCAGTATGTGTCTGATTTCAAAACTAGACTTTCAAAAGCTTGTGAGGCTGCTCGGACCAATCTTCAGTCAGCCCAAAGGAAAATGAAACAGCTATATGACATAGGGACAAAAGAAAGGAATTTTAAACCAGGTGATAAGGTACTAGCTCTTTTGCCTATTCCAGGAAAATCGTTGCAGGCCAGGTATTATGGTCCATACACTGTAGACAAAAAGATCAGTGACGTAAATTACATAATAAACACTCCTGGGAGGCGCAAGCTAAAGCAGCTATGTCATATTAACATGCTTAGGTAGCAAACCACTATTCCAAGCTGTCGGCGAGACTCGGACACGCAGCGGACGAAGTTTTTTGAGCCGTAACAAATAGTACACTTTGCAACCCTTCTCTTTTGTGTTATCACTGCATTGTGACTTGCCACAGAATAATTTGAAGCTGGTTTCTATAGCTTGTACACTGTACAGCCAATGTAGTGGCTATGTAAACAAGTCCTACCCCACCCACTTCTGCTGCTTTTTTTTACCATTTTCTGCTGTTTTCAAGGAAGCCCTGGCAGCACACTGCATTTGCAAGGACAATTGTCAGCATTCAGCTCTATTGTACACCTACCAAAAATGAAATGGGGCTAGAAATTGACCCCTGCCAGCCGTTTACTTTTTTAGCAATATCCAAATGAAGTCTGACAGCTATTTTAAACAGAAAGTGTAGCGATAAATTCGTATAGCAGTAGTTTCGTATTTTCAGTTACATCCCTTGATATCCAGGTCATGTGACCATGAATTAATTCATATTTCTCCACAATGACACAAAAACAATACACTGAATTCAAGATATTGCTTTCATAATTGCCCAACAGTATTTAGACACTGAATTTGATCCCCACTCTTACTTATGAAGAAATTTCCCCATGTGCACAGGCTGGAAACTGTGTACTGCTACCTTTAAGACAAATATGACTTTTCTCAAAAGTGTCAAATTGGTAGTAAATCCACCTTATTATGATAAGTTTAATTGTGGAATCAAAGAAAAACAGTAATAATTGTCATTATTAGCTCACAACACAGCTGCTAGCAGTCAATCTCAGCTGAGAGAAGCTGTGGAACCCCAGCATACAAGACACAATTACGGGCCTCTGTGGCCTATTGGATAGAGAGCTGACTCTTAATCATTAGTTCTGTCAAGGTTGTGGTGGGGAGCCTGCCTCGGGTCACACGATGTGATACACCAAGTTCTGCAACTGGAGGTCAGGGTGTTTTCTCCGGATACTCCGGTTTTGCCGCCTATGGTGCAAAATCAGCTCGATATCAGTGAAATAATCTCGAAAGGGCAGTAAATCCCCCCCCCCCCCCCCCCCCCCCGTGCAAGAAAACCAAACAAAAACAAAAAACAAGACACAATTATTTTACGCGTTGGGTTGTTTATAGTAATTTATTGTAAAAAATGACTCTTTCTTGCAAACAGTGAAGGCCCTCATCATGCGCACCAATTTAGGCCGACGACTGATGTGGGCGTGCACTATTTGCCAGTGTCTTAGTTTGGGATTTCCTGTTTAAACTAGGTTAACAACAGTTGGTTACCTGTAACTATTTGTTACGGCTCAAAAAACCTTGTCCGCTGCGCATCAAAGTCTTGCTGACAGCATGGAATACGGTGCTTTGCAACTTATCAACACTATTTCAGTATTACGGCTTTCCAAGCTGAAAATGAGAGAAAATTAATCATTTAAAATCTATCTTTTGTACACGAAATGCCCAAAATATTGGTCAAAATGGGTTTAATCACCTTTAATTTAAGATTGAATAAGCTTTGACAGCACCAAAATGATTAACAAACATCTAGACTAAAATTCTGATTTTGGAGTTGTCTCCCTTGCCTCAGACCCTACCTGTAGGCTTACATACAAATTTCAGTTTTATGACCCAATTTCATCAGAAACAATGGTGTTTTTGTCTAAATATTGATTCTGGTAAAGGAGTTGATAAAAAAGATTGTCCTAAATGGCACTTTGAAATTTGACATATTGGTTAATGGTAGCAAACCACTATTCCAAGCTGTCGGCGAGACTCGGACACGCAGCGGACGAAGTTTTTTGAGCCGTAACAAATAGTACACTTTGCAACCCTTCTCTTTTGTGTTATCACTGCATTGTGACTTGCCACAGAATAATTTGAAGCTGGTTTCTATAGCTTGTACACTGTACAGCCAATGTAGTGGCTATGTAAACAAGTCCTACCCCACCCACTTCTGCTGCTTTTTTTTACCATTTTCTGCTGTTTTCAAGGAAGCCCTGGCAGCACACTGCATTTGCAAGGACAATTGTCAGCATTCAGCTCTATTGTACACCTACCAAAAATGAAATGGGGCTAGAAATTGACCCCTGCCAGCCGTTTACTTTTTTAGCAATATCCAAATGAAGTCTGACAGCTATTTTAAACAGAAAGTGTAGCGATAAATTCGTATAGCAGTAGTTTCGTATTTTCAGTTACATCCCTTGATATCCAGGTCATGTGACCATGAATTAATTCATATTTCTCCACAATGACACAAAAACAATACACTGAATTCAAGATATTGCTTTCATAATTGCCCAACAGTATTTAGACACTGAATTTGATCCCCACTCTTACTTATGAAGAAATTTCCCCATGTGCACAGGCTGGAAACTGTGTACTGCTACCTTAAGGAATACATAGATAGGGACAATACATCTTTAACATCAGTCAATCTAGTTAGCTCTGTTCCACTTAATTCATGTGACAATGACTGTGAGGATATTAATTCAGTGAAGTCGGATCCCACATCATCAAAACTTCAGAATTCTGACATTCTACGGAATCTTGACCAGAAACTGTCACATCTAGAGCCAAATCAGCGGAATGAACTGAAACAGCTGATTTTTGAATATGGACACTTATTTCCTGACATTCCAACACGGACAGACAAAATATTTCACGATGTGGACATAAATGGTTCCAAACCTGTAAAACAACACCTATACAGGATGAATCCTATAAAACAGAAAAATCTTAAAGAAGAAATTCAGTATTTGCTGGACAATGACTGGAATGGAGTTCTCCTAGTATTCTTATACCAGAACAAGAAAGGACAAAAATGTTTATAGACTCTTAGAAGGATTAATTCTCGAACATAGACAGATGCAGAGCAAGAATCAGTCTGCAACATTTCGAAGTTTATCTTACCCCTACTACTGCACCGATTGTTGTTTTCAGTGATCACAATCCACTGACTTTCATACATAAAATGAAAAACAAAAATCAGCGGTTGCTCAGGTGGAGTCTTATGCTACAGGAGTATAATTTAGACATAAGACATATCAGAGGGAGAGATAACATTATCCCTGATGCCCTTTCAAGAGCTTGAGCAGTGTCAGGAGTTGTGTTTTTCTTTCCTACTAAAGTGGATTGTAGATACATGTAATTTTATATGCTATGCTCAATATTTTATTATTCTTAAAGCAAAAGAAAGCTTTATTACATAAATCTTTCTTTTCCTCGAAGAGGGGGAGTGTTATGCATAAGAATTTATTTTTCTGATTCCCACTTTCACCCCAGTGTTGACCTAATAGTGCTATAAATATCTTGTTAATCTTCTTATAGAAGATTCTAGAAAACTGAGTCACAGATTAATTTCATTTTTGTAAACAACATGTTTACAAGGAAAAGTACTTCAGAACCTTCCAGAAAGTTCTGGGTTGCATTATTTTTAGAAAAATACCTCATCTTATTCCACAGCCCTCTGGAATGTTCTAGAGAAATCTTAGGGTCTATAAAAGAGCTTGATTTTTCTCATTGAGTCAGACTTTGGAGTTTGATGTTTGGGCATTTAAGAAAAGTTATTTCTAAATTCTGTGTTGGATTGTTAAAGGATATTACTTTTCATTTTGGACTGTGAATTCTGTGGGATCAAGGAAAATAGATTCATTCAGGATATTTCATAACAGAGCTAAGTACATTTAATTTTCTTACTTCTACAGGTTAAAGTTAACTTGTAAATAAATTTTGTTAAAATTTTCCAAAAGGCTTGTTTGCTTTTTCTTTCTGCTACGCCTGGCTCGTAACAAATGAAACTAAACAATTACAAAACCAGGCCTATTCAAATACACATGTACATTGAAAATTTTAACCACTAAAATGATTCAAGAAAGGCAGTTGACAGTTTCTGGAGGAAGAATGTTCACTCTACTGGTTAACCGCCTACGTAAAAGCATGCCCAGGATTAGTGTAAATAGGTTAACTAAAATGATCTAAATAGTGTTGACTGGGCCGTGAAATCCATCACAAACAAAGAGTCAAACAAACAAACACAATCATTATAAATGAAAATCATCAGTTAAAAAATACGTAATTTTCTAATTTCTGCTCAAAACAAAGTTTGTGGATACTCACCAGAACCGTCTCGACGAGGCGGTCAAACGGGCACAAAACATAGTTTGTGGGTACTCGTTAGAACCCTCTCGGCGTTGCAAACGGGTACCCACAATCTGTTTTTAAGCAGAAAAAATGTGTACAACTGTAAACCCTGTTTCACTACATAAAAGTGGGGTTTAAGGGGGTCAAAATTATGCAGTGTGTTTTATGATGGTCAAACCAAAGTGAAAACACATTTCAAACTGATAATTAATCATATCGTAGGCGTAATAAAGTCTTTGTTATCGAAAACATTAACATTTGAGAATACATCTAAATAAATAAATAAATAAATAAATAAATAAAAATCCCGAACCATACAGTTCAAGAAGCACGTCGTATGCGTAATATATTCTTTGTTATTGTTTACCTTAGTAACAACCGCTGACTGCTGGTTACCAAGGTAAACTGGAAATAGAAAAGGAGGGTAGTGTATTTCATTTTCAAAAAGGACCAAATTATTCTCATTTCTATTTTACAAAATGTATATGGACGTGTTCGCAATACATTTGCCAACATACTCCCGCTTGCACAGAATAATCAAAGCGCCAAAGGCACTGAAATGACAGATTCTATGAGAAAATCATAACACTGTGAAAACTTAAAGAAACCTTTCTAAAAAGATCTTAAAATTTAGAAAGGTAGTTCTGCAAATTCCAATATATGATATGTTTGCAGATGTCTATTGACTGGTGGTATTATGAAACGCCATTCAATGTTTCTAATTTTTGAAAGAAAGTATTTACGTTTTTAAAACCAAACATTAAAATTCAAGTTTTAACAATGCTACTGGCCATAAGTAACAGTTTTTGTCTGGTTGGTTGTGGATACCTCTACTCTGAATGTTCTTAATGACACGGCAGGATCGATCCCGGGCTTCTCCAGACTTTCAGATGAGCCTTTAAACCGAGGTCCCGTCTCCATATGACCTTAGCTGTTGGTGGGACGTAAAACTCAAACACTCACTCTTAATGACACTACACTGCGTTCGCTAACTACATGCAACAGTTCGCCACACAATTACGCTTATTTCACGCGATATGTCGTGCTCTATTACGCACCCGTCGCCTCGGCATACCTTACACCTGTACGTCGAAACACTCGGAAACGACAATCGGCGTGGTTCACGCTGAAGTGCGATTTGTCACTGAAACGCATATGTCAGTCGCTTTGATGCCAATTTACGTATTTCATGCACTAGCGTAAGTGTTTCGTATTGTGTCCACGCGTTAACTTTGGTCTCGACGGGGATGTCTAGCTCTCAAACGTGCATCGCATAAGGGCGACGATCAGTGTCCGTGCTTATTAGTCGGTAGTTGAGACCCCTTTTTTATGTACAGGCACAGTGTAGCAGCTGCCGGCGGAAATCTGTTTCGCATATGTGTCTGACGGTTGAATCGATCTTGACGTACTGACATCGGTCTTTCAGTTTGTCGACGTCCATTTGCGTCTTCTTTATATAGTAAGATGTCGCTCCAATAGACGATAGATCACACACATGCGGCACCCAAAATCAAAGTCAACGTCATCTGCTTTCAGACCGGCTGCTAACTGTCCAGGGGCACGCTTACGATCCTGTAATAAAAAAGGTTGCAATACGCTCTCACTTAATGCTTTTTTGAGAACAAATTTCAGTTTCTTCTTTTCTAGGCACGAGCTTACATTACACATCAAAAGTTTGATCCTGAACATGTGGTTTCTATCTGCACTGGTGTGAATGTGGTACACAGGATCAACGTGGCTGGACTGGTAACCAGACGTCACGGTTGATTGGTTTAACCTTTTTAGCTTAAGGGCATGGTGTCCAAGCGTGTTAATCGTTTGGTTTCAGAATCAAAGCACTGAGGGTGTGGGGTGTAAGTTGGAGTAATAGTCCCGGGCTGAGATTTAAACTGTTTCATTTAACTCTGAAATTCTAAGCAAATAGTGAAGATTTTGATAAGAAGACGTGTTCTGCAGCGTCTGATCTTGGTCTACACTATTTGCAAAGCTCACCCTATGATTCCAGGATAACCCTCTTCCGTCTGTCGGAATACCCTGACCTCACTGCGGCTATTTTTATGCCCCCGCCATTCGAAGAATGGTGGAAAGGGCATATAGCGTTGCCCCTGTCCGTCCGTCCGTCCGTGCGTCCGAAACTTAAACGCAGTCAATAACTTCCTTATTTCTTGATGGATTTTAAAATTACTCGGCAGAAATGTTAACCATAATGAGACGACGTGTCACGTGCAAATTCCAGGTCCGTACCTCCAAGGTCAAGGTCATACTTAGACGTCAAAGGCCAAAAAAAGGGGTCCGAAACTTAAACGCAGTCAATAACTTTCTTATTTCTGAATGGATTTTGAAATTACTTTCCAGAAATGTTAACCATAATGAGACGACGTGTCACGTGCAAAACCCAGGTCCGTACCTCCAAGGTCAAGGTCATACTTAGAGGTCAAAGGTCAAAAAAAGAGTCCGAAACTTAAACGCAGTCAATAACTTACTTATTTCTGGATGGATTTTGAAATTACTTTGCAGAAATATTAACCATCATGAGACGATGTGTCACGTGCAAACCCAGATCCGTACCTCCAAGGTCAAGGTCATACTTAGAGGTCAAAGGTAAAAAAAATGGTCCTAAACTTAAACTTCAATAACTTACTTATTTCTGGATGGATTTTGAAATTACTTTGAAGAAATGTTAACCATCATTAGACAATGTGTCACGTGCAAACCCAGATCCGTACCTCCAAGGTAAAAAAATGGTCCAAAACTTAAACTTTCTATGGATGAATACGAACATAGACACATTTTCAGGCGGGGGCATCCGTGTCCTATGGACGCATTTCTAGTCTACAAGACAAATGTTGGATCTAGCAAAGATCAAACGCCACAGAACACAGTGCTGATCTTGTTCTACAATTTTTTGCATTACTTAAACGAATCAGTTAAAGTCCCCGTTCATGACCAGCCTGTATTTAGAGACAATCGGTTGAGTGTTGTCAGTGCTTTGATTTATTCACTGCCTTGAGTTAGTGGAGTGCACTCTTCCATCACTGAAGTTGGGCTTGTCCATTCTGCTGAATATATGGCACCTAGAATTATATCACAGGACCTACACTAATTATCTGTACCATATTCCAGGGTTGAAAGGGACAGCCTTTGTTTCCAATTTCTCCATGCAAAGTCAATATACACTAAGTTGTAACTGACCTAAACTTGACCTCGAAAGTCAAGAAGAAAACCCATTAATATTCTTGCCTGCAGCTGATCTGGTCCAACAGCAGGCTGGCCTTTAAGGATTAAATATTGGCAACACTGACAGAAAACAGTGTAAAACCTGAGCAGACTGTCGAGGAGACGCCGCATTGATCTGGATATACAGTCTTCACCAAACCCGTCGCATGCTGCAGTTGATTCATATGAAATGCGAATCGTAAGATAAAATCGTCATGTCGTCTGCTTCAAAAGTTTGTATTACGCTTACAGGATAACTAATACGCTTGTACAATTTTGATTACTGCGCCAAACCGGACTACATTTTGTGCGGATTCATATTTCTATGACGGTCAAAGCCGGAAGAACTGCAGCCTGAATTACTTTAAATGTGCAGCACAGCAAGAATAGACAGATGGAATCTGTCATTAAAAATAACAACTTACAAAAAGATATGACAATATATTCATCAGTTTTTGTCGCTTCATTCAGTAGTTTTACTATATATTCTATACATTTAGAGGGTGCCTCCAATTGTATGTAAAAAGGACCAAAAAGTTGTTGATAAAACTTCATGAAAAATACATGTGTGCATTCGTAAAAGAATGCAGAATCATGAACCGCTGGCACAGAAAAGATATTGCTATTACTATTTATTTTATAGGGAAATAATTATCAATTTCCTATATAAATCTACGTATTTACTTTAACCGACTGCAGTTATCTGGATGTCCGTTAAAGTTCGACATGGGCACTGAGATGTTGCTAATGCAAGAAAGTACTTGCTGTAATAACCTTTAGCACCTCCAAACATTCTTCTTCTAGGACAGGCATTTTAAAAGGAAATCAGGATCATATTTTGGGAAAAAATAACATGCAAATCTGACACCTATATTTTTCTTGTGCAAATGTATTGAGGAACCTTAAGTGTCATTGTCGGAATGCCTATAGCAACGTTCAGCTCTTAAATACAAATAGTCCCATTCCTCTCTAAGAAGTGTCATTCCCAGGCAACCTACAGCCCCGTTACTCTTTTAGTGTCAATGCCTGACTACCTTTCATCCTCTTCCTTTTTTTAGTGTCATTGCCAGACCACCTAGAGCCCAGTTCCTCTCTGTACTATTATTGTCAGACCATATATTGTTCCATTACTCTCTGAAGTTTCATTTTCTGGCCACCTAATATCCCGTTCCCATCTATAGTGCCAGACCAGAGAAGCTTTATTCCCGTTTCTCATTGTAGTGGCATTGCCAGACCACCCAAAGTCCCGTTCCTCATTGAAGTGACATTGCTAAACTACTTATATAATTCCGTTCCTCTCGGAAGTGTCAGTGTCAGACCATCTTAAGACCAGTTCCTCTCAGTAGCGTCCTTGTCAGACCACATATCGTCCGGCTCTCCGAAGTGTAATTCCCAGACCACCTTAAGCCCCGTGCCTCTCCGAGGTTTCAATGCAAACTCCTATCTGTAGTCTCACTGCCAGACCATCTGCGGTCTCGTTCCTATCTGAAGTTTAATTGCCCGACCACAAATAGAACCGTTCATCTACGAAGTGTCATTGTCAGACCACCTAAACACCCGTTCCCCTTTTTGTGGTGCCTTTTCCAGGCCACCTAGAGGCGCATTCCTCTCTGTGGTGTCTTTGCAATAGAACCTATAGTCCCATCCCATTCTGTACTGTCATTACCAGACCACCTTAAGTCAAGTGGATCTCTGTAGTGACATTGTCACACCACCTACAGTCCTATGGGGCGCCGTTTTACTATTTCATGATATCCATAAATCGAACTGAAATATTGATATCCATAAATCGAATAATGGATATCCATTATTCGATTTATTGATATCCATAAATCGAATTATGGATATCCATGATTCGGCTGATTTATGGATATCCATAAATCAAATTATGGATATCCATAAATCGATTTATGGATATCATTAATTTAGATCGAAATATGGATATCCATAAATCGAATTATGGATATCTTTAATTCGAATTATGGATATCCATTATTCGGCTGTTTTATAGATATCCATAAATCGAATTATGGATATCCATAATTCTCCTCTGCAAATAAACCTAATGAATAATGACTGCCCCCTTTGCAAAAAAAAAAAAAAGAAATCGACTATTCCCGTCAGGTTTCCGATTAAGGTGTGTAATAAAAGCCTGGATGGAGGTGGAGGTGGAGGTAATGTAGGGTGCGTGTGTGTGTGTGTGTGTGTGTGTGTGTGTGTGTGTGTGTGTGTGTGTGAATTCGGGATTAACGTCGCTTTCAACAATTTTTCAGTCATATCACGATGGTGTCTGGTTGCGACAGGGAGCTCAATGCTCACTTTTATAGAGTTGCCTCACTGAAGTATCATGTCTCAGACACATTATATGATACCACACCCAAACACATTATCCTGACATCGGGTCGACCAGTCCAAGCTCTGCCCCGTAAATCTGAGTGCCAAGCGAGGAGCAGCTAGTACCATTCTTAACGACTTTGGTATGTCGCGGCCCGGGATCGAACCCGTGACCTCCCGTTCCCCGGAGCGGACACTCTACCAACTGAGCTATCGGGGCCGGTGTAATGTAGGGTAGGCTTAGTGGTGGCCTATGGTGTGGGAGAGATATGTTTTATTTGATTTGAGGTTTAACGTCCCCTTCAATAATATTTAGGGTATTTTGGAGATGTTGCTTCCAATCATTAAGATGAAATGACATCTCAATACCACCGGTCGCTCAGTCGGATGCGCGTCTGACTGGTGATCAGGAGGACGCGGGGTCGATACCTGCCAGAGTCGGCAACATTCTTTCGTAAAGATTAATCATGCAATCTTTTCTATGGTCATTCTCTCCCTTCCGCTGATTCAAGAAGGTCAGTTTTGTTTCGGAGTCATACAAAATTTACACATCACTTTCACATGTCCGTGAAATGAATACCCACTTACACCTAGCCTAGCAACTAGGCGTTAAAATGGATAAAATGAAATTAAAATCATCTTTTGCATTGAAATAAAAAGTGTATAAACGTTTAACTAGTCTAGTCTCTCCGGCTCGAGATTACTAAGTTTGGAGATTCTACCAAATAGACTTGCCATTATCAACAAGGTGATAATTTTTTATTTAATAAAAATACTTAAACTGATCAGCTTTTAATTATCAGACTAGTAGAGATTGATCATGAAATCTTTTCTACGGTCATTCTCTCCCTTACGCTGATTCAAGAAGGGCAGTTGTCAGTTTCTGGCGAAAGAATGTGCACTGTACTTGTTAACTGCTTACGCATAAGCCTGCACAGCAAAAGTGTGGATAGGTTAACTGACCGGCTCAAAAATGACTTAAATTAGTGTTGACTAGTGTTGACTCATGCAGCCAAATCTATGCTTCCAAGCCCCAATGGGCGGGGGCCAGGAGATATATCTGAATCTTCCTGGTACTCCATACATTTCAAGTAGAGTATTATATGGATATATGTTAAGACCATGTGCATTTTTCTCCAGAAAGCATACACGGATTTCCTATTTGGATCATTATAATCTTACGTCCGACTTTCAGTGTCCTTAGGTGCGCAGTCCTCATAGAGGTGATCCCAGAGGGACCGGACGCGTTGGCCGGAATTTCCAGATCTTACGGCTGGTTCCGATATTTAACTGCACACATGGCGGGCTTTCACGTCTGGCGTCCGTTGCTTTGGAAGCCTTGCGGGCTGAAAATGCTGCACGGCCGAGAAGTCCCTTTGACTGGTCATCATCTTCCAGCGGTGATGAAGACCTTGAAGATTTTGAAGATTTTTACAATAAACAATCACGTGTCTTAGGGAGAAATCATTAAACCAAAAGCTTTGGCGGTGATTTATGGATATCCATAATTCGAATTAAGGATATCCATAAATCGATCTCAATTATGGATATCCATAAATCGAATTATGGATATCCATAATTCTAATAATGGATATCCGTTATTCGGCTGATTTATGGATATCCATAAATCGAATTATGGATATCAATAATTCGATTTATGGATATCTATAAATACGGATTAAATAGTAAAACGGCACCCCACACAGTCCCGTTCCTCTCTGTGGTGTCCTTTCAGAACCACGTTTCGACCCGTCTTTCTGCATGTTGTGCCATCGCCAGACCACCTATAGTCCCGTTCCTCTCGCAAGTGTCATTATCAGGTCACTTATAGTCCCGTTAGACTCTGTATTGTCATTGCATGATCATCTATAGTCCTGCATCTCTCTGTGATTTCATTGTCTGACTCCCAATAGTTCTGTTCCTCTCTTTGGTGTCATTGTCAGACGACCTTTAATCCCGTTCCTCTCTGTAGTGTAATTGCTAGACCAGCTATAGTCCTGTTCCTCTTTTTGGTGTCATTGTCATAGTCCCGTTACTGGACAGGCCGTTCCTCTCTGTTCTATTACCGTCACACCACCTGATGCCCCTTTTCCATCTGTAGTGTTTTTGGCAGGCCACCTATAGTCCCGTTCCGCCCTGTAGTGTCATTTCCAGAACATTAATTGTCCCGTCCTTCTCTGAAGTGTCATTGCCAGGCCAACTTAGTGTCATTGCCAGATCACCAATCATCTCGTTCCTCTCTGTAGTGTCATTGCCAGACCATCTAAAGTCCCGTTTCTCTATAGTCGTTGCCAGGTCATCTAAAGTCCCGTTCCTCCCTGCATGTAGTGTCATTGCCAGTCCACTAATTGTCCCATTCCTCTCTGTAGTGTCATTGCCAGGCCACTAATAGTCCCATTCCGTCATCGCTAGGCCACAAAAGCAATCTACCGCATTGTAGTTTTATTGTCAATCCTCATAATGTCTTTTTCTTTCCTGTATTGTCATTGCCAGACCACTAATAGTCCCATTCCTCTCTGTAGTGTCATTGCCAGACCATCTATAGTCCCGTTTCTCTATAGTCGTTGCCAGGTCATCTAAAGTCCCGTTCCTCCCTGTATTGTCATTGCCAGACCACTAATAGTCTCATTCCTCTCTGTAGTGTCATTGCCAGGCCAACTATGGTCCCGTTTCATTCCGTAGTGGCATTGCTAGACTGCCTATAGTCCCGTTCCTCTCTGTAGTGTCATCGCTAGGCCACAAACAGCCATCTACCGCATTGTAGTTTTATTGCCAATCCTCATGTTTTTTTTTCCTGTAGTGTCATTTCCACACACAGTCCACTTCCTAGCTGTTGTTTCATTACATGGCAACAAACAGTCCATTACCCCCGCAGTTGTGCCATTGCCAAGTAACATTCGGGCCATTTCCTCGTAGTAATGTTCATACAGGCCACTTCCTTGTCGAACTGGCATTGCTACTTTCCAGGTCATATCGACGTCGTATGCGTGCATGGGTGTCGTGTACCTTGTGTCACTAGGGCGTCCAACAGATATTGGCTGAAGTTGGGCCATACTTGCTGCCCTTTCAGCATATATATTTAAGGAGGCCGACCTTAATTTTTTTCTGAGATACCTGCCCTAGAGAAGTTCCTTATATTATAACATATTATAAGTGTTAAGCAAGGACTTAAGGGGAATGGGTACACCTGACCCAAAAATTGCTATCCATAGATTGTGATGAAACTCTTCATTTTGAATATTTGCACTTTGTGCTTTTGAAAAATGAAAAGAAAATGGATGGTACATGGATTAGTTTTCAAGATACTAGGTCACCAAAGTAAGGACATACAGCATATTTTGAGTATTAAAAGTTACACACTTTTGGAACAGACATTGCATTCCTGGTATCTGATTTCTAAATCACTGGGCAACAGAACAGTTTGGTAATCATCAATATTTCAAAAGCAATCTTCATAATATTTACTCATAATGAGAAACTGTCGAATCTATACCCACAAAAGAATAAAAATGAAATATCAATGTAGTGGCAAAGAATTCAGCCTCTGATAATTTACCTATTTCACTGCACACATTTTTTAACAAAATCTGATCTGTAAAAAAAATTACTCCTTAGATTACTGTCAAAAACTACCATGTCATGCGAGAAGGTATGTGGGTTAATACCAGACAGAGAAAATAACAGGTATATGGATTAATTTCTCATATATTTTTCCAAATTTACATATACCCCCAAAGAAAAGAAAAAAGATTTTTAATCAAAAATATACATAGAGCAACACTTTCATCATGTGCATACTGTATGTGTGTACATTTTTGAAATCAAGTATTGAAAACATGCAAAAATAAATCTTATTAAAGGTTATTTACAGTATTTATTCCCAGCATTGCCAAAGAAATCAGCTATTCAGGGGTTCCCACTACCCCTACCACATATTTCACAAAAGTCCATTTATTGGTGTACTACCAAGAATGTGTAATCTTCAAGAAGTTAAATTAAGTGTAGTTTTTGGCATATGGCACCATGAGAGCATAAACAAGCTTTAAAACAGCACAGCTTTCACTCATGGTCTATTGGTCACACTGACATGCATAATTTTATGATGGCTTGTATAAAATGAAAAATCCACATAAACATGGAAATTTCTTGTCAAATAGTTACTTCAATACTTTTTACTATCTCATTGACATTGAATTACATCACTGGCATTTATATGTAACATTTGGTTTGATAATCTTATTATCTGCTATGAAATTGTGTCAGACAGAGGCATAATTCTATACCAGTTTTGTAAGATTACCCCACCCACCTATATACATGTATTTTAACATGTCTTGAGATCTATAACCAGAGCATGAAGTAAATTGACTGTTGTGTTCTTTCCATTTAAGGTTATAACAGATGGGTTATTAATTTATTAAATGAGTTCAGTAGTTATGTTTTTCTTGAGTCTTGGTGAGCATTAATTCTTAAGCAAGCATGGAATCTCAAAATGCAGCATATTTGTTGAATTTATCTTCATTAACATTGTCCAAATTTAATGCCCAAGTTTTTTCTGTTATTCATTTCAAACCTTATATTTTTTTTTTAATCCATGACTATCTTTGGATTACACACTTTATATAGAGAATTGGGGGTTACAAGGGTATGGATTATTTTCTTAGTGCTGCTCAAAACACAGATTAGGGATGTCGTATAGGGATGAACCGGCCTTAGCAAACACTGCAGACCCAGATCAAACTGCTCCTGTCTGACCAGGACCTACAATGTTTGCCAGTTTTAGACAAAACTAATTTGCAAATTCTTTCCTTTAAGAGTTGACCCCTATTGAAATGGGAGACATAAATACTTTTGCAGGAGTTGCCTCACGTGAAAGTGTTCCCATTCCCCATAACTACCCAACCTTGCGAAACACATGTCCTCAAAATGTTCAAATTTTTAGTTACTCTATGGTATTAAAAATCTACAATAAGGTCATTATGTACAACAATCTTACATTTTTTCTTTCCTGTTAGAGTTTCAAACTTCAGTTATAATTCTTTGTTTACAATGAAGGCTCCAATGAATTTGCAGGCACTACGGTTGGCATAATGTGGATTTCATGTTGGAAGAAACCATCGAGCTAGAACGAAGGACTCCCAATATGCAATATGCAAAACCCTGCTGAAATATGATTCTTTAACTGTCACATGACAACTGTTAGTAACAATAAAAAAAAAAAAACAATGGCAAATTTTATAGGTAGCCTGGAAACCCATAACTCCGTTCACCTAAGGTTGAGCAATCCTGCTTTCAATTTTTTGTTTCAAAAATAATTTTCTGCAGGTATTTTTTAAACATTTGACTAAATGCCTATGAGAATCTCAAGATTTAAGAAAATAAACATCAATTCTGTTTATTCTACAGCCGTCTAGAATTGCAGGGTGTTTTTGGGGCATGTTCTCATAACTCCGTTCACCCAAATTTATTTGATTATCATTAGTAATCAGATTCATTCTATGAATATTACACATGATGAGTATTTTATTTAGACTGTGTACTATTCTAATTTGTTGATACTTATCATTTTCAGTCACATGCTTGCCTCTGGTTAGTGATTATTTTGGGGGACCCCTAAAATATTAAGCATTTTGTGACAAATTTCGATTTTTGTGAATTAAATAGTAAGTCAAAACTGAATTTCTTCAAAACATGTTTAAATGTTCCTTATTAACAACAAATTTTGATGTGTGATAACTGTAAAAATGATTCCTTTTCATATTAATCAAAGAAAAGGGTGAACGGAGTTATGAGACTGAACGGAGATATGAGGAAAGGGGATAAGCCAGTACTTGTTATGCTCGAATCTGATTATTTTATTTACACTTATCAATAACATTCTGGGGCTCCTCTGGAGCAGGTCAACAGAGTGATTAATTATTTTTGTCTGGTTTTAATTTTGAACTATTGTGTGTACATATTAATTGCCAAGTTCTTGAAAGATCACAGATTAAAAACAGGCTTGAAGTTCAACAGGTGAAGACTGGCGGAATCCTCACGCTTTCTATGCCTAAGCACTTTTTCGAGTAGCTGCATATGTAAACTTTGTTTACTTGCTCTGACACAGAGTCAGCTTTAACAAACATGCCCATTGCACTCCAAAAACATCATTTTTCTGTCATTTCACCTGTACTTCCTGGTAATGTCAGCCATATTTGTTTATGTTTCCAAATCTCCTTTTGAAGAGTAGCATTACTATCTATCTATCTATCTTCTTATACTGAGTCGGTCATATTTGGCCATTACCTCAGTTGGGTGCGTAGCTAAATTTAGAATTTAGCTGAAAAAAAAAAAAAAAGAGAAGTCACTGGATGAGTCCTTAAAACTATTTACAATCTGAATAACAGAGGTATACTAAAACGCATACCTCTGAATCTCAATCTTACACTGTATGGGCTTTGAACTCCTCTGCAGTCTTAGCATTCACCACAGAAGAGGGAAGACTATTCCACTGGGGAATAGTCCTAGGGAAGAAGGAATTTTTCAGGGCATCACTGTAGGACTGGTACCTGTGATACTGTGAGTTGTTTACTTTTGATGCCCTTGTTCGAGTTGAAACTGTCACAGGGGTCAAGTATTTATCTTTATTAACGGCCACTGTACCTGAATGTATCTTATAGAAGAAGGTTAAAGAGGACTGCTCACGACGGGCCTCTAGGGACGGCCATTCTAGCTCGTTAAGCATGTCACCGACGCTGCTTCTATTGCGCCATCGTCGGCAGGTCCATCGAGCAGCTGTCCTCTGCACCTTCTCCACCTGCTGAATCTGAGTTTTAACATAGGGATGCCAAATGGGTGATGCATATTCTAGCTGAGGGCGAACCAATGTTTTATATGCAACATCCTTTGTCTGCCTAGGTGCAAAAGCCAAGTTTCGTCTAAGAAATCCTAAAGTCCTAGTTGCTTTTGATGTAATTTCTGAAACGTGCTGACCCCAATCAAGATCATCAGTGATGGTGATACCAAGATATTTGGCGGATTGAACCTGCTCCAAGGTTTGCTGGTGTAGTTTATAGTCAAACTTAATTTGTTTGTCAGGAGGGTGTCCCGACACCCTCATTGAATGACATTTGGCCACATTGAACTTCATCTGCCAATCGGCCTCCCACTGTGCTAGTTGATTCAGGTCATCTTGTAGAATAAGACAGTCAGAAGAAGAATGTATATTCCTATAAAGGACACAATCATCAGCAAACAAACGGACATATGACCTGATGTTATCAGGGAGATCATTAATGAATACCAAGAAAAGGACCGGTCCAAGGACCGAACCTTGGGGGACACCAGATAAAACTGGGACTGGATCAGACGCTTGGCCATCAAGTACAACTTGTTGTGAGCGCCCTGAGAGCCATGAGCTAATCCACCTGTGTGTGGATCCTCTTATCCCATAGTAATCCAATTTATACAATAGCCTCCTGTGAGGTACCTTGTCAAAGGCCTTAGCGAAGTCCATGATAATCAAGTCAGTCTGTTTGTGGCCACGGTTTGTGGCCCCATCCAGATTGCTCACAATGTCATGGTAAAACTGAACTAATTGAGTTTCGCAAGACCTTTGACTTCGGAAACCATGTTGACAGTCAGCAAGAATGCTCTCTAAGGCTAGGTGCTTGTTGATGTTACTAACTATTATATGCTCCAGGGTTTTGCAACAGATGCATGTTAGCGACACTGGTCTATAATTTGCTGCATCGTATTTTTCTCCTTTTTTATAGACCGGGGTAACATTAGCTTGTCGCCAGTCATCTGGTACAGTGCCCTGGGCGAGTGATTCATTGAAGATAAAGGCCAGCACAGGTGAAATTTCAGCACCACATTCTTTAAGCACCCTGGCATTCAGGTCATCCGGCCCAGATGCCTTATGTATTTTGAGCTTACCTAACAGTTTGGCGACCCCGTTTGGGTCAACTGTTATGTCCCCCATTGAGGGGAACTGACTATTACCTTTAGTTGGTAGCTCACCATCAGTTTCACGCGTAAATGCAGATTGAAACTGTTTGTTACATATGTTGGCCTTATCGCGCGAATCTGTTTTGAGAATACCGTTATCTCTTAACGAAGTGATCCCAAAGGCTTCCTTTTTCAGGGACTTTACAAATGACCAAAACTTTTTTACTTTACCATTCTTCTGGGGACTGTCGGGATCTGTATTATCATCCTCAAAGGTAAAGATGCTGGAAACATGCTTCCAATATGCATCTCTTATTACCTTTTGTACATGTGCTCTGAACCTTTTGTAATGGCTCTTAACGTCAGGGCTACTAGACTTACGAGCACGAAAGTACATTCGATTGCGTCTTCTAATTAGATGCTTGATCGTGTTGTCGATCCAAGGCGCACTATGCTTTGTTTTGGTCATTTTCGTTGGAATAAACCTTTCCATAGCCGCAGTTAATTCGGTCTTAAAATTGACCCACATGTCGTTAACTGACATGTGCGAAAGGTCAGAGGAAAGGAACGAATCTCTAAATCGCGCCATATGGTCTCGCAGACCATCCATATCCGCACGTTTATATAGATATATTTTACGCGGGGCTTGTCTGATTCGTTTTGCTTTTATGTCGTATTCAATAAGGACTATGTCGTGATCGGCTTTGCCGATCGGGGGCATCCCCTTAACTCGATTAACCGGGGATGGTGAATTTGTAAATAATAGATCGAGGGTCTTCTCTTGACGGGTGGGTATATTAATTACTTGGGCTAGGCAGTGTTCTTTGATTATATCTAAAAGCTGTTGCTGTGTCTGCCTTTTAGATACCCCATGGGGCACCTGCATGTTGCTCCATTCAATGTCACCACAATTGAAGTCTCCGCCAACCAAAATATGGGCATTTGCATTTGACATTATCCTAGACAAAGATGAATTAAAAGCCTCAAGATATTCTGGGTCAATCTGATCTGGGGGGCGATAAAAGGAACCAAGGTACAGACTCCTACATCCAATAATGTTCAATTTACACCAACCTAATTCACATTTGGTGTCCAACTCCGGAGTTTCTGTACAGAGTAGGTCTCGCTTGAAAGCCACAAAGACACCTCCATGTGCATCCCCAACTCTGTCTTTCCGGATAGCCTCAAAAGATTCTGGAAAAATTTCTGAGTTTTTAATTTCTGGGGTTAGCCAGGACTCATTGCCCAAAATGATGTCCGGCTTAGCTGAGTCGATAATAGTATGAAGTTCAGCCCTTTTGTTCTTTATTGACTGACAATTCATAATCAATATTCTGAGGGGGTGGTTAAGGACCGCCTTTTTGGTCTTCATTTTAGCTTCTTTTGACTGCTGCACAATGGGCGAAGAAGCTGCCGTGGGCGGGCCAATATTGTCTGGTATCGGACTGTCAGGCTCGGACAGGGTTGATAACGGTTCAAATTGGTTATGGGTGTCAATAAAAGATAAAGTGTCAAACAGAGATGTGGAAAAGTTTGGCATTCCACATTTCATGCATTCCCATGCTACGTTCATATTCGATGATCTGTTATATAGACTATACATAGTTGATGACATGCCTTGACAGTCTATGTGATACCAGATATTGCAAGTGTCACAACAAATTCCTCGGTCTTCCCAACCAACACTTCTTTGACAAAGTCCACAGGGAAAATGTGAGCTGTCATTTAGGGAAATTGGACCAGGATTTGATTCCACGTCCCAAGCATTACCTATTATAACTGTAAATATATACAGGTAAAAAAGTTTGTTTGAACCAGGAAATCCCTTCATCCTTACCGATTTTTTTAAGATAGATACCGTGCAAATGTGGGGCAAATGATGTGCAAAGTTATACTCGTTTGCTGTTGTACCACATGTATCCATATACACTGGGAAAAAGTCAACGGGGATTTCCTGTTGATCCTGTCCGCTATAGATGGAAAAGGATGCTAGACGTGTTGCCAACAGCAGGCAACAAACTCCAAATAGGATGTCAAACACAAAATGTCTCATATTTCATAGGTTGTATGGTGACTTTATGGTAGTTGAAGGGCAATTTATACTAAGTGGTGTCTAGGAAAACTTTCTCTGCTGGGCAATATCTGCAAAAATCACACAAAAAACTTAATGAAATTTAATGTTTACCTTTGTGGTTCAATCCGCCGCGAAACCGGAACCAGTTACGTTTCGGTGAAAAACTAAAAAATACCTATGCCAAATTATCCGGGATTCGTTTGAAATGCAAATCAACAAAAACAAAACAAAAGCTGAAATAAAACAAGTTACTGGAGAAGTTAACAAAGTTATGAGTAAAAAGTTAAAGAACCCATCCAGGGTATTCCTTAAAACTCCAAAATAATCCAAAAAGTTTCCCGGAAAAACAGGAACAGCACAACCGCGCGCATGCGCACCCATTACCTTCCAGTGGGTAATACTAAAGCATGACATGAAGGTATTTCCATTCCCCTTAACTTTAGATTAAAGTAATACAAATACCATGTCACCGGGACTGGGACAGAATGGGGGTCAATCCAATAGTAACGCCGTTTTACACATTTTTGCATTGATTGTAATGGGAAATCGCTAAAATTTGACACAATTGCGAAAATTAAGGTAACTTCTGCCCTAGAGATATATTCATATGACATGCCAAAACATGAAATAAAAATAGGGGGTCACCGGCCAATTAAGAGAATGAGGGCCGTTTCAAAAGTAAAAATTACAGGCCAAACACCTTTTTCGTGAAGATCGCAAACATTAAAATAACTGTTTTGCTAGAAATGATAAAGGCACACAAATAGATGACTCGGAATCAGGATTGTTGCTTGACACCCCATAATAAGTCATTAGAAATCATCAAATCACTACCCGGTATATTAAAATGAAGGTCTCCCTGTTTCCCATGGTCTTAATTCTTGGGTTCACTCTTTGGAAAACAACTTACAGAATGCATCCAGATGATGGAAATCAGGAGTGCAAGATTACAATTAAAGAGAGTAGTAGTAGAATTTCCCAGTACTTGGCATTTACAAGGAAGAATGGGAACAGAAGGTGTTCGGAGGGCTTGCGAAACTTCAAGTCCTCGCGCGGTACAAACTTGGCTTTTCTTCTAATCTTGGCCGGAGACATTGAAACTAACCCCGGCCCAAGGTTTCGCTGCGGACTCTGCAAAAAATATTGCAAAGGTTCCGAGAAATGGATAGAATGTGAGGACTGTAACAAGCGCTTTCACTCCTCATGTTCTGATTTGGATAACAGTCAATTGTTAGAAATTGAATCTAGAGCTGGAACTTGGTATTGCAAAGACTGCAAAGCTGACTGTGGTCTTTGCAGTGGTGCTGTCCTTAATGGCCACAAAGCCGTTCAGTGTGATCAATGTGAAATGTGGATACACACTGACTGTTCCTTCATTTCAGATGCAGAATATGGCACTTTGGTAAATTCAAGCTGCCACTGGATATGTCCAAAATGTGAGGTCTGTAACTTTTCAGACTCCTTCTTTGATGAATATGTAGAACTGAGTAAGCCAAACAGGTTTGAACCTCTGTCAGAGGATAAGAGAGGCAAATCTTCAACTGCTGATGAAACTAAGTCAAATTTTGTGAAAGGTTTGAAACTTTGCAGTATAAACATAAATGGAATTAGAGGGAAAATTCTTGAACTTTTAGCTTTCCTCGATACATCTCAACCTCATATTGTTGCTATTCAGGAAACAAAGATTGACAGTTCAATTACTACATCTGAGCTTTTCCCTGAAACTTGTGAGTACAGTGTGTACAGAAAAGATAGGAACTCTCATGGCGGTGGGGTGATGTTGCTTATTCATAGGGACATCCCTCACATGCCTTTCATGGAACTTGAAAATGACACCGAATCGGTCTGGGTTAAGGTTTTTGCAAATAAAACTTCCCACTTCGTAGCAAGTTGGTATCGACCACCAAATGGTACAATCGAAAACTTCCAGTTGTTTAAAGACCAACTGGATTGCATTAAATCGCAGCATAAGGGTAAAAAACTCCCGGCTGTACATGTTCTAGGTGACCTCAACTTCCGAGACATTGCTTGGCCCGACAGGCTCAGCAAACAAGGCACAATGCTGAGTCAGTCGGAAGGACAAATATTGATTGACATTATGAACGATCATGGCCTTGAACAAATTGTTAACTTCCCCACTCGTGATAAGAACACATTGGATCTGATCCTTACGAATTTGCCAGGACAATTCGAAGACATTCATTCCCCAGGTAAACTAAGTGACCACGATGTTGTCTCCGGATATTTAAAAATTCACATCCCACCAATAAAGAAACCTCGGAGGAAGGTGTACTCATATCAGAAAGGTGACTATGAAACTATGAGGAAGGATGCACTCAGATTTGCAAAGGAGAATTACTTTAATGGTCATTCAGATGCTCGGTCTATACAAGAGAATTTTGATTTGATAACTTCTTTCATTCACACTTCGGCCGAAAATCATATCCCCTCAAAAACTAGTAGGCCTGTATCTTCTATTCCCTGGATCACTCCAGAGATAAGAAGGAAAATTCGCAGAAGGAATAAGATTCATGCAAAGGCAAAAAAGACGGGAAGTGGTAAACTCCGGACAAAATTTGAAAACTTGAGACGTGAAATCAAGACTGATATAAAAAATCAGCATGATTTGTATGTGAATAACTTGGTAGGTGATGTAAAGACAAATCCCAGAGACTTCTACATATATATTAATAGCCAGAAGAAAGACAGGCAAGGCATCCCGCCCCTTAATAAAAGAGGAGGGGACGGGGTTGCTGAATCAGACTCTGAAAGGGCAGAGGAACTAGTTGGTCAAGTTGGTCAATTCAATGATGCGTTTAATAAAACTGAGTTCACGGAGGTTCCATTGACTGGAAGATCGGCCCCATTCATGAATAATATTGTTGTGACAGCTGCAGGAGTGATCAAATTACTTCAAGGCTTAAACCCCAGTAAGGCCTTAGGACCTGATGAGCTTCATCCCAGAGTCCTGAAGGAACTAGCAAATGAGTTGGGTCCAGTTTTCGCACACTTGTTTCAACAGTCTCTTGATACGGGTGAAATCCCCAAAGAATGGCTCTTAGCAAACATTTGTCCACTCTTCAAAAAAGGAGATAGGGCTCTTGCCCGTAATTATCGCCCTGTGTCTCTGACTTGTGTTCTGTGTAAATTGCTCAAACATCATGGCCCACTTGGACGAGCATAAACTTTTGTCAGACAGGCAACATGCATTTAGGAAAAGGCACAGTTGTCAAACTCAGCTAAGCACAGTTATTAATGACTGGGCAAAAATCTTGGACAAAGGGGGACAGGTGGACACATTTATTCTGGACTTCGAGAAGGCCTTTGACACCCCTCCTCATGAACTACTTAAATCTAAGTTATCTGGTTATGGAATTGGGGGAAAGACCCTCAAATGGATAGATTCCTTTCTTTGCTACAGAAAACAGCGGGTTGTTGTTAATGGTGAATCTTCGGAGTGGGCTCCAGTTTTGTCTGGAGTCCCGCAAGGGACCGTTCTTGGTCCACTTTTGTTCTCCCTGTACATCAATGATATTTCCACTGACATTGACTCAGAAATAAGACTGTTCGCAGATGACTGTGTTTGTTACCGGGAAATTAGAGATACAGATGACTCATTGAAACTTCAGGCTGACATAGATAGATTAGGATGTTGGGCACGTAAATGGGGCATGAGATTTCAGCCAGTTAAATGCAAATTATGCAGATAACTAGGAAGAGATCTAATAAAGTTGAGGCTTCTTACACCTTAGAGGGAACGGTCCTCGAAAATGTGGACTCCATTAAATACCTTGGAGTGACAATCTCACACAACTTGAGATGGAATACTCATATTAGCAACATGTGTACTAAGGCAAATAGAACGCTTGGTTTCCTGAGGCGAAATCTTCATCAGTGCCCTCAGGATGTAAAAGAGGCAGCATATAAAGGTCTTGTTCGCCCAATCTTGGAATATGGTAGTTGTATCTGGGACCCCAGTGGAGTGGTCCTTAATGATGAAATTGAGAAAGTTCAGAATAGAGCTGCTAGATTTGTAACAGGCAATTACTGCTTTGAAACTGGGAGCATGACTGGAATACTTGGAAAATTAAAATGGGAGTCTCTCAAGAAAAGGAGAAAAGACAGTTGGCTAATCCTTTTATACAAAGGTCTAAAGGGTGCTGCCAGCATTCCAACAGATGACCTTGTTCCCCCAGCTAGACACTGTAGAAATCACCATTCGTTGGCGTTTCAGACCCTTAGCGCAAGAACCGACATTTATGAAGAGTCGTTCTTCCCCAGAACCATTAGAGATTGGAATGCCCTTCCCGATTCGATTATCTCGACAGCTGAAGGTGCTGATGATTGTGTAGCTAAATTTACCTCTTTGGTTAGAGCTAGGGACTAACTTCCCACATCACAGGTCCTGGTGTATGAATGTCATTTGACGCGTCACCAGTAACAATTCTGATTCTGATTCTGATGATATTAATGCTTATTATCTGCGGCAATATGACAAAAGAATAGGGCTAAAGTGTTATTTTAAGAAAAGGGGTCGTTTCAAAAGTTATCATAACAGGCAAATCTTTATTTTTTTTTAAACATTACAAAAATTATAGTTGCTTCTGAGCTAAGACATGATAGGTGATGTATCTATATGTAACCCGCAAAACTATGAAATGAAAACAGGTTGACAGCTTTCCAATAAGATAATATGGGTCGTTTCAAAAGTAAGCAGAACCTGAAAAAAATATATATATATATATAGTAAATACATGGTTAGTGTCTTTAATAATAAAATATAATCGGTGAGCCTTAGACAATTTTATAGGGGCGAGCTTTAGCGAGCCCCTATAAAATTGTCGCGGCGAACCGATTATATTTTATTATTAAAGACACTAATCATGTATTTAGTTTATACCGCAATTCAAAACAATCAAGGGAATTTGCAATAATATAGCAAATTTAAGCAAAAATGACAGCAGACTGTTGGGCATTTTAAACGATATTCAGTGCCATGGCGCGCACACGTAGTATAACGTGACGTCAACGAGTGCGAAGTTTCTGACGTCACCGCGCCACAAGGCCGTAGGAAACAACACGGACGCTCGAATAAAAGTTTCTCAGCGCTTTACATTCTGTATGAAAATCTGCAAATAAATAGTTTATTTTAGCTTTAAAAATTATTTTCGCGGTTGAGACGCAAATGCAGAAGCAGTGCGCAGTTATTCCAACGGGCCATTCAAACCAGGAAAAGCCGAGAAGGTAAGAATTTAGCTGAAATTTCTGAAAATCTGTTTGAATAAATATTGCAAAGATTTTAACTTGCAGTTTCGTTGTTTTCCCTTGTATAAAAGGTTGCACGTTTTTGTTTACACTTGTAAATTAGTGACCTGAAAAGTAGGTCCGGTCTATAAACGGTCACTAGACGTATTATAGGTCAGTAGAATGTATTATAGGTCACTAGCGATTATAGCGTGCAGTTATTCGATCCCATTTATGCCTGATTGCGGTATAAATATATTATATATAAATAATATCCACAATGCGGGTAAATATAACTATGAAAAAATTAAAGAAACACTGGAATAAAAGTTATTTTTCCTGTATTTTTAACAACCGGTTTCATCAATGATGGAATTTTCAAGTTAACAATGATGTTTATTATTGTACGTTAAAGTGACGTAAACGTCAATAGTTATTTATTTTTCCCGTAACGCTCAATAAAAGCTGACGCTTTTGTGTTTTTGAGACGTTACGTATTTACATATGAGCCGTCGTAAGATAACGGCGTAAAAAGCAAATGAAGTACAGGACACAGCGATCAGCGAAGACTCAGATCGGCCCGCGCAATCGCGCAATCCGATCAGAATCCTCACCGATCGCATATACATGCACACACCACAGGACACAGGATAAATATCATGCTCAGCCGAGCCGAGCACGAAAAAAAGGTTGCAGAACCTCGGGCCTGGTTGAGCCAGCGCATGAAAAATCCCACAAGAAGGTTTGAGCGATCAGTGGAGACTCAGATCAGCCTGCGCAACCGCGCAGTCCGATCAGAATCCTCACTGATCGCATATTACATGCACACACACCACAGGACACAGGATAAATTCTATGCTCAGCCGAGCCGAACACGAAAAAAGTTTTACAACCTCGGGGCCTAATTTGAGCCAGGGCATGAAAAATCCCACAAGAAGGTCTGAGTGATCAGCGGAGACTCAGATCGGCCTGCGCAATCGCGCAGTCCGATCGGAATCCTCACCGATCGCATATACATGCACACACCACAGGACACAGGATAAATTTCACGCTCAGCCGAGCCGAGCACGAAAAAAGTTCTACAACCACGGGGCCTGATTTGAGCCAGCGCATGAAAAATCCAACAAGAAGGTTTTGAGCGATCAGCGGAGACCCAGATCGGCCCGCGCAATCGCGCAATCCGATCAGAATCCCTTCCGATCGCATATACATGCACACACCACAGGACACAGGATAAATTCCATGCCCAGCCGAGCCGAGCACGAAAAAAGTTCTAAAAACCTCGGGGCCTGATTTGAGCCAGCGCATGAAAAATCCCACAAGAAGGTTTGAGCGATCAGTGGAGACTCAGATCAGCCTGCGCAACCGCGCAGTCCGATCAGAATCCTCACTGATCGCATATTACATGCACACACACCACAGGACACAGGATAAATTCTATGCTCAGCCGAGCCGAACACGAAAAAAGTTTTACAACCTCGGGGCCTAATTTGAGCCAGGGCATGAAAAATCCCACAAGAAGGTCTGAGTGATCAGCGGAGACTCAGATCGGCCTGCGCAATCGCGCAGTCCGATCGGAATCCTCACCGATCGCATATACATGCACACACCACAGGACACAGGATAAATTTCACGCTCAGCCGAGCCGAGCACGAAAAAAGTTCTACAACCACGGGGCCTGATTTGAGCCAGCGCATGAAAAATCCAACAAGAAGGTTTTGAGCGATCAGCGGAGACCCAGATCGGCCCGCGCAATCGCGCAATCCGATCAGAATCCCTTCCGATCGCATATACATGCACACACCACAGGACACAGGATAAATTCCATGCCCAGCCGAGCCGAGCACGAAAAAAGTTCTAAAAACCTCGGGGCCTGATTTGAGCCAGCGCATGAAAAATCCCACAAGAAGGCTGGAGCGATCAGCGGAGATTCAGATCAGCCTGCGCAATCGCGCAGTCCGATCAGAATCCCAACTGATCGCATATTACATACACACAGTACAGGAAACAGGATAAATTCTATGCTCAGCCGAGCCGAGCACGAAACAAGTTCTACAACCTCGTGGCCTGACCCGAGTCAGCGCATAAAAAATCCCACAAGAAGGTCTGAGCGATCAGCGGAGACTCAGATTGGCCTGCGCAATCGCGCAGTCCGATCAGAATCTTCACCGATCGCATATACATGCACACACCACAGGATACAGGACAAATTTCATGCCCAGCCTAGCCGAGCAGGAAAAAAGTTCTACAACCACGGGTCCCGATTTGAGCCAGCGCATGAAAAATCCCACAAGAAGGTTTGAGCGATCAGCGGAGACTCAGATCAGCCCGCGCAATCGCACAGTCTGATCAGAATCTTCACTGATCGCATATGCATGCACACACCACAGGACACAGGATAAATTTCACGCTCAGCCGAGCCGAGCACGAAAAAAGTTCTACAACCTCGGGGCCTGATTTGAGCCAGCGCATCAAAAATCCCACAAGAAGGTCCGAGTGATCAGTGATGACTCAGATCAGCCTGCGCAATCGCGCAGTCCGACCAGAATCCTCACTGATCGCATATACATGCACACACCACAGGACAAAGGATAAATTCCATGCTCAGCCGAGCCGAGCACGAACCTCGGGGCCTGATCTGAGTCTCCGCTGATCGCTCAAACCTTCTTGTGGGATTTTAAAAATACAGGAAAAAAATATATATATGAAAAAATTAAAGAAACACTGGAATAAAAGTTAAGTTATTTTTCCTGTATTTTTAACAACCGGTTTCATCCATGATGGAATTTTCAAGTTAACAATGATGTTTATTATTGTACGTTAAAGTGACGTAAACGTCAATAGTTATTTATTTTTCCCGTAACGCTCAATAAATGCTGACGCTTTTGTGTTTTTGAGACGTTACGTATTTACATATGAGCCGTCGTAAGATAACGGCGTAAAAAGCAAATGAAGTACAGGACACAGCGATCGGCCCGCGCAATCCGATCAGAATCTTCACCGAAGGATTAAAGATTTTCCCTATATAAGTCTATGTAAAACCAAAGGGCCACATGACGGGGGCATATTTGGTCTCAGGGCTATAATTTGAACAATCTTTATAGAGGTCCACTAGCTGAAGCGTCATAACAAATATCGAAGACCTAAGCCTTGTGGTTTCAGAGAAGAAGATTTTTCAAGATTTTCCCTATATAAGTCTATGTAAAACCAAAGGGCCCCGGAGCGGGGGCATTTTTGGCCCCAGGGCTATAATTTGAACAATCTTGGTAGAGGTCCACAAGATGAAGCTTCATACCAAATATCAAAGACCTGAACCTTGCAGTTTCAGAGAAGAAGATTTTTCAAGATTTTCCCTATATAAGCCCATGTAAAACCAAAAGGCCCCCATGCGGGGGGCAATTTTAGCTCCAGCACTATAATTTGAACAATCTTGGTAGGGGTCCACTAGATGAAGCTTCATACCAAATATCAAAGACCTGGGCCTTGCAGTTTCAGAGAAGAAGATTTTTAAAGATTTTCCCTATATAAGCCTATGTAAAACAAAAGGGCCCTGGTGCGGGGGCATTTTTGGCCCCAGCACTATAATTTGAACAATCTTGGTAGGGGTCCACTTGATGAAGCTTCATACCAAATATCAAAGACCTGGGCCTAGCGGTTTCAGAGAAGAAGATTTTTCAAGATTTTCCCTATATAAGCCCATGTAAAACCAAAGGGCCCCCGTGCGGGAGCATTTTTAGCTTCAGCACTATAATTTGAACAATCTTGGTAGGGGCCCACTAGATAAAGCTTCATACCTAATATCAAAGACCTGGGCCTTGCGGTTTCAGAGAAGAAGATTTTTAAAGATTTTCCCTATATAAGCCCATGTAAAACCGAAGGACCCCCGTGCGGGGGCATTTTTGGCACCAGCACTATAATTTGAACAATCTTGGTAGGGGTCCACTAGATGAAGCTTCATACCAAATATCAAAGACCTGGGCCTTGCAGTTTCAGAGAAGAAGATTTTTAAAGATTTTCCCTATATAAGCCTATGTAAAACAAAAGGGCCCTGGTGCGGGGGCATTTTTGGCCCCAGCACTATAATTTGAACAATCTTGGTAGGGGTCCACTTGATGAAGCTTCATACCAAATATCAAAGACCTGGGCCTAGCGGTTTCATAGAAGAAGATTTTTCAAGATTTTCCCTATATAAGCCCATGTAAAACAAAAGGGCCCCCGCGCGGGAGCATTTTTAGCTTTAGCACTATAATTTGAACAATCTTGGTAGGGGTCCACTAGATAAAGCTTCATACCTAATATCAAAGACCTGGGCCTTGCGGTTTCAGAGAAGAAGATTTTTAAAGATTTTCCCTATATAAGCCCATGTAAAACCAAAGGACCCCCGTGCGGGGGCATTTTTGGCCCCAGCACTATAATTTGAACAATCTTGGTAGGGGTCCACTAGATGAAGCTTCACACCAAATATCAAAGACCTGGGCCTAGCGGTTTCAGAGAAGAAGATTTTTCAAGATTTTCCCTATATAAGCCCATGTAGAACCAAAGGGCCCCCGTGCGGGGGCATTTTTAGCTTCAGCACTATAATTTGAACAATCTTGGTAGGGGTCCACTAGATAAAGCTTCATACCTAATATCAAAGACCTGGGCCTTGCGGTTTCAGAGAAGAAGATTTTTAAAGATTGTCCCTATATAAGCCCATGTAAAACCAAAGGCCCCCGTGCGGGGGCATTTTTGGCCCCAGCACTATAATTTGAACAATCTTGGTAGGGGTCCACTAGATGAAGCTTCATACCAAATATCAAAGACCTGGGCCTTGCGGTTTCAGAGAAGAAGATTTTTCAAGATTTTCCCTATATAAGCCCATGTTAAACCAAAGGGCCCCCGTGCGGGGGCATTTTTAGCTCCAGCACTATAATTTGAACAATCTTGGTAGGGGTCCACTAGATGAAGCTTCATACCAAATATCAAAGACCTGGGCCTTGCGATTTCAGAGAAGAAGATTTTTTAAGTTTTCGGTGAAAAAAAATCTATTTTTGGCTACTGTGACCTATATGTGCAACGGACCGGAACCATTTGAACAACTTTGAAAGGGGACCACCTAAGGATCATTCCTGTGAAGTTTGGTCAAAATCCGATCAGTGGTTTAGGAGGAGATGTCGTTTGAAGAAAAGTTTACGTACGGACGCACGCACACACGGACGCACGCACGCACGCACGGACGCACGACGGACAAAAAGTGATCCCAAAAGCTCACCTAGTCACTACGTGACAGGTGAGCTAAAAATAGATGGCAGTTCATAAAAATGGGGGTCTTTATAAGAGTACGCTTTACATGCCAAATATCATTTTGATCAAAATCTCTCTTTTTTTAAGTTAACTGTATTCGAAAACAAAGGTGTCACTCAGACAGTCATGCATCTTCATATGATTTGCCAAACAGAAGTAAAGGCAATGATTAGGTATCGATAGAATTACCTAACACCTACCATCTCAAGACACCAAACGGAAAGAAACACCAACATAAAGCAACCTCGCCGTAATTAAAACATCACACAGGAAGCCAAAAGGACAGCTTCTTTTTCCATAAAACGGTCAGAAAAAATTGGCTAGCTAGTATTGTCAGGACCCATTTCATCCGCCCTAACGCCCGCTTTCTTGCGTTTTGCATTCACATTTTGTTTTTGTTTGTTTGATTTGAGGTTTAACGTCCCCGTCAACACTGTAAAGGTCATTTTGGAGACGTTGCTTCCATTATTGTGGGACTTTTACCCGACATTGAGATGAAATGACATCTCAAGCCCTGTCGCCCAATGAATGGACGGTCCGCTATGCACCGGGGTTCCTGTACAGCCTTAGATCCTCTAAGCGGTTTACCAGTACTAGTGTGCGGGCCGGATTCAGCTCTGCGTGGAAGCATCATGCAGCCCATATATTTCTTCAAGCCCCTATGGGCGGGGGCCTATTCACATTTTGTACACACTTTTATATTCATATCAATGACTGTAAGTGTAGTGGCGGGGCATGATAAAATGCTGCAGCGCTTTTATTTCAAGAGCTATTGGGCGCATTAAAGGTGTTGCTTCATTTGCTCCTTAGTGAGCAAATGGGACATCCACCTAGCGCAAATCTTTCTCAAGCCCAAGTACTTTGTCAGAATGGTATGCACACTGTCTTCTGATATGCCAGTGCAGTTAGCTATCTCTTTCACTGACAGTCGCGCATCTCCTTCGACCACTGCCTTTACAACAGCGATGGTTGCCTTGGTGTAAATCTTGGGCATACCAACACGGTCATCATCTTTGACCGATGATTTACCAGCTTTAAAAGCTTGACCCAACGACTAAATGTGCGCTTTGAAATGGCAAGAGGTTTATATATGCCACACAGTTCGTCAAATATCTGACTTGAACCTATGTCAAGCCTAACATGGCATTTAATGCAGCTGCGAATTTTAGCCTTTCTGTCCATTTTACTATGCAACTCATAAAATTGGCCAGTGTATTTGACTGCATGTATTTCAGTTTGACATATCTCGGTCATTATAAAAGTAATTTGCTGGAAATAAACTCTTATCAATGGCTATTTGAAAGGCTATTCAAATCCAACGAAGCGTTATCAGAAATACATACGCTAAAACTAGGAAGACCTATCAGTGACAACACTTTTTGAGGGACCCTCGTACACCAACTTCTATTTAATGATTGGCTCGGAATAAGCGAGATATTCTTGAAAGGGCTTTAAAACTAGAACAACAAAAAACAAAGAGCAAATCATTTGTGATTTCTAGTTTCCATCCCATGCATTTAGGATCTAACCGTGAAGCTTCTATGGTTTCAGATTTGATGTATTTTGAACAAGAACAGTCTCTCTCTCTCTGTCTCTCTCTGTCTCTCTCTATCTCTCTCTCTCTGTCTCTCTCTCTCTCTCTGTCTCTCTCTCTCTCTCTCTCTCAACTATGAATGACCTATGAATGACCTTACTGTGTTTTGGTAAGCATAAGCAAAACCCGCCTATTCAAAATTATCAATGTTTTACCACCACAAAACGAGAAATTCAAACTGATTTTTTTTCCATATTTCTGCTCAAATCATAGAGTGTGGGAACTCGTAGAGGCGGTTTTAACGAGTAGCCACAATCTATGTTTTTGAGCAGAATGGCCCCCGCCCATCGGGGCTTGAAGAAATATATGGGCTGCATGATGCTTCCACGCAGAGCTGAAGTCGGCCCGCACACTAGTACTGGTAAACCGCTCAGAGGATCTAAGCCTGTCCAGGAACCGCGGTGCGAGGTGGACCGTCCATGCTAATAAACCCTATTGGTGTCATTGGGCGACAGGGCTTGAGATGTCATCTCAATGTCGGGTAAAAGTCCCGCAAAATTGGAAGCAACGTCTTCAAAATGACCTTTACAGTGTAGTAGTAGTAGTAGTAGTAGTAGTAGTAGTATTAATAATATCAGTAGTAGTTGTAGTAATAGCAGTAGTAGTAGCGGTAGTAGTAGCAGTAGTAGTGGCAGCTGTAGTTGTAGTAGTAGTAGTCGAGGTAGTATTAGTAGCCTTTGTAGTAGTAGAATCATGCAACCTTATCTATTTCTCAGAGTCCTAATTGGTGGGGGCGCAGAAATAGCGGCAGCAGTAGTAGTAGTAGTAGTAGTAGTAGTAGTAGCACTAGCAGTAGTAATAGCTACAGCCGTAGTTAAAGTAGTTATAGTAGCAGTTTAAGTAGTTGTAGTAGTAGCATTAGTAGATAGTAGTAACAGTAGTGGTAGTAGTAGAAGTAGGATTAGTAGTAGAAGGAGCATAGCAGTAGTAATAGTAGGACAGGTAATAGTAGTAGCCTTTGTAGTAGTATTAGTAGTAAAATTACTACAAGTAGTATTCGTAGCAGTAGCAGTAGCAGTGGCAGCAGCAGCAGAAGTAGTAGTAGTAGTAATAATAATATTGATGATAGCAACAGCAGCAAGAGTAGTAGCAGTGATTGTAGATATAATAATAGTAGTAGTTGTAGTAGTAATAGTAGTAGTCGTAGTAGTAGCAGTAGCAGCAGCAGTAATTTAAATAGTAGCAGTAATAATATTAGTGATAGCAACAGCAGCGACAGTAGCAGTTGTTGTATCAGTAGTAGCGGTTGTAGTAGCAGTAGAATTAGTACATGTAGTAGTAGAAGTAGTAGTAGCAGCAGCAGCGGTTGTAGTAGCAATAGTAGTTGTAGTAATAGTAGAAGTAGTAGTAGCTCTAGTCGAAGTAGTAGTAGCCTTTGTAGTAGTAGAACCATGCAATCTTATCTGTTTCTCAAAGCCCACATGGGTGGGGGCGAAGAAAGAGAGGCAGCAACAGCAGCAGCAGCAGTAGTAGTAGTAGTAGTAGTAGTAGTAGTAGTAGTAGTAGTAGTAGTAGTGGTGGTAGTAGTAGTAGCAGTAGTTTAAGAAACAGAAGTAGTAGTTTTAGTAGTAGTAGTAGTTGTTGTAGTAGTAGCAGTAGCAGTAGTAGTAATAGTAGTAGTAGTAGTAGCAGTAGTAGTAGTAGAAGTATAGCAGTAGTAATAGAAGGACACATAATAATAGTTGCATTTGAATAAGTAGTAATAGGAGCAGTAGAAGAAGTAGCAGCAGCAGCAGAAGAAGCAGTAGTTGTAGCAGTAATAAAATTAGTAGTAACTACAGCAGCAGTAGTAGTTATAGATGCATTAGTAGAAGCAGCGATTGTACTAATAATAATAATGACACCTGCAGCAACAGTAGTAGTGGTAATATTACTAGATGTAGTAGTGATAGTAGTAGTTGTAGCAGAAGTGGTAGTAGTAGTAGTAATAATGGTCGAAGTAGGCATTGTATCAATACAACCATGCAACCTAATCTGTTTCTTAAAGCCCTGGTGGGTGGGGTGGGGGCAGAAAGAGCAGCATCAGTAGTATTAGCAACAGTAGTAGTAGTAGTAGTAGTTGTGGTGGTGGTGGTGGTGGTTTTGGTGGTGGTATTGTCAATATGATTTTTGAAGAAGTAGCAGAAGAAGTAGTAAAAGCATCTGCAGTAGCAGTACTAGGAGTTGTAGTAGTTGTAGCAGCAGCAGTAGTAGTAGTAGTTGTAGTAGTAGTAGTAGTAGTAGTAGTTAAAGTAGTAGTAGTAGTTGTTGTTGTAGTAGTAGTAGTAGTTTAAGTAGTTGTAGTAGAAGTTTAAGTAGTTATTATTATTATAATATTATTATTAGTAGTAGTAGTAGTAGTAGTAGAGTGGTGGTCAAATTCGCCAGTCGAGGCGATATTCAAACAAAACTTAATGAGTTAAGATGACAATATAACAAACTGAGGAGATATAAGGATTTTCTTACAGAGTGAAAATGCACATGAAGCCAATATAATGACGAGTTAACTAGACATCGTTACTAATGGATCAGACATAACGATTTTCTAACAGAATATAACTGCACTTGAAGCCAATACAATGACGATCTTACTAGATAGCATAACTAACTGATCAGACATAACGATTTTCTAACAAAATATAACTGCACTTTAAGCCAACACAATGACGATCTTACTAGATAGCATAACTAACTGATCAGCCATAACGATTTTCTAACAGAATATAACTGCACTTGAAGCCAACACAACAACGATCTTACTAGATAGCATAACTAACTGATCAGACATAACGATTTTCTAACAGAATATAACTGCACTTGAAGCCAACACAATAACGATCTTACTAGATAGCATAACTAACTGATAAGACATAACGATTTTCTAACAGAATATAACTGCACTTGAAGCCAACACAATGACGATCTTACTAGATAGCATAACTAACTAATTAGATATAACGATTTTCTAACAGAATATAACTGCACTTGAAGGCATCAGACATAACGATTTTCTAACAGAATATAACTGCACTTGAAGCCAACACAACAACGATCTTACTAGATAGCATAACTAACTGATCAGACATAACGATTTTCTAACAGAATATAACTGCACTTGAAGCCAACACAAAAACGATCTTACTAGATAGCATAACTAACTGATAAGACATAACGATTTTCTAACAGAATATAACTGCACTTGAAGCCAACACAATGACGATCTTACTAGATAGAATAACTAACTGATCAGCCATAACGATTTTCTAACAGAATATAACTGCACTTGAAGCCATCACAACAACGATCTTACTAGATAGCATAACTAACTGATCAGACATAACGATTTTCTAACAGAATATAACTGCACTTGAAGCCAACACAACAACGATCTTACTAGATAGCATAACTAACTAATCAGATATAACGATTTTCTAACAGAATATAACTGCACTTGAAGGCAACACAATAACGATCTTACTAGATAGCATAACTAACTGATCAGACATAACGATTTTCTAACAGAATATAACGGCACTTGAAGCCAACACAATAACGATCTTACTAGATAGCATAACTAACTGATAAGACATAACGATTTTCTAACAGAATATAACTGCACTTGAAGCCAACACATTGACGATCTTACTAGATAGCATAACTAACTGAACAGCCACAACGATTTTCTAACAGAATATAACTGCACTTGAAGCCAACACAACAACGATCTTACTAGATAGCATAACTAACTGATCGGACATAACGATTTTCTAACAGAATATAACTGCACTTGAAGCCAACACAATAACGATCTTACTAGATACCATAGCTAACTGATCAGACATAACGATTTTCTAACAGAATAAAACTGCACTTGAAGTCAACACAATGACGATCGAACTTGATAGCATAACTAACTGATAGGAAATAACGATTTTTGACAGAATGTTACTCCACTTGAAGCAAACAGGATGGCGAGTTAACTGCGTATATTAAAACGTGTCCAGACAAAATCATTTTCTGACATTATACTATTGTTATTGAAGTAAGTAGGATGACCAGTTCACAAAACAGCACCGCAAATTAACCAGACAACTTATTTTCTGAGATAACAGTATTCATTTGAAGCCTGTAAAATGACGGGATAACATGACAACATTGCAAACTGACCAGACATGACGATTTTCTGGCAGAATATTACTTAAATAGAAACTAACAAAATCACAAGTTAACACGATTACATGGCAAACAAACAACACAACATCATAAACAAACACTATGTAATGAATATGAACAAAACATAATGGTATGTCAACAGAACATGATGCCATATCTCGACATAAGACAGTTGAGGCGTTCCATAGTCAAATGTGACCGACGCAGTATCAATAGATAGATAGACATGTTGTCCTGATAAGGGATTGTCTAAGGTTGTGTCACTCGGATTCTGATGTTGTACAACAGATACACTTTTCAACAAGAGGCCCATGGGCCACTATGCTCACCAGAGCTCAGGTGGGCACTGCCAAATTGCAGCCATGTATTTTAACATGATATCATTTTAATCTGCCAAATGAACCCCAATATCTAAATGAGCATCAATGTGGACTCAGTATATGAAACATTAGGCCTTTTATGAAGTAGAGGGGGTGGGGCATGGACCCAATGGAGCCCTGGTTGGTATCACTAAATGTGTCTTATCACAAAGAACAAGAATATATATGGTTTAGCAGTGGGGATCTGCATGGCTGGAGATAAAAGTGGAGGGGTTGGAGCATGCCCTGTCGTTCCCAGGAAAGCCCAAGATTGTTGTCCCTACATGTGTCTCATCATAAGGACCAAGTATATATATGGTTTAGGGGTGGGAATCTGAACGGTTTCCAAGATATCCTTTCATGAAGTGATAAAGGAACGGACTGGCCCCTGCGGACACCCCTACAGTAGGTGTGCTAATAATAAGGAACAAGAACATATATGAATATGGGGTGGGGATTTGAATGGTTTCTGAAATATATGGCCTTTTATGAAGTGGAAGGGCGGGGCACATTGCCTCAGCACAAAGAGACCCCAAAGTTGGTGTGACTGAATGAGTCTTATCATAAGGAACAAGAATATATATGGTTTAGGGGTGGGGATCTGAACTATTTCTGAGATATGTGGCTTTTAATGAAGTCAAGCGGTGGAGCAAGGCCCGGGCATGCCCCGGGGACTCACAAGCTGGTGTCAATGAATGTGCCTTATCATAAGGAAGATGAATATATATGGTTTAGGGGTGGGGCTCTGAACAGTTTCTGAGATATAAGGCCTTTTGTGAAGTGCAGGGGTGGGGCAAGGCCCAGGGAGACCCCCAGGTTGGTGTCAATGAAAGTGTCTTATCATAAGGAACAAGAATATATATGGTTTAGGGGTGGGGATCTGTAAGGTTTCCGAAATATTGTGATATTATGAAATGGAGGGGGTGGGGCATGGCCCCAGCACATCCCTGGGGACCCCCAGGTTGGTGTCACTGAATGTGTCTCATCATAATGAACAAGAACATATATGGTTTAGGGGTGGGGATCTGATCAGTTTCTGAGATATATGGCCTTTTGTGAAGTGAAGGGGTGGGGCATGGCTCCGGCGCACCCCGGAAGACCCCCAATTTGGGGTCAATGAATGCGTCTTATCATAAGGAGCAAGAATATATATGGTTTAGGGGTGGGGATCTGTAAGGTTTCCGAGATATTGGGCCTTTTATGAAATGGAGGGGCGGGACATGGCCCCGGCGCATCCCGGGGGACCCCCAGTTTGATGTCACTGAATGCGTCTTATCATAAGGAACAAGAGTATATAGGGTTCAGGGGTGGGGATCTGAATGGTTTCCGAGATATTGGGCCTTTTATGAAGTGGAGGGGGTGGGGCATGGCCTCGGCACATCCCGGAGGACCTCCAGGTTGGTGTCACTGAATGCGTCTTATCAATAGGAACAAGAATATATATGGTTTAGGGGTGGGGATCTGTAAGGTTTCTGAGATATAGGTCATTTTATGAAGTACTGGGGGCGGGGCATGGCCCCGGCACAACCTACTGGACCCCCAGGTTGACATAAAAGCATATGGCTGAGAGAAGTTTACTAAAGGAACATTTCTATGACAGTTTTGTCAAAATATCTGCAAAGGCTTTGTTGTTAATGCCATTTTTCAATTTTCCCCATTATAAGTCTATGGAAAATCTAAGTTGCCATAGCAACCAAACTAAAGAGCCGAATTTCATAAAAAACACAAAACCTGTAAAGGCAAATATGGTGAATATTTCCATAAACTTTCAGCCTCATAGAGCATACGGTTTCTGAAGAGATGATTTTTTAAGTATTTTTTTTTCTATTTTTTGCATTTTGGTTTCCATGGCAACCATTAAAATTGAGCAGTAGGCCTAAAATCATATGGTAGATACTAGATTGCTTAAGGAACATTTCTATGAAAGTTTTGTTCCAATATCTGCAAAGGCTTGGCAGTTAATGCCATTTTTCAATTTTCCCCATTATAAGTCTATGGGAGCTCTAAGTTGCTATAGCAACCAAACTAATGGGCCAATTTTCATAAAAAACACAAACTTTCAATCCCCCAGCCCAAGGATGCTACAGATAAAATTTGGGCTGAATCGATCCAGTGGCTTCAGAGAAGAAGATGTTTGAAAGTGTTGACGCCAGACGACGACGACGACGACGACGACGACAACGACGACGACGACGACGACGCCGGACAACTGCCTATCCTATAAGCTCTCCCGGAGCCTTCGGCTCTGGTGAGCTAAAAACTGTAGGCCTAACTGCCATTTTGGAAAGATGACACTTTCTGACGAGCTTTTCAATGTCAGGTAAGGTGCCTCCAGGAGCTAAGTTCAAAGCAATTTGTTTGATTTGAGGCTTAACGTCCCCGTCAACACTGTAAAGGTCATTTTGGTGACGTTGCTTCCAATTCTGTGGGATTTTACGCGAAATTGAGATGAAATAAAAATCCTGCTATTGTAAATGAGCTGCCTGTTGAAAATACTGTCAATCGTAGAAAATTTACTTCGTTTTAGCGTCGAAAAAAAAATTATAGATAACAATTAAGACGAGAATGTCGTTACAGTGCCGATTGACGGCAATGCGCAGAACGTTGCCCAACCGAAATTAAGGTCGGCCTCCTTAAGGGTAGTTTCTACACATTCGACCACTTTCTGCTCTCTCCTATGTCCTTCACATACATCTTCTCTACTGTCCTTTCTATCTGTTTACTCCTTTTCTCTGGGAGACGACACATTTTGACCCAACGAGTTGAAGCCCACGAATCAATCAATCAATCAATCAATCAATCAATCAATCAATCAATCAATCAATCAATCAATCAATCAATCAATCAATCAAACAAACAAACAAACAAACAATCAGACAATCAATCAATCAACGTTTGCATATGCGATAAGCAACAGCATCGCTTGACGGGCCCCAATATGTGAGACGCCTGGTTCTGCAGCCTTGCCAGATGATGCATTGCCAGATGATTTTTTTTTCTGTTTTTTTTTTTTTTGTGAGTGAAATTATCTTGAACCTGGTGAATAAATAATCAACCATAGATCAGCTGTGGTGCATGGAATATATATTCATTTTGGATACATGTCGCCAAGTGATGAAGGAAAGTAATTTTATTATGGAAATGTTTCGCCGTGAAAACGCATATTTCCCCATTTGTGGATTAGCCACTAGCAGGCCCGAAAGCAGACTTTGAAAAAAGGGGTTTCGATTTTAGAGGTATTTTGCAGAAGGGTGGGTGGGTGGGGGGTGGAGAATATTAGTAAAATCTTGATTTTGGGCCCAACATTAGGGATGTAAACTCTATCTTGCATGTAATTTCAGAAATGCATTTTTCACTTCTAAAGAGCATAAGAATTATACACTTTGGTCATGTCAGAAAGTGTGTGATACCCTCACCTTTCTACTTGACAATATTTATATTAGATTCGGTACTAAGTTATTTAGACAAATTGTGGGTATTCCGATGGGTACTAATTGCGCACCTCTTGTGGCTGATCTGTTCTTGTATTTTTATGAAAGAGACTTCATTTTGTCGCTTTCCATTGATAACCAATCTGAAATTATTGAAGCTTTTAGCTCTACTTCTAGATATTTAGATGATTTATTAAATATTGATAATACCTATTTTGATGGTTTGATCAGTCAGATTTACCCCCTAGAACTTCAGTTAAATAAAGCAAATTCTTCTGATACCAAGGCACCGTTTTTGGATTTACATCTATCTATTGTAGATGGATTTGTTTCGTGCATAATTTATGATAAACGCGATGACTTTGATTTTGAGATTGTAAATTTTCCTTTTTTGGATGGTGATGTTCCTCGTGCGCCATCCTATGGCGTTTATATTTCTCAATTAATTCGATTTGCTAGAGTGTGTAGTCATGTGACTGACTTCAACACTCGTAATAAATTATTAACGGCTAAACTCCTTAATCAGGGTTATCGGTACCATAAACTACGCAAAGCCTTTTCAAAATTTTATAGACGCCATTCTGATTTAATTTCAAAATTCAATATTGGACTTAAATCTCTTCTGCAACAAGGTCTATCGGAACCCGAATTTTATGGTGACTTAGTATATAAATTCAGGAAAATATATAACAGCAATGACTTCAGCACCCAATTTCGTAAAATCATTCTTCGATATAAAAAGATTGGGTACAACATGGATATTATACGACAGACTGCATGCATGGTAGTTAACCCAATCACGGTTGGCAACTTTGCTTCCCTCTTTAATTGCACGCCGGTGGGTCAGGCCTCAGATTCTATGACGGCTCCAACGTAAAGGCTTATTGAAAATTAAAGAGATAATGTTGGTTGGTGCCTGATGCTCTGTCTCTGGTCGGGCTCATCGGAGTCTAACTGTTGGTTTTCTTTTGCTCCAGCATTTCAGTGGTTTCTTGCTGTCGAGTCCTCACCGTTGTCTCACCTCTGTGGTTCTTTGATTTCTGTGTTCATGGAGATGTTGCACTGATGAGTTAGGAGGCCTTCATGCGGACTGAACAAATTATTTGTCTAAATCGCGACGGAAGTAAGGGCGAGGATTGTGGCCACGTAAAATCGATTTAAGCCCCCCAGTGGAAATCTTCCACTGACCGTTCAAAGGCGGCTCTTCTGTGGCGATTTATTTATGTTGTTGTTTCTTACTCACTGTGTGTATCACTTGTGTCTTTTAATTTTGGATGGCCATATGGCCATTTTGTGAGAAAGTAACTGTCATTATGGCCTTCCTTTGTTTAGGTTTCCATTATGGTCTGGTCGCTTAATGTTTGTATTTCTTTCCCTTTGGTGTCTTTTATGGGTGGAGTAAGTTAATTGTATCAATTCCTGATCTTTGTTTTACTTCTACTTTGATTTCTGGTGAAAACTGAATGGGTTTGCAACCCCGCACGGCCTGAGTGAGTGAGTGTTTGAGTTTTACCTCCCACCAAAGCTAAGGTCATACGGAGACGGGACCTCGGTTTAAAGACTCATCCGAAAGTCTGGAGAAGCCCGGGATCGATCCTGCGACCCCTGGTTTACAAGCCGCACGGCCTGCATTAGCCTCATTAAACTAGGGCATAATTTTATTGTAACCCAGCGGGAATATAATGACGATGAAGCCCTGGCTTAAGACGGTTTGATATGCCTTAGTTCAACGGCTTGATATACCTTAGTTTAAGACGGTTTTAAATGAGGCAAAGGCATATGCGTTTACATGGGTATACATTTTCATGATTACTTTACTTCATCACAAAGCGACATGTACATGTATCCAATTCCATACACCACAACTGAACAGTGATTGATTTTTATTCATCCGTTTAGTTTAAACTTTTATTTCATTGGTATACTTTAAACAATACAATTCATAAGAATACATATAGAAACAGTACATACAAACGGGATCCAGAAGAAAGTCATTAGACTTTTATTGAATCTGTATCCCCTTCATCCGTTTAACGGCAGTTTCAAGATGATTTCGCTCTGGTCACTTGAGAAAAAGAAACTGTACATGCGGCTGGCAATGAACAGTACTATGATGGCAGGAAATGACACTACAGAGAGGAACGGGACTATTATTGGCTGACAATGACACTACAGAGAGGAGCGAGATAATTGCACTGCAGTCATGAACTGTATTATAGGTAGTCAGGAATTAAACTATAGGTGGTTTGACAATGACACTACAGAGAGGAACGGGACTATAGAAGGCTGACAATGACACTACAGAGGGGAATGGCACTATAGGTGGTCTGGCTATGACACCACAGACGGGAACGGGACTATAGGTGGTCTGGCAATGACGCTGCAGATGGGAACGGGACTTTAGGCGGTCTGTCAATGACACTAAAGAGAGGAACAGGACTATAGGTGACCTCGCAAAGAGACTTCAGATGGGAACGGCACTATAGGCGGTCTAGCATTGAAACCACACAGAGGAACGGGACAAAAGGTGGTTTGTCAATAACATTACAGAGACGAACGGGACTATAGGTGGCCTGGCAAATACACTTAAGAAAGGATTTGGACTATAGGTCGTCTTGCAATGACACAACAGAGAGGAACTGGACAGTATGTGGCTGACAATGACACTACAGAGAGAACTGAGACTATAGGTGGTCTGGAAATGGCACTACAGTGAATAATTGGAATATAGGTGGTCTGACAATGATACTACATAGAGGAACGGGGCTATAGAAGGCTGACAAAAACACTATGGAGAGGGAATGGACTAAAGGTGGTATGTTAATGACACTTCACACAAAAACGGGACTAAAGGTGGTCTGTCAATGACACTACAGTGAGGAACGTTACATAGGTAGCCTGGCAATAACACTACAAAGAGTTTGTTTGTTTGTATTGGAGCCGGACAGTTTACCTATCCACACTTTTCCTGGGCAGGCTTATACGTTAGCGGTTAACCAGTACAGAGCACATTCTTTCGTCAGAAACTACAAACTGGCCTTCTTCAATCAGCAGAAGGGAGAGAAAGACCGGCAAAAAGATTTCATGATCAATTTCCACGAAAGAATGTTGCCGACCCCGGCAGGTATCGAACCCGCGTCCTCCTGATCACCAGTCAGACTCCCATCCGACCACCAACACTACAGATGGTCTGGCAATGGCTATGCAGGTGGGAACGGGACTAAAGGTGGCCTGGCAATGATACTACGGTGGCTGGCAATGAAAGTACAGAGAGGGAAGATACTAAAGGTGGGCTAGCAATAACACTACAGTGAGATACGGGACTATAGGTGGCCGGCCGATAACATTGCAGTGAGAAACGGATCTATAGGTGGTCTGGGACGGACAGGGACGGGATTATAGGTGGCAGGCAATGACATCTTTCAGAGGTACGAGTTTATAGGTCTGGCAATGACACTACGGGGAGGAACGGGACTATAGGTGGCCTGGCAATGACAGTTCAGTGAGGGACAGGCACTAGGTTGTCTGGCAATCACACTACAGATAGAAATGAGACTAAAGGTGGTCTAGCATTGAAAATAAAGAGAAGAACGGGATTATATATGGCCTAACGGGATTATATATGACACAACAGAGAAAAACCGAGAATATAGGTGGCTGGCAATGACACAACAGAAAGGAACTGGGCTCCAGGGGTCTGGTAATGACACTACAGAGAGGAACGTGAATATATGTGGTCTGGCAGTGACACTACAGTCAGGAATGGACTATAGGTGGTCTGACAACCACTCAAAAGGGAGAAACGGGACAATAGAAGGCTGGCAATGACTCTACAGAAAAGAACGTGACTATAGGCAGTCTATCAATGACACTGCAGAGAGGAACGGTACTATAGGTGACTTGCAATGAAGCTACAGATAGGAATGGGACAATAGCTCGTGTGGCTATGACACTACAGATGGGACCGGGACTATAGAAGGTCTGTCAATGACACTACTGATGGAAATGGACTAATGATGGTTTGTCAATTACATTACATAGAGGAACGGGACTAACGGTGGTCTATCTATGACACTACAGAGAGGAACGTGACTATTTGCGGCCTATAAGTGAGATTACGGAGAAAATCAAAGCACTGAGAATACTGGAGGGTCGATCGTCTCTGAGTGTAGGTTGGGAAAATAGTCCTTAGCTGAGAAGCGAACTGTTCGTTTAACTTTAAGCAATCACAGTAGAACTGATCAGACATCGCGTTATGTGGCGTCTGATTATGTAGATTCAGTATGCCAATGCCCAAGTGTACGAGCACAGTCCACCCGCCCCCGCCCATCGGGGCTTGAATAAATAGATGGGCTGCATGATGCTTCCACACAGAGCTGAAAGTCCCGTAACATTGGAAGTAACGAATCAAAATGACCTATACAGTGTTGACGTGGACGTTAAACCTTAAATCAAACAAACGAGCACAGTCCAGAATTTTCTTCTTACGCTGCTTTTGTTTGTTTGATTTGAGGTTTAACGTCCCCGTCAACACTGTAAAGGTCATTTTGGAGACGGTGGTTCCAATTTTGTGGGACTTTTACCCGACGTTGAGATGAAATGACATCTCAAGCCCTGTCGCCCACTGAAACCAATAGGGTTTATAAGCATGGACGGTCCGACTTGCACCGCTTTGCGTGGGCAGGCTTAGATCCTCTAAGCGGTTTACCAATACTCTGATTTAGCTCTGCGTGGAAGCATCGTGCAGCCCATATATTTCTTCAAGCCCTGATGGGCGGGGGCCGTTCTTGCGCTGCGCTCTGACGTCTTAGGGTAGTACTTGGATTTTGTTCAACAGAGTGGGGAGGGTGCAAACGCAGCCCCTCCCATCTTTTGGAAATTATTTCAGATTCATACAGTTTTTCATCCTCTGCAAAATACCTGAAATTCGCATCCTAAACCCGCCCCTTTTCAGTGTCTGCGTACGGCCCTGAATCATGTTCAAAACTGTTGTTGCATACATATGGCGGACAGTGCCGACCTGATCAGAAGCAATGTACTCTATATCTGATATTGGTCTACGCTGTATATCACCTACAAAGTTTTGCACTTTCTAAGCAGGAGTGCGAAATGTCTATTTTTACTCGACTTGGCATACATTCGTGTAACAGTTTTAAAAATAGAATGTTCCGAAAGACGTCACGTGACATCGCGGCCGATTAAGATATAGTGTGTGAGCAACCTTGCATTCTTATACTATTTCATTCAACCCTCAAATGCCACTATTTAAGCAAACAGTGAAGTTCACGTGCAACCTGCTGATCAGACGCCACATTCCGCGGCGTCTAATCTGGGTATTACCCAGCACACGATTCCTGTCAAGACCCTATAGATATAGATTGTTGCATAGATAAAAATAGCTCAACGTTTAAAGTTCTATTAATAAACATAATATTGGTTTTCCCAAATCAGTGATTGTCACGGGAACAACTGCATCAATTCCGTTTGGCCATTTAGTAAATTACGGTCGATCGTAAACCGATCGACCCAAAAAGGGACTAAAGGTGGACTGGCGATGGAACTACAGAGGGGAATCGGACTGTAGGTGGTCTGGCAATGACATTACAGCGAGGAACTGGACTACAGGTGGTCTAACAATGGCACTACGAAGTGGAACTGGAATATAGGTGGGTTTTAATGACACTACTGAGACGAACGGGACTTTCGGTTGTATGGCAATAATACTAAAGGGAGGGACAGGAATATTGCAGGCCTGGCAATGACCATACAGAAGAACATTGCTATAGGTGGTCTGGCAATGACACTTCAAAGAGGTACGGGATTTTAGGTGGTTTGGCAATGGCACTACAGAGGGGATCGGGACTATAGGTGGCTGGCAATGACACTAAAGTGTGGGACGGGATTATAGGTGGTCTAGCAATGACACTTAAGAGAGGTACGGACTATATATGGCCTAGCAATGACATGGGACTATAGGTGGCTGGCAATAAAACTACAGAGAGGATCATGACTATAGGTGGTCAGGCAATGCCACTACAGATGGGAACGGAACTACAGGTGACCTTTCAATGAGATTACAGAGAAGAACAGGACTATAGGTGGCCTGGTTATGGCTATATAGAGGAGAATAGGACTATAGTTGTCCTGGCAATGACACTACAGAGAGGAACGAGACCATACGTGATCTGGCAATGCCACTACAGATAGTAACCGGACTATATACGACATAACAATGACACAATGGAGAGGACTTGTATTATAGGTGGCTGACAATGAAACTACAGATAGGATCGTGAATGTAGCTGGTCTGGCTATGACACTACAGATGGTAACGCGACTAAAGATTGTCTGGAAATGGCACAACAGATAGGAGGGGACTAAAGGTCGTCATCCAATGGCACTTCAAAGGGAAACGGGACTAAAGGTGGTCTGTCAATGACACTACAGAGAGGAACGGGACTATAGGTGACCTACGAGTATAAATGCGACTACAGAGAGGGACTAGAGTATATGTAATCTGGGAATGGCATTACAGAGAGGACTATAGGTGTTTGGAAATGACACTACAACGTGGAACGGGAATATAGGTGGCTTTTAATGACAGTACAGAGAAGTAGTATAGGGTTTGGGCGAGTCTAGCTCACCCCCCTAAAAATTTTTTTAGCTTCTCCAGACCACCCCCTAAAAAAAAATTTTAGCTTCTCCCCCACATAAAAAAACACCCACTATAGGGGAACCCTCGAAAAAAAATAAAAATCATCCGGACTCCGCGGAGAGAGAGAGATAGAGGCGGATTATTTCTGTCCCAAGACATAGAAAAAATATCACGGAATTTTATCCAAAAAGTAGCCATTTTGGAGACGCGAAAAAATATCCTATGTCGCCCGGGTGTGTTTTCGTCACGATCTAGATTTGTCAACGATCTAGATATTAAAATCTATATGTTCAATCATGTGTGTTCCAACGTCGTAGGTATACGGTTGAATTAGCCATGTTCAATCTATTAATAAATATTAAAACCGATAGCATGCAACAATGTTCAGTCAGGTGTGATCCCACGCTGTGAGTAAACGGTTGAATAGTCACATGTTAATTTCAGTTAAATCCATTCTGGCATTTCTCCAATATCCAGTGCACAGCTATCGGTAAATGTTGATATTTTTCCTGAAATCGGTTAAATCTGGCTTGCGGGTATTTAGTTTTGAAGCTTTCAAAAGTAGGTCTGTCCCTGAAAAACAGAAGTTATGCTAAACTTATTTGTTTGCAAACAGTGCAGGCCAAGATCGGACGCCACAGAACGCGGCATTGAGTACCAGAAACCCCTAAAGGGTACCTTGGCAAACAGTGCAGGCCTAGATCAGACGCTGCAGAATGCGGCATATAGTGCCTGAAACACCAAAACGGGTAGTTACACAACAGTGCATGTCCAGATCAGACGCCACAGAACGGGGCATTTACTACCGGAAACCCCAAAACGGGCAATTGGCAAACTGCAGGCCCAGATCAGACGCCCCATAACGCGGCATTTAGTACCGGAAACACCAAACAAGGTAGTTTGTATTGGAGTTCACAGCCCAATTAACACTATTTAGGTCATTTTGAACCGGTCAGTTTACTTATCCACACAACGTCTTAACCCATTGTATACTGGTAGACTTTTCCACTACTATATTTGGGGACAAGTCAATTTCTCATATAAGGGGCGGCAGGCCTATTTTTTTGGTCTTTATTCTATTTTAACGAAAAATTCTGTTAGCAAACAGTGCAGGCCCAGATCAGACGGCATCTGATCTGGGCCCACACTTTCACCATTTGGTACGCCCACAAAGGGTTAAAAAGGACATGAACCATTAAAAGCTGAAAACAATTAAAACCGCCCTTAACTATAAAACATCAATAGCTAAACAATACTTACATATTTATTAAAATTCCGCAATGACTTAATATTTCAATAACATTGAGCGTTCAAAGTCAAATTATCAACTGTATCGGCTAGTTACAGGTAACATGTCACGTCTCACCGCGGTTTGAAAGGACAATATAATATATCAATTTACACACACTCTTACAGACTGAGTGCGATCTACAAAAAAGGTGTCTTAAGACAGAATATTTTGGGTAAAAAGACTGACCTAGACGTTAATAGATAGAAACTTGAAACTTTGGGAACTGATAGATCTTTGGTCTGTGGAGTGCATTACACTTTCAGAATTTTGATCCTGCCCCTGGGAGTGGGGACAGGGGTGGGGCACCTTTGGGGTAAAAAATCAAAGTTTTCATAACATGGTCGTGTAGCATATTAAATCAAACGGCATGATCAGTAGAATACATTACCCCTCGGGCCAAACACCCCTAGGGGATAAGGCACACAGGGAAGCATGGGGATATGCGATGGCTTGCCATCGATTGCAAGATTCTAGTTTAGTAGGTTGCAGTTATAATTTAAATTTCTTTCTGTGTGTTTTCTGCATACAGTGCCCCCCCCCTCTGGTCAGAGACCACATTCGGGACCACTTTTGACATTTGTATTGTCTTAGTTTATGCTCCTATAAATAGGTGGTGGCTCATTAATTATTATAACTTTATTAAATAAAATCAAGCATTTCCTAATTTTTTTTTTTACCTCGGCTAAAGCCTGGGCCTTACCTTCCTCAATAAGTTTTTTTTTCTTTCCGTTTCACTTAATCCTGTTTGTTTTGAATGTATGCAATCTTTCAGTTTATTATATTTATCTAATTCATCTAAACTCAATTTAAATTCATTTTCAGATATCTGCCCATCTGTCAAAGCCTTAGAAATCAAATTTTTTATACTATTCAACTTACTATCAGCAATAGTTTTAATCTCATAATGTTTTTGTGTTTTTGCATGTAATCTACGTCTAACAAACTTAACACAAACACCCAGAGATCCACAAACGATTGCAGCAATCTCTTATGGTAACATAATCGGAACAGTTAAACCAACACCAGCCATAATAACACTTGAAGAAATTAACGCAGTATCAACACTATCAGTAATGTTAATCCCCCGTTTATACTTTTTATATAATGCCTTTCTTACATCCCTCTCTTTCATTAATTGTTTTTCTATCTCTGATATCTTCTGTAATCTATAATTTTGTCCGTCTTCATTAGGCAAATCTGGATATAAATTCGGCGCTGTAGGTTGCTTCATTTTTATATTTATTTTTTGAATTCAATTAATAACGAGACAACAGTATTAACTGTAGTTTTATTAGTCTCTAGACTAAAAAAATTAATAACACTTCCAGCTTTAACTAAACAAGGGGTGACAAAATTAAAATGTGTACTTTTTGTTTCACTATCTAAAGCGAGGCCACTGCACCCTTCCAAAACTTTCCCATTCACCAACACGCCAACTTTCACCTTACCAAGCGACGATACACTCGACAGGCTAATACTTTTAATATAACCATCCTTCATCATAACATAACCAACCGCTCCCTCTCTACCTCCATTTCCAAATGAAAATATTTTACCACTAGTTAGTGGACCATTTGATTCGGCGGTTATTGTAATGAATTCATTTGTATAAACGTTTTGTAGTCTATTATTTAAATTTCCTATTTTTTTATGTAATTCATCAATACGCAAAGTCAAATTATTCTTATCTGTTTTTACACCAAATATACTCATTTTTTTATATATAATTTTTAAATTCAATTAATAATGAGGCAACAGTATTAACCGCAGTATAATTATTCAGTACAGTCAAACAATTAATAACACTTCCTGCCTTAACTAAAAATGGTTTATCAAAAATGTGAAGTACACTTTGTGCGTCTTCCAAATAACATATACACCACTCAAAACTTCCCCATCCACCATCACAGTAACCCGCACTTCATCTTTTGACTTTTCACACGGCAGACCCATACTTATAATATAACCATCTTTCATCATAACATAACCGGCCGTTCGCTCTCTACCTCCATTTCCAAATGAAAACATCTTAGACCGTTGTCTCACCTCTGTGGTTCGTTGATTTCTGTGTTCACGGAGATGTTGCACTGATGAGTTAGGAGGCCTTCATGCGGACTGAACAAATTATTTGTCTAAATCGCGACGGAAGTAAGGGCGAGGATTGTGGCCACGTAAAATCGATTTAAGCCCCCCAGTGGAAATCTTCCACTGACCGTTCCAAGGCGGCTCTTCTGTGGCGATTTATTTATGTTGTTGTTTGTTACTTACTGTGTGTATCACTTGTGTCTTTTAATTTTGGATGGCCATATGGCCATTTTGTGGGAAAGTAACTGTCCATATGGCCTTCCTTTGTTTAGGTTTCCATTATGGTCTGGTCGCTTAATGTTTGTATTTCTTTCCCTTTGGTGTCTTTTATGGATGGAGTAAGTTAATTGTATCAATTCCTGATCTTTGTTTTACTTCTACTTTTTTTATCTCTAGATAAAGAGCCTTTTGATTCAGCATATATTGTAATGTATTCATTTGTGTGAACGTTTTGTAATATATTATCTAAATTTGATATTCTGCTATCAACACGTAAATAACAATCTAAAATATTATACTCACTTTTAATCATAAAATTTCTAACACACATCTAATTGGTAAACCATTGTTGTTTATTTTCTGGCCATTCTCATCACAAACGCTTATACTTAATTCTGATATATCACCATGTGTTAATTGTTTATATTCCGGATTACTAAAACGTGTGTGAACAATATCACCAAACGATTTATTTTCAACAGAAACAACACCAAGTATATTACTAGGAGCACCATCAAAGAAATTGCAAGCACTGTTTATCTGCTCAAGATGAACATATAGTTGTTTATAAGGTGCAAAATTTAATGCTATTTCTCCCTCATATGTTTGATTTGCGTTTAATCGTCTATTTCCGAGGCCTAACGTCTCTTTTAATCCTTTGCTTATTTTTAAATCAACGGTCGATGTCAAAAACACTATGCCATTTGTTTCATTTACAGATAATACAATATTATTACTTTGAAATATATCTGCTATTTGTTGGAAACTGTAAAATCCTGAAGCTAAACGTATTGGTCTATCTGTTCCTTTTTGGATAGATTCATCAATCAAATTATGCCAACCTATAGTATAAGTAAAACTCTTCAATCCAATTCTCTTAATACCGCATTTGTAATCTATATATTGTTGCAAGTGTATTAATATCAAAAATTGTATGATACATTTTTAATTAATAAAAAATGATACCTAAAGAATTCAAGTACAATCCCAATGCATCATATAACCCTCATACTAAATATTCTAAAAAGAATATTGAACTTGTAAAACAAACAATTTATGTTAACAAAAATGACCATTTTCCAGTAACGTTTCCCGACTTATTTCAAAACTATCAAAATCCAACATGAAACAGCAATGAACCGTGGAATACATGGCTTCATTCATCATTTGACTGGTGGCAGTGCCAATTGAATTTTGCTGTTTGGTGTGCCACTGCAGGATGCGGAGTAAGTTATCAAGACCATTTGCAAAACACTTCGGGACTAACTAAAACAGTATATACATTTCATGTGTATTATTGTATTGCTCGTATTTTAAAAGAACTTAAAACACCTTTACCAACAGATGAGAAATTTTGTTATTACAAAAACGCATACGATAAAGCAACTTACCAAAACTTATGCAATTAATTCAAGGTTTCACCAAATACAGATTGGCGCCAAAAAATGGAAAGTAGTTCTAAAAGTCATGGTCTCGGAGAATACACACAATACTTTAAACCAAGTGAAAATACAGATACGAACATCGAAGTGATGGGCCATTCTTTAGTGCAAATGACAAAATAGAACATACAGTAGATATAAGTGAGGCATGGACAATGTTTATATTAGACAAATCAGAAGGCTTCACAAAACCAGGTATTGAACGAATTAACGAAAGTATTAGAATATTTGTATGGGCACTATTAGGAGCACAATATCAAACACGTGTAGAAATACTTAAAATAGGCACAGGATTTGATGCTCAAAAACAATTCTTAGCAAATGTTCAAGAAGCAATTAACAGTCCAATCGATTTGCACGACCAAATATCAAATATCAAAATGTATTGAAATATGCTACGAGTAAAGTTGATTATACATACGGACTTGGTCTCTAGATGTCTCCCAGTGATATGATATTACAAATTGGTACTTTCGTTGGATATAATAATAAAATTGTAATTGCAACATCGGAGTGCTCGCTTGGTTTCAATAGTGATGTAAATGTTAAGCCTGGTGTTCCTACAGCACCATCTAATACCATAAATGGTACACCAACAAAGAAATCTCTGCCAGAACCAAAAACAAAGAAATCTCTACCAGAACCCGTTGAAAAGAAAGAATCAACACAACACGAAGAAACTAGAACAGCCTTAATAGTAGGAAGTATAGTAATAGGTATTATTGCACTCAGGATTTATTAATATACTCTCTTGCAGCTGCATACAATAATCCTACAAAAAGGACAAGCAACGCCCAGAGATGTTCGCCAAACCAGTTAACCACTTTTCCAGTAGTAGACAACAGCAAAGACACAATGGAACCAATAATACCCGGTAGCGCTGCTGCTGCTTTTCCTGCAAGATTGGCCAATAGTTTACCAAGATTACTTAATTGTTTTTTTTATCCAATTTTCTTTTGACGGTGGTTTAGGGGTTATAGAGCCGCCACCAGTAGTAGGAATAACAGCCTCAACAATAACACCAATAATCATTCCAAAAGCAGTTAAAACACTAACAATTGTAATTCCTTGTTCTCTAAATAATGTTTTAATTCTCTCACCAAGAGTAGTACCTTCTTTCAAAACTTTATTTATAGTTTCTTTTATTCTGTTTACCTGGGTACGTAATGCTTCCCTATTTGTACTAGCAGCTTCAAGTCTTGTAGCTTTTTCATCTTCTAAATTGTTTAAACGTGCAGTAATATCGTTTTTGCTGATTTCATCTTCAGCTTCTTGTAGTTTTCTTCTTTCCTTTGCTATATCTTTATCAATGTCTGTGAGCTTTGCCAAGTTATTTGTAAGTTCACCGCGAATAGATTGTAGTGTCTTATCTAGACCTTGCAGTTCTCTTAATGTTAGACCTTCTGTTTGTGTGCGTGCATTTTTGACTTCTGGCAACTCTAAATTATCAAAAAGAGATGTAACAGTGGTCTCAGCCTTATTTGCTGTGTCTACTACATTTTGTACATCTTTGGTTGAAGACAAATCTTTTAGTGGTATTTGATCTTCAGCATTTAGCAAATCATTTCGCGTACTTTCCAGAGCCCTCCTTGCCTGTTGAGATATCTTTGTTTTGCTTTGATAACGTGATTAATTTAAATATTCTCTGATTGCCCGTGTTCCGCCACTACCTACTACACGGTTGTATTCTTTTGCTAAAGTACCTAAAGAAAGAAATTCTGCTTGGCCTCGCTCTGCAGTAATTCTGATTTCTTTGTCGCCGACAACCCAGTATAAAGTTTTATCATCGGATAATCTAAACTGATCATAATCTACTTTGTCTGGCGTAATTTGGTAGCGCTTGCTTATTTCATCATAAAACGTCTTTACAAGTTTTTTTTATAGTCTTGAAGAGCAGACTGTTTGAGCTCTCCTCTTAAGTCATCAATCGCATTACCCTGATTTAGAATAATACTCTGATCATGATCATCAGGGACCATAGGTAATTTGGAATCTATATCCTCATCATCATCAAATGTAGGATTCTCAGGATCAAATGCTTCAGGCATTTTTAGCTCACCTGAGCCGAAGGCTCATGTGAGGTATTAGTATACCACGAGCCGGCGTCCGTCGTCGTCCGTCGTCGTCCACACTTTCAAAGAAGTATATCTCCAGAACCAGTGGGCCAATCTTGATCAAATTTCATGTGAAGCATTATCAGGTAGGGGGAAAGGCTGCATACTGTTTTCGGGCAGATCGGATTGGAACTCTGGTTGCCATGGCAACAAATAGCTCCCATAGACTTAACATAGGAAAAAGTTTAGCATCACTCTAGCTCCGTCAATTTTTTTCTGATCGACTTCATTCTTGCAGATAACGAGGACAGGCATGAAATCTCGATCAAGTTCGATTTTGGGCTGAATCGGATTATTCACTCAGGAGTTACGTGCCCTTGAGCGTTCTTAACATAGGAAAAAGCTTGTCATCACTCTAGCTCCGTAAATTTTTTTCTGATCGACTTCATTCTTGCAGATAACCAGCACAGCCATGAAATCTCGGTCAAGTTCGATAACTGGCAGAATCGGATCATTCACTTAGGAGTTACCTGCCCTTGTGTGTTTTTGCATTAGGGTTAATGGGAATTTCAAAAATGTATATCTTAAAGACTACTTGGCCAACTTTGATCAAATTTCATGTGTCACATTATTGGGCAAGTGGAAAGGCTTCATTAGGTTTTCAGGCAGATCTGAGTGGAACTCTGGTTGCCATGGCACCATCTAGCTCCCATAGACTTCACATAGGAAAAAGCTTGTCATCACTCTAGCTCCGTCAATTTTTTTCTGATCGACTTCATTCTTGCAGATAACCAGTACAGGCATAAAATCTCGGTCAAGTTCGATTTTGGGCCGAATCAGATAATTCACTCAAGAGTTACGTCCCCTTGAGCGCCCGAAAAATTGCCTATCGACTTAACATGGGGAAAATGTTGTCATCACTGTAGCTGCTTCAATTTTGTTCGGATTGGCTTCATTCTTACAGATAACCAGCACAGCCATGAAATCTCGGTCAAGTTCGATAATTGGCAGAATCGGATCATACACTTAGGAGTTACCTGCCCTTGTGCATTTTTGCATAAGGGTTAATGTGAATTTCAAAAATGTATATCTTGAAGACTACTTGGCCGACTTTGATCAAATTTCATGTGTAACATTATTGGGCAAGTGGAAAGACTGCATAAGGTTTTCATGCAGATCTGAGTGGAACTCTGGTTACCATGGCAACATATAGCTCCCATAGACTTAACATAGGAAAAAGCTTGTCATCACTCTAGCTGTGTCAATTTTTTTCTGATCGACTTCATTCTTGCAGATAATAAGGACAGGCATAAAATCTCGGTTAAGTTCGATTTTGGGCAGAATCGGAATAATGACCTCGGAGTTACGTGACCTTGAGCGACAAAAAATTTGCCTATAGCTTTAACATAGGGAAAATGTTGTGACTACGATAGCGACTTGAATTTTTTTCAGATCAGCTTCAAACTTGCGGGTTACGAGGACAGACATAAAATCACGGTTAAGTTCGATTTTGTGCCGAATCGGATTATTTGCCTTGGAGTTACCTGCCCTTGAGCATGAAAAAATACGTTGTGACCACGATAGCAACTTTATTTTTATTCAGATCAGCTTCAAACTTGCAGGTAACGAGGACAGGCATAAAATCCCGGTTAAGTTCGATTTTGGGCTGAATCGGAATATTGACCTCGGAGTTACGTTACCTTGAGCGACAAAAAATTTGCCCATAGACTTAACATAGGGAAAATGTTGTGACTACGATAGCGACTTGATTTTTTTTTTCAGATCAGCTTCAAACTTGCAGGTAACAAGGACAGACATAAAATCTCGGTTAAGTTAGATTTTGGGCCGAATCGAATTATTTGTCTTGGAGTTACCTGCCCTTGAGCATAAAAAAATACGTTGTGACCACGATAGCAACTTTATTTTTATTCAGATCAGCTTCAAACTTGCAGGTAACGTGGACAGGCATAAAATCTCAGTTAAGTTCGAATCGGAATATTGACCTCTGAGTTACATGACCTTGAGCGACAAAAAATTTGCCCATAGACTTTACATAGGGAAAATGTTGTGACTACGATAGCGACTTGAATTTTTTTCAGATCAGCTTCAAACTTGCAGGTAACGAGGACAGACATAAAATCTCGGTTAAGTTCGATTTTGGGCCGAATCGGATTATTTGCCTTGGAGTTACCTGCCCTTGAGCATAAAAAAATACGTTGTGACCACGATAGCAACTTTATTTTTATTCATATCAGCTTCAAACTTGCAGGTAACGAGGACAGGCATAAAATCTCGGTTAAGTTCAATTTTGGGCCGAATCGGAATATTGACCTCGGAGTTACGTGACCTTGAGCGACAAAAAATTTGCCCATAGACTTAATTAGGGAAAATGTTGCGACTACGATAGCTACTTGAATTTTTTTCAGATCAGCTTCAAACTTGCAGGTAACAAGGACAGACATAAAATCTCAGTTAAGTTCGATTTTGGGCTGAATCGGAATATTTGCCTTGGAGTTACCTGCCCTTGAGCATAAAAAAATACGTTGTGACCACGATAGCAACTTTATTTTTATTCATATCAGCTTCAAACTTGCAGGTAACGTGGACAGGCATAAAATCTCGGTTAAGTTCGATTTTGGGCCGAATCGGAATATTGACCTCGGAGTTACGTGACCTTGAGAGACAAAAAAATTTGCCCATAGACTTAACGTAGGGAAAATGTTTTTTACAGAAATAGCGACTTGAATTTTTAGCTCACCTGAGCCAAAGGCTCCAGTGAGCTGATAGTATACCAAGGCTCCGGAGTCCGTCGTCTGTCGTCCGTCCATCCGTCGTCCACACTTTCAATGAAGCATATCTCAGAAGGCAGTCGACCAATCTTGTTTAAATTTTATGTGTAGCACCATTGGGCAAGGGGAAAGGCTGCATTAGGTTTTGGAGCTAGTCTGGTTCATTTGTTCCTTCATTCTTCTTTCTCTCCATATAGAGATAATAGACCAATGTTAAATTTTTAATCAAAGATTTCTCAGGAACTATAAAAGCTAGAAGCATCAAATTTGGTATTCAATAGAATAATGATGACTTATTTTGTGTAAGAGACATTGGGCTTTCTCAGCTTATTTGTTCATCTGTTCTTTCATTCTTCTTTCTCTCCATTTTGACCAATGTTAAATTTTCGTCAAAGATTTCTCAGGAACTATAGAAGCTAGAAGTCTCAAACTTGGAATGCAATGCAATAATGATGACTTATATCCTGTAAGGGTCAATGGGCTGGATTCTATTAGCAGATTTAGTAGTCAAGTCTGTGAATTGTTAAAACTTAAGGTTCTCAGGTGAGCGGTTTAGGCTCATTGAGCCTCTTGTTAATTATTAAATTTTTCCTTGAAAAAATGTCGACCTATGGAAATAAATTAAACCCTTACAGAAAAATAAGAGAACCACGCGGTGTGAGAGGTATCCGTCAAAGTGTAGTGATAACCAATAATCCATCAACTATTGACCAAAATCAACAATTATTAGTTAGATTTCCTAATCTAAGTAGTAATGATGTAATTGTTCCCGCAACAGTCAGATTAGCATTTGAAATTGAACTAATCTCTAAAGATGCAAATGCAACTATATTTCCAAACATAGGAAGATCCATAATTAAGAAAACAACAATTAGGATAAGTGGAAATGAAGTTATGTCCATTGATGATAGTGACATCTATCATTGTTATATTGATTTATGGAAGACTCCTACAGAACGAATAAATATGGCATACCAAGGCGTTGGCAAAGCAAACATGTTGAAACTTAGAGTGGGGGCAAAAAATGCAACAGCAGATAAAGAAGATCAAGCCATCGCAAAAGCATATGGAAACAGGTTTTGCATCCCACTTGATTTTGAATTATTGGAAACCCATATGCCTTTTTATCAAGCAGGACTCGGGGATAGATTAGAATATGAACTTACATTTAACGATTACATGAAAGTTATTAATTCAACCGATGCAACTTCAACTTATACAATCAAAAATATTTGTTTAGAGTTCGATATTGTTTCTGATCCTTATTTAGCAAGAGAAATAAGACAGCAAGTCAGTGACAAAATGGTTATTTTATACGATAGAATACTTAGGCATAGAAAAATAACGAAGAATAAATCTGATACTCTTTGGAATATTAATTTAAATGTCCCGGCAAGAAGTATGAAAGGTATTCTTATGCTATTCGAAGATCCTGAAAGGACCAGCACAGAAGAATATTATAATCCAGAAATTACAAAAGTGGAAATGACTATAGAAGGTATACCTAATCAACTATATAGTCAAGGAATGAAATCGTACCAACAGTGGGACGAAATAAATAAAATCTTTGCTTTGAATTCAAAACGAAATAAAGAAACAAATATGATTCTAAAAGATTTATATTTCACTGATACAACATTAGAAAAATATCTAACGACTAATTATGCTTTATGGTTGGATTTACGTTCAACTGATGATAATACACTTCATGGTTCGGGAAGAAGAATAGAAAATGCTTCAGAAGGCATCACAATACAAATTACAAAAGAAGCAGGAGGAAATGAACCAATAAATGTTTATCTGTTTGTAATACAAGATGCCCAAATTAATTTTGAAGAAGGTAGATTCAAAGAATCTCATTATTAAACAATAGAAATGGAACTACCTAAATATCCACACCGTGCAATTATTTGTGGTCAAACTGGCTGTGGAAAAACAGAGTTTATGCTAGATTTATTAGAATCAGAGTATGCTGGTGTATTTAGTCATATTGTTATACTTTGCCCGACCATTCAATGGAACAAGGCATACAAAAACAGAAGTTGGATTGGTGATGTTAAAAAACCAAAAACAAAAAATATTATAATCGTAAATCCTATAACGTCAGATGGAACAGAAAAGCTTCAAGAACTATTACGGTTGTTTTTTTTAAAAATATGCCAATTCCCCTACATTATACATCATTGATGATTGTAGCGCAACAAAAGAATTAACAAAGAAAAAAGACATGTTGTCTGAACTCGCTTTTTCAGGCAGACACGCAAAACAAACGGTATGGGTTATATCGCAAAGATACAATTCAGTTTTGAAAGATTTAAGAGAACAAACAAAGTGGTTATGTATATTCTACACAAAAGATAGAGATAGTTTTGAAAATTGTTTGAGAGAGAATGATGTTATTCCCACATTAGAAGAACGTCAAAGAATAAAGGAAGAATTAAAGAAAAAGAAACATCGTAAATTAATTTTGAAAACCGACCAACCTACTGATTATTGGGTGGTTGATTAAGTAATGCTTTAGTAATGCTTTAGTAATGCTTAAGTAATGCTTTAGTAATGCTTAAGTAATATAGCAAAAATAAGTAATGCTAAAGTAATACTACAAAAATAAGCAATGCTTCTTGAAATACTAACAATTATAACAAACACTGCAGTCTTATCGGTAGTTGGATATGTGGTACATGTATATAATTATTTAAAATTAAAAAATAAATTATATAAAGTAAAAAATAAACTATATAAAATGGATACTGAAAAATTATTACAAGACAATGAAGATGTTGAGTTACCAGACACACAAGATGTGAAAAGAGAAAGACAATCAGCCATTGTTGCTGGAGGTGGAAGTCGTCAATACTTAGGACGTGAGGTACAACTCTCAGACATAGATAAAATGTCTACAGAAGAAATAAACAAACTTTACTGCAGATACGAAGCCAGACTTGGTGCAAGTATGACAAAGACATTGGGCAACTCATTAATTAATTTGTATGTTATAGGTGTGTCAAGATATTTTAATGTTGTAAATCCACCAAAACTAATACAAGATTTAGAAGAAGATCCATTTATCAATCACGCTTTGACTAGCGCATGTTGTGAATTGTATTATAGACATGGAATGTATCTTGCTCCTTTTACTGCAATGTTAACAACAGCGAGACATATTGATTTCCAGACTGATAAAAAAGACATAAAAAATGACGAGTGAAATAAAAGCTTCCCATGATGACAAAGTCACAAAATATGCCCTTGATGACGAAGTCACAAAAAAGAAAAAACCAAAACGAGTATCTGCAGGTAAAAAAGGTGCAGAAGCAAAAAGATTAAAAGCTGAATTAAAAAGAAAAGAAATGGAAGCAATGAAAAAAAAACAAAAAAAAACATTCAATTAAAATCTATAACAAAAGATGATGATGAAGTTAGGGATGATGTTAAAAAAATTCAATACAAAAATTATATAACTCTATGTATAGTAGGTGTGATTGTTGGATTGGGTTTATATATTTATAATAAGAAACAAGTTACACCTGCACCTTTAGCGCAGCCCAAACAACAAAAAGAAATCGTTCCATTTGAGTTTAATTAATCAAAAAATTCATATAAAAATGGCAACACAAATTGATGGAAAAACAAATTGCAAACATGTTATATCACGCAGGAGTAGAGACTGTATTATCGGTTGGATATGCAGAATTAGGAAGAAAACTATTGAAAAGACCACCACCAAAAGTAGATTTTAATATGATTGATATTGGTATGTTATCCATTGATATATTACTCGCAATGGCGACGAGAGATATGTTCGTTAACCAAGGAATTATTCCAGAAAATATTGTGAAATAATTATTTTATAAAATGGCTAGTGCAGTGGTGATGATGCTTGGTGGAGCAGTAGCGAATGCCTTTGCTTTTTCTGGTAGTAATTATTTGTTTTCACATATTGGCAGAGACGCAGAAAAAGAGAGAGAAAGACATGATAAGGCAATGGAACAATTAGAAGCAGCACTAGTAAAATGGAATAATGAAAGAACACAAAGATTGGATTTTCTTAATGAACAAAAACAAAAAGAACGTCATACAGAAAAAAACTTTGAAGAAGTAGACCAAGCAGGAAAAGAATATTTACACATGAACCAAAGTTGAGTGATTTTTATACTCCATCAGAAGACCAGAAAAATAGAGAGATTGCATTTGTTGTTGGTGCTATGGTATTAACTGGATTTGTTGCATGGAAATTAAATAAAATATAATAGATCAATTCCATAAGGCTGTGTATTTATTCCATTTTCGCATATATATCTTTTATCATCAAAAGGAGATAAAGAGGCTTTGTTTATTTCATTTACAAACATATTATGTTTGTCGGAATTTAAAGTGTACATCTTATTCATTTTTATTTCATTACTAAATAAACAATTTTTATAATCATTAAAATTTATATCTTTTTTAATTGTTGTTTTGCTAATGCCTTTTAATTTTTTTTCGTCACTAAGATCAGTTAATGTAAAAGAATATGCTTTACTCCTCAGAAAAACTATTTCATTCATAATTTTACCTTGTAATTCATCTTTAAACTTCCCTATTTTCTTTTTATTTTCTTCTGAATAAAGATCATGATTTTCTGGATAGTCTGATGAATCTAGACCATTTTTTATTTGTTTCATATCTTCATAAATATTTTTAGTTTTAATGGATAAGAATATGCTATCGGTATTATGGACGATCAAAGGAAACCCACAATTAAAATTTTCAGTTTCTGTGGATAAATCATAAACTATTCTTTTTTGTTTACCTAATGGTATTATCTTTTTTACGTTAGCATATTGTTCTTTTTTTTTGTTATATTTAATTGAAACACATTTGGTTTTTCTTCTCTCGTATTGATATTACTGTTATATCCTAGAGAAGTTATAAGATAATGTAAACACGAGAATGTAATTTTAGATTTTTGTGAAAAAGAGAATGCACAATTTTTTCCTTTTTTTATAACCATCTCCTTGATAAAATCCTCTGAAAAAGAATAGTTTATAATTGTAATCATTATTAAGAATTTTATAAGGGATGTATTTCTCTTTTTTATCAGTATAAAATTTTTCAAATTTGATTGCCATTAACTTATGACTTCCTTTTGGAACAATTCTATATACTTTAGATGAATTCATACAATCTATTATTTTTAAAATCAGTTGGATATAATTCCTTACAGTATTCTAAACATTTATTTAAAAGATTTAGATCTTGGTTATTTAAATTCCAAGAATATTGTACTCCATAAATTCCGCTAGTTCCATCAGCTAAAAAGAAACCTTCAATAAAAGCTCTTTTTTCTTCTAAAGTTGACGGTTCTAATTTTAAGAAGTCTTCTTTTAAAGGAGGAGTATAAGAAATTTTATAATTATCATTGAATAAAAGATTAGTATTTAACGATAAATCTTTAGGTTTAATAATTTCATTATTATCTTTTATTAAAGAATGATCTTCTGTTACATCAAGAAATCCTAATGGCGTAACAACTCTAAACATTTCGTTTTCTGTCTCATGTTTAATGATAGTTTTTATTTTATCAAATCCTTTACTCGTCCAAACTTCAATATCATTATCTTTTAGTTTATGATAAAATTTATTATTTGAGTATTCATATTCATCAGTAATGTTTTCTATTTTTTCAATAAATACTTTATTTTTATATCTTAAAATAATTGGAGTATCACCAGAAACGGAGTCTGATGCAACTTATTCATTTTTTGGCCATAATTCATTAACTATATTATAATAAAATTGATACATTAATAACTTGCTATAATCTAATACAACTTGTCCTAAATAAATAGGTTTATTAAATTTAACAGAAGTAACATTATTTACAATTGCAACAAAGTTTTTATTAAAAATTATTGAATCTTTAAAATTAGGTTTGTTTATGTATTTCTTTGCTTCTTTTTTACTCGTTGTTAATTTAATTTCGCTTCTTCCTCTTATGTTTTCTAATGTTTTTCCATAGAAATTGTTGTTCATTAATTTCCAGAGGTCTTTTTCAAAATTAGATTTAGATTCTTTTCTTTGTTCAGTATTAAAATTAATATACTTCTTTAACCAATCACTTTCTTCAAATGATATAGTTCTGTAAACTTTTTTTTACTTTCATTCCAAGTTTAATATATTCTTTTAGAATACTTTAATGAATAACATATTTCTTTTTATCATATAATGTTAATAATATTTTTTTTCTTTACCTAATGGCTTATCTCCTAATAAGTTTATCTGATAATCTGATAAATCTTTTTCATTTATTTTCATTTTCTCAGGAGCTAATGGATATTTCGTTGTTTTAAACTTGCAATGATTGGGATATTCTAAATCACATTCTATTATACAACCCCTTCCTTTTGGAATATGTAAATAATAGCCTAGATCATTTTCCCATTTGAAATCACTAGTTGGTAATTTCTGTGACATTGCCCAACCATATAAATTATTTGCATCTAGATATAATAAATATTTTTCTGTAAGATAACCATTTAAATTTTTACCATTTTTTAATGCTTTTAAACATTCTTTCATTTCATTTTCATCTAATATCCTATTACCATCACCATAATAATTAGGTGTATATTTATTGAATGCTTTTACATGTCTAGGTCCAAGAACGCCAGAAAACCCTCCTCTAATTCCGTTTTCTACCATTAATAAAATTTCATAGTCTGTTAATATTTCTAATTCCACTCCTGTACATTTTAATCCACATTGCCAAGTTAATCCTGGTGCAGAGTAACAATAACATGGATCTATTTCATGATGCTTTAAGAAAAAGGTTCTATACTTCTCAAAGACATCTGCTAAAATTAAAACATCTGTTTTTAAATAAAGATTGTGATATTCTAAAAACGATTCACACTCGTAAACTTTCCATACTTTTTGTGCATGAGCATATTCTTCACTCGTAATTGTTTTTTGTGTTAGAGTAGAATAAAATTTATCCATAGGGGTAATTGTTTTTCTTTTAATCTTTCTATTGAATCTATATATTCATATGGATAATATCCTTTTTGTTTTAACAATGAAATATTATCATTAAATTCTTGTTTTAAAATAGGAAAGTCATCTGTTGATTTTGCAAAATCCGATAAACTTTTTAACATAAACCTGTATGAATCTAGAAATCTTAGTTTTTTTATAATTTAAACTGTAATCTATAGAAATATAATTTTCTGAATTTTTGGATGGAAGTTTTACTTTGTTATAATCATCTTCATATTTCATTAGCTCCTCTATTAAAAAGTGGAAATCATAGTTTGAGCCATTATGAAAGAAAATAGGTATTAATTTTGTTGTTTTACCTTCTTTTGTATTACATGATTGACATGCTGCTCCTCTATACTTACCAGAAAGATGATTATGTTCTCTTACTTTGTTTTCCTCTTCAAATTCCTTTCCACATATATAACATTCTATTGACTCTTGAAATTCTTTTTCTTGTTGTTTACTTAAAATTGGTTGTTTCTTTTCATTAAGGTAAATCTTATAAGTTATATCCTTAAAAATGTTTATTATTTTTTCTACATATTTCTTTGATGATGCACATCACCAACATAAGAAAAGTATTGTGGTTTATAAATTTCTGGATAGTCAGACCTGACATAGATACCGTAACTATTAACTGTTTGTTATCTTATTGGATTAACATATGATTTATTTGGGTCAGGTTGGGAAGTAGATAAAGGGATATTATTTGATTCAAAATCTGAATAGGTAAAAAAAGGTAGTCTAGTTGTTAACTTTAAGAATATTATCTTTCTTTGGCATATTAACTTTACAATAGTCATGATCTAGACATATCTCTTTATGTTTTTCTAATGTTTCTAGTCTTCGAAAACCGTGTAAACAGTTTCTACATGTGTGTTGTTTATGTTTATTTTTATCGCATAGAAAACTATCTAGATCTTTGATTAAACAATAGTGTGTGTTTTCATTTTCTTCTATATATAAAAGATCAATTATATTTTCACTTTTCATATTTGAAATATAAACTGGGTATAAAGATTGTTTGTTTGTTGGATTTTCTAATGCAAAAACATTTATAGTTAAATTATTTTGTTTTTTCTACTTTTGGGATATCTTTTATTAAAACCGGAAATTCAATGTTGATCATATTAATTTCATTCTCATAGGGATGATATGTTGTTACTCTTTCTTTATTATTATCTGCAGGATATAATTTAGATAATATTGACCACAAGAAACATTTGTTATCTTTTGTGTTTTTAACATTGATAATATTACTTGATTTAAACTTTAAAGGTATATAAGATGAAGCTCTTTGATAATTATATTTATATGTTTTTACTTCTACACTTTTAATATTTCTAAAAACAAAACCAGAACCTCTTTCTTGATACTTATCAAGCCATGCTTCAAATTTATCTTTTAGTTTATTATAAAATTCATCTACATTATTATTTGATTGAATAACTTGAACAGGATGAGAGTAATGACTTTTTATTATATCAAATGATAATGGTTTATTAAATTCAGAAGCAATTATTATCTTCACTTTAATGGGATATGATTGTATTATAATTTTATCTTTTAATTTATTAATATAAGCCGTTATATCATCTTCGTCTATGTCATCAATAATAGTTTCATTAATAACATTTTTAAATACTTTGGATTTATTTCTTGCCATTTTATTAGAATACAAATTTAATTATGTTCTAACGTTATATTTAAAATAATCAGGATTGCGAGAAATAAAATCTTGATACGCTATTTTATATTTTTCTTTATTATTTTGATAATGTAATTGTTTTCGTTCTCTGTCATAATCTTTACATTTTCCTCTATGTCCATCTGGACACGTTTTCTCTTTTGCAAATGAATTAAACGGTTTAAATGTTGAACAATATTTACAAACTTTTCCTTCACTCATTTTATTTGAAAATAATTTTAATTATAATAAAAATGGAGCATCCAAAAATATATTGTTTACGTTGTAAAAAGCATACTGAAAATGATTCAGTGAAACAAGTAACAACAACTAATAATAGACAAATGTTAAAAGGTATATGTTCTGAGTGTGGATCTAACAAAAATAGATTTATATCCGATGGAGAAAAAATAACAAATAAATTAGCAGATGAATTGCATCATAGAGTTATAAGATCTTTTACTAAAAGGCGTGTTTATGTTCATTCAATAGATCAAACATGTGCAGTTGATTTGATAGATATGCAACAATATTCAAAACAAAATAAACACTATAAATACTTATTAGCAGTTATAGATGTTTTTAGTAAATATGGTTGGTTAATTCCATTGAAAAATAAAACAGGAATAACAGTAACTGAAGCAATTAAAACATTATTTAAAGAAAGAAAACCGATGTATATTTGGTCGGATAAAGGTTCTGAATTTTATAATCGACAAGTAAAAGAATTGTTAAAAACAAATGAAATAGAATTGTACTCAACTGAGAATGCAGAAAAATCTAGTGTAGTGGAAATCCAAAGTATAGGAACAATGTAATAAATCCAATAAATCCAAAGTATAGGAACAATGAAACAACATATGTATAAATATTTTACTGCTCATGAAACTTTTAAATAGTATGATATATTAGATAAATTAGTTGAAAATTATAATAATACAGTACATTCTTCTATTAAAATGACACCTGTTGAAGCTAGTAAAGTAAAAAAATGAATTAACTGTGTATAAAAATTTATATCCAGAAAAAGAAAAGAAAACTGAAAAACCTAAATTCAAAGTTGGGGATAGAGTAAGAATAGCAAAAAAGAAAGGTAAATTTGAAAAGGGTTATACTACTCGTTGGACTAGAGAAATATTTATAATTGAAGAAGTTTTAAATACAGATCCTGTTACTTATAAAATAAATAATTTAAAAGGCGAAGAAATCAAAGGTAGTTTTTACGAACAAGAATTACAGATTACTGATTTTGAAGTATTTTTCGAGGGGTCCCCTATAGTGGATGTTTTTTATTTTATGTGGGGGAGAAGCTAAAATTTTTTTAGGGGGTGGTCTGGAGAAGCTAAAAATTTGTTTAGGGGGTGGTCTGAAGAAGCTTTTTTTTTAGGGGTGGTCTGGAGAAGCAAAAAAAAATTTTAGGGGGGTGAGCTAGACTCGCCCAAACCCTATACTACTCAGAGACGAACGAGACTATTGGTTGTCTGGCAATAACACTACAGGGAGGAACATGACTACAAACGGCCTGGCAATGACCCTTAGGAAGAACGTTACTTAAGGTGGTCTGGCAATGACACTTCAGAGAAGAAAGGGATTATAGGTGGTCTAGCAATGTCACTACAGAGGGAGCGGAACTATAGGTGGCTGGCAACAATGACACTACAGCGTTGGACGGGACTATAGGTGGTCTAGCAATGGTACTACAGAGAGAAACGGACTATAGCTGGCTGATAATAAAACTACAGAGAGGATCATGACTATAGATAGTCTGGCAATGACACAAAAGATGGGAACGGGACTATAGGTGACCTATCAATGGGACTACAGAGAAGGACGGGACTATAGGTGGCCTGGTAATGGCAATAAAGAGAAGAACAGGACTAAAGGTGACCTGGCAATGACACTACGGAGAGCAACGGGACTCCTAGTATACGTAATCTGGGATGACACTACAGAGATGAACCGGACTATAGGTGCTCGCCCAATGTCACCTGTTAATGCTACTACAGAGAGGAAGGGGACTATAGGTGATCTGGCAATGACACTACAGGGAAGAACGGGCTATACGTGGACTGGCATTAATACAGCGAGGAACAGGACTATAGTGGTCTAGCAATGATACTACAGAGGAACGGGGCTAAATGTGGTCTGATCATGACACTTCAGAAAGGTACAGGACTATATATGGTCTAGCAATGACACAACAAAGAGGAACGGAACTATAGGTGGCTGGCAATGAAAGTACACAGAGGATCATGACTATAGGTGGTCAGCAATGCTACCACAGATGGGAATAGGAGTATAGGTAACCAATGAGTGAGATTACAGAGAAGAACGGGACTATAGGTGGCCTGGTAATGGCAATTAAGAGAGGAACAGAACTATAGGTGTCCTGGCATTAACACTAATGCGAATAACAGGACTATAGGTGGCCTGGCAATGACCCTCCAATGAAACGGGGCTAAAGGTGGTCTGGTCATGACACTTCAGAAAGGTCTGGGACGACTATAGGTGGCCTAGCAATGATATTACAGAGAGCTACGGGCTATAGGGGGCATGGCATTGACGCTACAGAGAGGAGCGGGACTATTGTTGCCCTAGCAATGATACTGCAAAAAGGAACGAGACTATACATTCATGGCAATGACACTACACAGAGGATCTGGACTATTAGTGGCCTGGCAATGACACTTCAGAGATGAAAGGGTTAATATGCTGTTTGGCAATGACATTACAAAGAGAAATGGGACTTTAAGTGGCCTGGCAATAGCACTTCAGAGAGAAACGGGACTATAGATGACGCAGCGATGATATTACAGAGTGGAACAGGACTATAAGTGGCCTGTAAATGACACTACATAGAGCTTCAAGACGAAAGTTGGCCTAGCAATGACACTGTCAAGAGGAACGGGATTTTAAAATGAAGTGAATTGTGACACTACGAGAGGAACGTGACTTTTGGTGGTCTTGCAATGATACATCAGAGACGAACGGAACTATAGGTAGTCCTGCAATGACACTATTGTTCGTTTTACTCTGTAGCGTTATTTCCAGGCCACCTTTTTCCCCTTCTTGATTTAGTATCATTGCCAGACCATCTATTGCTCTGTAGTGCCTTTGCCAGCCCAGCTATAGTCCCGGTTCTCTCTGTAATGCCATTACCAGGCAACCTTTAGTCCCGTCCCTCTCAGAAGTGTCACTGACGGACCACCTTTAGTCCCAAACCTCTCTGTAGTACCATTGCCAGACCACCTATTGTCCCGTTCCTGTCTGTAGTGGCGTTGCCAGACCACCTACAGTCTCGTTCCTCTCTGTAGGGTCATTACTTGACCACCAATAGTCCTCTTCCTCTCTGTAGTGTCATTGACAGACAAGCGATAGTCAAGTTCCTCTCTGTAATGCCATTACCATACCACACATAGTCCCGTTCCTCTGCAGAATCATTGCCAGGCCATCTATAGTCCCGTTCCTCTCTGTAGTGTCATTGTCAGGCTACCTATATTCCCGTTCTTATATGTAGTGTCACTGTTAGGCCACCTATCGTCCCGTGCCTCTTTGTAGTGTCATTGTCAGTCCCCCTTTAATCCCGTTCCTCTCTGTAGTGTCATTGACAGGCCACCTATTGTCCCGTTCCTCTCTGTTTACTCTCTGTACCGTCATCGCCAGGCCACCTATGGTCCAGTTCCTCACTGAATTCCATTGCCAGACAGTTCTATAGTCCCAAGCCTCTATGTAGTGTCATTGCCAGACCACTTATAGTCCCCATCTTCTCTGTAGTGCCATTGCCAAGCATACTATAGTTCCGTTCCTCTCTGTAGTGTCATTTCCAGACCATTCTATAGTCCCATTCCTCTCTGTAGTGTCATTGCCAGGACACCTATAGTCCCGTTGATCTCTGTAGTGCCATTGCAAGGCATCCTATAGTTCCGTTCCTCTCTGCGATGCCATTGACAGGCCACCTTTTAGTCCCACTCCTCTCTGTTGTATCTACAGTACATTGCCACGAAAAAGTACCATTATTAGGCCTCATACTATTCCCATCTCGCTTAGTATCATTGTTAGGCCACATACAAGCCACGTCCTGATTGTTAGGTCACTTCTCTGGCATACTAGACCACATACAGCCACCAAACTTTCTGTAAGATCTCTTTCTGGCACTACAGATAAAACATGGCCTAAGTAGTGTTGACTGGGCCATTACAATCCAATACAAACAGACAAAACAAAATGTACAGCTTATTTTTTGCTGTTTCGTAATAAATGTATTTTCATCCTTTTATTCTATGATGATCAAGGTCTTTTTAACGTACATATTAACTTCAGATTGTATAACTTAATCTGCAATGCATACATGTTACAATGTATAGAAATTTACAGGCCCAGTCAACACTATTTAGGTCATTTTTAAGCCAGTCTTTTTGCCTATCCACACTTTTCCTTAGCTGGCTTATACATTAGTGGCTAACCAGTACAGTGCACATTGAATCAGCGTAAGGTAGAGAATGACAGTAGAAAAGATTTCTTGATCAATCTCCACGAAAGTATGTTGCCGAACCTGGCAGATATCGAACCCGCATCCTCCTGATCACCAGTCAGACGCGCGCCCGACTGAGCTACTGAGGCCGGCCATGTTACAATGAGACAGGCACTTATTGTTATTCCACATATACAAATTCTCTCTTTACTGACTAGAGAAGGGCCGAGTACAACGCTTAGTGGCCACACAACGCCTAGTATTTATTTTAATGATAATAATAATAATATTCATTTTAACAATAATAATAATAATAATAATAATAATAATAATAATAATAATAATCGACCTTATTTGTAGTAAACTAATTGGGTAGAAACCAGTACTAAGCAGTGTTGATAAAGTCTCTTGCGCAAGGAAACGCCACTTGCTTGGACAATTCTAAGGAATGTGGATAAAGTATCTTGCTCAAGATAGCCCCCGCCCATCGGGGCTTGAAGAAATAGATGGGCTGCACGATGCTTCCATGCAGAGCTGAAACCGACCCGCACACGGGTACTTGGAAACCGCTTAGAGGCTCTAAGCCTGCCAAGGCAATGCGGTGCGAGTCGGCGAGTCCATGCTTATAAACACTATTGGTTTCATTGGGCGGCAGGGCTTGAGATGTCATTTCATCTCAATGTCGGGTAAAAGTCCCACAAAATTGGAGGCAACGTCTCCAAAATGACATTTACAGTGTTGACGGGGGCGTAAAACTTCAAATCAAATAAACAAAATCTTGCTCAAGAAAACAATACTTGGCTGCTCGAAAATAAGCTGTAACGGAGCACATTACGATAAAACGATAACCTATTACATCTAGGTATTGTAATGTAGATGTATTTTCTCATATAGTCACTTTTGTGGAATTGTGGAATTTTGAAAATATCTGAGGGTCACTGGTGAGGCCTAATTGGCCGAAACTAGCTAGTCTGGCCCAGAAAACATATACACTCTATATTTTTCACTTCTGTGGTGTATTCCTTGCTTCCAAAGGATAACCCTTTTATAGAACATATTTAACTTCACTACAGCTGGTGTGTGGGAATGTGTGAGGGCGGTAAAACGTCTCCCTGCCCTAAATCATAGTGTAGATTATATTTTCTTGTCCTTTGGGATCATTGATTCCGTTGTGGAATTTTGAAAATATCTGAGGGTCACTGATGAGGCCTAATTGGCCGAAACTAGCTAGTCTGGCCCAGAAAACATGTACACTCCATATTTTTCACTTCTGTGGTGTATTCCTTGCTTCCAACGGATAACCCTTTTAGAGAACATATTTCCCTATTTAAGCGCCTGATACACGTTTTCCAAGATAGTTTTTTTTCCAACTTCCAGACGGCTTTTCAAAAGCAGCCAACTTGTATTTATTATAAATGGTTCGAGATTGCACTCTTCCATCCAGAGGCCAGTTCATCAAAGCGTTTGCGACGTATTTTCGTCTTAGAAAGATCGTACGAAGTTCTTACGACAAAAATCCTGTTTCATCAAATGCTCGAGATCTGCGATGTTCGCACATTTTGTCGTATTTCTGAGATGAAAATTTAGACATCGCACATTGAAATTTTCGTCTTAAACTTTGGAAATGTCACAGGCATAGCTGAAAAAAGATAACAGGCGGCATATAGTTAAAGAAACCTACGCTTACATGTATATCTGTAGTAACGTTGTTAAATGTACAAACCATACCATTTCGCTTACCTTCGCAGATCACGCCCATTACTTAAACAAGCCCATGCATTGAAGACCCCTCGAAACACCCCTTTGTATAAACTTTTGTATGGGTTTGCGGTTGACGTTTTCTTTTAAAATAGAGATTGAGGGTACTCGTTAGAAGCGCCTCGTTGCGGTTGTGCTTACGAGTACCCACAATCAATATTTCATGGTGTAACCTAGAACCGACAATCGCTTTCGTCCATCGGGGCTTGGAGAAATAGATTGGCCTGCATAGTACTTCCGCGCAGAGCTGAAACCGACCAAACTTGATTACTGGTTACCCGCTTAAAATGCAAAAGCCTGCCAAGAAAACTGGTGCAAGTTGGGCCGCTCTTTAAACCCTAGCGGTTTCTTTTGATCGGTAGGATTTAAGATGTCATTTCATCTCAACGTCTGGTAAAAGCCCCCACAAAATCGGAAGCAGCGTCTCCAAAATAACCTAAATACATGTACCAACGGTTGTCCGAGACTTGAAACATCAATACAAACAAACAAAAGAACGGACGCGTTAAGGTAGTTCTAACTCACAATCTGCGATTAGACTTTTGATTGAGATGAACACTCATAGTACCTCAAATCGACACATAAAACTACTATAGAATTGTCAATACGTCAGAGATGCCCCCGCCCAGACCATCCTCACCAAGAAAAAAAAAACATGCTGGAAAAACTAAAAAAGACGGCATTGCTCGCCTGGAAAACTGTCCTTGAGGACATCGGCGTAGATGGGGGTAAATTCGTTTAAATATTGGAAAAAGTTTGTATCATCATACCAAATATGAAGCAAATCCATAAAAATAAATTACTAAGTCTGTGACATTTTTTTGGTTTTACGGCCCTTTCAAGATTATTTCTTTTGTTTCGAACTGATCATTAATCAGATGTGGGCGAAAACTGAACGGATTAGCCGGAGAAACCACCTGTATCTTTCACCATACCAAATACGACCTAAATCCATTATATGGGTTGAGAAATTAGAGCTCTTGTTTAAAACGTTGTCATCGAAAATTCTGAGTCCGTGACCTTGACCTTGAGGTCATGGGCATGGGCGCGGGAATGCTGAATAAAACTTTAGACGTTTATCTATCATCTAACCAAATATGAATCCATTATTCGATTTTACAAATATGAGCTCAAACAATTTCAACATATAAGGTTTTCTGACTCCATGACTTGACATAGAGGTCATAGGTAAGGGCCAGTGTATTGCTGAATAAACCTTTGACCCATACCTATCATCACAATTCCATCATATGGTCTGGAAAATATGAGCTTTTAAAAGTTTAGGTTCTTCCTGGTACAATGCCTTAGACTGACGTTACAGGATCACGTACGTACACCCCATACGGAAGGACATACATACATGTGCGTACGCTCGTATGTACGAAAACCTTCACGGCATCATGCCGATGGCGGGGGGATTATAGTCTTGCGAACTGTCTTTTCGTATATGTAAGTGTATAATTTTGCAGGCGATTGTATATAGTGTGTCGGAACAATCAATGGATAATTATTTGCTACAAACCATTGTCAACAACAAACCGGAGCTTAAAACTGACAAACGTTACCTGTAAATACGAACATTTACAGAGGCTACGTCACGTAACGTAATACGCGGCATCCTTATTTAACAACGTCATGTATTGACGTTTTGTGTTAAAATCGTGCATAAACTGTGTGTTTAAGTTCATACGATAAATTGATTTTTGTATTACTGAATTTATTAAAATGAGCGAGAAAAGTTTAGAAAATGCTCAACGACTCAACGAAGTCTCACATGTTATCCCTTTTCCTCAACTAACATTATAAACTCGACAATACACGTGCTCTCATGGCAGAGCCCCCCCCCCCCCCCCCCCCCTCCCTCCACCCGCTTTACTGACAAACGTGCTTATAAAAGGTTCATTAACGTACGCCGCTAAATCAACGTCCTCAAAACAGATCAACTCGCCAGTGGTTAAAAGTGGGAAGGGGATCCTGATAATTAGTATCTGTACTTACGAATACAAGTTTGAAACAACATTGAATCGACGTTGATTCAACGTTGTTTGTACTGAATATATAGCTAGGCCCACTGGAACAATAATTTTAAAACTTGTTATCTACTTTACACGGCTATTTCAAGACGGCACGTGATCACGCATGTGACAATCAGTGGCCCTGTTTAAGCGCATATTCAAAATAACGACTTAGGTTAGTGAAACGCAAAACACTTTGCGATGTTTTGATGAAACTGACGGGACGTACACATTTCTTTAAAAAGTGCGTACGAACAATGTAAGATTAATCGTACGATGTTTATTGATGAAACTGGGGCCAGTTTCATCAATAAACATCGTACAATTAATCTTAAAGCGTTCTTACGCACTTTTTAAAGAACTGCGTACGTCAGTTTCATCAAAACATCGCAAAGTGTTCGTACGAGCTAAATTTGCGTTTCACTAAAATATGTCGCAATTTTGAATATGCGCTTAAACAGGGACACTAATTGTCACATGCGTGATCACGTGCCGTCTTGAAATAGCCGTGTAAAGTAGATAACACGTTTCAAGATTATTGGTCCGGTGGACCTAGATGTATATTCAGTACAAGCAACGTTGAATCAACGTGATTCAACATTGATTCTACGTTGTTTCAAACTTGTGTTTCCATTTCATTATCGTAAGATACAGATATTAATTACCGGTATCTGGACCCATATCCCACTGTAACAATGGTGAGTTGGTCTGTTTTGTGGACGCCGTGACGTCAGACAAGCGTTGATTTAACGTTGTCATAATGAACCTTTTACGAGCGCGTTTGTCAGTAAATGCGGGGCGGGGGTGGAGGTGGGGATGGGGATGGGCGGTTCTTCAGCATGAGTGCACGTGTATTGTTGAGTTGTTTATAATATTAGATAACGCGAGACTTCGCAGAGCATTTTATTACTTTTTTCACGCTCATTTTAATAAATTCAGAAATGCAAGAGTATGAATACAAAATTCAATTTATCGTATGACTTTAAAACACAGTTTATGCAAATTTTAACACAAAACGTCAATGCATGACGTTGTTTAATAAGGATGCCGCATATAACGTTACCTGACGTAGCCTCTGTAAGTGTTCCTATTTTACGTATATCAGTTTTCAGTTCCGGTTTGTTGTTGGCAATGGTGACATGTCTATAGCAAATATTTTTTTATTGATTGTTCGTCTGTCAGACCGTCGAGCCTTTCTTTCGACCCCCGCCCATCGGGGCTTAAAGAAATAGATGGGCTGCATGATGCTTCCACGCAGAGCTGAAACCGACCGCACACGAGTCTGCCCAGGCAAAGTGGTGCGAGTCGGTCCGTCCATGCTTATAAATATGTTCTATAAAAGGGATATCCTTTGGAAGCAAGGAATACACCACTGAACTTGAAAATATGAAGTGTGCATGTTTTCTGGGCCAGACTAGCTCGTTTCGGCCAATTAGGAATCATCAGTGACCCTTAAATATTTTCAGAATTCCACAATGGAATCAATGATCCCAAAGGACAAGAAAATATAAACTACACTATGATGTAGGGCAAGGAGATTTTTTACGGCCGCCACGCATTCCTAGATACCAGCTGTAGTGACGTTTAATAAACCCTATTGGTTTCATTGGGCGACAGGGCTTGAGATGTCATTTCATCTCAGTGTCGGGTAAAAGTCCCACAAAATTGGAAGCAACGTCTCGAAAATGACCTATACAGTGTTGAAGGGGACGTTAAACCTCAAATCAACCAACCTTTCAGCCTTTCAATGAAAAATAAATTCAGTTCATTTGCAACATAGATACTACAGCATGACTGATTTTAAATTCTATAGCTACATGTATACACAATTATACAATTGCCGGCACATAGACGAAATGACAGTACGCAAGACCACGACCCCCTCCCCACGCCGTCGACATTCAAGGTTTTCGTACATACGAACGTACGCCCATGTACGTACGTCCTTCCACACGGAGTGTACGTACGTGATCCTGTAACCTCAGGTTAAGGCATTGTACCAAGAAGAACCTAAAAGTTTAAGAGCTCATATTTTCCAGACTATATAATGAAATGGTGATGGTATGTATAGGTCAAAAGGTTTATTCAGCAATACACTGGCCCTTATGACCTATGACCTCTAGGTCAGGTTATGGACTTAGAAAACTTTAAATGTTGAAATTACTTTTAAAATCATATAATGGATTAGGTTCATAATTGGTACGATGATAGATATACAAGTTTTATTCAGATACCCGCGCCAGTGCCAATGGCCTCAAGGTCAAGGTCACAGACTCATAATTTTCAGCATAATCGCACCAATGCCGATAGTGTCAACGTTTTTTAATAAGAACTCACATTTCCCAACCCATTTAATGGATTTAGTTCGTATTTGATATGAAGAAAGATACAGGTCGTTTCTCTGGCTACTCCGTTTAGTTATCGCCCGCATCTGATTAATGATCGGCTCGAAATAAACGAAATAATCTTGAAAGGGCAGGAAAATCAAAACTCAAGGTCAATGTCACATTTGGTAATTTATTTTTGGTTTGGTCGCCATGAGGCGGGCAAACCGGGTATAATGACCAGATTGTAACTGTTCCATGGAGGGGCACGTGACGCGATCAACCAATCAACTTTAACGTTAAACATCAAATCAAACAAACAAATAACGATGATGCAATACTATACTGCAATTACAGGAAACAGCCTGTCTGAATAGCGAAACAGGCCGAAAAGCAAGCGTTTGGTTTAAACATATTTTATTACTGTAGCAATAACATCATTACAATATGTGACAAGTTATTATACAATTTGGGATTAGAACGAAAGCACAAGTACTTATATAGTTCTTCTCCCAAAAAGCAAGCGTTTCAACTCCAACAATAAATATCTTAAGGGAAATGGATACACCTGGCATGTGTGGCAGTTAGTCTATCATTTTTACCGTATTTCGAAACACACCTATATAAAAACATTGTCATTTGTTGGCCACGGAAAAAGAAATTTTAAAAAGAAAAATTGGAATATTTGCCTTTTTTGCTCAAAACATAGATTGCGGGGATTCGACAGAAACGCCTCGACGAGGCGATTCTTTCGAGTACCCACAATCTAGTGTCTCAGAGCATGAATAAGGAAATTAATATATACCCCTGCAAATCCGAGCTTTACTATATAAAAGCGTAGATTATATTTTCTTGTCCTTTGGGATCATAGATTCCATTGTGGAATTTTGAAAATATCTGAGGGTCACTGATGAGGCCTAATTGACCGAAACTAATTAGTCTGGTCCAGAAAACATGTACACTCCATATTTTTCAGTTCCGTGGTGTATTCCGTGCTTCCAAAGGATAGCCCTTTTATAGAACATATTTAACTTCACTACAACTGGTGTGTGGGAATGTGTGGCGGCGGTAAAACGTCTCCCTGCCCTACATCATAGTGTAGATTATATTTTCTTGTCCTTTGGGATCATTGATTCCATTGTGGAATTTTGAAAATATCTTAGGGTCACTGATAAGGCCTAATTGGCCGAAACTAGCTAGTCTAGCCCAGAAAACATATGTACACCATATTTTTCAGTTCTGTTGTGTATTCCTTGCTTCCAAAGGATAACCCTTTTACAGAACATATTAAAGGGGATCACAATTCTATAGGCAGGATTTCGTGATGGAAATGGAAATACAACTTTAAGGACCTTATGGTTGCTACTCTGAAAAAGGGGTCTACTCTAACAGGGGAAGAATTTGCTCCCCAGGAGCAAATTCTTTCCTTTAAGAGTATACCCATTAGACATATCCAAAGAGAAACTACTTTTGCAGTAGTAGCCCCACCCCCTTAAGGCGTATCTATTTCCCTTATGGGGAACTTATAACAGCCGCAGTCATTTTCGCAAAGTTTACGTCTTGCAATGCCATTATGGAGTAAGTCCATGGGGCCATGGAAACGAAAAACAACAGAACATAACTACTACTACTCACATAGTGTGGCTGGCTGCGGTAGCTCAGTCGGATGCAGTCTGACTGGTGATAAGGAAGACTCGGGTTCGATACCTACCGGGGTCGGCAACATTCTTTCGTGAAGATTGATCATGAAATCTTTTCTATGGTCATTCTCTCCCTTTCGCTGATTCACGAAGGGCAGGGGTCAGTTTTTGGCAACAGAATGTGCACTGAACTGGTAAACCGCTTACTGATAAGCCTGCTCAGGAAAGCGTGGATAGGTACCCTGACAGGCCCAAACATGACCCAAATCAGTGTTGTCTGGGCTGTTAAATACAAATAAACACAACTTGCAAAGTTTACTTCACACAGATAGGAACAGATTTATATACTACTCAAAGTTTGATAGGGATCACTTTTTTAATGCAAAATAATTTTTGGATGAATTAATCAGCTGAATCCAAATTTGATACATAATGATAGAAAACGTATCCTTCACAAAACCTAGTGATTAATTTTGTCAACTGGTACTGCATTCAAGCGTGACAACAGCAAGCGTCTTGGCACCCCCAAAATTTGCCGTAACACGAAGGGATTTGGACAACTGATTTTTCACAAATTTCCAAATTTGTTTAGACAAACGTGCTTAATAACGTGTATGGCGTACAAGGGCATCAATTACAGTACGACATCGCTTGCGCATGCTCGTAATCCGAGTCTGTATCCGGTTTTGTGAAATCAGCTTTCATTCAGCAACCAATGCATCTTTGAGCTCCTGTAAAGTCCTCGGATGCACAGGTCGGGCTGAAACAGCACTCTATAGCATGTCCCTCGCATGCTCAATCGGATTTAAGTGCGGTGACCGAGCAGGCCAGTCCATACGAACGATTGTCTCACGTTCCAGGTAGGAATCAGTGACGTTGGCAGGGTTGGGACGGGCATTATCATCCATCAGAATAAAGTCCGGGCCGATAGCATCTGCATATGGTCTCACAAACTCATCAAGAATCTCATTACAGTACCTCACTGCCATTAACGTTCCGTTTTCAACGACGTACAAGTCAGGTTTACCGTTCACGCTTATCCCAGCCCAAACCATGACTGACTCCTTTCCATAGCGATCATGCTCTGCCACATTCAAGTCATCGAATCGCTGTTTAGACATTCGCCACACTAATTGACGTTTATAAGTGAAGTCTAGACAGAATCTTGACCCCTCAGTAAACAGTACTGGCGTCAAGTCACGAACCGTCCACCTGACGTGAGTTCTGACAAAGTCTAACCGGTCTAGCACGTGCTGTCTCGTCAACGGGACACGTACAGCAGGCCTCATGGCATTAAGTCCGAACTCGTGGAGTCCGTTTCTGACAGTTTGTGTAGAGTTCCGTTCATAAGCTCGTTATGCAAACGCGTAGCGTTCAGGAACCGTTGACGTCGAGACTGAATCAACAAGAAACGGCCCTGACGTTGAGTTGTAGCCCTTTCTCGACCCCGCCGCGGCTGTGTGAAGGATTTCCGTGGGTAAGATGCCGACTCCACATTCGTGAAACCACGCTCTGAGACACATTCAGAATCCCAGCAACACGACGTTGAGAGACGCAAGTTTCCAACATTCCGACGCAACGATTCATTTCTTCGTTGCTCAGACGGTTTCTTAATTGTCCCCCTAGGCATTTTAGTGTTTCACAAATCAAATGAAGTCCTTTTAACGCTTGGTAAAGGAACACTGACAAGTTTGATTGGTCTGTTGGAAAGCAGTGCTACGCAAGATTTTGGGGGTGCATGAATTCATTTGGGAATTGTGAGAAGTGTACACTTTTATGAGTACTGAACTGCACACGAGTTTCTGCTTAAGATATTTATCAATATACCGAGTACAAATTCTGTCAAGAACTTATAAATTTTCTGTGCAAAATTTGGTACATAAAAAGTGATCCCTATCAAACTTTCAGTAGTATATATTCTGAACACATCTTTCGGTGCGCTGATAGCTCTAATATTACGTATATGTAGATGTTGGAAAGACAAAAACGGTATTTTTTTCCTCATTTATAAAGATCGCTGGGTGTAACGGGCCTCCGTGGCCTAGTGGATAAGAGTACTGACTCTTAATCATTAGGTCTCTCAACGCTGTAGGTTTGAGCATGGCTCAGGTCACATAATGAGAAGTTCTGCAACGGAAGGTCAGGAGGTTTTTCATCGAGTACTCCAATTTTCGATCACCTCTGATTAACGATCGGCTTGATGTGAGTGAAATAATTTTGAAAGGATCGTAAAACCAAAAAATAACTAGAAATGTGTCAATACAACACAAACGGCCCGCCCAGGAGCCTACCTCACCCACCCCCACCCCTCCCCCCCACCCCATCCTTAGGTCATTGGCATAGGTTGGTGTATGGCTGATTAAACCTTTGAAAAATAACTATCAACATACCAAATAGGAACTCAATCCATCAAATGGTTTGGAAAATATGAGCTCTTACAAGCGTTAACATTCAACATTTCTAAGTCTGCAACCTTGACCTTAAGATCATGGGGCAGGGTGGGGTTATGGCTGAATGTAACTTTTGATCTGTATCTATGTTCATTCCAAATATGTAGCAAATGCATCACATGGTTCAGGAAATATGAAATCTCAAAAAGTATAATATAAACAATTTCTATGTCTGTGACCTTGACCTTGAGATAAGGGGTGGGGGTATGGCTCAATGAAACTTTGGACCTGCAACTATTGTCATACCAAATATGAAGCAAATCCATTATAAAGTTTGGAAAATATAAGCTATTAACATACTTAAATTGGAAAATTTCTATGTCTACGACCTTGACCTTGAAGTCATAGGCATGGGTGGGGGTATTTCTGAATAAAACGTTGGACCTGCAGCTATCATCAAACCAAATATGAACCAAATGAATCATAAAAGTTCAAGTTCAACGTGTTACAAATACCTTAGCCTGAGTCTTCAACATTAAAAATTTTCTAAGTCTGTGATCTTGACCTTGTTGGGGTATTGCTGAATAAACCTTTGGAACTATATGTAGCATCATACCGGTTATGAACCAAATTCATTGCACGGTTTGGGAAATATGAACTCAAGTTCTACCTGGTACAAATACCTTAACCTGGGTCTTAAACATTAAAAATTTCAAAGTCTATGACCTTGACCTTGAGGTCATGGGTATGGATGGGGGTATTGCTGAATAAAACGTTTGACCTATATCTATCATCATACTAAATATAAACCAAATCCATTGAATGGTTTTGAAAATATGAGCTCAAGTTCTGCCTGGTACAAATACCTTAACCTGGGTCTTAAACGTTAGAAATTTCTAAGTTTGTGACCTTGACCTTGAGGTCACGGGTATGGGTGGGGGCATTGCTGAATAAAACTTTGGACCTATATATATCATCATACTAAATATAAACCAAATCTAGTGCATGGTTTGGAAAATATGAGCTAAAGTTCTACCTTGTACAAAAACCTTAACCCGAGTCTAACAGGATTACGTACGTACGTACGTGCACACTTTCGTACAGAAGGACGTACATTCGGACGCAAGTACGCACGTACTCACGGACGCACGTACGGAAAACTCTATGCCCCCGGCATCATCCGATGCGGGGGCATAAAAAGATCGCAGGGTGTGTAAAAACATTTCCATGTCTTTGCTACTAGAATTAACGTCAGTGCCAAGCTCGATATTTAGGGAGCGGAACAAAGTCATAACGTTGATGGGTCGTTGTTTATTGTTCTTGAGCCCAGCACAGATAGCAATAGTTTCTGTTAAAAAACTTCATGACTACTAAGTGACTGAGTTGTTAAAATAATTTTTGGGCCATTCGATGGGAACTATTGTATCTGATAAGCCGAGAGTGGTGTTCTTTATTTCCACTCAATACTTGACGTTTTACTAATCAGTTTTCTTTTACAATTAAATTGTGATCCAGAACGATATACAAAAGGATTGCAAATTTCAGGTTTTTGCGGAGGTATCGCTTAAAGAAACTGCCGAGGTTTAAGATACAGTCTGATTCGCAGCACTTTGTCTGGGCAGGCTTAGATCTTCCTAGGCGGTTCAGCAATGCTTCAAAGTTCGGTCGATTTCAGCTCATGCAGTCCAATATATTGCCCCAAGGTCTGATCGGCCCCCGTCCATCGGGGATTGAAGAAATAGATTTGGCTGCATGATACTTCCACGCAGTGCTGATACCGGCCGCACATGAGTAGTGTGAAATCGCCTAGAAGTTCTAAGCCTACCCAGGAAAAGTGGCTCGAGTCGGACCGTTCATGTATTTCAACCATTTAGTTTCATTGGGCGACAGGGCTTAAGAAGGAGTTTTATCTGCCCGTTTTATCTCAGTACTGAGTAAAAGTCCCACAAAATTGGAAGCAATGTCTCAAAAAAGACTCATACAGTGTTAACAGGGACGTTAACAACAAATGTAATAGATAACCAAGGCCCTATAGAAGGCCTGATGACTTAGGAAAAATCTTTTTATACGCCCGTTTGAAAAACAAAAAAAAAAAAAAAAAAAACGGTCATATTAAGTTATGGGGTTGGTGTCCGTCCGCCGTTCGTAAACTTTTTTTTTCGTTTCCGTATAACTCCTACTATACAGTTTTCATCCGATCAAGCCTAAAATGTGTATGTAGTAAGGCTAAGATGTGAAGATGTGCCTTAAGTTTCGAGAATTACTGTTCACCAAATATTAACAGAGTTATGATCCTTTGAAAAATTCGGTTGACATTTTCGTTTGGTTAAGTTTTGTGCTATACATGTGTAAACCATATGTAAGTTACTTGCCATGGCGTTAAACAATTTACCACAGAATACTCATCACTACCTACCCTTCCTGATACCAAGGTCACAGACTTCGAAATTTTATATACACGTTTTGTATTAAAGTTTATTATTTTTATTCAAAAAATGCATTAAGTGGGATAATGATATCAGCTGGCTCAAATCAGTATGTAGACTGACAAGACCAAACCTATTGGATGCTTTTTGAAAGCAGCCAACTTGTTTTATTGATTTTGTTCATATCTGGTGTGATGATACACATTTTTTTCCAATATTTAAACGCCATTACCCACACCTACGCCGATGTTCTGAAGGAAAGTTTTCCAGCCGAGCAATACTGTCTTTTTTTTTTCTTTTTTTTTTTTTGTTGGCAACATGCTTTTTGTCTTGGTGAGGATGGTCCCTGGGCGGGGGCATATGTGTCGTATTGACAATTCTAGTTTGATGTGTTAATTTGAGGTACACTAAGTCTTCATTTTAATCAAAAGTCTAATCGCAGATTGTGGGTAATCGTTAGAAACTACCTGAACGCGTTGGTTCTTAAGTCCCCGTCAATGTACATATATTTTAGGCCATTATGGAGACGCTGCTCCCGATTTTGTGGGGCTTTTACCCGGCATTGAGATGAATTGACAATATAAACCCTACCGACCAAAGAAATCGCTAGGGTTTAAGAAGCGGTCCCACTCGCACCACTTTTCTTGGTCAGGCTTTTACCTTCTAACCGGTTAACCAGTTATCGAGAGGCGCTTCTCTAAATCTCTAAAATCTCAATCTCTAAAAAACAACTAAGTAAATCCCCACCCCAAACCCAAACTAAAGATTATAACAAAGGGGTCAGTTGCGAGAGTCTTCATTGCATGGGCTTACGGGCCTCCGTGGCCTAGTGGTTAAGAGCGCTGACTCTTGATCATTAGGTCTCTCACCGCTGTGGTTCGAGCCTCGCTCGGGTCACATGTGAGACGCCAAGTTCTGCAACGGAAGGTCAGGTGGTTTTTCTCCGGGTACTCCGGTTTTCGCCCATCTGATTAATGATCGGCTCGATATGAGTGAAATCATCTTGAAAGGGCCGTAAAACCAAAAAAAAAAAAAAAAAAAATGCATGGGCTTATATAACTAATGGGCGTGATCTGCGAAGGTAAGCGAAATGGTATATTACCACACGGGGTATTCGACTACCTGGAACGCAGACGGATACCAAAAACGCCGACTGTTTACTTTCGATTTGAAAGAGGGTGAATCGATAAAATCCTGTTTTATTGCGACCCTGTTAAAAAATCTGTTTTGATTTTTGCTCTGTTTTCCCCTGGAACTGTCACGGCTGTTTCTTAGTGGTGTTTTTGCTTCGACAGATTGCATGAAAGCATCTTTACAGACAACTAAAATGCAAAACATGCAAACTTTCTAAAACTAAGTAGTATAATTACCAGAAATGCGGCTGATTTATCCAAAATGTCATTGAAGCTTGAAAGAGAAATTGTTTTTGTTCAAAAATAAACTCCAATATACTTGTGTCATACGTTTCTCGGGCAGCAATAAGCATGGGTTTGAGTGCACCATGCTGAAAGAAGATAATCTTAACGACAGACGCATTCCTTTGATGTTACCATGAAACGCAGGCAATGGATACCAATGACGGGTTTACAATTTATGCCTAAACCAGTACCTACTTGCATATCTCCTTAATTTAGAGCGTCAAAAAAGCACGGTTAGGAACACGGTTATGAACAGTCTTGAATATTTCCCATATATATAAACAACGACGGCGAAAATAGCATAAGAAAACTAAATGATTACTCTCTCTCTCTCTCTGCATGTGCCTGGTATAGGAAGTATGAATTTCAACAATTTCCATTTCAGGAAATGTTTGGATAGTTCATGGTTCCTATACTTACATAAGTGTCTTCAGAAGATAACTGATGAAGAGGAACAGTCAGAGAGCCTTTCCTTGGTACTAACATTTTTTTACTATAATAGTTTCACACTTTATTGAATAAAATAATAAAAAAAATGAGAAATTATAATTCACAGAGGATTTTCCAGATAGACCACAAATCGGCTGATAAATGTTCTAGAGTTGCTATTTTGCGGGCCTGCGGGCCGCGGGCTGCGGGCTGCGGGCCACAATTAAGTAAATTACTTGCAGCTAAATAATAAAATAAAAGAATTGTTATTTATTATTCCTGGCATACATTAGGAATTCTGTTATATTAGTATAAACTAAGGACACTTACAAGTCTGTGACAGATCGGAATGACTTCATTTGTCAGACAGAATACCTTGTCAAGCCAATGCATCTTTGGGCCTTGATTCCTTTAACTACTAATTTAATACAAAAAATGGTAACCTATTATTGCCAAAATGGTACTCTATATTTGTTTTGATTTTGGTTTCAGGATGTCGTTTCATATTAAAAACTTCCACTTTAGCAGAATAGGTTATGCAATTCATTCAGACCAGAAATACTAAATGTCAGACAAATGGCTACCAGACTGTATACTTTATGATGCAACAATGAACCCAAAGTAACCTAGAAGCTTTCCTGCGAGTGTTCTGACTCTCCATGTGACAAGTTATCCTGGTATCAATGCTAATGGCTATGCTATTCTTGTCACTGTGACCACAGAGTGCTGTGTATAGCGGGTTATCTGTAAACCCTGGACTAGGCATATGTGCTGGAACACTGACAAGCAAACTACATCAGGACACTGCAGGAAGCGGACATACGATCTGGGTCTACAATACTGGCTTAAGGGGCATGGGAACAACTAGCAGATTTTTCTGCAATTTTTCATAAGGAAACAAATTTCAGGACCCTCTGTTCACTTTTCTATAAACTCTGTCTCACGGAAAAATGCGCTCAGCTCTTAAAGGAAAGAATTTGCTCCTGAGGAGGAGCAAATTCTTTCCTTTAAAAGTTGACCACTATTGACATGGGAGACAAAATACTTTTGCAGGAGTTGCCTCCCCTGAAGTTGTGTAAGTTCAAGAATTCAATGAACAGCCTATGCACCCACCAGTGCTGTCAGCTCTTTAATTAATTGTGAGATACCAGATGCCCAGTTTAATTATATTAAATTGCAAGCATGTTGACATTAAAAGTGCACAAAAAAAAAAATAAAAAAAAAAAAAAATAGAAAATAAAAGAAATTGATGAATCTTCTGGCTTCAAGTGGCCTTAAAACTGCTTGAACGGGTCAGCTCACTTAATTTAGCACATGAGCCATAAGATATTATATTATGTTTATTTAATTGTTATTATTTTTATTATTGTTTATGTCTCACAACCGCAGCCCGCGGTCCGCAGCCCGCAACCCGCAGCCCGCACTTTAGTCACTTTGTAAATGTTCGAGGTTTCATGCAGGTATTCTAATGTTTGACGTTTCATTCCGATATTCTATTTAGAAGTCTATCTCTAGACCCAAACCATTTTTTTTCTTCGGATGTTTGAAGGGCAGGAAACTGAAGAAACCGGATCGACAGTGGTGGTTCTTGTGCAAATATATGCACATTGAAACTTCTAAAGGTCCGCATTTATTGGCGGTTTCGTTCAGCTTGTCTATATAATATTATATCAAAACCCATAAACCCACTGTTTCAAATGCCAACCATGGGCCTTCATGACATAGTGGGTTAGAGAGCTGTCTCTGAATCATATCGTCTCTCACTGCTGTGGGTTCGAACCTCGTGCGGGTCACATTTGAGACTCCAAATTCTGCAACCGATTGTCAGGTCCTCTTTTCCTGGTTAGCTGGCTTTCACCCACCTCTAATTAATGTGGGATGAAAATAAGTGAACTTTTCTTAATAGGGGCCTTACCTTATAAAGTAGTAGTAGAAGTAGTAGTAGTAGTAGTAGTAGTAGTAGTAGTAGCAAGAAGAAGAACCGTCACAAAGATAAAAGTATAAAAGTGGCGGAATTTACACGATATGAACGTGTATAGGAAATGTGAATGCAATCCGTCAAAATTCGTGAGAAGGCAGGTTTCAACTACTGACGGATAGACGTTGCTCCAACCTGTTCATGATTAAACACTGTTGTGCATCTGCAAGCCAGTTGGCTTGCACAATTGCACAAAATGCGTGATATTTCTTCATTTCTGTCATTCTTTGCAAAATGTAGACACTCATATGACACTGTTTGTTCGAAATATTTGGACATGTTTCGCATCGGCGCAATTTAATCAATTCCATCACATTTCGTATTAAATCATTTCTGCACCGAGATGCATCTGAAAGCAATCAGACGGTACAGCTACACAGGTGATTCTTACCTGGTCGCAGGCGCCTTTCATGTATATGACAAACAGAATCTGCCACATAACAATACTTGACAGGCGGCTTTCTCCTTTGTTTTATTTGTTGTAAGTTTTACAAATAGACTGGCGGTTTAAGCAAACTGTGTATACCAATTACCGATTTTTGCGGCGTCTCATCTTGATCTGCATTTCCATATTTGGGACTCTTGACAAATGACCTCAAACTACATAGCTTAATAAATCGCTCGGGCAGCTGATGACAAAAACTTTACACTACCGTCATGAGTTTCTGCCACTTTCATCTTTGAATTTCGCGAAAAACATGCATAGTTGCTGTTACGCTGTTTCTCGTATGTCAGATGTTTCAATTAAAATCATCAAAATGCGAGATAAAGTAGATCACGATGAGACTGCTCCGAATGAGAGGGCTCATCTTGGCATACTCTTCATAGGCATCTGTATAAACACCATGTATTACATGCGGGTACTTTGTATTCATTCCGCTTCGTTATTATTGTTTACGCCTACGGGCGTAGACAATCTCAAGGATGACTTTTGCTCTGGAAGCATTTTAGAAAAGGTCATAACTAGGTGAATGTCATTTTCTATTAGCATCTCATCCGTGTTATTGTCTACAGGTGTAGACTACCTGTGGTTTACATTTGCTCCAGAAGCAGTAAAGAAAAGACCACTATTGACTGAATGCTATATTCTATTGACTGATCAGCATGGCTATTTGTTATAATGATTAAAAACCGGGATTGACCGGAACACTTCCGGAACTTTATCACACCCTCTGACGATGTTGACTTCCCTTCGATGATACAGTACATCTTTTTAGTTTGTTTTCACTAAAAGAAGGCAGATGCATCTGTTCTACTGATTTTTTGTTTCCTTAGTACGAGGGGTTATCATAGTAAAAGATTGGTAGTTTTGTTTATATAGGAAACTAGAGTCAACTTTTGGAATCTTTGGCTTTAGTATTTACTGGCACACTTATACAGAATACACACGAGCAGCTTTGTCATTTGATATTCCAATCTTATGACTACTCAAATTAATGTGTGCTTAGCGTAGACTCGAGCTTTATGTCAAAGCTAATTCTTGTATCCCATAAATATGCCAATTAGAATCCCGTGGTGTAGAGGATAAGCTACTCGCCTTACAAACCAGGGGTCGTTGGATCGATTCCTGGCTTCACCTGACTTTCGGGCGAGTCTTTAAACTGAGATCCCGTCTCGATTTGACCTTGTTGTTGGTGGGGACGTAAACTCAAACGCACCCGCCTATCGGGGCTTGAAGTAATAGATGGGCTGCTTCCACGCAGACCTAAAACTGACCACACATGAGTACTGGTAAACCATTTAGAAGGACTAAGCCTGCCCAGCAAAGTGGTGTTAGTCAAACCGTCCAATGCATATAAGCCTTTTGGTTTCATTGGGCGACAGGGCTTGAGATGTCATTTCATCTCAATTTCGGATAAACTCAGTCAAACAAAATTTGAAGCAGCGTCTCAAAAATGACCTAAATAGTGTTGACGGGGAAGTTTAACCTCAATTCAAACAAACAAATATCCTGGCAATATTTAATTTTGGACACCTGTTTAGCCATTCATTCTTTTCTGCTGAAGGGGGTGGGGTGAGGGAAACAAACTATTCTTCTATGTTTTAACCCGGATATGACAATGGAATCTTCCACCAAGTTAGTTTGGAGTGGTCATTTCCAATTATAAGGGTGTCAGGTTTATTTGTTTTGGTGGCAGATTTTACAAAAATTGAATGCTCTTTTAGCAAACAGTGTAGGCCCAGATCAAATGCCGTCTTCTGTGACGTCTGATCTGGGTCTGTACTGTTTGCTAATTTCCCAGAAAAATGGCCACTATGCATATATGGGTTAATTATATTGTCATTCTTTCATGTGCGTCATTCTTTCCCGGAATTTTTCTATAAATTTCACATGCCCATAGTTGTTTTTGCGGGATTACGCTATTAACAGACCAAAGGAAGTTTACAAATCTTGCCTATTTGATCGTAAAAGTAACTAACATTATGAAATCACAGATTTATGACACCTAATAAAAAGTGACACGTCATGTTAAGAAGTCCGTGTTACGAACACCCCTCTAAACCCCAATTTATAAAGATAAAACTGGGGTTTAAGCCTTTAAGGGGTATACATTATTTTTCTTATTTTTGCTCCAAGACATAGGTTTTTGGTACTCGTTAGAACCGCCTAAATGAGGTACAGTATTTATAAGAAAAATGTCACGAATTTTCCTCAGAAAAGTAGCCATTTTGGAGATGGGAAAAATACACTATGTAACACGGGTGTGGTATCGTAATGAGGTCATATGCGCTATTTAAAGTCATGTGCATATGACTCACATGCGGTATTAAGACATGCCGTCCTGTTGGTGTCTTTTGACGAAAGGCGAAATCGATTCTTGGGCATTGCCTTAACTTCTATATTGAGAATACCCTCTTTGGTCGAGGTACACTGTCGAGGTTCACTGTGGTAAGGCTCCAGTGTATGGATTAATCTTCAAATAAACGGAAACAGAAATGTATTTTACAGTATATTTTTTCATTTTTCCACGCTTGTGGTTTTTACGTCAGTGGTAACCATAACTTTGCCGTCTGCATTGCGTGGTATCTGTGCGGGTCGTCATTGGTATCCTTATTCGAACACCCTCATCATGAATTTCACATCTGTAATTCAAAAATCCTTCTGTTTGCTAATTCTAAGAACGTATGGCTAAAAAAGGTTATAATTCGTCACTGACAGAAGAATTTACGTCCGCAGTTCGTGGAAAGTATTCCGAGACACTACGAAATGGATACCTTTAAACATCTGTGGGCATCTATTTAATATATGCCCGTAACATGCGATTTTATTCAACTCACCACGATTGTTTTTTTTTTTTTGTTTTTTTTTTTCAGTCGGCGTTTTTGGTATCCGTCTGCGTTCCAGGTAGTCGAATACCCCGTGTGATTACGTACCACCCTTTTTACAATGTTACTCAAGAGCTTTAACCAATGCTGCCCGTATGGTCGTGACATGTCCAAAGTTTAAGACGAAAATTTCAATGTGCGATGTCTAAATATTCATCTCAGAATTACGACAAAATGTGCGAACATCGCAGATCTTTCACATTTTCCCAAGGTATTCCTTACCGGACAGTCGCCACATCGGAAGCGGCATTAGACTGTACACATAAAAATCCCTAGCGGCATATAAACAACCGTTGCTGTTGGTTACTTTCTGTCGGGTATGAAAGCAACGCAATGTGCGATTAGACTGCGGTTTTCGGCATCGGAGGAAGAAATGGATGTACTTTATTCAAATAATTCTCATAACTTCCGATAGTGGTGCATTTTGTTGTAAACCTCATTTTGTACGGCTCAATCAGTGATTTTGCTGCCTCTGTCGCCCCTCAACACGATGAATCCAGGTCAATATATTCGAAATTAAGGTCAACCGGCTACATACACCACAATGAAATCGTTAAAACACATGTAGTCTTTGACATCTGATAGCTGCTAGCGTCTAAATATTTGGATTTTGTAAATCATGACCACTTGAAATGCACCAGTCACATTCAAATGACTGTACGACTAGCGGCAACTGTACCACACCACTAGCGCCACAAGTGCAAAAGAAAACTGTCCGAATAGCGACGATAATTTATTTTACATGTGTTACAAATAAAAGTCGATGAAGTTCGTATGAATACACCAACTTACGTTTAAAGCAAAAGGCACTGTTTCTCTGTTAATTGGTCATCTGGTGACGCTCACTGTAGTTGCCAGATTTTTTTTTAATATCAAGTACAAATATAGGATTTTCTTTTCCTGTATGTGTGTGTTTGTTAGTGTGCTTGAACATTTGTTATTTAGCGGTAATGAAGGGGTGGATGGGTGAGGCAAAGGTGACGTGTGTCTTGCGTCACTGGGGCGTCCAACTGATATTGGTTTACAGTTGACAAGGCCTGTTGTCCTTGCAGCAGGTTAGGGTAGAAGGGAAATGTTGTCGTTTCTTCTGTTTCTACACGCCCATTCATTTTCCATTTTCTCCTCTGTCCTTAACTTGAATTTCATCTCATCTACTATCTCCTCTATCTCTTTTCTCCCTTTCTGCGAGAAGTCAGAAAATGTACTATATAAAAAGCAGAGCAATGGTACGAGCACGCTTTGGTAATCTAGTTTTGCATGCCATACGTGTAAATTTTGTAACGGCACTACATGGCCTAGTGGGTAAAAGCATAAGGTCTCTCACTGCTGTGGTTCGATCCTCGCACAGGACACATGTGAGACGCCAAGTTCCGCAACGGAAAGTCAGGTAGTTTTTTCTTCGGCTACTTGCACGGCTTGGCATTGAAGACCTTGACCTCATCCTAAAAGAGAGAGGGCTCCACTGGTATGGACATGTGGAACGCTCCAACGGTGCAGTAAAGACTGCCTGTCACACACAGGCAGACGGAAGGCGTGAGCCTGGGTGGCCCGCGATGACCTGGAAGCAGCAGACAGAGAGAGATCGCAGAGAGTGGAAGCTCTCTGCTATCGACCCTCATGATAGACATACCTGGAGATCTGGTGTGAGATCTGCTATGCGTGCAGCAAACCAGTTCCATGGAAGGGGGCGCATTTATGTAAATTTGGACCCTGTACCTGCACGTTAATCAAAACTCCGATGATGATGATGATGATGACGACTCCTTTTCCGCCCACCTCTGATTAACGATTTGCTTGAAATATTGAGATTATCTTGAAACGTTCGTAAAACAAAACCAAAATGCGCGCGTGCGTGCGTGTGTGTGTGTATATTTACGTCCCATCAACACGCACCTAAGGTCATATAGACATTGGACCTTGGCTTAAAGACTCGTCCAATAGTGTGGAGAGGCTTGTAATGACACTCCGGGCACCTTGTTGACAAGAATAGGAGGTTTAAAACTACACCACGCGGGCTTTATATTTTGCGTGTGTTGTTGTTTTTGTTCCCGAAGTCCATCTGCAACTCTACTGATCGATCAGTAAAGTGAAGGGTATTTGTTAGCAAAAATAAAACGCATCAGTGTAACAAGGTCTTGTTTGTTTGTTTGAATCGAGGTTTCAAGTCGGCGTCAACACTATTGAGGTCATTTTAGAGACGTTACTTGCAATTTCATGGGACTTTTACATTGAGATAAAATGATATCTCAAAACCCTGTCACCCAAACAAACTAAAAGGGTTTAAATGTAGGGACGGTCCGACTTGCACCACTATGCCTGGGTAGGCTTCGACCCTCTAAGCGGTTTGCCAGTACTTATGTGTGATCGGTTTAAGCTCTGCGTGGAAGCATCATGAAGCGCAATCTATTTCTCCAAGCCTCGATGGGCGAAGGCCCGAGGAAAGAGGGGTTTCCTACGGTGAATACATCAGTGGCATTGTCTTTGCTCAAAAACACAGATTGTGGGTACTCGTTAGAACCGCCTCAAAAAGGCTGTTCTAACGAGCACCCACAATCTGTAATGCATGTGTAGACTTAAATAACAAGATACTCTATGTATCGCTCACCTGAGCTAACAGATTCAAAGTTTTAGGAAGTGCCAACCTTTACTGAAGGCTTTGTAGGAGGACATGGTGATGACAGGGTAAGCATTTTCTGAAAATCAAGTAGAATGTAACTCTATGATAAACAGGCTGACCTCACCAGTTTTCAAACTCATTCAAGCTTTTATTCCTGACTTGCTAAGAAGATCCGATCTAAACTGAAGTGGCTATGGTGATGACAAGTTCAAAAACAAGTTTTCAAACTCCTCCAAGCTTTCTGCCTGACTTCCTTGTTTGTAAGTTTCATCAAGATCCGTTCAAAACTAAAGGGGCAGCAGTGATGACAAAATGTCGAAAATAGGCATTTTCAGCAATCAAAGGCACGTCACTCTATTATAAATGTGCCGACTTGGCCGGTATTCCAACTCACCTGAGGTTTTATTCCCAGCCACCTTACATGTAAGTTTCAGAAAGATCCGATAAGACTTGGCCAGTATTCAAACTCATCCAAGATTTTATTCCCAGCCACCCTACATATAAGTTTCAGAAAGATCCGATCAAAACTGAAGGGGCTACGGTGATGACAAGGTCAAAATTTGGCATTTTAGCAATCAAAGGGATGTTACTCTAAAATAAATGAGCCGACTTGGCCAGTTTTCAAACTCATCCGAGGTTTCATCCCCAGCCACCTTACATATAAGTTTCAGAAAAATCTGATCAAAACTGAAGGGGCTACGGTAATGACAAGGTCAAAAATCAACATTTTCAGCCATCAAAGGGACAGAACTCTACGATAAATGTGCTGACTTGGCCTGTTTTCGAACTCATCCAAGATTTTATCCCCAGCCACCTTACATATAAGTTTCAGAAAGATCCGATCAGAACTGAAGGGGCTATGGTGATGACAAGGTCAAAAATCGGCATTTTCAGCAATCAAAGGGACGTAACTCTATGATAAATGGGCCAACTTGGCCGGTATTCCAACTCATCCTAGGTTTTATCTCCATTCACCTTACATATAGGTTTCAGAAAGATTAGATCAAAACTGCAGCTTCGGTGATGACAAGGTAAAGAATCGACATTTTCAGCCATCAAAGGGACATAACTATATAGTAAATGGGGCAACTTGACCGGTTTTCGAACTCATCCGAGGTTTTAACCCCAGCCACCTTACATATAGTTTCAGAAAGATCAGATCAAAACTGAAGGGGCTACAGTGATGACAAGGTCAAACAAGAGGGCCATGATGGCCCTGGATCGCTCACCTGATCCTATTGTACAAACGGAATTGTGGGTTATATATGGTGGAGTGGAGGGTTTGAGCAATTTTGGTTGGACCCAAAGACCATTTCTGTGAAATTAATTCAAAATCAGTCTGCCTGTTTAGGAGTAGAAGTCATTTTGAGAAGTAAAAGTCATTTTTGATGAAATGACATCTCAAGCCCTTCCGCCCAATGAAACCAATGGGGTTTAAAACTGAACAGTTTGAGCAATTTTGGTAGAGGATCCCCCAAGGAACCTTCCAGTGAAATAATTTTAAAATCCATCCACTGGTTAAGGAGAAAAAGTCGTTTAAAGCTTTTTCTAATTTTAGCTCTGGCGGCCATTTTGTTCACCCGAGCGGAACGGTTGGGCAATTTTGGTAGAGGGTCACCGAAGGAACATTCCTGTGAAGTAATTTCAAAATCCATCCACTGGTTAAGGAGAAAAAGTCATTTAAAGCTTTTTCTATTTTTAGCTCTGGCGGCCATTTTGTTCACCCGAGCGGAACAGTTTGAGCAATTTTGGTAGAGGGTCACCCAAGGAACATTCCTGTCAAGTAATTTCGAAATCCATCCACTGGTTAAGGAGAAGAAGTCCTTTAAAGGTTTTTCTATTTTTAGCTCTGGTGGCCATTTTGTTCACCCGAGCGGATTGGTTTGAGCAATTTAAGTAGAGGGGCACCCAAGAAACCTTCCTGTGCAATAATTTCAAAATCCAACCACTGGTTAAGGAGAAGAAGTCCTTTAAAGGTTTTTCTATTTTTAGCTCTGGTGGCCATTTTGTTCACCAGAGCTGAACGGTTTGAGCAATTTTGGTAGAAGGTCATCCAAGGAACATTCCTGTGAAACAATTTCAAAATCCATCCACTTGTTAAGCAGGAGAAGTCGTTTAAAGGTTTTTCTATTTTTAGCTCTGGCGGCCATTTTGTTCACCCAAGCGGAACGGTTTGAGCAATTTTGGTAGAGGGGCACCCAAGGAACATTCCTGTGCAATAATTTCAAAATCCACCCACTGGTTAAGGAGAAGAAGTCGTTTAAAGGTTTTTCTATTTTTAGCTCTGGCGGCCATTATGTTCACCCGAGCGGAACGGTTTGAGCAATTTTGGTAGAGGGGCACCCAAGGAACATTCCTGTGCAATAATTTCAAAATCCAACCACTGGTTAAGGAGAAGAAGTCGTTTAAAGATTTTTCTATTTTTAGCTCTGGCGGCCATTTTGTTCACCCGAGCGGAAAGGTTTGAGCAATTTCAGTAGAAGGTCATCCAAGGAACATTCCTGTGAAATAATTTCAAAATCCATCCACTGGTTAAGCAGGAGAAGTCGTTTAAAAGAATTTTCTATTTTTAGCTCTGGCGGCCATCTTGTTCACCCGAGCCGAACAGTTTGAGCAATTTTGGTTGAGGATCACCCAAGGAGCATTCCTGTGAAATTAGATCAAAATCTGTCCAGCAGTTTTGGAGGAGATGTTGTTTAAAGCAAAAGTTGACGACGGACGGACGCACGCACGCAAGGACGACGGACGACGGACGACGGACAAAGACTGATCCCAAAAGCTCACCTTGAGCACTTCGTGCTCAGGTGAGCTAAAAACAACATTTTCAGCAATCAAAGGGACCTTACTCTATGATAAATAGGCCACCTTTGCTGGTATGCGAACTCATCCGAGGTTTTATACCCAGCCACCTTGCATATAAGTTTCAGGAAGTTCCGATCAAAACTGAAAGGGCTACGGTGATGACAAGGTCAAAAATCGGCATTTTCAGCAATCAAAGGGACGTTACTCTGTGATAAATGGACCAACTTTGCTGGTTTCGAACTCATCCGAGATTTTATCCTCAGCCACTTTACATATAAGTTTCAGAAAGATTCGATCAAAACTGAAAGGGCTACAGTGATGACAAGGTCAACAAGAGGGCCATGATGGCCCTGGATCGCTCACCTGATCCATATTATACAAACAGAATTGTGGGTAATATATGGTGGTGTGGAGGGTTTGAGCAATTTTGGTTGGACCCAAAGACCATTTCTGTGAAATTAATTCAAAATCAGTCTGCCTGTTTAGGAGCAGAAGTCATTTTGAGAAGTACGTGTAGAAGTCATTTTTTATGAAATGACATCTCAATCCCTGCCGCCCAATGAAACCAATGGGGTTTGAATGCACAGATGGTTCCACTCGCACCACTTTGCCTGGACAGTTTTGTTTGTTTGATTTGAGGTTTAACGTCCCCATCAACAATGTAAAGGTCATTTTTGAGACGTTGCTTCCAATTTTGTGGGACTTTTACCCGACATTGAGATGAAATGACATCTCAAGCCCTGTCGCCCAATGAAACCAACAGGGTTTATTTGCCTGGACAGGCTAAGACCTTCAAAGTGGTTTACCAATACTCCTGTAGAAGCACCTTGCAGCCAAGGTGGGTGGGGGCCAAAACTTTCAAAAGCCATCTGTCTCTAAAAGGAAGCAATTTTATAGGAATGTTCCATGAGTGACCCTCTAACAAAATTGCTCAAAATATTTTGCTTAACTGAGCATGATGGCCACCACAGCTAAAAACCTCAAACCTCATTCCTGTCAAATAATTTCATACTCCATCCACTGGTTAAGGAGAAGAAGTCGTTTAAAGGTTTTTCTATTTTTAGCTCTGGCAGCCTATCTTGTTCACCAGAGCGGAACGGTTTGAGCAATTTTGGTAGAGGTTCAGCCAAGGAACATTCCTGTGAAGTAATTTCAAAATCCATCCACTGGTTAAGGAGAAGAAGTCGTTTAAAGGTTTTTCTATTTTTAGCTCTGGCAGCCATCTTGTTCACCAGAGCGGAACGGTTTGAGCAATTTTGGTAAAGGGTCACCCAAGGAACATTCCAGTGAAATAATTTCAAAATCCATCCACTGGTTAAGGAGAAAAAGTTGTTTAGAGGTTATTCTATTTTTAGCTCTGGCGGCCATCTTGTTCACCCGAGCGAAACGGTTTGAGCAATTATGGTAGAGGGTCACCCAAGGAACATTCCTATGAAGTAATTTCGAAATCCAGCCACTAGTTAAGGAGAAGAAGTCGTTTAAAGGTTTTTCTGTTTTTTACCTCTGGCAGCCATCTTGGTTCACCAGAGCGGAACATTTTGAGCAATTTTGGTAAAAGGTCACCCAAGGAACATTCCAGTGAAATAATTTAAAATCCATCCACTGGTTAAGGAGAAAAAGTCGTTTAAAGGTTATTCTATTTTTTAGCTCTGGCAGCCATCTTGTTCACCCGAGCGGAACGGTTTGAGCAATTTTGGTAGAGGGTCACCCAAGGAACATTCCTGTGAAGTAATTTAAAAATCCATCCATTGGTTAAGGAGAAAAAGTTGTTTAAAGGTTATTCTATTTTTAGCTCTGGCAGCCATCTTGTTCACCCGATGGGAACAGTTTGAGCAATTTTGGTAGAGGGTCACCCAAGGAACTTTCCTGTGAAGTAATTTCGAAATCCATCCACTGGTTAAGGAGAAGAAGTCGTTTAACGATTTTTCGATTTTTAGCTCTGGTAGCCATTTTGTTCACCCGAGTGGAACGGTTTGAGCAATTTTAGTAGAGGGGCACCCAAGGAACATTCCTGTGCAATAATTTCAAAATCCATCCATTGGTTAAGGAGAAGAAGTCGTTTAAAGGTTTTTCTATTTTTAGCTCCGGCGGCCATCTTGTTCACCTGAGCGGAACGATTTGAGCAATTTTGGTAGTGGGTCACCCACGGAACCTTCCTGTGAAGTAATTTCAAAATCCATCCACTGGTTAAGGAGAAAAAGTCATTTAAAGCTTTTTCTATTTTTAGCTCTGGCGGCCATTTTGTTCACCCGAGCGGAACAGTTTGAGCAATTTTGGTAGAGGGTCACCCAAGGAACATTCCTGTCAAGTAATTTCGAAATCCATCCACTGGTTAAGGAGAAGAAGTCCTTTAAAGGTTTTTCTATTTTTAGCTCTGGTGGCCATTTTGTTCACCCGAGCGGATTGGTTTGAGCAATTTAAGTAGAGGGGCACCCAAGAAACCTTCCTGTGCAATAATTTCAAAATCCAACCACTGGTTAAGGAGAAGAAGTCCTTTAAAGGTTTTTCTATTTTTAGCTCTGGTGGCCATTTTGTTCACCAGAGCTGAACGGTTTGAGCAATTTTGGTAGAAGGTCATCCAAGGAACATTCCTGTGAAACAATTTCAAAATCCATCCACTTGTTAAGCAGGAGAAGTCGTTTAAAGGTTTTTCTATTTTTAGCTCTGGCGGCCATTTTGTTCACCCAAGCGGAACGGTTTGAGCAATTTAAGTAGAGGGGCACCCAAGAAACCTTCCTGTGCAATAATTTCAAAATCCAACCACTGGTTAAGGAGAAGAAGTCCTTTAAAGGTTTTTCTATTTTTAGCTCTGGTGGCCATTTTGTTCACCAGAGCTGAACGGTTTGAGCAATTTTGGTAGAAGGTCATCCAAGGAACATTCCTGTGAAACAATTTCAAAATCCATCCACTTGTTAAGCAGGAGAAGTCGTTTAAAGGTTTTTCTATTTTTAGCTCTGGCGGCCATTTTGTTCACCCAAGCGGAACGGTTTGAGCAATTTTGGTAGAGGGGCACCCAAGGAACATTCCTGTGCAATAATTTCAAAATCCACCCACTGGTTAAGGAGAAGAAGTCGTTTAAAGGTTTTTCTATTTTTAGCTCTGGCGGCCATTATGTTCACCCGAGCGGAACGGTTTGAGCAATTTTGGTAGAGGGGCACCCAAGGAACATTCCTGTGCAATAATTTCAAAATCCAACCACTGGTTAAGGAGAAGAAGTCGTTTAAAGATTTTTCTATTTTTAGCTCTGGCGGCCATTTTGTTCACCCGAGCGGAAAGGTTTGAGCAATTTCAGTAGAAGGTCATCCAAGGAACATTCCTGTGAAATAATTTCAAAATCCATCCACTGGTTAAGCAGGAGAAGTCGTTTAAAAGAATTTTCTATTTTTAGCTCTGGCGGCCATCTTGTTCACCCGAGCCGAACAGTTTGAGCAATTTTGGTTGAGGATCACCCAAGGAGCATTCCTGTGAAATTAGATCAAAATCTGTCCAGCAGTTTTGGAGGAGATGTTGTTTAAAGCAAAAGTTGACGACGGACGGACGCACGCACGCACGCAAGGACGACGGACGACGGACGACGGACAAAGACTGATCCCAAAAGCTCACCTTGAGCACTTCGTGCTCAGGTGAGCTAAAAACAACATTTTCAGCAATCAAAGGGACCTTACTCTATGATAAATAGGCCACCTTTGCTGGTATGCGAACTCATCCGAGGTTTTATACCCAGCCACCTTGCATATAAGTTTCAGGAAGTTCCGATCAAAACTGAAAGGGCTACGGTGATGACAAGGTCAAAAATCGGCATTTTCAGCAATCAAAGGGACGTTACTCTGTGATAAATGGACCAACTTTGCTGGTTTCGAACTCATCCGAGATTTTATCCTCAGCCACTTTACATATAAGTTTCAGAAAGATTCGATCAAAACTGAAAGGGCTACAGTGATGACAAGGTCAACAAGAGGGCCATGATGGCCCTGGATCGCTCACCTGATCCATATTATACAAACAGAATTGTGGGTAATATATGGTGGTGTGGAGGGTTTGAGCAATTTTGGTTGGACCCAAAGACCATTTCTGGAGTGGAACGGTTTGAGCAATTTTAGTAGAGGGGCACCCAAGGAACATTCCTGTGCAATAATTTCAAAATCCATCCATTGGTTAAGGAGAAGAAGTCGTTTAAAGGTTTTTCTATTTTTAGCTCCGGCGGCCATCTTGTTCACCTGAGCGGAACGATTTGAGCAATTTTGGTAGTGGGTCACCCACGGAACCTTCCTGTGAAATTATATCAAATTCCTTGCACTGGTTAAGGAGGAGAAGTCGTTTATAGATTTTTCTATTTTTAGCTCTGGCGGCCATCTTGTTCATAAGAGCGGAACAATTTGAGCAATTTTGGTAAAGGGTCACCCAAGGAATATTCCTGTGAAATTATTTCAAAATCTGTCCAGCAGTTTTGGAGAAGAAGTTGTTTAAAGCAAAAGTTGACGACGGACGGACGCACGCACGGACGACGGACGACGGACGACGGAAGACGGACAAAGACCGATCACAAAAGCTCACCTTGAGCACTTCGTGCTCAGGTGAGCTAAAAATCAGCATTTTCAGCAATCAAAGGGTCGTTACTCTACGATAAATGGGCCGACTTGGTCAGTTTTCGAACTCATCCGAGAATTTATCCCCAGCCACCTTACATATAAGTTTCAGAAAGATCCGATCAAAACTGAAGGGGCTACGGTGATGACAAGGTCGAAAATCGGCATTTTCAGCAATCAAAGGGACGTAACTCTATGATAAACCGGTGGACTTGGCCGGTTTTCGAACTCATCCGAGGTTTTAACCCCAGCCACATTACATATAAGTTTCAAAAAGATCCGATCAAAACTGAAGGGGCTACGGTGATGACAAGTTCGAAAATTGGTATTTTCAGCAATCAAAGGGACGTAACTCTATGATAATTGGGCCGACTTAGCCGGTTTTCGAACTCATCCGAGTTTTTATCCCCAGTCACCTTACATATAAGTTTCAGAAAGATCCGATCAAAACTGAAGGCGCTACGGTGATGACAAGGTCAAAAATCGGCATTTTCAGCAATCAAAGGGACGTTACTCTGTGATAAATGGACCAACTCTGCTGGTTTTCGAACTCATCCGAGATTTTATCCTAAGACACTTTACATATAAATTTCAGAAAGATTCGATCAAAACTGAAAGGGCTACAGTGATGACAAGGTCAAAAATCAGCATTTTCAGCAATCAAAGGGACGTTACTCTACGATAAATGGGCCGACTTGGTCAGTTTTCGAACTCATCCGAGATTTTATCCCCAGCCACCTTACATATAAGTTTCAGAAAGATCCGATCAAAACTGAAGGGGCTACGGTGATGACAAGGTCGAAAATTGGTATTTTCAGCAATCAAAGGGACGTAACTCTATGATAATTGGGCCGACTTGGCCGGTTTTCGAACTCATCCTAGTTTTTATCCCCAGTCACCTTACATATAAGTTTCAGAAAGATCCGATCAAAACTGAAGGCGCTACGGTGATGACAAGCATTTTCCCATAGTAAGTCTATGGGACCTTGTGGTTACCATAGGAACCAAAGTTTTAGAGCGATTTCGAAAAAAAGTTTATGTCATCAATGCCCCACCAGAGGCATGCTACAGATGAGAAATGATTGAGATCAGCCTGCAGGATACAGAGATATAGCTGCTCAAAAGTGTGGACGGACGACGGACGACGGACGGACGACGGACGACGGAGGACCCACTATACTATAAGCTCCCCTGGAGCCTTCGGCCCAGGTGAGCTAAAAATGTTACTTTTGGAGTTAAGACAGATGCCATTTTAGCACACGAGTGTGAGTGAAAACTTCTGTACCTGACTCTAATGCAGCAACGCCACATGTGGTTTAATTGAGTGTATATTTGAAATAATGGCGGTTGCGACATTTCCAAGTCAGCCCATCAGCCTCAACACTATTTAGATGTTGTTGTTTTTGTAGTGGGGGTTTGGGGTGGGGGTTACGGCCCTTTCATTATTAAATGAACTCACATCGAGCCGATCGTTAATCAGAGGTGGGCGAAAACTGGAGTACCCGGATAAAAACCACCTGACCTTCCGTTGCAGAACTTGGCTTCTCACGTGTGCATTACTCGAGACAGCGGCAAGAGACCTAATGATTAAGAGTCAGCGCTCTTATCATCTAGGTCACGGAGGTCCGTTGGCGTAAACATTAGATGCAACAACAAGTATAAGCTTTCACAAGAAGAAAAAACGGCCCATAACAAGTAAAAGCTTTCACACAAAGACATAAAAAGGGGCCCACGAGCAAAACTCTCGTTCAGAATTGCTACCACATTTGTACAAGCCCATTTTTGCTGTCATTTTTATACAGGATAATAAGAAATATACATAAATTTAAAAACTCTAGACAACAACGGACCACTGCCTATCCAAAAAAAGTTCACCAGGAGCCTTCGGCTCTGGTGAGCTGAAAACTTGCCTCGCCTTTTGCAAAATGTTTGGGTTAATCTTCAATTAGTCTTCTATAACGTGTAGGAAAGTTCAAGTCTACTTAACTTCTCCAATAGTTTTCAAGCAGTCCATTTGATAAGCTTTCGTTGCACATATGATCTGAATGGGGTGATGATCTTAAGTAAATATTGTGCACGAATTGACCTTTAAAGTGTTTCAATCAGCTATTGATTCTAACTGTACAGCCGTTTCAGAAACGCAAGTAAAACAAAAGCCACTAATTTGCTGTTGAATATCCTTTGGTCATGTAAACTTTCGGGAAGCAACGTCTCCAAAATGACCTATACAGTGTTGAAGGGGACGTTAAACCTCAAATCAAACAAAAACTTTAGTTTATACTAATTTATTTTAGTTCGATTGCGATGAAAGCTTCAAGCTTATTGAATCGCTCTCGAACACTCATTCCGGGTGTTTTCACGCGCGCTCGAGAGGCAGTGGTTTTTACACCACTGCTACCCATTTACACCTGGGTGGAGTGTGGCAGTGTCATTACGTGTCTTTCCCAAGGTGTCACCTCAAAACAAAAACTTTCGGTCATATACTACGGACATGACACTACATCCTGTCACATATCACACATTCATGCAAGTAAAACTTCAATAACTTGAACTCGGATGACCTGTTTACCATTGCTAGTACAAACTTGTTCATGAACACCTAGAGATTTCTTTCATAGCTCCAAGTATCCATATATCCAGTATGGTTTGAGCGGTTCTCCGATTTTTAATTTGAAAAAAGACGTGTAGTCTGTAACTTAAGAACCGCTAAATAAGGCAATTCTAATGTTCTAATGAGTACACACTACCTTCCTTTATGCCGGCCTCGGTGGCTCAGTCGGATACGCGTCTGAATGGTGATCAGGAGGACGCGGGCTCGATACCTGCCGGGGTCGGCAACATTATTTCGTGGAGATGGATCACGAAATCTTTTCTACGGTCATTCTCTGCCATCCGCTGATTCAAAAAGGGTAGTTGTCAGTTTCTGGCGAAAGAATGTGCACTCTCCTGTTAAATCGCCTGCGTTTTAGCCTGCCCAGGAAAAGTGTGGATAGGTAAACTGGCTGGCTCAAACATGACCCAACTAGTGTTGACTGGGCCGTTAACTCCAAAACAAACAAACAAGCAAACAAACAAACAAACAAACAAACAAACAAACAAAGAACCTTCCTTTATTGAAGAAGATTGTAAAAAATATCTGAGTCATCCCCTAAAAAGCCTCATGGCCTGGCGCTATGATAAACGATCAATATTTCGTATATCCTCTCTCTCGAACAAAGTATCAGAGTCCTGAAGGTGATTGAGTATTGAAGTTTGACTGTACAGAGAACTCTACCCATTGGAAACATATATAAGAGATTCGGAGAGGCACATTTTGAGGTAGTCTAGATGACCAAGACTCGGATTTGCCTGAATCTGCATTGTCGGATATGTAAAAGACTCTGATCAGACTTTCAGGAACACCCACGGATTTGCCAGCATCTGCATACATGTAGTTGAATGGGACTGTTTGCATGGCGTAAACTGCTGACTTAAAAGACTCTGATCAGACTTCCAGAAATATTCCAGATTGCTAAGAATCGGATTGTTGTCATTCACACAGTCACAATTAAGTAAATTACTTGCAGCTAAATAATAAAATAAAAGAATTGTTATTTATTATTCCTGGCATACATTAGGAATTCTGTTATATTAGTATAAACTAAGGACACTTACAAGTCTGTGATAGATCGGAGTGACTTCATTTGTCAGACAGAATACCTTGTCAAGCCAATGCATCTTTGGGCCTTGATTCCTTTAACTACTAATTGAATACAAAAAATGGTAACCTATTATTGCCAAAATGGTACTCTATATTTGTTTTGATTTTGGTTTCAGGATGTCGTTTCATATTAAAAACTTCCACTTTAGCAGAATAGGTTATGCAATTCATTCAGACCAGAAATACTAAATGTCAGACAAATGGCTACCAGACTGTATACTTTATGATGCAACAATGAACCCAAAGTAACCTAGAAGCTTTCCTGCGAGTGTTCTGACTCTCCATGTGACAAGTTATCCTGGTATCAATGCTAATGGCTATGCTATTCTTGTCACTGTGACCACAGAGTGCTGTGTATAGCGGGTTATCTGTAAACCCTGGACTAGGCATATGTGCTGGAACACTGACAAGCAAACTACATCAGGACACTGCAGGAAGCGGACATACGATCTGGGTCTACAATACTGGCTTAAGGGGCATGGGAACAACTAGCAGATTTTTCCGCAATTTTTCATAAGGAAACAAATTTCAGGACCCTCTGTTCACTTTTCTATAAACTCTGTCTCACGGAAAAATGCGCTCAGCTCTTAAAGGAAAGAATTTGCTCCTGAGGAGGAGCAAATTCTTTCCTTTAAAAGTTGACCACTATTGACATGGGAGACAAAATACTTTTGCAGGAGTTGCCTCCCCTGAAGTTGTGTGTTCATTCCACTTAAAGTTCAAGAATTCAATGAACAGTCTATGCACCCACCAGTGCTGTCAGCTCTTTAATTAATTGTGAGATACCAGATGCCAAGTTTAATTATATTAAATTGCAAGCATGTTGACATTAAAAGTGCACAAAAAAAAAAAAAAAAAAAAAAATAGAAAATAAAAGAAATTGATGAATCTTCTGGCTTCAAGTGGCCTTAAAACTGCTTGAACGGGTCAGCTCACTTAATTTAGCACATGGGCCATAAGATATTATATTATGTTTATTTAATTGTTATTATTTTTATTATTGTTTATGTCTCACAACCGCAGCCCGCGGCCCGCAGCCCGCACTTTAGTCACTTTGTAAATGTTCGAGGTTTCATGCAGGTATTCTAATGTTTGACGTTTCATTCCGATATTCTATTTAGAAGTCTATCTCTAGACCCAAACCATTTTTTCTTCGGATGTTTGAAGGGCAGGAAACTGAAGAAACCGGATCGACAGTGGTGGTTCTTGTGCAAATATATGCACATTGAAACTTCTAAAGGTCCGCATTTATTGGCGGTTTCGTTCAGCTTGTCTATATAATATTATATCAAAACCCATAAACCCACTGTTTCAAATGCCACGTTAAACCTCAAATCAAACAAACAAACAAACAAAAGTTTCAAATGCCAACCATGGGCCTTCATGACATAGTGGGTTAGAGAGCTGTCTCTGAATCATATCGTCTCTCACTGCTGTGGGTTCGAACCTCGTGCGGGTCACATTTGAGACTCCACATTCTGCAACCGATTGTCAGGTCCTCTTTTCCTGGTTAGCTGGGTTTCACCCACCTCTAATTAATGTGGGATGAAAATAAGTGAACTTTTCTTAATAGGGGCCTTACCTTATAAAGTAGTAGTAGAAGTAGTAGTAGTAGTAGTAGTAGTAGTAGTAGTAGTAGTAGTAGTAGTAGTAGTAGTAGCAAGAAGAAGAACCGTCACAAAGATAAAAGTATAAAAGTGGCGAAATTTACACGATATGAACGTGTATAGGAAATGTGAATGCAATCCGTCAAAATTCGTGAGAAGGCAGGTTTCAACTACTGACGGATAGACGTTGCTCCAACCTGTTCATGATTAAGCACTGTTGTGCACAATTGCACAAAATGCGTGATATTTCTTCATTTCTGTCATTCTTTGCAAAATGTAGACACTCATATGACACTGTTTGTTCGAAATATTTGGACATGTTTCGCATCGGCGCAATTTAATCAATTCCATCACATTTCGTATTAAATCATTTCTGCACCGAGATGCATCTGAAAGCAATCAGACGGTACAGCTACACAGGTGATTCTTACCTGGTCGCAGGCGCCTTTCATGGTGCATGTACCCCGTATATGACAAACAGAATCTTCCACATAACAATACTTGACAGGCGGCTTTCTCCTTTGTTTTATTTGTTGTAAGTTTTACAAACAGACTGGCGGTTTAAGCAAACTGTGTATACCAATTACCGATTTTTGCGGCGTCTCATCTTGATCTGCATTTCCATATTTGGGACTCTTGACAAATGACCTCAAACTACATAGCTTAATAAATCGCTCGGGCAGCTGATGACAAAAACTTTACACTACCGTCATGAGTTTCTGCCACTTTCATCTTTGAATTTCGCGAAAAACATGCATAGTTGCTGTTACGCTGTTTCTCGTATGTCAGATGTTTCAATTAAAATCATCAAAATGCGAGATAAAGTAGATCACGATGAGACAGCTCCGAATGAGAGGGCTCATCTTGGCATACTCTTCATAGGCATCTGTATAAAAACCATGTATTACATGCGGGTACTTTGTATTCATTCCGCTTCGTTATTATTGTTTACGCCTACGGGCGTAGACAATCTCAAGGATGACTTTTGCTCTGGAAGCATTTTAGAAAAGGTCATAACTAGGTGAATGTCATTTTCTATTAGCATCTCATCCGTGTTATTGTCTACACTTATAGGTGTAGACTACCTGTGGTTTACATTTGCTCCAGAAGCAGTAAAGAAAAGACCACTATTGACTGAATGCTATATTCTATTGACTGATCAGCATGGCTATTTGTTATAATGATTAAAAACCGGGATTGACCGGAACACTTCCGGAACTTTATCACACCCTCTGACGATGTTGACTTCCCTTCGATGATACAGTACATCTTTTTAGTTTGTTTTCACTAAAAGAAGGCAGATGCATCTGTTCTACTGATTTTTTGTTTCCTTAGAACGAGGGGTTATCATAGTAAAAGATTGGTAGTTTTGTTTATATAGGAAACTAGAGTCAACTTTTGGAACCTTTGACTTTAGTATTTACTGGCACACTTATACAGAATACACACGAGCAGCTTTGTCATTTGATATTCCAATCTTATGACTACTCAAATTAATGTGTGCTTAGCGTAGACTCGAGCTTTATGTCAAAGCTAATTCTTGTATCCCATAAATATGCCAATTAGAATCCCGTGGTGTAGAGGATAAGCTACTCGCCTTACAAACCAGGGGTCGTTGGATCGATTCCTGGCTTCACCTGACTTTCGGGCGAGTCTTTAAACTGAGATCCCGTCTCGGTTTTGACCTTGTTGTTGGTGGGGACGTAAACTCAAACGCACCCGCCTATCGGGGCTTGAAGTAATAGATGGGCTGCTTCCACGCAGACCTAAAACTGACCACACATGAGTACTGGTAAACCATTTAGAAGGACTAAGCCTGCCCAGCAAAGTGGTGTTAGTCAAACCGTCCAATGCATATAAGCCTTTTGGTTTCATTGGGCGACAGGGCTTGAGATGTCATTTCATCTCAATTTCGGATAAACTCAGTCAAACAAAATTTGAAGCAGCGTCTCAAAAATGACCTAAATAGTGTTGACGGGGAAGTTTAACCTCAATTCAAACAAACAAATATCCTGGCAATATTTAATTTTGGACACCTGTTTAGCCATTCATTCTTTTCTGCTGACGGGGGTGGGATGAGGGAAACAAACTATTCTTCTATGTTTTAACCCGGATATGACAATGGAATCTTCCACCAAGTTAGTTTGGAGTGGTCATTTCCAATTATAAGGGTGTCAGGTTTATTTGTTTTGGTGGCAGATTTTACAAAAATTGAATGCTCTTTTAGCAAACAGTGTAGGCCCAGATCAAATGCCGTCTTCTGTGACGTCTGATCTGGGTCTGTACTGTTTGCTAATTTCCCAGAAAAATGGCCACTATGCATATATGGGTTAATTATATTGTCATTCTTTCATGTGCGTCATTCTTTCCCGGAATTTTTCTATCATTTCACATGCCCATAGTTGTTTTTGCGGGATTACGCTATTAATAGACCAAAGTAAGTTTACAAATCTTGCCTATTTGATCGTAAAAGTAACTAACATTATGAAATCACAGATTTATGACACCTAATAAAAAGTGACACGTCATGTTAAGAAGTCCGTGTTACGAACACCCCTCTAAACCCCAATTTATAAAGATAAAACTGGGGTTTAAGCCTTTAAGGGGTATACATTATTTTTCTTATTTTTGCTCCAAGACATAGGTTTTTGGTACTCGTTAGAACCGCCTAAATGAGGTACAGTATTTATAAGAAAAATGTCACGAATTTTCCTCAGAAAAGTAGCCATTTTGGAGATGGGAAAAATACACTATGTAACACGGGTGTGGTATCGTAATGAGGTCATATGCGCTATTTAAAGTCATGTGCATATGACTCACATGCGGTATTAAGACATGCCGTCCTGTTGGTGTCTTTTGACGAAAGGCGAAATCGATTCTTGGGCATTGCCTTAACTTCTATATTGAGAATACCCTCTTTGGTCGAGGTACACTGTCGAGGTTCACTGTGGTAAGGCTCCAGTGTATGGATTAATCTTCAAATAAACGGAAACAGAAATGTATTTTACAGTATATTTTTCATTTTTCCACGCTTGTGGTTTTTACGTCAGTGGTAACCATAACTTTGCCGTCTGCATTGCGTGGTATCTGTGCGGGTCGTCATTGGTATCCTTATTCGAACACCCTCATCATGAATTTCACATCTGTAATTCTAAATTCCTGCTGTTTGCTAATTCTAAGAACGTATGGCAGGTACTCAATGCATAAGTATTGTATGTTATCCGAGAAACAGTGAAAATTATGTACAAATTATTGCTGTAAAACTAAAAAAACTGTCGACTTGCAACAAACATCTATATTTCCCCCGACTAAAAAAGGTTATAATTCGTCACTGACAGAAGAATTTACGTCCGCAGTTCGTGGAAAGTATTCCGAGACACTACGAAATGGATACCTATAAACATCTGTGGGCATCTATTTAATATATGCCCGTAACATGCGATTTTATTAAACTCACCACGATTGTTTTTTTTGTTTTTTCAGTCGGCGTTTTTGGTATCCGTCTGCGTTCCAGGTAGTCGAATACCCCGTGTGATTACGTACCACCCCTTTTTACAATGTTACTCAAGAGCTTTAACCTATGCTGCCCGTATGGTCGTGACATGTCCAAAGTTTAAGACGAATATTTCAATGTGCGATGTCTAAATATTCATCTCAGAATTACGACAAAATGTGCGAACATCGCAGATCTTTCACATTTGATGAAACAGGATTTTTGTCGTAAGAACTTCGTACGATCTTTTTAAGACGAAAATGCGTCGCAAATGCTTTGATGAAACTGGCCCCTGGCCCCTGGACTCTAAGGGATTTCTGATTAGTGTATTGATATGAGCAAACAGTGAACAATTAGATTCTGGCGAGACTGCTCGCTACCTGCCGTCTTATCTGGATTTACAAGGTTTGCATAGGTATAGTCCAACAAGGAATTCCTTACCGGACAGTCGCCACATCGGAAGCGGCAATAGACTGTACACCTAAAAATCCCTAGCGGCATATAAACATCCGTTGCTGTTGGTAACTTTCTGTCGGGTATGAAAGCAACGCAATGTGCGATTAGACTGCGGTTTTCGGCATCGGAGGAAGAAATGGATGTACTTTATTCAAATAATTCTCATAACTTCTGATAGTGGTGCATTTTTGTTGTAAACCTCATTTTGTACGGCTCAATCAGTGATTTTGCTGCCTCTGTCGCCCTTTCAACACGATGAATCCAGGTCAATATATTCGAAATTAAGGTCAACCGGCTACATACACCACAATGAAATCGTTAAACACATGTAGTCTTTGACATCTGATAGCTGCTAGCGTCTAAATATTTGGATTTTGTAAATCATGACCACTTGAAATGCACCAGTCACATTCAAATGACTGTACGACTAGCGGCAACTGTACCACATCACTAGCGCCACAAGTGCAAAAGAAAACTGTCCGAATAGCGACGATAATTTATTTTACATGTGTCACAAATAAAAGTCGATGAAGTTCGTATGAATACACCAACTTACGTTTAAAGCAAAAGGCACTGTTTCTCTGTTAATTGGTCATCTGGTGACGCTCACTGTAGTTGCCAGATTTTTTTTAATATCAAGTACAAATATAGGATTTTCTTTTCCTGTATGTGTGTGTTTGTTAGTGTGCTTGAACATTTGTTATTTAGCGGTAATGAAGGGGTGGATGGGTGAGGCAAAGGTGACGTGTGTCTTGCGTCACTGGGGCGTCCAACTGATATTGGTTTACAGTTGACAAGGCCTGTTGTCCTTGCAGCAGGTTAGGGTAGAAGGGAAATGTTGTCGTTTCTTCTGTTTCTACACGCCCATTCATTTTCCATTTTCTCCTCTGTCCTTAACTTGAATTTCATCTCATCTACTATCTCCTCTATCTCTTTTCTCCCTTTCTGCGAGAAGTCAGAAAATGTACTATATAAAAAGCAGAGCAATGGTACGAGCACGCTTTGGTAATCTAGTTTTGCATGCCATACGTGTAAATTTTGTAACGGCACTACATGGCCTAGTGGGTAAAAGCATAAGGTCTCTCACTGCTGTGGTTCGATCCTCGCACAGGACACATGTGAGACGCCAAGTTCCGCAACGGAAAGTCAGGTAGTTTTTTTCTTCGGCTACTTGCACGGCTTGGCATTGAAGACCTGGACCTCATCCTAAAAGAGAGAGGGCTCCACTGGTATGGACATGTGGAACGCTCCAACGGTGCAGTAAAGACTGCCTGTCACACACAGGCAGACGGAAGGCGTGAGCCTGGGTGGCCCGCGATGACCTGGAAGCAGCAGACAGAGAGAGATCGCAGAGAGTGGAAGCTCTCTGCTATCGACCCTCATGATAGACATAACTGGAGATCTGGTGTGAGATCTGCTATGCGTGCAGCAAACCAGTTCCATGGAAGGGGGCGCATTTATGTAAATTTGGACCCTGTACCTGCACGTTAATCAAAACTCCGATGATGATGATGATGATGACGACTCCTTTTCCGCCCACCTCTGATTAACGATTTGCTTGAAATATTGAGATTATCTTGAAACGTTCGTAAAACAAAACCAAAATGCGCGCGTGCGTGCGTGTGTGTGTGTATATTTACGTCCCATCAACACGCACCTAAGGTCATATAGACATTGGACCTTGGCTTAAAGACTCGTCCAATAGTGTGGAGAGGCTTGTAATGACACTCCGGGCACCTTGTTGACAAGAATAGGAGGTTTAAAACTACACCACGCGGGCTTTATATTTTGCGTGTGTTGTTGTTTTTGTTCCCGAAGTCCATCTGCAACTCTACTGATCGATCAGTAAAGTGAAGGGTATTTGTTAGCAAAAATAAAACGCATCAGTGTAACAAGGTCTTGTTTGTTTGTTTGAATCGAGGTTTCAAGTCGGCGTCAACACTATTGAGGTCATTTTAGAGACGTTACTTGCAATTTCATGGGACTTTTACATTGAGATAAAATGATATCTCAAAACCCTGTCACCCAAACAAACTAAAAGGGTTTAAATGTAGGGACGGTCCGACTTGCACCACTATGCCTGGGTAGGCTTCGACCCTCTAAGCGGTTTGCCAGTACTTATGTGTGATCGGTTTAAGCTCTGCGTGGAAGCATCGTGAAGCGCAATCTATTTCTCCAAGCCTCGATGGGCGAAGGCCCGAGGAAAGAGGGGTTTCCTACGGTGAATACATCAGTGGCATTGTCTTTGCTCAAAAACACAGATTGTGGGTACTCGTTAGAACCGCCTCAAAAAGGCTGTTCTAACGAGCACCCACAATCTGTAATGCATGTGTAGACTTAAATAACAAGAGGACCAAGCTAGCTTGGTCCTGTATCGCTCACCTGAGCTAACAGATTCAAAGTTTAAGGAAGTGCCAACCTTTACTGAAGGCTTTGTAGGAGGACATGGTGATGACAGGGTAAGCATTTTCTGAAAATCAAGTAGAATGTAACTCTATGATAAACAGGCTGACCTCACCAGTTTTCAAACTCATTCAAGCTTTTATTCCTGACTTGCTAAGAAGATCCGATCTAAACTGAAGTGGCTATGGTGATGACAAGTTCAAAAACAAGTTTTCAAACTCCTCCAAGCTTTCTGCCTGACTTCCTTGTTTGTAAGTTTCATCAAGATCCGTTCAAAACTAAAGGGGCAGCAGTGATGACAAAATGTCGAAAATAGGCATTTTCAGCAATCAAAGGCACGTCACTCTATTATAAATGTGCCGACTTGGCCGGTATTCCAACTCACCTGAGGTTTTATTCCCAGCCACCTTACATGTAAGTTTCAGAAAGATCCAATAAGACTTGGCCAGTATTCAAACTCATCCAAGATTTTATTCCCAGCCACCCTACATATAAGTTTCAGAAAGATCCGATCAAAACTGAAGGGGCTACGGTGATGACAAGGTCAAAATTTGGCATTTTTAGCAATCAAAGGGATGTTACTCTAAAATAAATGAGCCGACTTGGCCAGTTTTCGAACTCATCCGAGGTTTCATCCCCAGCCACCTTACATATAAGTTTCAGAAAAATCTGATCAAAACTGAAGGGGCTACGGTAATGACAAGGTCAAAAATCAACATTTTCAGCCATCAAAGGGAACGAACTCTACGATAAATGGGCTGACTTGGCCTGTTTTCGAACTCATCCAAGATTTTATCCCCAGCCACCTTACATATAAGTTTCAGAAAGATCCGATCAAAACTGAAGGGGCTATGGTGATGACAAGGTCAAAAATCGGCATTTTCAGCAATCAAAGGGACGTAACTCTATGATAAATGGGCCAACTTGGCCGGTATTCCAACTCATCCTAGGTTTTATCTCCATTCACCTTACATATAGGTTTCAGAAAGATTAGATCAAAACTGCAGCTTCGGTGATGACAAGGTAAAGAATCGACATTTTCAGCCATCAAAGGGACATAACTATATAGTAAATGGGGCAACTTGACCGGTTTTCGAACACATCCGAGGTTTTAACCCCAGCCACCTTACATATAGTTTCAGAAAGATCCGATCAAAACTGAAGGGGCTACAGTGATGACAAGGTCAAAAAACAACATTTTCAGCAATCAAAGGGACCTTACTCTATGATAAATAGGCCACCTTTGCTGGTATGCGAACTCATCCGAGGTTTTATACCCAGCCACCTTGCATATAAGTTTCAGGAAGTTCCGATCAAAACTGAAAGGGCTACGGTGATGACAAGGTCAAAAATCGGCATTTTCAGCAATCAAAGGGACGTTACTCTGTAATAAATGGACCAACTTTGCTGGTTTCGAACTCATCCGAGATTTTATCCTCAGCCACTTTACATATAAGTTTCAGAAAGATTCGATCAAAACTGAAAGGGCTACAGTGATGACAAGGTCAAAAATCAGCATTTTCAGCAATCAAAGGGTCGTTACTCTATGATAAATGGGCCGACTAAGTCAGTTTTCGAACTCATCCGAGATTTTATCCCCAGCCACCTTACATATAAGTTTCAGAAAGATCCGATCAAAACTGAAGGGGCTACGGTGATGACAAGGTCGAAAATCGGCATTTTCAGCAATCAAAGGGACGTAACTCTATGATAAATCGGTGGACTTGGCCGGTTTTCGAACTCATCCGAGGTTTTATCCCCAGCCACACTACATATAAGTTTCAAAAAGATCCGATCAAAACTGAAGGGGCTACGGTGATGACAAGTTCGAAAATTGGTATTTTCAGCAATCAAAGGGACGTAACTCTATGATAATTGGGCCGACTTAGCCGGTTTTCGAACTCATCCGAGTTTTTATCCCCAGTCACCTTACATATAAGTTTCAGAAAGATCCGATCAAAACTGAAGGCGCTACGGTGATGACAAGGTCAAAAATCGGCATTTTCAGCAATCAAAGGGACGTTACTCTGTGATAAATGGACCAACTTTGCTGGTTTTCGAACTCATCCGAGATTTTATCCTAAGACACTTTACATATAAATTTCAGAAAGATTCGATCAAAACTGAAAGGGCTACAGTGATGACAAGGTCAAAAATCAGCATTTTCAGCAATCAAAGGGACGTTACTCTACGATAAATAGGCCGACTTGGTCAGTTTTCGAACTCATCCGAGATTTTATCCCCAGCCACCTTACATATAAGTTTCAGAAAGATCCGATCAAAACTGAAGGGGCTACGGTGATGACAAGGTCGAAAATTGGTATTTTCAGCAATCAAAGGGACGTAACTCTATGATAATTGGGCCGACTTGGTCGGTTTTCGAACTCATCCTAGTTTTTATCCCCAGTCACCTTACATATAAGTTTCAGAAAGATCCGATCAAAACTGGAGGCGCTACGGTGATGACAAGCATTTTCCCATAGTAAGTCTATGGGACCTTGTGGTTACCATAGGAACCAAAGTTTTAGAGCGATTTCGAAAAAAAGTTTATGTCATCAATGCCCCACCAGAGGCATGCTACAGATGAGAAATGATTGAGATCAGCCTGCAGGATACAGAGATATAGCTGCTCAAAAGTGTGGACGGACGACGGACGACGGACGGACGACGGACGACGGACGACGGAGGACCCACTATACTATAAGCTCCCCTGGAGCCTTCGGCCCAGGTGAGCTAAAAATGTTACTTTTGGAGTTAAGACAGATGCCATTTTAGCACACGAGTGTGAGTGAAAACTTCTGTACCTGACTCTAATGCAGCAACGCCACATGTGGTTTAATTGAGTGTATATTTGAAATAATGGCGGTTGCGACATTTCCAAGTCAGCCCATCAGCCTCAACACTATTTAGATGTTGTTGTTTTTGTAGTGGGGGTTTGGGGTGGGGGTTACGGCCATTTCATTATTAAATGAACTCATATCGAGCCGATCGTTAATCAGAGGTGGGCGAAAACTGGAGTACCCGGATAAAAACCACCTGACCTTCCGTTGCAGAACTTGGCTTCTCACGTGTGCATTACTCGAGACAGCGGCAAGAGACCTAATGATTAAGAGTCAGTGCTCTTATCATCTAGGTCACGGAGGTCCGTTGGCGTAAACATTAGATGCAACAACAAGTATAAGCTTTCACAAGAAGAAAAAACGGCCCATAACAAGTAAAAGCTTTCACACAAAGACATAAAAAGGGGCCCACGAGCAAAACTCTCGTTCAGAATTGCTACCACATTTGTACAAGCCCATTTTTGCTGTCATTTTTATACAGGATAATAAGAAATATACATAAATTTACAAACTCTAGACAACAACGGACCACTGCCTATCCAAAAAAAGTTCACCAGGAGCCTTCGGCTCTGGTGAGCTGAAAACTTGCCTCGCCTTTTGTAAAATGTTTGGGTTAATCTTCATTTAGTCTTCTATAACGTGTAGGAAAGTTCAAGTCTACTTAACTTCTCCAATAGTTTTCAAGCAGTCCATTTGATAAGCTTTCGTTGCACATATGATCTGAATGGGGTGATGATCTTAAGTAAATATTGTGCACGAATTGTCCTTTAAAGTGTTTCAATCAGCTATTGATTCTAACTGTACAGCCGTTTCAGAAACGCAAGTAAAACAAAAGCCACTAATTTGCTGTTGAATATCCTTTGGTCATGTAAACTTTCGGGAAGCAACGTCTCCAAAATGACCTATACAGTGTTGAAGGGGACGTTAAACCTCAAATCAAACAAAAACTTTAGTTTATACTAATTTATTTTACTTCGATTGCGATGAAAGCTTCAAGCTTATTGAATCGCTCTCGAACACTCATTCCGGGTGTTTTCACGCGCGCGCGAGAGGCAGTGGTTTTTACACCACTGCTACCCATTTACACCTGGGTGGAGTGTGGCAGTGTCATTACGTGTCTTTCCCATGGTGTCACCTCAAAACAAAAACTTTCGGTCATATACTACGGACATGACACTACATCCTGTCACATATCACACATTCATGCAAGTAAAACTTCAATAACTTGAACTCGGATGACCTGTTTACCATTGCTAGTACAAACTTGTTCATGAACACCTAGAGATTTCTTTCATAGCTCCAAGTATCCATATATCCAGTATGGTTTGAGCGGTTCTCCGATTTTTAATTTGAAAAAAGACGTGTAGTCTGTAACTTAAGAACCGCTAAATAAGGCAATTCTAATGTTCTAATGAGTACACACTACCTTCCTTTATGCCGGCCTCGGTGGCTCAGTCGGATACGCGTCTGAATGGTGATCAGGAGGACGCGGGCTCGATACCTGCCGGGGTCGGCAACATTATTTCGTGGAGATGGATCACGAAATCTTTTCTACGGTCATTCTCTGCCATCCGCTGATTCAAAAAGGGTAGTTGTCAGTTTCTGGCGAAAGAATGTGCACTCTCCTGTTAAATCGCCTGCGTTTTAGCCTGCCCAGGAAAAGTGTGGATAGGTAAACTGGCTGGCTCAAACATGACCCAACTAGTGTTGACTGGGCCGTTAACTCCAAAACAAACAAACAAGCAAACAAACAAACAAACAAAAAACCTTCCTTTATTGAAGAAGATTGTAAAAAATATCTGAGTCATCCCCTAAAAAGCCTCATGGCCTGGCGCTATGATAAACGATCAATATTTCGTATATCCTCTCTCTCGAACAAAGTATCAGAGTCCTGAAGGTGATTGAGTATTGAAGTTTGACTGTACAGAGAACTCTACCCATTGGAAACATATATAAGAGATTCGGAGAGGCACATTTTGAGGTAGTCTAGATGACCAAGACTCGGATTTGCCTGAATCTGCATTGTCGGATATGTAAAAGACTCTGATCAGACTTTCAGGAACACCCACGGATTTGCCAGCATCTGCATACATGTAGTTGAATGGGACTGTTTGCATGGCGTAAACTGCTGACTTAAAAGACTCTGATCAGACTTCCAGAAATATTCCAGATTGCTAAGAATCGGATTGTTGTCATTCACACAGTCACAATTAAGTAAATTACTTGCAGCTAAATAATAAAATAAAAGAATTGTTATTTATTATTCCTGGCATACATTAGGAATTCTGTTATATTAGTATAAACTAAGGACACTTACAAGTCTGTGATAGATCGGAGTGACTTCATTTGTCAGACAGAATACCTTGTCAAGCCAATGCATCTTTGGGCCTTGATTCCTTTAACTACTAATTGAATACAAAAAATGGTAACCTATTATTGCCAAAATGGTACTCTATATTTGTTTTGATTTTGGTTTCAGGATGTCTGTTTCATATTAAAAACTTCCACTTTAGCAGAATAGGTTATGTAATTCATTCAGACCAGAAATACTAAATGTCAGACAAATGGCTACCAGACTGTATACTTTATGATGCAACAATGAACCCAAAGTAACCTAGAAGCTTTCCTGCGAGTGTTCTGACTCTCCATGTGACAAGTTATCCTGGTATCAATGCTAATGGCTATGCTATTCTTGTCACTGTGACCACAGAGTGCTGTGTATAGCGGGTTATCTGTAAACCCTGGACTAGGCATATGTGCTGGAACACTGACAAGCAAACTACATCAGGACACTGCAGGAAGCGGACATACGATCTGGGTCTACAATACTGGCTTAAGGGGCATGGGAACAACTAGCAGATTTTTCCGCAATTTTTCATAAGGAAACAAATTTCAGGACCCTCTGTTCACTTTTCTATAAACTCTGTCTCACGGAAAAATGCGCTCAGCTCTTAAAGGAAAGAATTTGCTCCTGAGGAGGAGCAAATTCTTTCCTTTAAAAGTTGACCACTATTGACATGGGAGACAAAATACTTTTGCAGGAGTTGCCTCCCCTGAAGTTGTGTGTTCATTCCACTTAAAGTTCAAGAATTCAATGAACAGCCTATGCACCCACCAGTGCTGTCAGCTCTTTAATTAATTGTGAGATACCAGATGCCAAGTTTAATTATATTAAATTGCAAGCATGTTGACATTAAAAGTGCACAAAAAAAAAAAAAAAAAAAAATAGAAAATAAAAGAAATTGATGAATCTTCTGGCTTCAAGTGGCCTTAAAACTGCTTGAACGGGTCAGCTCACTTAATTTAGCACATGGGCCATAAGATATTATATTATGTTTATTTAATTGTTATTATTTTTATTATTGTTTATGTCTCACAACCGCAGCCCGCGGCCCGCAGCCCGCAACCCGCAGCCCGCACTTTAGTCACTTTGTAAATGTTCGAGGTTTCATGCAGGTATTCTAATGTTTGACGTTTCATTCCGATATTCTATTTAGAAGTCTATCTCTAGACCCAAACCATTTTTAATGACAGATTCTATCTGTCATCTCTAGCTATCCTGCGTGTTGTAAAGTAGTTCCGGCTTTCTTACGACTTTCTTCCGGCTTTGACCGCCAAAGAAATATGAGTCCGCACAAAAATATAGTCCGGTTAGGCGCAGTTATCAAAATTGTACATCCTATAATCGCAATACAAACTTTTGAAGCAGACGACTTGACGATTTATCTTACCTTTCAGAGAATATATTCAGCACTTCATATGAATCAGCTGCATCATGCGAGACTGTATACCTAGATCAATGCGGCATCTGCTTAGACGTCCGCTCAGGTTTTACACTGTTTTCTAACAGTGCTGTCAACATTTAATCCTTAAAGACCAGCCGGTCAGCTGCATACCAGAATATTAATTGGTTTTCCGACATTCGAGGTCAAGTCTAGGTCAGTTACAACTAGGTGTATATCAGACTTTGCGAGAAAGGCTGTCCCTTTCAACCCTGGAATATGGTACAGATACCTATGCAAACAGTGTAGGTCCTGTGATATAATTCCAGGTGCCATATTTAGCAGAATGGACGAGCCCAACTTCAGTGATGGAAGAGTACACTCCAGAAACTCAAGGCAGTGAATAAATCAAAGCACTGACAACACTCATGCCGATTGTCTCTATATGCAGGCTGGTCATGAACGAGGATTTGGACTGATCCGTTTAAACTTAACGGAAACGGAAGTTTAGTAACTGATGCAAAGCATGTAGAACAAGATCAGCACCGTGTTCTGTGGCGTTTGATCTTAGTCTACATTGTTTGCCAGATCGAACATTTTTTCAAGTGCAGATTTTACAGATAACACTTACATGTAACCAAGACTGACAAACGACCCGGCTATGTTCGGATTGATTGTTTGGCATTCGACCCGAAGTTACTAATAAAAAAAGCGATTCAGAGCTAACGTCTACGTGACTATCACTGACTTCTCAGAATAACCTTTTTTCTTGCAGAAAATAGCCGCAGTGAGATCAGGGTATTCCATAAGACTGAAGAGGGTCATCCTGGAATCATAGGGTGAGCTTGGCAAACAGGGTAGACCAAGTTCGGACGCTGCAGAACGCGCTTCTTATCAAAATCTTCACTATTTGTTTGGAATTTCAGAGTTAAATTAAACAGTTTAATCTCAGCCCAGGACTTTTACCCCGACCTACATCCCACCAACACTTTCGGTGCTTTGATTTTGAAACCAAACGATTGCATGATTACAACACGCTTAGGCACCATGCCCTTAAGCTAAAAAGGTTAAATCAATCAACCGTGACGTATGGTTACCAGCCCGGCCACGATCCTGTGTTTTGTATTGTTTGATTTGAGGTTTAACGTCCCCGTCAACACTGTATAGGTCATTTTGGTTCCAATTTCGTGGGACTTTTACCCGACACTGAGATGAAATGACATCTCAAGCCCTGCCGCCCAATCATAACCAATAGGGTTTATATGCATGGACGGTCCGACTCGCACCTCTTTTTGCCTGGGCAGGCTTAGATCCTCTAAGCAGATTACCAGTACTCGTGTGCGGGTCGGTTCAGCTCTGCGTGGAAGCATCATGCAGGCCATCTGTTTCTTTAAGCCCCGATGGGCGGGGGCCAACGATCCTGTGTACCACCTTCACACCAGCACTGATAGAAACCACATGTTTAGGATCAAACTTTTGATGTGTGATGTAAGGTCGTGCCTAGAAAAGAAGAAATTGCATTTTGTTCTCAAAAAGCATCAAGTGAGAACGTATTGCAACATTTTTCATTAAACCCTGGACAGTTAGAGGGAGTGAGTGAGTGTTTGAGCTTTACGTCCCACCAACAGCTAAGGTGATACGGAGACGATACCACGGTTTAAAGACACATCCGAAAGTCTGGAGAAGTCTGGGATCGATCCTGCGATCCCTGGTTTACAAGACAAGTAGCATAACCACTACACCACGGAGGCTTCTAATGGACAGCTAGAAGCTGGTCGGAAAGCGGATGGCGTTGACTCTGATTTTGGGTGCCACATGTGTGTGATCTATTTGTCTGTTGGAGCGACATCTTACTATCAAAAGAAGACGCTAGTGGACGTCGGCGTAGCGGAAGACCGACGTCAGTACGTCAAGATCGATTCATCCGACAGACGCATATGCGAAGCAGATTTCCGCCGGCATCTGCTACACTGTACCTGTAGATAAACAAAGGGTTTCAACTACCGACTTATAAGCAATGGCACTGTTCGTCGCAATTATGCGATGCCCTTTTGAGAGCTAGACGTCCCTGTCGTGACCAACATTAAGACGTCGACACAGTACGGAACACTTACGCTGGTGCATGAAATACGTACATGTATATTGGCGTCTAAACGACTCGCGTGATATGCGTTTCAGTGACACATTGCACTTCAGCGTGAATCACGCCGATTGTCGTTTCGGGATGTTTCGACACATAGGTGTAAGGTATGCCGAGGCGACGCGTGCGTAATAGAGCATGACATATCGGATGGAATAAGCGAAATGGTATGTCGAGCTATTGTAGCTAGCGACATTAAGAACATTCAAGATCATGACTGAGATGTTAACTGAACAACGAGACGTTACATCAATCAAGTGCGTCGGCCTCACGTGGTTCCATTTATTTGTTTACGCTCAGAATCCGGGATATATAATCCAGCAGGATTACGCGCGGGTTTATAGTGGTGTTCTTACTCAAAAATGTCTTCAAGCCAATGGAATTTATGTACTGGACTTACCAGCCTTTCTCCTCCGATTTCTTTGTGAAAAATAGAGTATATTTTAGGGGGAGGTATCCACAACCGACCAGACAAAAATGTTACTAATTGCCAGTAGTATTGTTAAAACTTGAATTTTAATGTTTGGTTTTGAAAACGTAAACAGTTTCTTTCCAAAATTTGAAACAACGAATGGCATTTCATGATACCACCGATGTATAGACATCTGCAAACATATCATACAATGGAATTTGCAGAACTACTTTTCTAAATTTTAAGATTTTTTAGAAAGGTCGTCTGTAAATTTTCACAGTGTTTTGATTTTCTCATAGAATCTGTCATTTCAGTGCCTTTGGCGCTTTGATTTCTTCGGATGTTTGAAGGGCAGGAAACTGAAGAAACCGGATCGACAGTGGTGGTTCTTGTGCAAATATATGCACATTGAAACTTCTAAAGGTCCGCATTTATTGGCGGTTTCGTTCAGCTTGTCTATATAATATTATATCAAAACCCATAAACCCACTGTTTCAAATGCCAACCATGGGCCTTCATGACATAGTGGGTTAGAGAGCTGTCTCTGAATCATATCGTCTCTCACTGCTGTGGGTTCGAACCTCGTGCGGGTCACATTTGAGACTCCAAATTCTGCAACCGATTGTCAGGTCCTCTTTTCCTGGTTAGCTGGGTTTCACCCACCTCTAATTAATGTGGGATGAAAATAAGTGAACTTTTCTTAATAGGGGCCTTACCTTATAAAGTAGTAGTAGAAGTAGTAGTAGTAGTAGTAGTAGTAGTAGTAGTAGTAGTAGTAGTAGTAGCAAGAAGAAGAACCGTCACAAAGATAAAAGTATAAAAGTGGCGAAATTTACACGATATGAACGTGTATAGGAAATGTGAATGCAATCCGTCAAAATTCGTGAGAAGGCAGGTTTCAACTACTGACGGATAGACGTTGCTCCAACCTGTTCATGATTAAGCACTGTTGTGCACAATTGCACAAAATGCGTGATATTTCTTCATTTCTGTCATTCTTTGCAAAATGTAGACACTCATATGACACTGTTTGTTCGAAATATTTGGACATGTTTCGCATCGGCGCAATTTAATCAATTCCATCACATTTCGTATTAAATCATTTCTGCACCGAGATGCATCTGAAAGCAATCAGACGGTACAGCTACACAGGTGATTCTTACCTGGTCGCAGGCGCCTTTCATGGTGCATGTACCCCGTATATGACAAACAGAATCTTCCACATAACAATACTTGACAGGCGGCTTTCTCCTTTGTTTTATTTGTTGTAAGTTTTACAAATAGACTGGCGGTTTAAGCAAACTGTGTATACCAATTACCGATTTTTGCGGCGTCTCATCTTGATCTGCATTTCCATATTTGGGACTCTTGACAAATGACCTCAAACTACATAGCTTAATAAATCGCTCGGGCAGCTGATGACAAAAACTTTACACTACCGTCATGAGTTTCTGCCACTTTCATCTTTGAATTTCGCGAAAAACATGCATAATTGCTGTTACGCTGTTTCTCGTATGTCAGATGTTTCAATTAAAATCATCAAAATGCGAGATAAAGTAGATCACGATGAGACAGCTCCGAATGAGAGGGCTCATCTTGGCATACTCTTCATAGGCATCTGTATAAAAACCATGTATTACATGCGGGTACTTTGTATTCATTCCGCTTCGTTATTATTGTTTACGCCTACGGGCGTAGACAATCTCAAGGATGACTTTTGCTCTGGAAGCATTTTAGAAAAGGTCATAACTAGGTGAATGTCATTTTCTATTAGCATCTCATCCGTGTTATTGTCTACACTTATAGGTGTAGACTACCTGTGGTTTACATTTGCTCCAGAAGCAGTAAAGAAAAGACCACTATTGACTGAATGCTATATTCTATTGACTGATCAGCATGGCTATTTGTTATAATGATTAAAAACCGGGATTGACCGGAACACTTCCGGAAGTTTATCACACCCTCTGACGATGTTGACTTCCCTTCGATGATACAGTACATCTTTTTAGTTTGTTTTCACTAAAAGAAGGCAGATGCATCTGTTCTACTGATTTTTTGTTTCCTTAGAACGAGGGGTTATCATAGTAAAAGATTGGTAGTTTTGTTTATATAGGAAACTAGAGTCAACTTTTGGAACCTTTGACTTTAGTATTTACTGGCACACTTATACAGAATACACACGAGCAGCTTTGTCATTTGATATTCCAATCTTATGACTACTCAAATTAATGTGTGCTTAGCGTAGACTCGAGCTTTATGTCAAAGCTAATTCTTGTATCCCATAAATATGCCAATTAGAATCCCGTGGTGTAGAGGATAAGCTACTCGCCTTACAAACCAGGGGTCGTTGGATCGATTCCTGGCTTCACCTGACTTTCGGGCGAGTCTTTAAACTGAGATCCCGTCTCGGTTTTGACCTTGTTGTTGGTGGGGACGTAAACTCAAACGCACCCGCCTATCGGGGCTTGAAGTAATAGATGGGCTGCTTCCACGCAGACCTAAAACTGACCACACATGAGTACTGGTAAACCATTTAGAAGGACTAAGCCTGCCCAGCAAAGTGGTGTTAGTCAAACCGTCCAATGCATATAAGCCTTTTGGTTTCATTGGGCGACAGGGCTTGAGATGTCATTTCATCTCAATTTCGGATAAACTCAGTCAAACAAAATTTGAAGCAGCGTCTCAAAAATGACCTAAATAGTGTTGACGGGGAAGTTTAACCTCAATTCAAACAAACAAATATCCTGGCAATATTTAATTTTGGACACCTGTTTAGCCATTCATTCTTTTCTGCTGAAGGGGGTGGGATGAGGGAAACAAACTATTCTTCTATGTTTTAACCCGGATATGACAATGGAATCTTCCACCAAGTTAGTTTGGAGTGGTCATTTCCAATTATAAGGGTGTCAGGTTTATTTGTTTTGGTGGCAGATTTTACAAAAATTGAATGCTCTTTTAGCAAACAGTGTAGGCCCAGATCAAATGCCGTCTTCTGTGACGTCTGATCTGGGTCTGTACTGTTTGCTAATTTCCCAGAAAAATGGCCACTATGCATATATGGGTTAATTATATTGTCATTCTTTCATGTGCGACATTCTTTCCCGGAATTTTTCTATAAATTTCACATGCCCATAGTTGTTTTTGCGGGATTACGCTATTAATAGACCAAAGGAAGTTTACAAATCTTGCCTATTTGATCGTAAAAGTAACTAACATTATGAAATCACAGATTTATGACACCTAATAAAAAGTGACACGTCATGTTAAGAAGTCCGTGTTACGAACACCCCTCTAAACCCCAATTTATAAAGATAAAACTGGGGTTTAAGCCTTTAAGGGGTATACATTATTTTTCTTATTTTTGCTCCAAGACATAGGTTTTTGGTACTCGTTAGAACCGCCTAAATGAGGTACAGTATTTATAAGAAAAATGTCACGAATTTTCCTCAGAAAAGTAGCCATTTTGGAGATGGGAAAAATACACTATGTAACACGGGTGTGGTATCGTAATGAGGTCATATGCGCTATTTAAAGTCATGTGCATATGACTCACATGCGGTATTAAGACATGCCGTCCTGTTGGTGTCTTTTGACGAAAGGCGAAATCGATTCTTGGGCATTGCCTTAACTTCTATATTGAGAATACCCTCTTTGGTCGAGGTACACTGTCGAGGTTCACTGTGGTAAGGCTCCAGTGTATGGATTAATCTTCAAATAAACGGAAACAGAAATGTATTTTACAGTATATTTTTCATTTTTCCACGCTTGTGGTTTTTACGTCAGTGGTAACCATAACTTTGCCGTCTGCATTGCGTGGTATCTGTGCGGGTCGTCATTGGTATCCTTATTCGAACACCCTCATCATGAATTTCACATCTGTAATTCTAAAATCCTGCTGTTTGCTAATTCTAAGAACGTATGGCAGGTACTCAATGCATAAGTATTTTATGTTATCCGAGAAACAGTGAAAATTATGTACAAATTATTGCTGTAAAACTAAAAAAACTGTCGACTTGCAACAAACATCTATATTTCCCCCGACTAAAAAAGGTTATAATTCGTCACTGACAGAAGAATTTACGTCCGCAGTTCGTGGAAAGTATTCCGAGACACTACGAAATGGATACCTATAAACATCTGTGGGCATCTATTTAATATATGCCCGTAACATGCGATTTTATTCAACTCACCACGATTGTTTTTTTGTTTTTTTCAGTCGGCGTTTTTGGTATCCGTCTGCGTTCCAGGTAGTCAAATACCCCGTGTGATTACGTACCACCCTTTTTTACAATGTTACTCAAGAGCTTTAACCTATGCTGCCCGTATGGTCGTGACATGTCCAAAGTTTAAGACGAAAATTTCAATGTGCGATGTCTAAATATTCATCTCAGAATTACGACAAAATGTGCGAACATCGCAGATCTTTCACATTTGATGAAACAGGATTTTTGTCGTAAGAACTTCGTACGATCTTTTTAAGACGAAAATGCGTCGCAAATGCTTTGATGAAACTGGCCCCTGGCCCCTGGACTCTAAGGGATTTCTGATTAGTGTATTGATATGAGCAAACAGTGAACAATTAGATTCTGGCGAGACTGCTCGCTACCTGCCGTCTTATCTGGATTTACAAGGTTTGCATAGGTATAGTCCAACAAGGAATTCCTTACCGGACAGTCGCCACATCGGAAGCGGCATTAGACTGTACACCTAAAAATCCCTAGCGGCATATAAACAACCGTTGCTGTTGGTTACTTTCTGTCGGGTATGAAAGCAACGCAATGTGCGATTAGACTGCGGTTTTCGGCATCGGAGGAAGAAATGGATGTACTTTATTCAAATAATTCTCATAACTTCTGATAGTGGTGCATTTTTGTTGTAAACCTCATTTTGTACGGCTCAATCAGTGATTTTGCTGCCTCTGTCGCCCGTCAACACGATGAATCCAGGTCAATATATTCGAAATTAAGGTCAACCGGCTACATACACCACAATGAAATCGTTAAACACATGTAGTCTTTGACATCTGATAGCTGCTAGCGTCTAAATATTTGGATTTTGTAAATCATGACCACTTGAAATGCACCAGTCACATTCAAATGACTGTACGACTAGCGGCAACTGTACCACATCACTAGCGCCACAAGTGCAAAAGAAAACTGTCCGAATAGCGACGATAATTTATTTTACATGTGTCACAAATAAAAGTCGATGAAGTTCGTATGAATACACCAACTTACGTTTAAAGCAAAAGGCACTGTTTCTCTGTTAATTGGTCATCTGGTGACGCTCACTGTAGTTGCAAGATTTTTTTTAATATCAAGTACAAATATAGGATTTTCTTTTCCTGTATGTGTGTGTTTGTTAGTGTGCTTGAACATTTGTTATTTAGCGGTAATGAAGGGGTGGATGGGTGAGGCAAAGGTGACGTGTGTCTTGCGTCACTGGGGCGTCCAACTGATATTGGTTTACAGTTGACAAGGCCTGTTGTCCTTGCAGCAGGTTAGGGTAGAAGGGAAATGTTGTCGTTTCTTCTGTTTCTACACGCCCATTCATTTCCCATTTTCTCCTCTGTCCTTAACTTGAATTTCATCTCATCTACTATCTCCTCTATCTCTTTTCTCCCTTTCTGCGAGAAGTCAGAAAATGTACTATATAAAAAGCAGAGCAATGGTACGAGCACGCTTTGGTAATCTAGTTTTGCATGCCATACGTGTAAATTTTGTAACGGCACTACATGGCCTAGTGGGTAAAAGCATAAGGTCTCTCACTGCTGTGGTTCGATCCTCGCACAGGACACATGTGAGACGCCAAGTTCCGCAACGGAAAGTCAGGTAGTTTTTTTCTTCGGCTACTTGCACGGCTTGGCATTGAAGACCTGGACCTCATCCTAAAAGAGAGAGGGCTCCACTGGTATGGACATGTGGAACGCTCCAACGGTGCATTAAAGACTGCCTGTCACACACAGGCAGACGGAAGGCGTGAGCCTGGGTGGCCCGCAATGACCTGGAAGCAGCAGACAGAGAGAGATCGCAGAGAGTGGAAGCTCTCTGCTATCGACCCTCATGATAGACATACCTGGAGATCTGGTGTGAGATCTGCTATGCGTGCAGCAAACCAGTTCCATGGAAGGGGGCGCATTTATGTAAATTTGGACCCTGTACCTGCACGTTAATCAAAACTCCGATGATGATGATGATGATGACGACTCCTTTTCCGCCCACCTCTGATTAACGATTTGCTTGAAATATTGAGATTATCTTGAAACGTTCGTAAAACAAAACCAAAATGCGCGCGTGCGTGCGTGTGTGTGTGTATATTTACGTCCCATCAACACGCACCTAAGGTCATATAGACATTGGACCTTGGCTTAAAGACTCGTCCAATAGTGTGGAGAGGCTTGTAATGACACTCCGGGCACCTTGTTGACAAGAATAGGAGGTTTAAAACTACACCACGCGGGCTTTATATTTTGCGTGTGTTGTTGTTTTTGTTCCCGAAGTCCATCTGCAACTCTACTGATCGATCAGTAAAGTGAAGGGTATTTGTTAGCAAAAATAAAACGCATCAGTGTAACAAGGTCTTGTTTGTTTGTTTGAATCGAGGTTTCAAGTCGGCGTCAACACTATTGAGGTCATTTTAGAGACGTTACTTGCAATTTCATGGGACTTTTACATTGAGATAAAATGATATCTCAAAACCCTGTCACCCAAACAAACTAAAAGGGTTTAAATGTAGGGACGGTCCGACTTGCACCACTATGCCTGGGTAGGCTTCGACCCTCTAAGCGGTTTGCCAGTACTTATGTGTGATCGGTTTAAGCTCTGCGTGGAAGCATCATGCAGCGCAATCTATTTCTCCAAGCCTCGGTGGGCGAAGGCCCGAGGAAAGAGGGGTTTCCTACGGTGAATACACCAGTGGCATTGTCTTTGCTCAAAAACACAGATTGTGGGTACTCGTTAGAACCGATTCAAAAAGGCTGTTCTAACGAGCACCCACAATCTGTAATGCATGTGTAGACTTAAATAAAAATGTTACTTTTGGAGTTAAGACAGATGCCATTTTAGCACACGAGTGTGAGTGAAAACTTCTGTACCTGACTCTAATGCAGCAACGCCACATGTGGTTTAATTGAGTGTATATTTGAAATAATGGCGGTTGCGACATTTCCAAGTCAGCCCATCAGCCTCAACACTATTTAGATGTTGTTGTTTTTGTAGTGGGGGTTTGGGGTGGGGGTTACGGCCTTTCATTATTAAATGAACTCATATCGAGCCGATCGTTAATCAGAGGTGGGCGGAAACTGGAGTACCCGGATAAAAACCACCTGACCTTCCGTTGCAGAACTTGGCTTCTCACGTGTGCATTAGTCGAGACAGCGGCAAGAGACCTAATGATTAAGAGTCAGCGCTCTTATCATCTAGGTCACGGAGGTCCGTTGGCGTAAACATTAGATGCAACAACAAGTATAAGCTTTCACAAGAAGAAAAAACGGCCCATAACAAGTAAAAGCTTTCACACAAAGACATAAAAAGGGGCCCACGAGCAAAACTCTCGTTCAGAATTGCTACCACATTTGTACAAGCCCATTTTTGCTGTCATTTTTATACAGGATAATAAGAAATATACATAAATTTACAAACTCTAGACAACAACGGACCACTGCCTATCCAAAAAAAGTTCACCAGGAGCCTTCGGCTCTGGTGAGCTGAAAACTTGCCTCGCCTTTTGCAAAATGTTTGGGTTAATCTTCAATTAGTCTTCTATAACGTGTAGGAAAGTTCAAGTCTACTTAACTTCTCCAATAGTTTTCAAGCAGTCCATTTGATAAGCTTTCGTTGCACATATGATCTGAATGGGGTGATGATCTTAAGTAAATATTGTGCACGAATTGTCCTTTAAAGTGTTTCAATCAGCTATTGATTCTAACTGTACAGCCGTTTCAGAAACGCAAGTAAAACAAAAGCCACTAATTTGCTGTTGAATATCCTTTGGTCATGTAAACTTTCGGGAAGCAACGTCTCCAAAATGACCTATACAGTGTTGAAGGGGACGTTAAACCTCAAATCAAACAAAAACTTTAGTTTATACTAATTTATTTTAGTTCGATTGCGATGAAAGCTTCAAGCTTATGGAATCGCTCTCGAACACTCATTCCGGGTGTTTTCACGCGCGCGCGAGAGGCAGTGGTTTTTACACCACTGCTACCCATTTACACCTGGGTGGAGTGTGGCAGTGTCATTACGTGTCTTTCCCAAGGACACACCTCAAAACAAAAACTTTCGGTCATATACTACGGACATGACACTACATCCTGTCACATATCACACATTCATGCAAGTAAAACTTCAATAACTTGAACTCGGATGACCTGTTTACCATTGCTAGTACAAACTTGTTCATGAACACCTAGAGATTTCTTTCATAGCTCAAAGTATCCATATATCCAGTATGGTTTGAGCGGTTCTCCGATTTTTAATTTGAAAACAAGACGTGTAGTCTGTAACTTAAGAACCGCTAAATAAGGCAATTCTAATGTTCTAATGAGTACACACTACCTTCCTTTATGCCGGCCTCGGTGGCTCAGTCGGATACGCGTCTGAATGGTGATCAGGAGGACGCGGGCTCGATACCTGCCGGGGTCGGCAACATTATTTCGTGGAGATGGATCACGAAATCTTTTCTACGGTCATTCTCTGCCATCCGCTGATTCAAGAAGGGTAGTTGTCAGTTTCTGGCGAAAGAATGTGCACTCTCCTGTTAAATCGCCTGCGTTTTAGCCTGCCCAGGAAAAGTGTGGATAGGTAAACTGGCTGGCTCAAAAATGACCCAACTAGTGTTGACTGGGCCGTTAACTCCAATACAAACAAACAAGCAAACAAACAAACAAACAAAGAACCTTCCTTTATTGAAGAAGATTGTAAAAAATATCTGAGTCATCCCCTAAAAAGCCGCATGGCCTGGCGCTATGATAAACGATCAATATTTCGTATATCCTCTCTCTCGAACAAAGTATCAGAGTCCTGAAGGTGATTGAGTATTGAAGTTTGACTGTACAGAGAACTCTACCCATTGGAAACATATATAAGAGATTCGGAGAGGCACATTTTGAGGTAGTCTAGATGACCAAGACTCGGATTTGCCTGAATCTGCATTGTCGGATATGTAAAAGACTCTGATCAGACTTTCAGGAACACCCACGGATTTGCCAGCATCTGCATACATGTAGTTGAATGGGACTGTTTGCATGGCGTAAACTGCTGACTTAAAAGACTCTGATCAGACTTCCAGAAATATTCCAGATTGCTAAGAATCGGATTGTTGTCATTCACACAGTCAGATAGGAATATTTGCAGGTTGTATAATGCTGACTTCTAAGACTGATCAGACGTCCAGGAGAAGTCTAGATTGATAAGAATTGGTTTTTGTTTGTTTGTTTGATTATTTCGAGGTTTAACGTCCCCGCCAACACTATTTAAGTCATTTTGGAGACGGTGCTTCCAATTTTGTAGGACTTCTACCCGATATTGAGTTGAAATGACATCCCAATCCCTGCCGTCCAATCAAACCAATAAAGTTTATATGCATGGACGGGCCGGCTCGCACCACTTTGCCTCAGCAGGCTCAGACCTTCTAAGTGGCTTACCAGTACTCATATGTGCGGTCGATTTCAGCTCTGGGTGGTTAGCCCCTGCCCTTCGGGGCTTGAAAAAAATAGATGGGCTGCACGCAGAGCTGAAACCAACCCGCACACGAGTACTGGTAAACCGCTTAGAGTACCTAAGCCTGCCCAGGCAATGCGGTGCGAGTCGGCCCGCCCATGCTTATAAACCCTATTGGTTTCATTGGGCGGCAGGGCTTGAGATGTCATTTCATCTCAATGTTGGGTAAAAGTCCCACAAAATTGGAAGCAACGTCTACAAAATGGCATTTACAGTGTTGATGGTGACGTTACACTTGTAATCAAACAAATCAGCTCTGGGTGGAAGCATCATGCTGCCCAATCTATTTCTTCAAGCCCAGGTGGGCGGGGCCCATGTTAAGAATTGGATTTGCTGACATTCGCACAGTCGGATAGAAGTGTTTGAATGCCCTATGCTGGCTTAAAGAATCTGAGCAGACTTCCAGGAAGAGATTAGATTGCTAGGAACTGGATTCGCCAGCATTTGCTCAATCGGATAAGAATGTTTAAAGGACTTTTAATGATAGCTTTAAGACTGATCAGACTTCCAGGAATAGTCTAGATTGCCAAGAATGGGATTTGCCTGCGTCTGCATGTTCGATAAGGATTATTTGTAGCATGTATAATGCTTACTAAATGCTTATATCTATGGGGTGCCGTTTTACTATAGGCGAACCTCGGTATTTCAAACTTGCATATCTCGATAGAACCACTTATGTCGAAGTGATCTCCCATTCCCGAGCATTTTCCCTACATATTTATTGCATTTCGACCCCGTTTGTGTCGAACTCGGTTAACATGAAGACTCTGTTATTTCGAAGAGATTTTCTATTCCCCAAAAGCAGTTTGCCATAATATTTACTACCGCTTGTGTCGAAGTCAAAATTTTTGGCCGAAAATTTGAACCGGCGCCATTAAAATGTGTTGCCAATCACCAACGCAACGGTCACGTAAATTCCTAAGTTTGACAGTACATGTAAAAGTCTTAAAATGAGTGGATAAATGAAAGGAATTTTAAATCGAAGAAATTTACCTTTCATTGATCGATCAATATCCTTTAACTTAGAACAGATTAATCCATTATTGCAAACAATGTCCGATTAATTAGTGTAATTGATGCCGACACACTGATAAGCTGTTGTGTAGACTAATTGACCTCGATTGTTTTGTGTATACGTCATAGGTGAATAGAATAGAATAGGTGTGTTCGATTCGAACCTTCGAGCAATTAGCGGCGCCTTTGATATTTATTTAACTGAGCACTGTTAAGCGCCGTCCTTTGGGGAGAGGGGTTATAAACAGTCTTTAATTTGTTTGGCAACTGTCTCAAAATTAGTGTCATAAATGAGTAACTCATACAGAAGATATTTAATGCGATTTTATCGCATGCTCAATATCATTCGTGATAAAACCTTTATGATGTCTACGCTTTCTAATGCCGAGCAATCTAATGAAGGACCCGGGTCTGGCCCTGGGGGGATAGTTAGATCGGTGAACTTAACTCCTGTTGCTGAGCAATCCAGCCAAGGACCCGTCTCCGGGGGGATAACTGGATCAGCAAGGAAAGGGGTGAAGCGAAAATTAGACAACAATTCGCTGGAGCTGAAATACGAAGTGCTAATGGAGGTTTAGAAGGGGCTTCGATCCAAGAAACAGATCGCCGACCACTATGGACTGGCCCAGAGCACCTTATCTACGTGGTTGAAGAATGCTGACAACATAAAGAATGCCTTCCTGAATGGTGAATTCAGCGCCAAACGCAAGAAGCTGCATGCCGCCGGGTATCCCGAGGTGGAGGAGGCTCTTCTGAAATGGTTTAAGGTTGCACGTGATCATGACGTGCCCATTTCTGGCCCTGTTATGATGGAAAAGGCCGGAGAGCTCGCTGAAAAGTTAGGGGTTCCCAAAGGGGAATTTAATCCGTATTTATAGATATCCATAATTATTTATGGATATCCATAATTCGAATAATGCCTATCCATAATTCGAATAATGGATATCCATTATTATTGATGGATATCCATAATTCGTATTATGGATATCCATAATTCGAATAAAGGATATCCATAAATCGAACTGAATAAATGATATCCATAAATCGAATAATGGATATCCGTTATTCGATTTATTGATATCCATAAATCGTATTATGGATATCCATTATTCAGCTGATTTATGGATATCCATAAAACGAATTATGGATATCCATAAATCGAATTATGGATATCCATAAATTGATTTATGGATATCATTAATTTTGATTTAATTATGGATATCCATAAATCGAATTATTGACATCCTTAATTCGAATTATGGATATCCATTATTCGGTGGTTTATGGATATCCAAAAATCGAATTATGGATATCCATAATTCAACTCTGCAAATGAACCTAATGAATAATGACTGCTCCCTTTGCAAAAAAAAAAAAAAAAAACTCTACCATTCGCGCCAGGTTTCCGATTTAGGTGTGTAATAAAAGCCGGGATGGAGGTGGACTGAGTAATGTAGGGTAGGCTTAGTGGTGACCTATGGTGTAGAAGAGATATGTTTTGTTTGATTTGAGGTTTAACGTCCCCGTCAATACTATTTAGGCATTTTGGAGACGTTGCATCCAATAATGTCGGGCATTAAGCCTTCATTGAGATGAAATGACATCTCAATCCCGCCGGCTTCGGTAGCTCAGTCGGATGCGCGTCTGACTGGTGATCAGGAGGACGCGGGTTCGATACCTGCCAGGGTCGGCAACATTCCTTCGTGGAGATCGATCATGAAATATTTTCTACGGTCATTCTCTCCCTTTCGCTGATTCAAGAAGGGCAGTTCTCAGTTTCTGGCGAAAGAATGTGCACTGTACTAGTTAACTGCTTACGTATAAGCCTGTCCCGAAAAAGTGTGGATAGGTAAACTGACGGGCTCAAAAATGAGATAAATTAGTGTTGACTGGGCAGTTAAACGCAAATAAAAACAAACAAACATCTCTATCCCTGTCGCACCCTTGACTCGCAGGACTTTGTTTGGACAGGCTTAGACCTTCTAAACGGTTTACTAGTACTCTCAGCTCATGCAGCCACATCTATTTCTCCAAGCCCACATGGACGGGGGCCAGGAGGTATATCTGAATCTGCCATACATCTCAAGTAGAGTATTATATGGATATATATTAATACTATATACAGTGAAATTCTTCTATTAAGACCACCTAAAATTAAGACTAATTCTGCTTTAAAAAGCTTATGTAGAAGGGTGCAGTTATTATTTCTTTGTGAATTCTGCACACATTGTCCTCTGGTCAGGGACCACATTTGGAACTGTTCAAAAGCGGTCTTTATACAGGAATTTTACTGTATAACGACCATGTGCATTTTTCTCGAGAAAGCATGCACGGATTGCCTGTTTGGGTCATTCTATTCTTACGTCCGACTTTCAATGTCCTTAGGTGCGCAGTCCTCATAGAGGTTATTCCAGAGAGACAGGATGCGTTGGCCGGAATTTCCAGATCTTACGGCTGGTTCCGATATTTAACTGCACATGTGGCGGGCGTTTAGCGTATGGCGTCAGTTGCTTTGGAAGCCTTACGGACTGAAAAGGCTGCACGGCATAGAGGTTCCTTTGACTGCATGACCATCATCCTCCTGAAGATTTTTACATTAAACAATCAAGTGTCTTAGGGAGAAATCATTTAACCAAAAGCTTTGGCGGTGATTTATGGATATCCATAATTCGAATTATGGATATCCATAAATCGATCTGAATTATGGATGTCCATAAATCGAATTATGGATATCCATAAATCGAATTATGGATATTCATAAATCAATCTGAATTAATGATATCCATAAATCAAATTATGGATATCCATAATTCGAATTATGGATATCCATTATTCGGTTGATTTATGGATATCCATAAATCGAATTATGGATATCCATAATTCGATTTATGGATATCTATAAATACGGATTAAACAGTAAAACGGCGCCCCATATATATCAGACTTCCAGGGACACCCTCGATTGCCGGCAGTTGCATGCTTTGATTAGAGTGTTTGTGGCACACGTAATGCTGACCAGCCTTCGTCTGAATACCAACGAACAGAGAGAGAGAGAGAGAGATAGAGGGAGAGAGAGAGAGAGAGCGAGAGAGAGCACGAGTTAATCCGGAAGATACACATCCATATTATACGACCTTTATATGTACACAATTTCTCCGTGCGTTACAGTGTACATAAATCACGTGCAGTCTATGCAGTTGATAATGTGTTTTCGTGCCAGTCGGGATATCTTACTTCTAGGCGACTATTCCAGGTAATGATTTTTTCTATTTATCCAGAGAGAGAGAGAGAGACAGAGAGAGAGAGAGAGAGGCAGACAGACAGACAGAAGGTAAGAAAGAGATGCAAATATACACGCCATTAAGATAAAGAAAACGAAAGTTCAAGAAGGAAGAGAATGTCTTTATATTAATAATGAAGTAAAATCGTTAATAACTTGTTTGACGTGATAAAATTATACCTTACATTTTTGTAACAACAACAACAATAATGTGATTTCAATCGGCATCCATGTATACAAGATTTTCGCAAATAACGCGCACACAATGTCGCATCAACGTCAATACAACGTCATGACATTGAATCTGACATTGAATCTACGCCCAAAGGTAAGCCCCCGCCCATAGGGGCTTGAAGAAATATATGGGCTGCATGATGCTTCCACGCAGAGCTGAATCCGGCCCGCACACTAGTACTGGTAAACCGCTTAGAGGATCTAAGCCTGTCCAGGAACCGCGGTGCGAGGCGGACCGTCCATGCTAATAAACCCTATTGGTTTCATTGAGCGACAGGGCTTGAGATGTCATTTCATCTCAATGTCGGGCAAAAGTCCCACAAAATTGGAAGCAACGTCTCAAAAATGACCTTTAAAGTGTTGAAGGGGACGTTAAACCTCAAATCAAACAAACAAAACAAACAAACGCCCAAAGGTCATGTGCTCAGTACGATTGTGTCATGTTGTCATCGCTGTTCACATTACAAACAACGGGAGAATATTTGTATACATTACGAAAACACGCCTATTCAAATTAACAGAAAAAAAATTACCACCAAAAAATGAAAATTTTCAGATAAGAATTATGTTGGTTTCCATATTTCTGCTCGAAATAATAGATTATGGGTACTCGTAAGAACCTAACGAGTACCCACAATCTATGCTTTTGAGCAGAAATAAAATAAAAAAAAAAAAAAAAAAAAAATGTACATTCCTGCAAACCCCAGTTTTAGTATATAAAAGTGGGGTTTAGAGGGAACAGAATTATATAGGAGCGTTTTCGTGATGTCGTCAGGTTTGAACAGATTTGAAAATTTATAGCACTTAAGAGCGCCACAACTCGGCTACATCTGTACATTTATGTACATACAGTATATACATATGCGACTGTTGTCTTGGTAAAAAATCCATGGGTTATAATGCACATAATCCGCGCACACGATGGGTGGGACGGGAAGGAACGCGACCTGGCTTGACATAACCTACTTGTTGTATTTTGTTTGTTTGATTTGAGGTTTAACGTCCCCGTCAACACTGTAAAGGTCATTTTGGAGACGTTGTTTCCATTTTTTTTTTGGACTTTTACCCGACACTGAGATGAAATGACATCTCGACGTCAGCCTCGATAGCGCAGTGGTTAACGCGTTCGACTTATGATCGAGAGGTTGTGCGTTCGAACCGGCCACCGGTATCGAGGTGTGTCCTTGGGCAAGACACGTAATGACACTGCTCCACTCCACCCAGGTGTAAATGGGTAGCAGTGGTGTAGAAGCCATTGCCTCTTTCTCGCGCGCGTGAAAACAACCGGAATGAGTGTTCGAGAGCGATTCAATAAGCTTGAAGCTTTCATCGCAATCGAACTAAAATAAATTAGTATAAACTAAATGACATCTCAAGCCCTGTCGCCCAATGAAACCAATAGGGTTTCTAAACATGGACGGTCTGCCTCGCACCACGGTGCCTGGACAGGCTTAGATCCTCTAAGCGGTTTACCAGTACTAGTGTGCGGGCCGGATTCAGCTCTGCGTGGAAGCATCATGCAGCCCATATTATTTCTTCAAGCCCCTACGGGCGGGGGCTTTCTACTTGTTGTAGAAAACATTTTGGATATCGAAATACTTCCCTGTTAACCCCACTTTATTTATTCAGACAATTTGATTTTACGAGGGTTCTATACATTATATTCATTATTTTGCTTAAAATAATAGCCCATCGGGGCTTGGGGTAATACATTAGGTTGCATGATGGTTCCACACAGAGCTGAAACCGACCGCACATGAGTACTGGTAAACCGATTAGAGGTCTTAGACTGCCCAAGCAAAGTAGTGCGAATCGGACCGTCCATGCACATAAACCCCATTGGTTTCATTGGCCGGCAGGGATTGAGATGTCATTTTATTTCAATGTTTGGTAAAAGTCCCACAAAATTGGAAGGCACGTCTCCTAAATGACCAAAATAGTGATGACGGGGACCTTAAAGCTCAAATCAAACAAACAAAAGTATAGTTTGTGTGTGTGTGTGTGTGTGTGTGTGTGTGTGTGTGTGTGTGTGTGTGTGTGTGTGTGTGTGTGAATTCGGGTTTAACGTCGCTTTCAACAATTTTTCAGTCATATCATGACGGTGTCTGGTTGTGACAGGGAGCTCAATGCTCACTTTTATAGTGCTGCCTCACTGAAGTATCATGTCCCAGACACATTACATGATACCACACCCAGTCAAATTATCCTGACCTTGGGACGACCAGTCCTAGCTCTACCCCGTAAATCTGAGTGCCAAGCGAGGAGCAGCTAGTACCATTTTTAACGATTTTGGTATTTCGCGGCTCAGGATCGAACCCGTGACCTCTTGTTCCCCGGAGCGGACACTCTACCAACTGAGCTATCGGGACCGGTGTAGCTTGTGGCTACGAGACGCTTCTGGGTTATCTGGAATCGGACACTTTTCAATGAAAATGGTAACGTGCTGAAATTTGCTTTTCGTCACCATAAATTGATGATTCTTTTGAAATGTGTATGAGCATTAGTTTCACCCGAGCGGCCTAGATTAAAATCCACAGGCGGGGATTTTTTTTCTTTTCTAGCTATGCTTCTTTCCTTTGTTACGGCTTTCATGTCGTCTTACATGAAATGATGTGTGTGTGGGGGGGGGGGGGTATACATAAAACAGACCCTCCGGATCACAGTCGAGACATTATATTACACGCTCAGCGATGTTGGACACAATGTCTGACGGAATTCACATGTCATCTTTTCTATGGACATGTTCTCCCTTCCACTGATTCAAGTTTAGTTTCTGGTTTAAACTTGTGAATAAGCCAACCGAGACAAAGTGTGGACGGCGGTTCAATAAGACCTAGGCCGTTAGTCTACAAACAAACTAACACATCACTGTCTATAATGTTCTTCCCGTCAGACCATGTTTCCACTATGTACGTGTATCAGTAATCTGCATAAAAGTGCTATTATTGCAAAAGTAGTAAAAATAATTAAATAAAAAGTGAAATAAAGAACAAATGCTCTCCTTTGCTACTTAGTCCTCATTTTCTAATATCTCATATTCCTTTAAGCTTGGTATGTCACGTTTTTACTTGGATTCTGCTTTTTCGTAAAAACAATGAAACAATCGCCGCTAGTCGTACAGCATATTTTTACGAGCTTGCCGCTAGTCGTACAGTCATTCGAATGTGACTGGTGCATTTCAAGTGGTCATCATTTACAAAATCTAAAAATTAAGATGCTAGCAGCTATCAGATATCAAAGAATATATGTGGTTAAAGGATTCCATTGTGGTGTAAGTAGCCGGCTGACCTTAGTTTCGAATATATTGACATGGATTCATCGTGTTGACGGGCGACAGAGGCAGGAAAATCACTGATTGAGCCGTACCAGATTAGGTCTGCACAAAAAATGCAGCACTATGAGAAGTAATGAGAATCATACGAATAAGTACGCCCATTTCTTCCCTCGATGCCGAAAACCGTTGCTTTCATACCCGACAGAAAGTAACCAACAGCAACGGTTGTTTATATGCCGCTAGTGATTTTTAGGTGAACAGTCTAATGCCGCTTCCGATGTGGCGACTGTCCGCTTATACACAGTGATAAATAGTTTACTGGAATATTCATATGTAATGGTTTTTGGAGCGTAGCTGTTCCAGCGTAGCTCCAGTGAGATGAGAAGTATTTCTGCACTACTTTTGGTGTTACTGCATATGACCCAATCACCATTGAAAACATAGTACCCCGTGTTAACATAGTAGATTATTACGCCATGCGGTATCTTCTTATAGACTGCTTCACAAGACCACCTATTTCAAACGGAATAGATGGTTTTGTTTGATTTGAAGTTTAATGTCCCCGTCAACACTGTAAAGGTCATTTTGGAGACGTTGCTTCAAATTTTGTGGGACTTTTACCCGACATTGAGATGAAATGACATCTCAAGCCCTGTCGCCCAATGAAACCAATAGGGTTTATTAGCATGGACGGTTCGCCTCGCACCGTGGTTTCTGGACAGGCTTACCGGCCCCGATAGCTCAGTTGGTAGAGTGTCCGCTCCGGGGAACGGGAGGTCTGGGGTTCGATCCCGGGCCGCGACATACCAAAGTCGTTAAAAATGGTACTAGCTGCTCCTCGCTTGGCACTCAGGTTTACGGGGAAGAGCTAGGACTGGTCGATCCAGTGTCAGGATAATGTGACTGGGTGTGGTATCATGTAATGTGTCTGGGACATGATACTTCAGTGAGGCAGCACTATAAACGTGAGCATTGAGCTCCCTGTCGCAACCAGACACCGTCGTGATATGACTGAAAAATTGTTGAAAGCGACGTTAAACCCGAATTCACACACACTGGACAGGCTTAGATCCTCTAAGCGGTTTACCAGTACTAGTGTGCGGGCCGGATTCAGCTCTGCGTGGAAGCATCATGCAGCCCATATATTTCTTCAAGCCCCTCTGGGCGGGGGCCGTCGGAACGGAATAGATGAATATTTTCAATAGATGAACTGTGTAGCAGTCTAATCTTTTTATAGTTCAGTTCATATAACCCAGTTTACAGCCCATTTGTACCATAAAAGCCCAAACCTGGCAACTTGCAAACAGGACAAACCCAGATCAGATACCACAGAACGCGGAGTCTCATTATGACCTGCACTGCATACTTACAAAAAGGTTCAGTAAATTTTGCCAAATATTTCGTGGAAGCCACAACCTCACATCCCTGATTTTAAAATGAACTCATTGCATAATGATATAAGGTGTTGAGGATTCCATTCGTTTAAAATGGGTTAAAAGTACGCAGTGTGGGTCGATAATGTATTACCAAAATAAGACAGTTGGAATGAGGTTGGACAGGTGCACGTCAAGGTTCATATTGTAAGCAGTTAATTTTGCAGTTAAGACACAGATGAGACGCCACTTATTGTAGCGTCTGATCTGGGCCGGCTATGTTTGTCCCTAAAAGGCTGCTAGACATGTACTCAGAGTATGGGCTAATGTGTGTGTGTGTGTGGGGGGGGGGGGGGGGGCAATGTTACTTTGTTACTTTTTAAAGCGACCTGTCTGCGTCCTAGGCATGTGACCATAAATAAAGCAAATTATCAGTTCAGACGCAAGTCAGGAGATTGATCGTGAAACCTGTTCCACGGTGATTCTATCCCTTTCGCTGATTCAAGAAGGGCAGTTGTTGGTTTCCAGTTAAAGACTGTGCACTGTACTATATTGACAATAATCTAACCAAAGAAATTGCCTTAATGCCAGATCATTCCATAAATGGCCTCGTTGAGGCAATTTATTTTTATATAGTAATAATGGAGTATAATGTCTAAGTCTCTTCAAATATTCCTATGGATTGATATTGACAATAACTAACCCAAGAAACTGTCGTATGCAAGATCACTTCATAAATGGCCTCACCGATGCAAGATATATTTAGAAACATGTTAACAGAGTATAATGTTCAAACCTCTCTGAATATTCCGATCGTTTTTGGCATTCTAATTGATATTGACAATACCTAACCCATGAGGCTGTTTTATGCAAGATTACTTTTTGAATGGCCTCGCCGAGGCAAAATAATATAAAAATGAATACGGAGTATAACATCTAAACCCGGCTTTGATCATTTTCAGCATACAGGTTGATATTGACAATACCTAACCCGCAAAATTGCCTTATGCCAAATTACTTTACAAACGGCCTCGCCTAGGCAAACTGAAAAATCATTTCGAAGTGTAACTTCTAATCTACTTGGAATATTTTGACAACTGTTAGCATACAAATAGATAATGTACAGATCTAACCAACGAGATTCCTGAATGCCCAGTTTCTTTATTTTAGCCTCGGCAAGGTAAAAAATTCACCCACTGACACGGTCGTATAACTTTCAAACCGACGGGTATATTTTTATAATGTTTTGCATGCAGATGTAAATTGACAAGATTAAGCTAATGATATTGTCTAATGCCAGATAGCTTTATAAACAGCCTCACCGAGGTAATTTTTAAAGACTGATTACGGATGTATAACTTATAAACTGCTGGGAAAATTATGCTAATTTTCGACACAAGAAGATAAACATCATCAAGACGTAACCAAGGAGAATGTCTAATGCAAGATAAATAACCTCCCCAAGGTAATTTTTCAAAAACTGATTACATAAAATAACTCTAAAGTCGCCAAACAATTTCGCAAGCCGCATTTATTGCACGAACTATAGCTCAGCAGAAATCTTCAAGTAAACTGTAGAACTGCATGGTTGCTGTATTGCTCAAAAACATTGATTGTGGGTACTTGATGAAACTGCCTCGTCAAGGCGGTTCAATCAAATCCCCGCAATCAATGTTTTGAGCAGAGATAAGAAAATGTCACAATTTTGTATCTTAAAATTTCCATTTTTTTTTTTTTTTGCCAAAAAATTGACAATGTATTTGTACAGGCGTGTTTTCGTGATGGTTGTTGCGGGGCCTACACCTTAGCGTGAGTTAATTTCAATATAGGTCTTGCTTTAACACGACTTCTGGCCCAGAATAGCTTCAAACAGCTATGTTCATTGGATCAATATGAGCCTGAATTAAAATATCAATCAGACGCTAAATCAAATTATCAAAGCTACGCTCCATCAGCACTTTCAGTGCTTTGATTACTTGAAACCTAGGAGTAAGATTATTGGAAAGGACCTTTCCACAGTGTTTATGTGAAATTTGAAGCGTTTTCGCTCCAGTGCAGACTTCTCGCTACAATTTGCTAATTGCAATCACATTCGACGTGAAGAAACAATGTGAACCAGAGTAGGGTAAAAGGGGGGGGGGGTTTCAATCTAGTCCTCAGGACTAGATTCCACCCTCTGACGTCATATCCGTCGGCCATCTTGAATCACGTGACATCCGGTCGGCCATCTTAGATGACGTATTTCCGACCGCCATCTTGAACCGTCGTCACGTCCTGTCGGCCATCTTGGATGACGTCATAACGCGCCACTTTTATCGCGGTCGAACTTATTGGGGGGAAAAAACGCGCCATTTTTTTTTCGCGCGCTTTCGTGTGCTATATTGTCCATGCACCTTCTAAGCGCAACTTCGGTCATTACCCCTTATGATCCCCTGTCTGGGGTTTAAGCATTGGGCGGGGAGGGGGGTGGTTAGGGGACCTTTTTTCGAGCCCTAGAGCGATACTGTATTAACTCCTATGACTGTCGGATACTATAGCCGTGTTGATTGTTTTAACACCATCGCCTCTAGAGGAGTTTGGGCTTGTTGTCCTTCGCCTCCTTAATACATCAATTACACGATTCAATAGTATCTGATTTCACATTGAAATGCCCCATCCTATTATACTTTTTTTTTCATTGATAAGTTAACTAAGTACAAAGGTGTAGTAAATTATGTGACCTTGTAAAATTGTGAATTATTATAAAATGTGTATAGGCGACTTTTGTCAATACTTAAAATACACAAGTGAAAGTATTTTATATTATTATAAAATGTGTATAGGCGACTTTTGTCAATACTTAAAATACACAATACTTAAAATACTTAAAATACACAAGTGAAAGTATTGAGCAGACGATATTCTGTCACTTGGGCACTGGGGATTCTGTTCAACAATTGCACATATAACAAATTTTTTAAAAAGTTAAAATAACACAAAATGACTGTTCAAGAAGAAATTAAGGAGGCAAGGACGAACATAGAATATTGACCAGATATCGGAAAGAAATATCAAATAAGACGTAACATTGCTTTTTTTCTTTATTGGGTTTTCCAAAAAAATAGGAAAAAAAAAAACACACCATAGTACATGTACATATTTGACAATAAAAAAGTGACATATTTTATGTCGAGTCCAGGTTCACAGGTTCATTTTACACATTCTGTACAATTGTCCAAGGTGTTCGGCTTCTTTGTTTTTCATCGTTTCTATCACAGCTGTGTCTTCCGGCGTAAAACCATCGAATCCACGTTTTCTGCCTTCGCGTAATAACTCATCCTTAGCTCTCAATGCGATCGCTTCCGATGGACTCACTAAGTTGACTTTTAATCTGTCACTTCCTCTACCTTCCTGTGAATTGTTATTTTCCGCTGTTTTTCCTTGTTTTTCGGATTTTCTATCATAATCCCTGGTGTGTGATACTTCTGGCGGGTCGTATTCTTTTAAGATTCTGTCAAACAAACATTTGCGTTTGTTGACGGCAGATTTCCAAGCTTCCTCGGTGTCGTAATCGTCGTAAAGTTTCAAATCGGATACCGTATGTTTAACCGTTAGGTAAGTACGATCTTTTTTCATGGCTTCAAACCACAACATTTCGTTGACAAAAACGTTCGCCAGCACTTTTCTGTACGTGGGTAACATAATATCATACACTTTCTTCCTAGCTGCCTCTTGGTCTTTCCCTTTGTCCAGCATGTACTTGGCGACTCTTTCATTAAACTCTGACTGACAACGCTCAAACACCTCCTCAATCAATAAACGCCAAGCGTCATCTGAATCTGCTTCTTTTCTGTCTTCTATTGTCTCCTCCTCCTCCTCCTCCTCCTCCGCCTCCATTTCCTCCTCCTCATCCGTGTAATCCTGTAAACTCGTGTCATCGCCACCATTTTTATCGTCGCCTTCTTCCAGTTCTAAGGTTTCTCGACTCTCACTATCATCTATCGTGTCATCATCTTTAAAGTCCCCATGAACGGTTTTAACGTGTCGACGCATGTTGTCTCCCCTTTTGAACTGTTTGGAACAAATTTGGCAAGCATACATGATTCTTTTTCGTTATTTTTGCTTTAAAAAGAAAAAAAAATATTCATTTGTCCTGAAATGCTACTCGATGTGGCCGCTTCGGAGATTTTCGCATAAATGAGGAGGAGGAGGAAGATACAAAACATTTAATTGTATAAAAAAAAATCCGGATGAATCTTGCCCAAACCGGATCCAGGCTGTTCTCAACCATTATGACTAGGTCGAAACATTGAGCTCCCACCTAGCACACACACATAGCCTCCATACACCCAGATATGGGAAGAGAAGAATGCGGGGGTACTGACTAAAGACGGTAAGAGGAGATAGTGAAGAGGAGGTAATAAGGTAGTGAGGAGGCGATGAGGAGGCAGTGAGGAGGTAGTGAGGGTACCCGGGAGCCAGTGACTGTAACAAGCACGCTAAAACAATAGGCACAAATATAGCCATGGCGTCCGCCAAAGTGCCCTTGAAGCGATGAGGTAATGAGGAGGAATTGAGGAGTGAGTGAGGAGGCTGTGAGGAGGTAGTGAGGAGGCTGTGAGGAGGTAGTGAGGAGGCGGTAAGGAGGTAGTGAGGAGGCAGTGAGGGGTAACTGGGGACAGGTGAGGGTAACAAGCGTTAGCATAATGAGTGATTGTTGAAAATGTTTTAAAGAGACGAAAAGGCAACACCGAACATGCCCAAACTCGTTCTCCATAGTAAGAAGCGATGAGGAGGTAGTGAGGAGGTGGTGAGGAGGTAATGAGGAGGTAGTGAGGAGGCATTGAGGAGGTAATGAGGAGGTGGTGAGGAGGCAATGAGGGTTACCAGTGCAAGTCAGTAACCTGGAGGCAGTGAGGGTAACCAGGACATGCGTGTTGAATGAATGTTGAAGATGTTTTAAAGGGTCCATAAGGGCAACACCGAACATGTCCAAACTCGTTCTCCGTAGTAAGAAGCGATGAGGAGGCAGTGAGATGTAGTGAGGAGGTAATGAGGAGGCGGTGAGGAGGTAATGATGAGGTAGTGAGGAGGTAATGAGGAGGCGGTGAGGAGGTAATGAGGAGGTAGTGAGGAGGCGGTGAGGAGGTAATGAGGAGGTAGTGAGGAGGCGGTGAGGAGGAAGTAAGGAGGCGGTGAAGAGACAATGAGGGTTACCAGTGCAAGCCGGTGGAGGCAGTGAGGGTAACCAGAGCATGCGTGTTGAATGACTGTTGAAGATGTTTTAAAGGGACGATAAGGCCAACGTCGAACAAGCCCAAACTAATTCACCGTAGTAAGAAGCGATGAGAAGGTAGTGAGGAGGCCGTGATGAGGCAATGGAGGAGGTAGTGAGGAGGTGTTGAGGAGGTAATGAGGGGCAGTGAGGAGGTAATGAGGAGGTAGTGAGGAGACGTCGAGGAGGAAGTAAGGAGGCGGTGAGGAGGCAGTGAGGGTTACCAGTGCAAGCCGGTAACCTGGAAGCAGTGAGGGTAACCAGGGCATGCGTGTTGAATGACTGTTGAAGATGTTTTAAAGGGTCGATAAGGTACCGAACACTCACTGAGAAAAAAAAATAGTCATGCCGACTAAGGAACCTAGTCAATATGATTGTCCAAAAAAGCACTATGCAAAATAGTCGATGTGACTAGGAAGACCTAGTCAAACATTTTGACTAGAAAAAACTAGTCAACTTGACTAGCTTTACTTAGCCTAGTACATTTGACTAGCTTCATCTAGTCAAAGTTCACTAGTTTAAGCTAGTCATATGTACTAGCTTAATAGTCAAATGTACTGGTGTGACTGTCAAAAGTACTAGCAAGCATGGTCAGGATTACTAGATTCTTAGTACTGATTACTAGTTGCTTTAGTCGTAGATTACTAGATTCTTAGTACTGATTACTAGTACTCAAAACACATATGGAAAACATGCTGTGTAAAGGCGCCTTTAGGAAGATAAGAGAAGAAATAAAAGAATATTTCTTACCTGCAGAGTTATATTTTCATATTGCAGAAAAGAAAATCCCCATTATTTATGCTTGGATTCACGGAAATGTCGACTTTAGAGCTTCTGGACGTATATTTGTATGTTGACATTGTATCTTGTAAGCATTATAACGCTGCTTATAACCACTAGGTGCTTAAGAAATAAAAGAATATTTCTTACCTGCAGAGTTACAAACAATAAGAACAAAGTGCTTAAGGTGAGTACAACAACCCACTGTATGTTGGGTGAAATAATATCAGAATCAACCCACTGTATGTTGGAGCATGTTCTCCTAAACGTTAAGATGGCGTCTGGAACGCTTCCTCTACACATTCTGCAAGCTGTCAATCAACATTCGGCGGGAAAACTGTCTAGACACCCTAGTCATACTGACTAGAAAGGGTAGTCATACTGACCAGATGCCCTGTCAACGATTATTGATTTACGCTTACTAGAGAGACTAGTTAAATTGACTAAGAATGCTCAGTCAACCTACAGACGACTAGCTGACCCTCTGTGTTTACTAGGTAAACTAGTCGAATGTACTAGTTATTTTTTTCAGCGCTCGTTTCCGAAGTAAGAAGCGATGAGGAGGCGGTGAGGAGGTAGTGAGGAGGCATTGAGGAGGTAGTGAGGAGGCAGTGAGGAGGTAGTATTGAGGATAACCGGCAAGAGCGTGTTAAAACAATAAACGCGGTTATAGAGCGTATCCGGCAGTCATAGGAGTTAATACAGTATCGCTCTAGGGCTCGAAAAAAGGTCCCCTCCCCACCCCACCCCCCCCCCCTTCCCGCCCAATGCTTAAACCCCAGACAGGGGATCATAAGGGGTAATGACCGAAGTTGCGCTTAGAAGGTGCATGGACAATATAGCACACGAAAGCGCGCGAAAAAAAAATGGCGCGTTTTTTCCCCCCAATAAATTCGACCGCGATAAAAGTGGCGCGTTATGACGTCATCCAAGATGGCCGACAGGACGTGACGACGGTTCAAGATGGCGGTCGGAAATACGTCATCCAAGATAGCCGACCGGATGTCACGTGATTCAAGATGGCCGCCGGATATGACGTCAGAGGGTGGAATCTAGTCCTGAGGACTAGATTGCCCCCCCCCCCCCCCCCTTTTACCCTACTAACCAGTCAAAAATATGCCGGGATACTTCATTTTTCTATGTAGTGTGTCTATTTGGCGAAATGACCAGAAATGAAAGTTACACCAATTACAAGTATGAGGTTTCACAAAAAGCTTGCCCTACACTAGCAAGCGGCACAACATATCTGTAGTTGAATGTATCCTTATTCCAGCTTCCGGAAATTGTTGAACCGTCTGGAAACGTCCTTTTCGTATGCGTGACGCTGATTTGCAATATATCTTAACTGAGAAAAAGCGAAATACAAATGAAGATGAAACCGGCCCCGATAGCTCAGTTGGTAGAGTGTCCGCTCCGGGGAACGGGAGGTCTGGGGTTCGACCCCAGGCCGCGACATACCAAAGTCGTTAAAAATGGTACTAGCTGCTCCTCGTTTGGCACTCAGATTTACGTGGTAGAGCTAGGACTGGTCGATCCAGTGTCAGGATAATGTGACTGGGTGTGGTATCATGTAATGTGTCTGGGACATGATACTTCAGTGAGGCAGCACTATAAATGTGAGCATTGAGCTCCCTGTCGCAACCAGACACCGTCGTGATATGACTGAAAAATTGTTGAAAGCGACGTTAAACCCGATTTCACACACACACACACACAAATGAAGATGGCCAGAAAGGGCGACATCACAGAAAACATGTTACCAACGGCACAGACAGGAAGAGCAAACCAAATATTTGATACACAGTAAGAATGTAACGGAAAGGAAAGTAATCGGCTGCCTCTTCTCCAACGAGAAAAATGCGTTTTATCAGGCTTGGCGAATCAATTGCTGAGGCTGAAAGTCACTACAGTTTCTGTATCAGTATAATCAGTTTTACTGGCATGACGTTGCAATGACGTTGGTAAGACGTTGCCTAGATGTCATGTGCCCGCTGGGAATAACTAATCTTTCTTATGGGTGGCACGGATCCAATATACATATATAAACGAGTAACACGGCCTACGTATTATCAAAAATAAGAAAACTAATGTAATCCATGTAATCACAACTTCATTACAGTTACATGTAACATACAGAGGGGCCTCCGTGGCTTAGTGGTTAAGAGCGCTGACTCTTGATCATTAGGTCTCTCACGGCTGTGGTTCGAGCCTCGCTCGGGTCATATGTGAGACGCCAAGTTCTGCAACGGAAGGTCAGGTGGTTTTTCTCCGGGTACTCCGGTTTTCGCCCACCTCTGATTAACGATCGGCTCGATATGAGTGAAATAATCTTGAAAGGGCCGTAACCCCCCCCCCCCCCCACACACACACACACACACATGTAACATACTGATATCCAGTAACTGAAAACCGCTACTCGAAATTAATAGTAACACGTACTCTGGGCGGAAATAAATTTGATTCCTCAGTCAGACTGAAGTTGTTGTTAAATGCTCATATCTAAGTTAATGAGGACACCTAGGCATGGTATAGTGTGTTGCGCATACGTGTACGAGTTAGGCCACAATCACGCTGTCACGTATTGAGAGCTAGGTTTTAGCACATTTAAAAAAGGTAGCAGAACGGCAATACACGTAGTGAAAATCTATTACATGGCAACATAGGTCACAGTTTCACCGTGACGTATTGAGGGCTAGGTTTTACTGCGTATTTTAAACGTAGCAGAACGGCAATAATCATAGTACATACGGTTATATATGGCTACAGTTGCGTTTGCTTTGAAATTTCAAACAAATATACATGGCATTGCAATATACGGAGCATTGCAAAACACGTAGTGAAACGCTCTAAAACGTATACAAAGACTAATCAGCCTGTGCTTTAGTGCATTCTGATCAGAGTCTTTGCTGTAAGCGCAAGGGATAGTTAGCCAGCCACACTCACTTCTCCCTGAACTCGGCAACCTTCTCCTTATTTTCTCAGGAGGTAGCAGCCACTTCTATCTATTTTTGGGGCCAGATTGGGCCCGAGCTGGGGCCCTGATATGTCACCAGTATTTCTACTCAAAGATATAGGTTGTGGATTATCTTCGGTGTTTTTTTTTTTTTTTTTTTTTTTTTTTGTGGTAAAAGTTTTCTCTATATTTGTGTAGTAGTGTTTTTTTTAGAAAGCTCTTTCTTGCTCTTGCATTTTATTTTCATTATTACCTCCCTTCCAGTTGTGCACTTTATGACTCGGTGACATAGTGCTAATAAACAAGACTTACCTGATCATTGCCTTCGCATGTATCTCACATAATTTCTTTCCAAAGAAACAAGCTTTATGGTATTGTAGCGTGAGGAATCATTTGTGGTGAAACTTGGAATATGAAGTCGTATAGTTTATAACACCGTTTTGGGTTTAAATTGACTTAGCTTTTTTGTTACGTGAAAATTCTTCCACATTGGGCTGGAGCCGAGCGATGGTCCCCCCATTCACCGGCAACGTGGAATGTGGATACCACCGAACGGCTACGGTGTAGTACCAGAATGGATTCGTTCCCTGGGACCCCACCAGCTGACGACCCGCGACAACAACAACCACATTCTGGGGTAACCCAACCCAGTTCACTTCTGCTCTCCACATAGCCTATTCTTTCCCACAAAGGCTAAAAGAAAAGAAAAGTCCGGGGGAAAAGACAGTGTCATTAAATATACTACTCAAAGTTTGATAGGGATCACTTTTTTTAATGCAAAATAATGTTTGGATGAATTAATCAGCTGAATCCAAATTTGATACATAATGATAGAAAACGTATCCGTCACAAAACCAAGTGATTAATTTTGTCAACTGGTACTGCATTCAAGCGTGACAACAGCAGCCGTGTTGGCACCCCCAAAATTTGCCGTAACACGAAGGGATTTGGACAACGGATTTTTCACAAATTTCCAAATTTGTTTAGACAAACGTGCCTAATAACGTGTATGGCATCCACGGGCATCAATTACAGTACGACATCGCCTGCGCATGCTAGTAATCCGAGTCTGTATCCGGTTTTGTGGAATCAGCTTTCATTCAGCAACCTATGCATCTTTGACCTCCATTAAAGTCCTCGGATGCTCAGGTCGGGCTGAAACAGCACGCTGTAGCATGTCCCGCGCATGCTCAATCGGATTTAAGTCCGGTGACCGAGCAGGCCAGTCCATACGAACGATTGTCTCATGTTCCAGACAGGAATCAGTGACGTTGGCATCAGAATAAAGTCAGGGCCGATAACATCTGCATATGGCCTGACAAACTCATCAAGATTCTCAATACAGTACCTCACTGCCATTAACGTTCCGTTTACAACGACGCACAAGTCAGTTTTACCGTTTAGGCTTATCCCAGCCCAAACCATGACTGACCCCTTTCCATAGCGATCATGCTCTGCCACATTCAAGTCATCGAATGGCTCTTTAGACATTCGCCACACTAATTGACGTTTATAAGTGAAGTTTAGACAGAATCTGGACCCCTGAGTAAACAGTACTGGGGTCACGAACCATCCACCTGACGTGAGTTCTGGCAAAGTCCAACAGGTCTAGCACGTGCTGTCTCGTCAACGGAACACGTACAGCAGGCCTCATGGCATTAAGTCCGAACTCGTGGAGCCCGTTTCTGACAGTTTGTGTAGAAATTCGTACTCCAGTTCCGTTCCTAAGCTCGTTATGCAAACGCGTAGCGTTCACGAACCGTTGACGTCGAGACTGAATCAAAAAGAAACGGACCAGACGTTGAGTTGTAGCCCTTTCTCGACCCCGTCGTGTCAGTGTGAAGGATTTCCGTGTGTAAGACACCGACCACACATTCGGGAAACCACGCTCTGAGACACATTCAGAATCATAGCAAAACGGCGTTGAGAGACGCCGGATTCCAACATTCCGACGTCACGATTCATTTCTTCGAGGCTCAGACGGTTTCTTAATTGTCTCCTAGGCATTTAAGTGTTTCACAAATCAAATGAAGTCCTTTTTACGCTTGGTAAAGGAACACTGACAAGTTTCATTGGTCTGCTGGAAAGCAGTGCTAGGCAAGATTTTGGGGGTGCATGAATTCATTTGCGAAGTGTGAGAAGTGTGCACATTTATGAGTACCGAACTGCACATGAGTTTCTGCTTCAGATATTTATCAATATATCGTGTATAAATTCTGTCAAGAAATTTTAAATTTTCAGTGCAAAATTTGGTATATAAAAAGTGATCCCTATCAAACTTTGAGTAGTATAATTCCAGATGGCGACCTTGGGGTAGCACGTCTGTGCTTCCTTACAAACCATGACTGTGCTGAGCTGTTCGGCAGTGTCATCATTCTCTGCTCAGCTCTCGAACAATCCAGATCGTCTTCTCAGCATGTCTGTCCAAGAAAGATGTTTTATTTAAAGACAGTCTATAAATTTAAAGACTGTCTGTAAATTCTGTAACTTTAAAGACTGACACAAATAAAACCATGAAAATGGCGTAAAGCGAAAAAATCGCACTTTGCTATTTATAGCAATTTAGTCGTTATCGGTGGAATATTTTATCATGTGTAACTGCAAATCAAATAGTAAGCATTACTTAATTAAATTCCTTCAACCATAATTGAAGATTTCTCAGAAAAACAAGTTTCGAGTAAGATTCATATGTAAAATGAGCTGAGGAATAAAAGTGTATAATATCTACCTCATTTTGTCAACATACTGACCTGACCACTCGATTCGATAGACAGTTTTTCTGACAAATAAAATTGATGAACGTTTCAGACTGCCTACAACAGTAAAATGTTCGAAAACGAAATGACATCAGTACGAAACTCATCTTATGTTCGGCCCTTGTCATATATTTTCTCGGAGTCCCTTTCTGTGGAGTTTCAGCGCATTTGTGGTCTTAGGGAAGGAACTGAGTTGTTTTATTGAACGACCCGCAGAAAAAGCGACCGACTGAAGTCGGTTGATTTTCTAAGAGTGCCCTAAAATCACCGTGCCATTCTGTCATTCGGTCATACTGTCAGTCTGTCAGTCCGTCCGTAACCCGTTTGTGAATTGTGAATTGGTGATAGTGACTTAACCGCTTGGAATATTTAAACAATTTTTGGCATACTGATAGATATCAATGAGATCTAACCAATGAACTTGCGAAATATAACATACCATTTAGTATAGCCTCGCCGAGGCGAAAAATGTGAAAATTTTCGAACTGCTTCTCCTCGGAAACCGTTGGGCCGATTGAATTCAAATTTCATATGGAGCCTCTATGGGATGGGGGAAACCAAAATTTGCTCATGGGGTCCAGGTCACATGACCAAAATGGCCGCCAAGCCATATATGGTAAAAACCCTTCAAAAATAGTCTTCTCCAGAACCACTGGGCAGATTTCCACGAAACTTGATCAAAAGCATCTGGGACGTAGGCCCATCATAAATTGCTAAAATGGTGACCCTGTGTTGACCTTGACCTTCTTTGTGCCTAGGTCAAACTTTGACACATATGCTTTTGCATTGGAAAAGTGAGAATGCATTTTATCCTGCAAACGATTCAGAATACAGTACTAAAGTATAAGATATTTTTTTGCTCTTTACGACACGGCGCATTTATTGGGGGGGGGGGGGGGCGTTTTAGGTCTAGGTCACATGACCAAAATGGCCGCCATACCCATATATGGTAACACTCATAAAGCTAAAAGCATCCGGCGGGTCGTGCACTTCAGCTGAAGCACTGGTTTCTTAATTATTTTCTAGCATTAAAACAATATTGACAGAAAATAAAGTGCATGCAGGTTTTAGCAACACGTTTCTTTTAATGAGATGAAGACTGGGACTGGGTATGAGAATGCGATTTTTTCGTGTTTCAGTTTCATGATTTTCCTTGTGTAAGTCTTTAAATCCTAAGACTACAAAATCTTTAAATTTACAGACAGTCTTTAAATGAAACAACTTTCTTAGACCTGATGAAAGATTACTGCTCCCAGAGCCACTTGTGGCTTTCTTAAAGTCTTGCCGACATCATGGGGGTTTGAAGTGACCACAGGCATTCAGCACTAGTGTTTCACTGTCACTCTTCGCTGCGTTCTGAGCACTCCTGTTCCAGCCAGACTTAAGAAGACAGTGAAGAAACAGCAGCCTTCTGCGACGGAGAGACCACTACAAGAAACAAGCGCCGAACCTGTGCCCGCGCCGTCACTGCAGCGACCTTTGCCTGCACCAGAGCCGTTCTCACCAGAGCCAGAGGCTTCTCAACCTTCACCGCCGGAGCCACCAAAGAAGCAATGACGTAAGACTTCGCCGCTTAAACCAGCCTACCAACCGCTCGCGCCAGACATGGACTTCGCAACGATCGACCAGCATTTTCGGGTGCAAGGCCAATGGAACTGTCAAGCTGTCCGCCACTACAGTGACCACGACCTCTACCTGCTGAGCAGGAAGCCTACGGGTCGAACCTACCCGTACGCGAGAGAGTGATACGCTTTCCAACATTTGGAGAACGGCATTCTGTACGGTTCGAGGTCATCAGATGCGGGGGTCGACGAGTTCGTCCCAGGAGCTTGGCGGTTCTACAAGCAGCACTTCTGCATGGCCAAGCCGGTAGGAGATGCTGAGGGCTTGTACCAGCATCTGGATCATTACGCACTCAACCTGCCTGCTGGTTGAAAAAAAGACTTGCTTCCTGGATCACTAGTCGCGCGTTTCTGTATGGAAACTTGCGATGGCCAAAATCGCGCGGCCCCAAGAGAGTGCACCGTTGACCTACTTTCTGCTCTCGAGCACAGTAAGTAGAGAAATCGCGATCTGCAGCCGATTTGTCACTGATTACTCTACATGTTTGGCTCAATTTAGACTGGCGTTCAAAATTTCTAAAACCTGGCAGTGCTTCACTTTACTCGGTAGGGCACAGGCAGTCCAACGCGATTAACTCTTATTGGACAAACTGCCGCGATTCGCAGCCAGAAGCACATAACTTACGTCTCGCTGTGGAGCTATGGAGTTCTGTCCGCTCGACACTGGCGGGCGTAAAATGCCCTAGCTTGAACGAACGAACGTAGCAGTGGCATCATCATCATTATTCTCTGTTCAGCTCTTGAGCAGTCCAGATCGATATCACAACATGTGTGGATTTATGAAAGAGTACTTACAGAGCCACTTGTGGCTTTCTTAAAGTCATGCCGACGTCATGGGATTCCTGAGGTGACCACAGGCCTTCAGCACCAGAGTGTCACTGTCGCTTGTCGTTAGGATCCGCGCAGTCCAGCCCTCAGCCAGAACCAAGAAGGCAGCTCTAAGACTACCTCAAGCAGCACCACCAGCAGTCTAATGCCAGATTTCTGGCCTGGCCGAGGCAACATTTTCAGAAACTGAATGCAGATAAATATTGACAAGACCTTACCAGTGAGATTGTCTAATGCTTGATTTCTTTATAAATAGCCTCACCGAGACAATTTTTCACTAACTGGCACTGACGTATAAATTTCAAACCGTTAGAGATATTTTATACAATTTTTCGGCAAACAGATATATAATGATAAGATCTAGTCAACAATATAGTTTAATGCCTGATTTCTTTATATAAATGGCATTGCCAAGGCAAAATATTCATAAACTCATTGGAGGTATATAACTTTTATTTTGATAAGCTTTGGCAAGCAGATGTATATTGACAGGACCGTCTATTATGTTCTAGAAAGGGTTATCCTTTGGAAGAAAGGAATACACCACAGAACTGAAAAATATGGAGTCTACATGTTTTATGGGCCAGAATAGCTGTTTCGGCCAATTAGGCCTCATCAGTGACCAATTAGGCCTCATCATAATGTCTGATTTCTTCACAAGAAGCCTGGTCAAGGCAAAAGTGTTACTAACCGACTTTCAGACAACTAGGATTATTTTTTTTAAGTTTTTGCATGCAGATAGATTGACAAGACCAAACGAATAAGTTTGTCTAATGCCTAATTTCTTTATAATTGGCCTCGCCGAGGCAAAAAAATCACTATCTGACATAGACGTTATAACTATTAAACCACAAGGAATATTTTGATAAGTTTTTGCAGGTAGATATATATTGACAATATCTAATTAATTATATTATTTAATGCCAAATTTATTGATATTGATAGCCTCTCCGGTGTAAAATAATAACAAACTGATTTTAGATATATTATCCGCAAGGTATATTTCAATAATTTTGGCATGAAGATTTATATTGGCAAGACCTAACCAATTTGTATAATGCAATATTTTTTATATAACTAGCCTCGCCGAGGCAAAATTTTCACCAGCTGATGATGAACATATAACTTTCAAACCGCTAGGAATGTTTTGATAATTTCCCCTGGCATGAGAAGAATGTTGAGCGGAATGTAGTTTTCGTCCTGTGTCTGTTTTTCTTCCGCCTGTTTGTCCTTCTGTCTGTCTGAGCCCAAGAAATTATAGTTAACTGGTTTCTATAGAATTATTGCGACACAGTATCTTGCAGTTTTTCCGTCATACATTCTATCAATTTAACACCCGTTTCATGAGAACAAATAGCTTTTTAAGTGGCTGTCACACAAAAAGTGACACATAACAATCTGTCCCGTCTACGAAAATTCAGATATTGACTGTTTCGTGAGAATGCGTGGACTTCAAAGTTTTGCTTTAATTCATATATCTTTCTAATCACTTGTCCAACACACTTTATTTGGTATATCGTGTTTCTTTGGCTTTGCCTTAAACATGGGTCAGTAACACTCCTGGGTCAAGTGCCCGGGTTTGGCTAGCGCCACTTATTAGGATATAGCCATATTGGTAACTTCCAGATTTATTTTTTTTTTCCTTTAACTTCGCAGAACTTATAATGCCAAACGGGTATTACTTTTAAATAGACACGTATAGAGTATTGTTCCAGTTATGTGGCTGCTGCTGACAAAAGGTCACGGTCGCAGAATTTTAAACTTTTGCCATTCATCGTGTTGATTGCATTGGTTATTTGTATGTTATATTATAATTTACAGCAGATAATGTATAGTTACAGCCATGTGACTGCTAATGCAGCTGACACAGAAGGTAAAGGTAACAGTGACAGAACTTTGCATGGTATTCATGTTACATGTTTATGTAAATCATTTGATCTCTATCTTTTATGTTATTGGAAGTTGATATGTGGTATTACTTGACAGCTGACAAAGTACAGTAACACTGATTTGACTTCTGCTCCCAAGATCGCACACTTTGAACTTTGATTGAGATCAAAATTGTGCTCTGCAATACTAGATTGCATCTGCCGATGGTATCCATGACCCCTTGGTCATTTTCTCTATGTTTATTTTCCTTTCGCTGGCAAGAAGTATGACAGCTATTGGTGTAGTTGCCATTTCTACCACTGATTTGTTTTGAGATCTCAGCTAAAACGAAGTTTAAAGACTAGAAATGCGAATTACTCAACTTTAGAATTTCTCATTTTAGTTTTAAGTATGACTGCTATTGAAAAATAAAAGCGATTCACCAAATGACAGTAGTATTTGATCATTCTTGATTTTAAGGTTTTAAAGCGAATTGGTCATGTTTGAGAAAGACACACATTACGCACGTTTATTATTATTATTATTATTATTACTATTATTATTATTATTGTGATAATGCTGTGTTCATTCTGCTGACTACAAAGCAGCAGACCTTTCCTTTGGATTCTTTTTAAAGAAGCCAACTTGTTTACATACCGCTGTAACGTTAAAAAAGTGGACCGTGAAAAATGTGACATTTCCGCCACTGCGCATGCGCGTTGCTAAGTGGGCGTTTACCGTTTGTTTAAGGCGGGGCTTGCACGATAAACAAATCAATAGTCACATTTTCAACCCTCCTTGAATGAACTATTGCCCAGCCTGCCAAAAACATCGGACCAACGTCGGATCGACAGCGATACGACGTATCAACGTCGTTTCGCTCTCAGCCCAATATTGACAGGCTATTGCGTAATAGCTGGGAAGTATACGATATACCAGGCAATGAAAGTTTCACCTCTGTGACTGTTGTCAATTTCTGGCGTTAAAATGTGCAGTGTGCTGGTTAACTGCTAACGTATAAGCCTGTCAAGAAAAGGTGTGGATAGGTAAACTGACCGGCTCAAAATGACCTGAATGGTGTTGACTGGGCCGTTAAACTCCACAACAAACAAAGAAAAAAAATATTTTTTTTTTAATTATTATTAAACCTCTACCTCTCCCTCTGTTTAGTTTAGTATTACACTTCTCTGAGTATTTCTCTAATCCATATGGGAGAGGAATTATGATTTTGTTACCTCGAAAATTGTGTACAGGTGCCAAAAAAAAAAGTATCGATACATTTTTAAAATCAACGTTAACAACGAGAAGATCCTGCATATGCTGAAGGATAAACATCCTCACCCTGAGTTATGTAGACGAGCTATTGATCAATACACATGAGAAACCCTAAATTTGCAGCCTGAGTGGAAAAGGAGATAGACGTGTAAAAAGTAGATAAGGCATCAATCCGTGAAAAAAGTGGACATGCGTGAAAAAAGTGCACATAAAGAAATGCAAAATAAAGGAATTAAAAAAGATGGATGTGCGTGAAAAGGGTTGAAAAGGTACCAGTCCGTGAAAGCAGAAGATGTGCGTAAAAAGGATAATCCCGAAGAAAAATGTACACTGACGTGAAAGAAAAATAGATAAGGCACCAATCCGTGAAAAAAGTGGTCATCCGTGAAAAAAGTGGACATAAAGAAATACAAAGAAAAGGAATGAAAAAAGAAGATGTGCGTGAAAAGGGTTGAAACGGTACCTGTCCCTGAAAGATGAAGATGTGCGTGATAAGGATAATCACGAAGAAAAATGTACAATGACGTGAAAGAAAAAATATATTAGGCACCACTCCGTGAAAAAAGTGGACATCCGTGAAAAAAGAAAAAAAAGGAATGAAAAAAGAAGATGTGCGTGAAAAGGGTGGAAAAGGTACCACTCCGAGAAAGAAGAAGGTGCGCGTGATAAGGATAATCACGAAGTTAAATGTACACTGACGTGAAAGAAAAATAGATAAGGCAATAATCCGTGAAAAAAGTGGACATCCATGAAAAAAGTGGACATAAAGAAATGCAAAATATAGGAATGAAAAAAGAAGATGTGCGTGAAAAGGTAAAGGAGAGGCGCGTGAAAAGGATAATCCCGAAGAAAAAAGTACACTGACGTGAAAGAAAAGCAGAAAAGGCAACAATCCGTAAAAAAGTGGGCATAAAAAAATACAAAGAGAAGGAATGAAAAAGGAAGATGTGCGTGAAAAGGGTTGAAAAGGTACCAGTCCGCGAAAGAAGAAGATGTACGTGAAAAGGATAATCACGAAGTTAAATGTAAACTTACGTGAAAGACAAATAGATAAGGCAATAAACCGTGAAAAAAGTGGACATCCGTGAAAAAAGTGGACATAAAGAAATACAATGAAAAGGAATGAAAAAAGAAGATGTGCGTGAAAAAGGTTGAAAAGATACCTGTCCGTGAAAGAAGAAGATGTGAGTGATAAGGATAATCAGTTATTAATCACGAAGAAAAATGTACACCGACGTGAAAGAAAAATAGATAAGGTAACAATCCGTGAAAAAAGTGGACATCCGTGAAAAAAAGGGACATAAAGAAATACAAAGGAAAGGAATGAAAAAAGAAAAGGTGCGTGAAAAGGGTTGAAAATGTACCTGTCCGTGAAAGCAGAAGATGTGCGTGAAAAGAATAATCACGAAGAAGATTGTACACTGACGTGAAAGAAAAACAGATAAGGCAACAATCCGTGAAAAAAGTGGACATGCGTGAAAAAAGTGGACATAAAGAAATACAAAGAAGAGGAATGAAAAAAGAAGATGTACGTGTAAAGGGTTGAAAAGGTACCAGTCCGCGAAAGTAGAAGAAGTGCGTGAAAAGGATAATCACGAAGTTAAATGTACACTGACGTGAAAGAAAAATAGATAAGGCAATAATCCGTGAAAAAAGTGGACATGCGTGATGAAAGTGGACATAAAGAAATACAATGAAAAGGAATGAATAAAGGAGATGTGCGTGAAAAGGGTTGAATAGATACCTGTCCGTAAGAGAAGAAGATATGCGTGATCAGGATAATCAGTTATTAATCACGAAGAAAAATGTACACCGACGTGAAAGAAAAATAGATAAGGTAACAATCCGTGAAAAAAGTGGACATCCGTGAAAAAAGTGGACATAAAGAAATACAAAGGAAAGGAATGAAAAAAGAAAAGGTGCGTGAAAAGGGTTGAAAAGGTACCTGTCCGTGAAAGCAGAAGATGTGCGTGAAAAGGATAATCACGAAGAAGAATGTACACTGACGTGAAAGATAAACAGATAAGGCAACAATCCGTGAAAAAAGTGGACATGCGTGAAAAAAAGTGGACATAAAGAAATACAAAGAAGAGGAATGAAAAAAGATGTATGTGAAAAGAGTTGAAAAGGTACCAGTCCGCGAAAGTAGAAGATGTGCGTGAAAAGGATAATCACGAAGTTAAATGTACACTGACGTGAAAGAAAAATAGATAAGGCAACAATCCGTGAAAAAAGTGGACATCCGTGAAAAAAGTGGACATAAAGAAATACAATGAAAAGGAATGAAAAAAGAAGACGTCGTGAAAAGGGTTGAAAAGGTACCTGTCCGTGAAAGAAGAAGATGTGCGTGATCAGGATAATCAGTTATTAATCACGAAGAAAAATGTACACCGACGTGAAAGAAAAATAGATAAGGTAAAAATCCGTGAAAAAAGTGGACATCCGTGAAAAAAGTTGACATGAAGAAATACAAAGGAAAGGAATGAAAAAAGAAAAGGTGCGTGAAAAGGGTTGAAAAGGTACCTTTCCGCGAAAGCAGATGATGTGCGTGAAAATGATAATCACGGAAAAATATGTACACTGGCGTGAAAGAAAAACAGATAAGGCAACAATCCGTGAAAAAAGTGGACATCCGTGGAAAAAGTGGACATAAAGAAATGCAAAATAAAGGAATGAAAAAAGATGGATGTGCGTGAAAAGGGTTGAAAAAGTACCAGTCCGAGAAAGAAGAAGATGCGGGTGATAAGGATAATCACGAAGAAAAATGTACACTGACGTGACAGAAAAATTGACAAGGCAACAATCCGTGAAAAAAGTGGACATCCGTGAAAAAAGTGGACATAAAGAAATACAAAGAAAAGGAATGAAAAAAGATGTGCGTGAAAAAGGTTGAAAAAGTACCATTCCGTGAAAAAAGAAGATGTGCGTGATAAAGATAACCAAGAAGAAAAATGTACACTGACATGAAAAAAAAAAATAGATAAGGCAAAAATCCGTGAAAAAAGTGGACATCCGTGAAAAAAGTGGACATAAAGAAATGCAAAATAAAGGAATGAAAAAAAAGAAGATGTGCGAGAAAAGGTTGAAAAGGCACCAGTCCGAGAAAGAAGAAGATGCGCGTGATCAGGATATTCACGAAGAAAAATGTACACTGACGTGAAAGAAAAACAGATAAGGCAACAATCCGTGAAAAAAGTGGACATCCATGAAAAAATTGGGCATAAAGAAATGCAAAATATAGGAATGAAAAATGAAGATGTGTGTGAAAAGGGTTGAACAGGTACCAGTCCGAGAAAGAAGGAGAGGCGCATGAAAAGGATAATCCCGAAGAAAAAAGTACACTGACGTGAAAGAAAAGCAGAAAAGGCAACAATCCGTGAAAAAAGTGGACATAAAAAATACAAAGAAAAGGAATGAAAAAAGAAGATGTACGTGAAAAGGGTTGAAAAGGTTCCAGTCCGCGAAAATAGAAGATGTGCGTGAAAAGGATAATCACGAAGTTAAATGTACACTGACGTGAAAGAAAAATAGATAAGGCAATAATCCGTGAAAAAAGTGGACATCCGTGAAAAAAGTGGAAATAAAGAAATACAATGAAAAGGAATGAAAAAAGAAGATGTGCGTGAAAAGGGTTGAAAAGGTACCTGTCCGTGAAAGAAGAAGATGTGCGTGATAAGGATAATCAGTTATTAATCACGAAGAAAAATGTACACCGACGTGAAAGAAAAATAGATAAGGTAACAATCCGTGAAAAAGTGGACATCCGTGAAAAAAAATGGACATAAAGAAATAAAAAGGAAAGGAATGAAAAAAGAAAAGGTGCGTGAAAAGGGTTGAAAAGGTACCTGTCCGTGAAAGCAGATGATGTGCGTGAAAAGGATAATCACGAAGAAAAATGTACACTGACGTGGAAGAAAAACAGATAAGGCAACAATCCGTGAAATAAGTGGACATCCGTGGAAAAAGTGGACATAAAGAAATGCAAAATAAAGGTATGAAAAAAGATGGATGTGCGTGAAAAAGGTTGAAAAAGTACCAGTCCGAGAAAGAAGAAGATGCGCGTGATAAGGATAATCACGAAGAAAAAAGTACACTGACGTGACAGAAAAATTGATAAGGCAACAATCCGTGAAAAAAGTGGACATCCGTGAAAAAAAGTGGACATAAAAAAATACAAAGAAAAGGAATGAGTGAGTTTTAGTTTTACGTCCCATCAACAGCTAAGGTCATATGGAGACGGGACCTCGGTTTAAAGACTCATCCGAAAGGCTGGAGAAGCCCGGGATCGATCCTGCGATCCCTGGCGATTAGCGTAATCACTGCACCATGGAGGCTTCTACAAAGAAAAGGAATGAAAAAGAGAAGATGTGCGTGAAAAGGGTTGAAAAGGTACCAGTCCGCCATGCCCTGTTAAGGTGAAAACCTTAAAAAATCTTCATCTCCGGAATCACTTGACTGATTGTCTTGAAACTTGGTTTATAGCATCAGGTGATTGAGTACTACCAAATTTGCACAGGGCTCAGGGGAGCGACCAGGACCTCATGAGCCTCTTGTTTTTTGCTTTGTGTTGTTTTGCTATGATTTTTCTGCGGCTTTTCCCTCTATTTCTGTCGAATGAATGTGCACTGTACTGGTCAACCATTGATGTGCATGTCTGCCCAAGGTAAGATGGTCTGCTCGGCGTTGTCTCAATGGTGTTGACAAGGCCGTTAAACTTCACACAAACTGCCGAACAAAAACTCGGACCCCGCCCATCAGGGTTGGCAAAAAAGATTGGGCTGCATGATGTTTCCATGCAAGGCTGAAACCACTGGTAAGCCGCTTAGAGGGTCTGAGCTTGCACATGTCAAGTGGTGCGAGTCAAACCATCCGTGCATATTAACCCTATTGGTCTCATTGGGCGACAGGGCTTGAGATTACAATATATCTCTATGTCGGGTAAATGTAGCAACATCCCAAATATGACCTATATAGTGTTGGTTGGGACGTTAAACATCAAACAAACAAACAAACAAACGAACGAACAAAATTACTAGCAGGTATTTGGTTATCCTGCACTGTTACAACGCATAATGTAGTAATGTAGTAATTTCTTCATTTTGAAATTTTTACTACATTATGCGTTGGCATAGTCGACGCGAAATGAAATAAAATGTCGTTTTTACTTCATTATGCGTCGATACTAAGAGGTTTGAGCAAAATGAAAGAATTATTTCATTTTGCGGCGATGGGTGGCATACTTAATTTTACTTCATTATGCGTCAACAGTTTGTTTGTTTGATTTGAGGTTTAACGTTCCCGTCAAGACTATTTAGGTCATTTTGGAGACATTGCTTCAAATTTTATGGGACTTTTACCCGATATTGAGATGAAATGACATCTCAATCGCTGCCGTCCAATTAAAAGAAATAGGGTTTATATGCATGGATGGGCCGACTCGCAGCAGTTTTCCTGGACAGGCTTAGACCTTCTAAGCAGATTACGAGGACTCATGTACGGGCGGTATCAGGTCTGCGTGGAAGCATCGTGCAGCCCATCTATTTATACCCCCGGCATACGAAGTATGCAAGGGGGTATATAGTTTTTGTCCATTCTGTCTGTCTGTCTGTCTGTCTGTCTGTCTGTCTGTCTGTCTTTTGTTTGATTTGTTTGATTTGAGGTTTAACGTCCCCGTCAACACTATTTAGGTCATTTTGGCTTAATCAAATACAATGAAATTCCACTATTAAGACCACCTAAAATTAATACAAATTTTGTTTTTAAAGCATATTTGGAAGGTTAAAGCTACATTTTCTTTGTGATTTTGACCTTCAGTGTGCTTTTGTGGAAGACCGTCTTTTGGACTGTTCAACTGTGGTCTTAAAGACCACTTTTGAACCGTCTCAAATGTGGTCTAAATTGTAGGAATTTAACTGTATTGCTTCCTAAGTCTTTTCGAAGACAGCTATGTTCTACCATCATTACTTCATTATGCGTCGATATGGTGCATATCAACGCGAAATGAAATAATTTTTTTACTTCATTTCGCGTCGACTATGCCAACGCATAATGTAGTAAAAAAAATCAAAATGAAGAAATTACTACATTACTACATTATGCGTTGTAACACTGCACTCTCATTGCGTTTTGTCAATAATAAAACAGTGTATACTGCCTTTTTGGGGCCTTCATGGTCTAGTGGGTAAAAGCTTTGACTCTTAATCACCTTGCATGGGTGACGCAAAGTAAAGGTCATATATTTTTCAGGTACTCCAGTTGTCGCCCTCCGTTAATTAACGGTCTGCTCGAAAACCAATGGGTCTTAAAACCAGAAAAAATCGCCTGGTTTTACATATACGTAGTGTATAAGGCCTTAGACAAATTGAACATAACAGCGCAGTAAAAGATATGTGGCTCGTACAAACAATATGTGAAGAAACCTTGGCAACAGGCTGATTTTAGGCTATATACAGTGAATCTGAAATGTCTCGAAGAGGGATGGCGGGTTTACCACGGATAATTCGAACTCGTTCTTAGACCCTAGAGAATTAATCCTATAGCTTCCGTTAGGTTGTCCATATATAAAGAATAGTTCATTTTGTCTAAAAAGGTATGTTGCGTGTAATCACCAGATTCGCCTAAATGAGTACTCACAGTATTCCTTTAACCTTAACCCTTTTTGTAATAAATGGAATATTCCTCCTTATATATAGCAGGAGTCCATTCCAAATTTAGGGGTGACAGGTTGTGTTTTATTCAACATATATTTAGAAGATGGCTGAGCTTTTTGTAAACAGTGTAGGCCCCGATCAGATGCCGCTTTCTGATCTGGACCTGCACTGTTTGCCAGGTTACCAGTTTTAAGGTTTCTGTTAACTTAGAGAAGACTGCAAAGAAATCCTCCTCTCATCACCATTATATCTCAAGACCAGGGCCCCGCCCATCGGGGCTTCAGGAAATAGATGAGCTGCATGATGTTTCCACGCAGAGCTGAAACAGGCCCTACACAAGTACTGGTAAACCGATTAGAGGTTCTAAGCCTGCCCAGGCAAAGCGATGCGAGTCGGTTTCATTGAACGACAGGGCTTGAGATGTCATTTCATCTCAATGTCGGGTAAAAGTCCCACAAAATTGGAAGCGAAGTCTTCAAAGTGACCTATACAGTGTTGACGGGGACGTTAAACCTCAAATCAAACAAACAAAGTTATACCTACATGTGTATTTAAGTTTACATTGACGGACGGCGATTGACGCCGCCATTTTGAAAGTTGCGCTGCAGTGTCAGACGTAACGTCTTTCGCAACGCACTTAAATAATTGTGCCATTTATTTACGTATTCTTGACCTTTAATAGTGGAAAAGAAATTCAAAGTAAAAACAATTATCAACTGTCATTTTGGCATCCAAAAGTCGTGATTTCTTATCCTTAACGACCCGCGTTTGATGGAGGTCTCGTAACCTCACACTGCAATCTACGCTTGCTAGTGCACATCACGATCAGATACTCCTATACTGATATACGACTGCTGTCTCTGTTATAGGTGAGGGGATTGTTTGAGTTTTACGTCCCACCAACAACTAAGGTCATACGGAGACGGGACCTCGGTTTAAAGACTCATCCGAAAGTCTGTCTCTGTTATAGGAGATACGTAAACTGTGCATCGGTGTAACCCATATACGCCTAGAAGCCTCTGTGTTATAGCACCTTTTCCCTGTGGCCTTGGCGAACATTGGCTAAGGAGCGTCTGATCTAGGTCTGCACTGTTTTCGTAGTGTCCATACATAGAGAGTTTAGTAAGATATGAATTAATGGGCATCTGATCTGGGTCTGCAATGTTTCCTAGTGTCCTTAATTTTAGATGTTGGGTTAAATGGGTTAACCGACATCTGAGCCGGGTCTGCGAGGATCTGCGTTGTATCCATTTGGCCTTTAATAGAGGTGATGTGCTAATTTGGTTTAAGATTGAATAAACCAGCTCTAGCGGTGATTTGTTGAGTAATATATCACTGTTTGGAGGTCTGTTGTATGGTAGATCACATCAAGAGCACGTAACAATAGAGCTGATAACACACAGAAAGTCTACTAAAATGCTGTTGTTTCCTTCATATTCTCTCAACATTCCGCCACTGTTTGAAGAAATCCAGCCGACATGTTTGACTGTAACGCATGTGTAACGTACTGAAAAAGACGTTACACGGTCTAACATCAAGGAAAGGATCGATAACGTCGCAAAACTTCATAAAACGGCGGCTCTTCACGTCACGCTTTTTCGCCTAGTGATTTATCACGCAATATATCACCGGATTTAACCATTGGCTGTATAAGCGACTACTGATAGATAACCTCTAGCTGTGATTTGTTGACTAATAAATCACAGTTTGGAGGTCCGTATCACGAGCGCGTAGCGCGTGTGATTTGTCTACTTACAACTGACCGACAAACTGTGAATTATTACCCAACAAATCACCAGCTAGAGCTGAGTTATTTCGATTTTTAGCACGCTGAAACTCTTAGATAATGTTGTTGTTTCCTTCAAATTCTCAAACATTTTCACCATTGTTAAAAGAAATCGACTGTAAACACATGCATTTATGTCCTTTTGAAACGTTGTCGGTGCTAAACAGTGACGTTACACCGTCTAACGTCTACGAACCATAAATTTGCAGCTTTTAATGATTTCACTCGGCCCGCTCTTCCGCACCGTGATTTGTTGCATAATAAACACAGGTCTTTCCCATTGCCAATATAAAAATACGGGGCATCATCTGGTCTGCACTGTTTGCCTTTGTCATTAAACAGATATGCTGCGCTTAATTGGGTTGAGGAACATCTGAGCTACGTCTGCACTGTTTTCCTATGTCCTAAGAGACACTAAGCTAATATGGGTTGTGTATGTCTTTGAGAATTACGTCCTAACAACAGCTAAGGTCATAATGATACGGGATCTCGGTTTAATATCCGCAAGTCCGGAGAAGCCCGAGATGGAACAAACTAACCCTGGTCAATGAGGCGAGTAGTATAACCATTTCAAGGCTTAGGCAAACAATGCAGACCGAGATCAGGCATTGCTTAACCAGCGTTAGCCTTTCGCTTCTACTTTAGGACTAAGGCAAATGGCACAGACCCAGGTCAGACGCCGCTTTAACGTCGTAAGCTAAGCGTTTCTTTCAGGACTGGCAAACAGTGCAAACCCAGGTCAGACGCCGATTAACCCGTATTAGCCTGGCATATCAAATTTAGACCATGGACTAACACTTCCAATGCCGCAAAATATGTTGTTTGATCGGGTGCTTCACTTTTTAGTCACGATGCTTCCACGCAGAGCGGAATCCGGCCCGCACACTAGTACTGGTAAACCGCTTAGAGGATCTAAGCCTGTCCAGGAACCGCGGTGCGAGGCGGACCGTCCATGCTAATAAACCCTTTTGGTTTCATTGGGCGACATGGCTAGAGATGTAATTTCATCTCAGTGTTGGGTAAAAGTCAAACAAAATTGGAAGCAATGTCTCCAAAATGACCTTTACAGTGTTTACGGGGACGTTAAACCTCAAATTAACCAACCAACACGAGGTGAAGATTAACGCCCCGCCCATCGGGGCTAGGAGAAATAGATTGGGTTCATCATGCTTGCACGCATATCTGAAACCGACCGCACAGGACTACTGGTAAACCGCTAAGAGGATCTAAGCCTGACTACGCGAAGTGTTGTAAATCGGAACGTCACCTATATATAAACCCTTCTGGCTTCTGGCGGCAGGGCTTGAGATGTCATTTCATATCGATGTTGGGTTAAAGTCCCACAAAACTGAAGCCACCTCTCCTAAATAACCTAAATAGTATTGATGGGGACGTAAAACACTAATTCAAACAAAGAAAACATGAGGGAAAAAGACGTGTAATGAGCAAGAACCATAACTCTGGGTGTCATGGTATTTCAGTTATCATCCCTGAGAATATAATCTTGGCAACACAATATCTTTAACACCTTTCTTCATGTTAACAAGTACGTGAATTTAAAACCCTCTAAACCCCACTTTATTTAGAGAAAACTGGGGTTTACAGGGGTATAAGTTATTTTGCTTTTTTTCTGTTCTAAGACATAGGTCATGGGTACTCGTACGAATACCCGCAACCTATTTTAGGAGTAAAAATAAGACAAATATCACAAATTTGCATGGAAAAAGAAACTGCACGGGTGTGTCATCGTAATGTGAGAATAATGATGGGTCGTTGTACAGTTGTACTGAAGGTTAAGAAGGTGTGCGTGCGTGCGTGCGTGCGTGCGTGTGTGTGTGTGTGTGTGTGTGTGTGTCGCTCAAAGAAACCAATAGGGTTTATAAGCATGAATGGTCCGACTCCGAGACCGCTTTCCCTGGGTAGGCTTAGAGCCTCTACGCGGTTTACCAGTACTCGTGTGCGGTTGGTTTCAGCTCTGCGCGGAAGCATCATGCAGCCTATATATTTCTTCAAGCCCCAATGGGCCGGGGCGACAGGTAGGTAGAGTGAAGATATGCATGTAGGTAGATTTATTACGAAAACACGCAAATTCAAATATGTTGACAAAATTTTACCACCAAAAACGAAATTTTTCAGATAAAAATCCTGATATTTTTTTTTTATTTCTGCATAAAACATACATAATGGGTACTCGTTAGAACCGCCCCGGCGAGTGGGTTCTAACGAGTACCCAAAATCTATGTTTTTGAGCAGAAATAAGACAAATGATAAATATCCATGTAAACCTCAGTTTTAATATCTAAAAGTGGGGTTTAAGGGGATCAAAATTATAACGGCGTGTTTGCGTGATGAGGTAGGTAGGTAGGTTTGGGCTGGTAGCGATGGTATATTGTTTGTTTTACTAGGTACGTAGGTAGGTAGGCAGGCAGCAATGTAAAGGTAGGAAAGGTAGGTTTGGGCTAGTAGCGATGGTATATTGTTTGTTTTACTAGGTACGTAGGTAGGTAGGCAGGCAGCAATGTAAAGGTAGGAAAGGTAGGTTTGGGCTAGTAGCGATGGTATATTGTTTGTTTTACTAGGTACGTAGGTAGGTAGGCAGGCAGCAATGTAAAGGTAGGAAAGGTAGGTTTGGGCTAGTAGCGATGGTATATTGTTTGTTTTACTAGGTACGTAGGTAGGTAGGCAGGCAGCAATGTAAAGGTAGGAAAGGTAGGTTTGGGCTAGTAGCGATGGTATATTGTTTGTTTTACTAGGTACGTAGGTAGGTAGGCAGGCAGCAATGTAAAGGTAGGAAAGGTAGGTTTGGGCTAGTAGCGATGGTATATTGTTTGTTTTACTAGGAACGTAGGTAGGTAGGCAGGCAGCAATGTAAAGGTAGGAAAGGTAGGTTTGGGCTAGTAGCGATGGTATATTGTTTGTTTTACTAGGTACGTAGGTAGGTAGGCAGGCAGCAATGTAAAGGTAGGAAAGGTAGGTTTGGGCTAGTAGCGATGGTATATTGTTTGTTTTACTAGGTACGTAGGTAGGTAGGCAGGCAGGCAGCAATGTAAAGGTAGGAAAGGTAGGTTTGGGCTGGTAGCGATGGTATATTGTTTGTTTTACTAGGTACGTAGGTAGGTAGGCAGGCAGCAATGTAAAGGTAGGAAAGGTAGGTTTGGGCTGGTAGCGATGGTATATTGTTTGTTTTACTAGGTACGTAGGTAGGTAGGCAGGCAGCAATGTAAAGGTAGGAAAGGTAGGTTTGGGCTGGTAGCGATGGTATATTGTTTGTTTTACTAGGTACGTAGGTAGGTAGGCAGGCAGCAATGTAAAGGTAGGAAAGGTAGGTTTGGGCTAGTAGCGATGGTATATTGTTTGTTTTACTAGGTACGTAGGTAGGTAGGCAGGCAGCAATGTAAAGGTAGGAAAGGTAGGTTTGGGCTGGTAGCGATGGTATATTGTTTGTTTTACTAGGTACGTAGGTAGGTAGGCAGGCAGCAATGTAAAGGTAGGAAAGGTAGGTTTCGGCTAGTAGCGATGGTATATTGTTTGTTTTACTAGGTACGTAGGTAGGTAGGTTTGGGCTAGTAGCGATGGTATATTGTTTGTTTTACTAGGTACGTAGGTAGGTAGGCAGGCAGCAATGTAAAGGTAGGAAAGGTAGGTTTGGGCTAGTAGCGATGGTATATTGTTTGTTTTACTAGGTACGTAGGTAGGTAGGCAGGCAGCAATGTAAAGGTAGGAAAGGTAGGTTTGGGCTAGTAGCGATGGTATATTGTTTGTTTTACTAGGTACGTAGGTAGGTAGGTTTGGGCTAGTAGCGATGGTATATTGTTTGTTTTACTAGGTACGTAGGTAGGTAGGCAGGCAGCAATGTAAAGGTAGGAAAGGTAGGTTTGGGCTAGTAGCGATGGTATATTGTTTGTTTTACTAGGTACGTAGGTAGGTAGGCAGGCAGCAATGTAAAGGTAGGAAAGGTAGGTTTGGGCTAGTAGCGATGGTATATTGTTTGTTTTACTAGGTACGTAGGTAGGTAGGCAGGCAGCAATGTAAAGGTAGGAAAGGTAGGTTTGGGCTAGTAGCGATGGTATATTGTTTGTTTTACTAGGTACGTAGGTAGGTAGGCAGGCAGCAATGTAAGCTTTGGTTGTATATAAACTAAAAAGTTTGGAAAATGAAAATCTACAACGTTAGGAAGTAGATAGAGACACACAACTAAAAAGACCATCTCGGCACTTAGATTAATGAAGAAATGGATAGATAAATAAAATGAAAGTAACTAAATCGTAAAATAAATTTAAAAAGGTATAATAACTCATAAACTAAAGTTTAATAGAAGGAATAACTAAGGATGTTTACATAAAAATTGGAGGAAAAAGGGTGGCTTTATTGGAAAATAACCCGTGCAATAGCACTCCCGGTATCGCAATGGTATTAGCGAAGTACAGGCACTCCCTTTTACAAGAGTCGTAGTGAGCTGTGGTGTCAGTCCGGTCTTAATGTAATGAGTCAGCCAAAATCAGTACTTGTATATTATTATGGAGTTAAAGGTAAAATTCTTGAAATATACACATTTCAAGAGGTACATAACATCTGAATAGAAGTACACCTTATTAGGGGAACCATGATGGGCTGTGCTGCGGTCCAGTCAGGTTAGAAATATATCAAGGTAATTTTGGAAATTAATAAGGTGGGTCTGAGCACAGAGCCCTGTGGGACACTAGAAACAAAAACTAATGTGTTCAATAAGGGAGAGCTGAGTGATACCTAGGTAATTTTTGGAAACGAATACTGTGGGTCTGAGCACAGTGCCCTGTGGGACACTAGAAACAAAAATGAATGTGTTTAATAAGGGAGAGCTGGGTGATACCAGGCAGATGATATCCAACATACACTCAACGTCAAATCAACGTCGAAGCAAGGCTGAAAATGCAGTTAAGTAGTAAAACAACTTTGAGAACAGCATCTATATAAACGGCAACATCATATTGAGTCAACCATGGTTGATAAATGTTGTATAACCGTGCTTCCCGACGACTCGAGTATATATAATTATACACTTACAAGATAAATACAACCCTTTCAGTAGTTTGGATGTCGACTGGGCATAAAATGGTTCGTTTGTCGACATGTTAGTTATCATTGAATGAGCACAATGTGACCACGGACTTGGGACCGTGTTGATTCAGCCATAAATGAGAGACTATCAGTCAGGCATTCATAGCCAAACCATTGACCCTTAACCGGTTCACAGGCGCGCCCAACCCTCGGGTCGCCACAATGCAGTCATTGTAATAACCCTTCCGTGTAAAAGTATTAAATCAATATGCTTTTAGAGGTTGTTATAGAAATAACCAGTCTCGAGACACAGGAAGCATGCGGTAAGTTACTTTACAAACGTATACTTTTGTCAAAAGTTGGAAATTCTATGCTATTTACTCACCCTATTTTTCTTCCAAATCGGCTTCTTTATAGACGCAAATGTCGAGCTGTTTTGATTCTGCAAGATGTACACAGCATTCTTCTAGGACGATTTTCAGTTATAAGTCACATTGTCTTAATTGGACCCAACCCGGAGCTGAGCGGAGGGTTGGGGTATGATCAGTTATTGTCTGGGTATGAAAATATTCAAATATATCTAGGTATCAATATTAAATTATGTCGAGACCTGGGAAGCTGTTTTTGGATCGTCTGCTACAACCCCACAAGATGGTGACGTAAGTTATAGTCACGTGATGTTTTGATATGTCAAACTCTCAATGTAAATAGAGCACCGCACCGTACTGCTCTAAGACAACGTTCGTCATTGGTGTATGGTAGATCTATATGGTTTGCATCTGAGTTTTTATACTATGCTTTAGCTGTATATGTGTACACGACCACCACATGAAACTATCTGTGTGGCGTACCATTGTACAAACAACACAGTCCCATGCGACAGCCGTATATTTTGCAGTGAGTATTTGACAGGTCTCTATTCCTTATCTAGACTCATTTGCATGCTTAAGGCATGTTCGATACCAGCTGCCATGTATCAATATTGGTTAATCGTACTACTTTTATTTTACTGAGGTATTATTTTTCACTATAGAGATAGGGGTCAGCCATTTCAAAGTAAGAGAAAGTTTTGCTAAAATCTTCCAGCTAGGGATAGTTAGATCACTGAACCGTTACATTCTGTAGCTGGGGTCGTTGTGTGTGTGTGTGGGGGGGGGGGGGGGGGGGGGGTAGCGTGGTAGGGGTAGTGGAGGGGTAGGGTAGTACTCAAGTTATTATCAGTCTCGTTGTCTATGTCGGTCAGTCTACAACTCGAGTGCCGTTAGGCCTATCCAGCCGTATATAAGCTTTGGTTGTATATAAACTAAAAAGTTTGGAAAATGAAAATCTACAACGTTAGGAAGTAGATAGAGACACACAACTAAAAAGACCATCTCGGCACTTAGATTAATGAAGAAATGGATAGATAAATAAAATGAAAGTAACTAAATCGTAAAATAAATTTAAAAAGGTATAATAACTCATAAACTAAAGTTTAATAGAAGGAATAACTAAGGATGTTTACATAAAAATTGGAGGAAAAAGGGTGGCTTTATTGGAAAATAACCCGTGCAATAGCACTCCCGGTATCGCAATGGTATTAGCGAAGTACAAGCACTCCCTTTTACAGGAGTCGTAGTGAGCTGTGGTGTCAGTCCGGTCTTAATGTAATGAGTCAGCCAAAATCAGTACTTGTATATTATTATGGAGTTAAAGGTAAAATTCTTGAAATATACACATTTCAAGAGGTACATAACATCTGAATAGAAGTACACCTTATTAGGGGAACCATGATGGGCTGTGCTGCGGTCCAGTCAGGTTAGAAATATATCAAGGTAATTTTGGAAATTAATAAGGTGGGTCTGAGCACAGAGCCCTGTGGGACACTAGAAACAAAAACTAATATGTTCAATAAGGGAGAGCTGAGTGATACCTAGGTAATTTTTGGAAACGAATACTGTGGGTCTGAGCACAGTGCCCTGTGGGACACTAGAAACAAAAATGAATGTGTTTAATAAGGGAGAGCTGGGTGATACCAGGCAGATGATATCCAACATACACTCAACGTCAAATCAACGTCGAAGCAAGGCTGAAAATGCAGTTAAGTAGTAAAACAACTTTGAGAACAGCATCTATATAAACGGCAACATCATATTGAGTCAACCATGGTTGATAAATGTTGTATAACCGTGCTTCCCGACGACTCGAGTATATATAATTATACACTTACAAGATAAATACAACCCTTTCAGTAGTTTGGATGTCGACTGGGCATAAAATGGTTCGTTTGTCGACATGTTAGTTATCATTGAATGAGCACAATGTGACCACGGACTTGGGACCGTGTTGATTCAGCCATAAATGAGAGACTATCAGTCAGGCATTCATAGCCAAACCATTGACCCTTAACCGGTTCACAGGCGCGCCCAACCCTCGGGTCGCCACAATGCAGTCATTGTAATAACCCTTCCGTGTAAAAGTATTAAATCAATATGCTTTTAGAGGTTGTTATAGAAATAACCAGTCTCGAGACACAGGAAGCATGCGGTAAGTTACTTTACAAACGTATACTTTTGTCAAAAGTTGGAAATTCTATGCTATTTACTCACCCTATTTTTCTTCCAAATCGGCTTCTTTATAGACGCAAATGTCGAGCTGTTTTGATTCTGCAAGATGTACACAGCATTCTTCTAGGACGATTTTCAGTTATAAGTCACATTGTCTTAATTGGACCCAACCCGGAGCTGAGCGGAGGGTTGGGGTATGATCAGTTATTGTCTGGGTATGAAAATATTCAAATATATCTAGGTATCAATATTAAATTATGTCGAGACCTGGGAAGCTGTTTTTGGATCGTCTGCTACAACCCCACAAGATGGTGACGTAAGTTATAGTCACGTGATGTTTTGATATGTCAAACTCTCAATGTAAATAGAGCACCGCACCGTACTGCTCTAAGACAACGTTCGTCATTGGTGTATGGTAGATCTATATGGTTTGCATCTGAGTTTTTATACTAAGCTTTAGCTGTATATGTGTACACGACCACCACATGAAACTATCTGTGTGGCGTACCATTGTACAAACAACACAGTCCCATGCGACAGCCGTATATTTTGCAGTGAGTATTTGACAGGTCTCTATTCCTTATCTAGACTCATTTGCATGCTTAAGGCATGTTCGATACCAGCTGCCATGTATCAATATTGGTTAATCGTACTACTTTTATTTTACTGAGGTATTATTTTTCACTATAGAGATAGGGGTCAGCCATTTCAAAGTAAGAGAAAGTTTTGCTAAAATCTTCCAGCTAGGGATAGTTAGATCACTGAACCGTTACATTCTGTAGCTGGGGTCGTTGTGTGTGTGTGTGTGGGGGGGGGGGGGGGGTAGCGTGGTAAGGGTAGTGGAGGGGTAGGGTAGTACTCAAGTTATTATCAGTCTCGTTGTCTATGTGTCTATGTCGGTCAGTCTACAACTCGAGTGCCGTTGGGCCTATCCAGCCGTATATAAGCTTTGGTTGTATATAAACTAAAAAGTTTGGAAAATGAAAATCTACAACGTTAGGAAGTAGATAGAGACACACAACTAAAAAGACCATCTCGGCACTTAGATTAATGAAGAAATGGATAGATAAATAAAATGAAAGTAACTAAATCGTAAAATAAATTTAAAAAGGTATAATAACTCATAAACTAAAGTTTAATAGAAGGAATAACTAAGGATGTTTACATAAAAATTGGAGGAAAAAGGGTGGCTTTATTGAAAAATAACCCGTGCAATAGCACTCCCGGTATCGCAATGGTATTAGCGAAGTACAAGCACTCCCTTTTACAGGAGTCGTAGTGAGCTGTGGTGTCAGTCCGGTCTTAATGTAATGAGTCAGCCAAAATCAGATTTTTAGCACGCTGAAACTCTTAGATAATGTTGTTGTTTCCTTCAAATTCTCAAACATTTTCACCATTGTTAAAAGAAATCGACTATAAACACATGCATTTATGTCCTTTTGAAACGTTGTCGGTGCTAAACAGTGACGTTACACCGTCTAACGTCTACGAACCATAAATTTGCAGCTTTTAATGATTTCACTCGGCCCGCTCTTCCGCACCGTGATTTGTTGCATAATAAACACAGGTCTTTCCCATTGCCAATATAAAAATACGGGGCATCATCTGGTCTGCACTGTTTGCCTTTGTCATTAAACAGATATGCTGCGCTTAATTGGGTTGAGGAACATCTGAGCTACGTCTGCACTGTTTTCCTATGTCCTAAGAGACACTAAGCTAATATGGGTTGTGTATGTCTTTGAGAATTACGTCCTAACAACAGCTAAGGTCATAATGATACGGGATCTCGGTTTAATATCCGCAAGTCCGGAGAAGCCCGAGATGGAACAAACTAACCCTGGTCAATGAGGCGAGTAGTATAACCATTTCAAGGCTTAGGCAAACAATGCAGACCGAGATCAGGCATTGCTTAACCAGCGTTAGCCTTTCGCTTCTACTTTAGGACTAAGGCAAATGGCACAGACCCAGGTCAGACGCCGCTTTAACGTCGTAAGCTAAGCGTTTCTTTCAGGACTGGCAAACAGTGCAAACCCAGGTCAGACGCCGATTAACCCGTATTAGCCTGGCATATCAAATTTAGACCATAGACTAACACTTCCAATGCCGCAAAATATGTTGTTTGATCGGGTGCTTCACTTTTTAGTCACGATGCTTCCACGCAGAGCGGAATCCGGCCCGCACACTAGTACTGGTAAACCGCTTAGAGGATCTAAGCCTGTCCAGGAACCGCGGTGCGAGGCGGACCGTCCATGCTAATAAACCCTTTTGGTTTCATTGGGCGACATGGCTAGAGATGTAATTTCATCTCAGTGTTGGGTAAAAGTCAAACAAAATTGGAAGCAATGTCTCCAAAATGACCTTTACAGTGTTTACGGGGACGTTAAACCTCAAATTAACCAACCAACACGAGGTGAAGATTAACGCCCCGCCCATCGGGGCTAGGAGAAATAGATTGGGTTCATCATGCTTGCACGCATATCTGAAACCGACCGCACAGGACTACTGGTAAACCGCTAAGAGGATCTAAGCCTGACTACGCGAAGTGTTGTAAATCGGAACGTCACCTATATATAAACCCTTCTGGCTTCTGGCGGCAGGGCTTGAGATGTCATTTCATATCGATGTTGGGTTAAAGTCCCACAAAACTGAAGCCACCTCTCCTAAATAACCTAAATAGTATTGATGGGGACGTAAAACACTAATTCAAACAAAGAAAACATGAGGGAAAAAGACGTGTAATGAGCAAGAACCATAACTCTGGGTGTCATGGTATTTCAGTTATCATCCCTGAGAATATAATCTTGGCAACACAATATCTTTAACACCTTTCTTCATGTTAACAAGTACGTGAATTTAAAACCCTCTAAACCCCACTTTATTTAGAGAAAACTGGGGTTTACAGGGGTATAAGTTATTTTGCTTTTTTTCTGTTCTAAGACATAGGTCATGGGTACTCGTACGAATACCCGCAACCTATTTTAGGAGTAAAAATAAGACAAATATCACAAATTTGCATGGAAAAAGAAACTGCACGGGTGTGTCATCGTAATGTGAGAATAATGATGGGTCGTTGTACAGTTGTACAGAAGGTTAAGAAGGTGTGCGTGCGTGCGTGCGTGTGTGTGTGTGTGTGTGTGTGTGTCGCTCAAAGAAACCAATAGGGTTTATAAGCATGAATGGTCCGACTCCGAGACCGCTTTCCCTGGGTAGGCTTAGAGCCTCTACGCGGTTTACCAGTACTCGTGTGCGGTTGGTTTCAGCTCTGCGCGGAAGCATCATGCAGCCTATATATTTCTTCAAGCCCCAATGGGCCGGGGCGACAGGTAGGTAGAGTGAAGATATGCATGTAGGTAGATTTATTACGAAAACACGCAAATTCAAATATGTTGACAAAATTTTACCACCAAAAACGAAATTTTTCAGATAAAAATCCTGATATTTTTTTTTTTATTTCTGCATAAAACATACATAATGGGTACTCGTTAGAACCATGTAAACCTCAGTTTTAATATCTAAAAGTGGGGTTTAAGGGGATCAAAATTATAACGGCGTGTTTGCGTGATGAGGTAGGAAAGGTAGGTTTGGGCTGGTAGCGATGGTATATTGTTTGTTTTACTAGGTACGTAGGTAGGTAGGCAGGCAGCAATGTAAAGGTAGGAAAGGTAGGTTTGGGCTAGTAGCGATGGTATATTGTTTGTTTTACTAGGTACGTAGGTAGGTAGGCAGGCAGCAATGTAAAGGTAGGAAAGGTAGGTTTGGGCTAGTAGCGATGGTATATTGTTTGTTGTACTAGGTACGTAGGTAGGTAGGTTTGGGCTGGTAGCGATGGTATATTGTTTGTTTTACTAGGTACGTAGGTAGGTAGGCAGGCAGCAATGTAAAGGTAGGAAAGGTAGGTTTGGGCTAGTAGCGATGGTATATTGTTTGTTTTACTAGGTACGTAGGTAGGTAGGTTTGGGCTGGTAGCGATGGTATATTGTTTGTTTTACTAGGTACGTAGGTAGGTAGGCAGGCAGCAATGTAAAGGTAGGAAAGGTAGGTTTGGGCTAGTAGCGATGGTATATTGTTTGTTTTACTAGGTACGTAGGTAGGTAGGCAGGCAGCAATGTAAAGGTAGGAAAGGTAGGTTTGGGCTAGTAGCGATGGTATATTGTTTGTTTTACTAGGTACGTAGGTAGGTAGGCAGGCAGCAATGTAAAGGTAGGAAAGGTAGGTTTGGGCTAGTAGCGATGGTATATTGTTTGTTTTACTAGGTACGTAGGTAGGTAGGCAGGCAGCAATGTAAAGGTAGGAAAGGTAGGTTTGGGCTGGTAGCGATGGTATATTGTTTGTTTTACTAGGTACGTAGGTAGGTAGGCAGGCAGCAATGTAAAGGTAGGAAAGGTAGGTTTGGGCTAGTAGCGATGGTATATTGTTTGTTTTACTAGGTACGTAGGTAGGTAGGTTTGGGCTGGTAGCGATGGTATATTGTTTGTTTTACTAGGTACGTAGGTAGGTAGGCAGGCAGCAATGTAAAGGTAGGAAAGGTAGGTTTGGGCTAGTAGCGATGGTATATTGTTTGTTTTACTAGGTACGTAGGTAGGTAGGCAGGCAGCAATGTAAAGGCAGGAAAGGTAGGTTTGGGCTAGTAGCGATGGTATATTGTTTGTTTTACTAGGTACGTAGGTAGGTAGGCAGGCAGCAATGTAAAGGTAGGAATGGTAGGTTTGGGCTAGTAGCGATGGTATATTGTTTGTTTTACTAGGTACGTAGGTAGGTAGGCAGGCAGCAATGTAAAGGTAGGAAAGGTAGGTTTGGGCTAGTAGCGATGGTATATTGTTTGTTTTACTAGGTACGTAGGTAGGTAGGCAGGCAGCAATGTAAAGGTAGGAAAGGTAGGTTTGGGCTAGTAGCGATGGTATATTGTTTGTTTTACTAGGTACGTAGGTAGGTAGGCAGGCAGCAATGTAAAGGTAGGAAAGGTAGGTTTGGGCTAGTAGCGATGGTATATTGTTTGTTTTACTAGGTACGTAGGTAGGTTTGGGCTAGTAGCGATGGTATATTGTTTGTTTTACTAGGTACGTAGGTAGGTAGGCAGGCAGCAATGTAAAGGTAGGAAAGGTAGGTTTGGGCTAGTAGCGATGGTATATTGTTTGTTTTACTAGGTACGTAGGTAGGTAGGCAGGCAGCAATGTAAAGGTAGGAAAGGTAGGTTTGGGCTAGTAGCGATGGTATATTGTTTGTTTTACTAGGTACGTAGGTAGGTAGGCAGGCAGCAATGTAAAGGTAGGAAAGGTAGGTTTGGGCTAGTAGCGATGGTATATTGTTTGTTTTACTAGGTACGTAGGTAGGTAGGCAGGCAGCAATGTAAAGGTAGGAAAGGTAGGTTTGGACTAGTAGCGATGGTATATTGTTTGTTTTACTAGGTACGTAGGTAGGTAGGCAGGCAGCAATGTAAAGGTAGGAAAGGTAGGTTTGGGCTAGTAGCGATGGTATATTGTTTGTTTTACTAGGTACGTAGGTAGGTAGGCAGGCAGCAATGTAAAGGTAGGAAAGGTAGGTTTGGGCTAGTAGCGATGGTATATTGTTTGTTTTACTAGGTACGTAGGTAGGTAGGTTTGAACTAGTAGCGATGGTATATTGTTTGTTTTACTAGGTACGTAGGTAGGCAGGCAGCAATGTAAAGGTAGGAAAGGTAGGTTTGGGCTAGTAGCGATGGTATATTGTTTGTTTTACTAGGTACGTAGGTAGGTAGGCAGGCAGCAATGTAAGTAAGTATTACGTACGTATATCGATAGTAAGGGTTTTTTTTTTTTGGTTTTGGTTTTACGGCCCTTTCAAGATTAATTCACTCATATCGAGCCAATCGTTAATCATAGATGGGCGAAAAGCGGAGTACCCGGAGAAAAAACACCCGACCTTCCGTTGCAGCACTTGGCGTCTCACATGCAGCGGTGAGAGAGCTAATGATCAAGAGTCAGCGCTCTTAACCACTAGGCCCGTTTCGATAGGAAGGTATGTAGACGTATAGGTAGGTAGGAAGTTACTAAGTAGGTAAGTTTTTGTTTGAATTTGGATAAATGACCCCGTCAACACCATTTAGGTCATTTTGGAGACATTGCCTCCAATTTTGTGGAACTTTTACCAGACAATGAGATGAAATGACAGCTCCAGCCCTGCCGCCCAATGAAACCAAAAGGCTTTGGACGGACTGACTCATACCACTTTGCCTGGGCAGGCTTAGTCCTTCTACGCGGTTTACCAGTACTCATGTGTGGTCAGTTTCAGCCCTGCGTGGAAGCACCATGCAGCCCATCTATTTATCCAAACCCCGATGGGCGGGGCGACTAGGTCGGTATGTACGTAGGTAGGTAGATATGCAGTCCGGCCCCGCCCACCGGGGCTTGAAGAAATAGATGGATTGCATGGTAGTTAGGTAGGCAGGTAGGTATGTAGGTAGGGTAAATGCAGGTAGTTAGGAAGGTGAAGGTAGAAATGTGACAGAAGAGCCGCCTTGGAACGGTCAGTGAAACGAATTCAACTTGGGGGGGGGGGGGGTGGGGGGGGTTGGGGGGGGGGGGCTTGAATCGATTTTACGTGGTCACAATCCTCGCCCTTACTTCCGTCGCGATTCAAACAAATAATTTGTTCAGTCTGCACGAAGGCCTAACTCATCAGTGCAACATCTCCGTGAACACAAAACTCTAACAACCACAGCGATGAATCAACGGTGAGGACTCGACAGCGAGATTTTTTCATTCAGTTTTACGACCCTCCTACGGTTAAAAGACTCATCCGAAAGTCTGTGAAAACCCTGGATCGAATATGTGACCCAGGTCTATGAGGCCAGTAACATAAAAACACCACGGAGGCTTCTTTCCGTATGGGAATGGTCGGTCAGACATACATTTACTTATTTCTACCTACCTACCTACCTACCTACCTAAGTACCCTATTGGTTTCATAAAGGCGGTAGAACTTGAGATGTCATTTCATCTCAATGTCGGTTAAAAACCCAACACATTGGTCGCAATGTCTCCAAACTTACTTTCACAGTGTTGCCGGGAACTTTAAACCTCAAGTCAAACACACAAGCAAACAAACATTTACCTACCTTCCCTTAGGCCCCGCCCATCGGGGCTTGAAGAAATATATGGGCTGCATGATGCTTCCACGCAGAGCTAAAACCGACCCGCGCATGAGTACTGGTAAACCGCTTAGAGGCTCTAAGCCTGGCCAAGCAAAGTGGTGCGAGTCGGCTCGTCCATGCTTATAAACTCTATCGGTCTCATGGGGCGGAAGGGCTTGAGGTGTCATTTCATCTCAGTGTCGGGTAAAAGTACCACAAAATTGGAAGCAACGTCTCCAAAATGACCTTTACACTGTTGATGGGGACGTTAAACCTCAACTCAAACAAAACCTACTTTCCCACCAACACCCCTATTACCTGCCTACCTAAATCTATCCCGCCCATCTGGACTTGAAGAACTAGATGGGCTGCATGATTCATTACCACCTGAGTACTGGTAAACCGTATAAGCCTGCCCAGGCAAAGTGATGTGAGTAGAGCCGTCCATGCATAAAAACCCTATTGGTTTCATTGGGCGGCAGGTCTTGAGATGTCTTTACATCTCAAAGTCGGATCCCACGAAATTGGAAGTATCGTCTCCAAATGACCTATATAGCATTGACGGGACGTTAAACCTCAAATCAAACCTACCTACCTACCTTCCCACCAAGACACATCTCCTTACCTACCTACTTAAATCTACCTCGCCCATCGGGACTTGAAGAAATGATGGGCTGCATGATGCGCGACCGCACATGAGTACTGGCAAACCGCCTAAGCCCCCGCCCAAAGTGATGCGAGTCGGACCGTCAATGCATATAAGCCCTATTAGTTTCTTTCTTTCCTTCTTTCTTTCTATTGATACTGTGTTGGTCAGACTTGACCATGACCGCAGGTGTACATTACATACACCCCAGGTTTGCAGGATGAAAGCCTACACAGTACTCATGTAATAACGGTAGGGATCTTTAGCCTGCACAGGGGATGGTTCTCCCTGACAGGGGGGCCTCAAGTTAACGTCCCGATCCGAAGGACGGTGCACTTTATGACATTCTTTTTTTTTTTGGGGGGGGGGGGGGTTTGGTTTTACGGCCCTTTCAAGATTTTTTCACTCATATCGAGCCGATCGTTAATCAGAGGTGGGCGAAAACCGGAGTACCCGGAGAAAAAACCACCTGACCTTCCGTTGCAGAACTTGGCGTCTCACAAGTGACCCGAGCGAGGCTCGAACCACAGCGATGGGAGACCTAATGATCAAGAGTCAGTGCTCTTAACCACTGGGCCACAGAGGCCCGTTTTATGACATTCAACCCTGCAAATGATGCCAATGGACGGTGTTCGGACACCGAAATTTTATCGCCGCTGCCGGGGATCGAACCCGGGACCTCTAGCATCAGAGGCAAGTGCACTCAACACTGGGCTATCACGCTCCATATCATTTCATTTGGCTGCAGGTCTTGAGATGTCTTTTTATCTCAAAGTCGGGTCCCACGAAATTGGAACATCGTCTCCAAGTGACCTATATAGTATTGACGGGGACGTTAAACCTCAAATCAAACTTACCTACCAACCAATCCACCCATCTGCATACCTATCTAGCCACCAACCACCTTTACCTACTTACTCACCTACCTAAACAACGTCGAAGCAGAAGTTAGAAGTAAGAACTCAGCTTGCCCCCGCCCATCGGGGCTTGAAGAAATAGATTGGCTGCACGATGCTTCAACGCAGAGCTCAAACCGACCGCACACGAGTACTGGTAAACCGCTTACAGGATCTAAGCCTGACCAGGAAAAGCGGTGTGAGTTGGACCGTCTATAAATAAATTAAGAAATATTATAAAATCACTAGTAACACAGCTTCTAACTTCCTAAGATAGGCTTCTGCAGCATAAAATTAAAGTTCAATTAATGCGCCAGCATAATTTATCACTTAATTTTCTAAGAGAGTTCTAATATTTAATATTCTAAGAGAGTTTCGAAACCCCAGTCGTATCAGAGTTATCGTATTACACTTCTCACGGCTGAATTATCTCACACCCCTCCGTGAGGGATTTCAGCCGCTTCCGGTGCGACTGAAGAATCTCACGGGATCAATAATCTCACGCTACAGCGTCACTGCCAGACCTAGTTTGTTTACCTGTACAATGGGTCTGCACCGATCTACAGGGTTAAAAGTAAATAGCGTTTTTACTGACCGACATCGAACACAGTTTATTCACCCGCTTTCGAGAGCTCTAAGGACAAAATATGTGCTTTAATCAAGGTCCTAACTATTAGTATTTGAACAATAGGCATTTATGGGTAAATATTCCACACCCGTAAGCTTCAATGCATAAAAGTATATTATTTCGCCTTTTGTAAGACTGATTCAGTCAGTCGAAGTTCCCTATACGCGGCGTCTTATCAGGAATGAAATGGTTTTAAAATGACCTTTTTTCGTCAAGTTATTCTCTATTATGTCCCCACGCCCGTAGGAACACCGCACAATGAACATCGTCACACCAAAGCGACGTTGATGCGACGTTGCTAAGCTAGGAGAACTTCTCAGTATGAGCTTATTTGAAATTTATGGGTTTACCATGAAAACATGAGCAGACACGTTCCTTTTTTTCTTCGTAGAATTTTTTAACCCTCTGGGACCTTGTCCACAAAATATCCAGAGAACTGCTTGATTAGAAACTGAGTCCCTGATAATTATTCCTCAATACTTTCAGTACTATTGAAAGAGGGTTTCAGACTTGCCCAAGTCCCTACATTTACTTTTTTACCTATTTTTACTTTTTTATATATCAAATAAATGTCCCTTTAAACATGAAATCATGTAAAAGTCTCTGGTAGTATTTTTTTTTTTCGTCTACCTCTCCGTTCATAGGTTCGGGAAAATCTAATCACATCCGTCCTCGTGAAAATTCCAGGTATCTTAACCCTACCAAGCGAAATCGAGTTTTATCTATTTTCGGAGAAATGTTAATCGACCATTCACTGAAATTACCACGTGGGGTGAAACTCTGTTGTGATTTCAATATGCTGTAAACCGCTGTTATCTCCCTTGAAGGTCATCTATATTTAGAGTTCCCGGAAAACCCTGTGTTCTACATGTGTTTTCATTAACGGGAAAATCAAGTTCTTGAAAATATCGGTTAACGTCAATTGTATTATAGGAATGTCATTGTTACATATGCTTCCGACGGATGAGTTCCATATATCGTTATCTGATAATAGTGATAATCAAACTGAAATAGGAGAAAGATTAATAGAGGAAATAACGTTAGATTTTTTAGCCATCAATGTGTTTCACTGTCACCCTTACAGACTACTCTTGACTGTATGACAACCCAATGCGCTGCAGTACAACCTGTCAAAGGACTGCCGAAGAAAACAGACCATGGCAAAATGTGTTCATCCTCGGGGTGTCAAACTCGACATAAGAAGCCTGCTGACGATACAAAACCTACTAAAGCGACAAAACCTAGCCAAGATGATAACGTTACATGCCTGTGTGAGAAAGATTTTTATATACAGATTAAAACATTGACATGTCTACATGACAGTTGTTATTTTTACGAGTGTATGTCAAGTTCAATGGCAAAGTCCCTACTAAAAGATTGTGAAGTAGGAAGATTTATAATCCGCGAAAGTAGTGACCCGAATTATTTATATACCATCAGTGTGAAAACTAAAAGAGGACCCACCAGTATTAGAGTCCTGTACGAATGTGCAAGATTTTCTTTGGATGCTGACGAAAAGTCTCGAGGATCTATGCCGACATTTTCATCTTTATTGGAATTAATCGATTATTATGTACGACTAACTGCGGGTAAAATGGATCAGTGTCGATTTCTCGACCGTGTTGGAAGGAAGGATCTTCCTATTATTCTCGATAGACCTCGATTGAAGACTGTCCCGGATTTAATGTCAATATGTCGGACGTCTATCAATCGACTTCTTCCAGCGAGGAACTGTGTTGAAGTGAGACAAAGGATTGGCGATATACCTCTGCCTAAATCTTTACTTAGTTATTTAAAGGACCATCCGTTTATAATATGACCCTGATGTCAATTTAGATTTAAAACAATTTTGTTGCTTTGTTTGTGTTGAGGTTTCACGTCCCCGTCAACACTATTTAGGTCATTTTGGAGACGTCGCATTCTACTTTATGGGACTTTTACTCGATCTTGAGATGACATGACATGTCATGCCCGACCTTCCAAAAAACCGCTAGGGTTTAAGGAACAGTCCGACTCGCACCACTTCCCCTGGGCTGGCTTATATATTAGTACTCAAGTTCAGACGGTTTCTCCAAGCCCCGATTGGCGGGGGAGGGCACAGTTTTGTTGTAACAGTAACAGATGATAGATACTCAACAAGGAAGGAGTTTTGTGAAGACAGTTAAACAACTCTTGTGTCATTGTGCCAAAAGAAGGTGCTTTCGTCTTTTAATATCACACCACACAATAGTTATGTGGTATGATATCTTCCGGTGTCCGTCCGTCCGTATGTCTGAATGATAACTTCGTATTGAATGAGTTTTAACGTCCCCGTCAACACTATATAGGTTATTTCGAAGACGCTGTTTACATTGTTTGGACTTTACCCGGCAGGGAGATGAAATTACATCTTAAGCCCTTCCACCAATGAAACCAAAAGGCTAATATGTATTAGACGGTCTGACGCACACCACTTTGCCTGGTAAGGCTTAGTCCTTCTAAGCGGTACTCACTTGTGGTCAGTTTCAGCTCTACATGGAGGCAGCATGCAGCCCAATCAATCTATTTCTCCAGGCCCCGATGGGCGGGAGCATTTTTCACAGATTTTTCTTCGACTTTTGCATACACATTTCTAGCGGGGATTGTTAATGGACAAAATCCATCAACTATGGCCCTTGTCACTTCCTTATAAGTGTTTTGGGGCGTTTCCGGTCGATAACTATAGAGTATTTTTTTTTTCCACGGATTTTCTTCAAATTTTGCATACATATTGGTGATGGGTGGTTTGTCGTTAACATTTGACAGACGTGTCAGTGATGATTTGATTTTTTGACTTGAGGTTTAACGTCCCCGTCAACACTGTAAATGTCATTTTGGAGACGTTGCTTCCAATTTTGTGGGACTTTTACCCGACATTGAGATGAAATGACATATCAAGCCCTGTCGCCCATTGAAACGAATAGGGTTTATAAGCATGGCTCGCACCGCTCTCCCGGGACAGGCTTTGATTCTCTAAGCAGTTTACCAGTACTCATGTGCGTGTCGGTTTCAGCTCTGCGTGGAAGCATCATGCAGCCCATCTATTTCTTCAAGCCCCGATGGACGGGGGCCGTTGTCAGTGATGACCATTGATTGGTAAATGTATTTTTGATCATGCTGATACATGTTTAAATTTACACCATGTTCTGTACCATTTTGAGGTCACAGAAGCAAAGTTGTCGCACTTGATTTGTCAAACTCTTCACAGTGCTTTGTGACAAACCCTGTACATTCTTGCCATCAAAGAGGATGTTACAGCTTAATCGAAATGGGTATTAAGTGTTTTGGGGCGTTTTCGATCGATAAATTTTTTGTTTCGATAGGTAAAAAACCCTGTTTTTCACTGATTTTCTTCAGATTTTGCAAATACATTGGTATTGGGGGTGTGTGGGGATTGTTTATGGGCAAAATCCGTCAATATTTGACGGAATTATGGTCGTAAACAATTTCAATTAAATGAATTTGGGACTCTCATTCCATGCTTAAATGGACTATATAGATGAAACTCCAGAGATATAGAGACAACCAAGGGAAGTATATTATGGCTAAGGTCCACCGCTGAAGTTATATCAAAATCCATAAATAAATAATGGATGTGAATGATATTTTTTGGCCAGTTTCTCCTTTGCTGTAGAGAATATCTTGATGGAGTTTAACAGATGTATAAAACACTAAAAGAAGCACATTATGGCCAAGAATAGTCACTCTGCCAGTTCTGGTTCTTCACTTATCTGCCCTTGATATATGTAAAATTGGTTTTTGGCCCATTGCTCCTTTTCTATATGGAATACATTGAATGAAATTTACAGTCGTATATAACACAACAGGAATAAGTTTTGAATAGTTAGATCCTTTGGAAGCAGTGAATATATCAAATAAACGAAAATAGCAGACTTGGTTTTATTGACTCTGTTCATGACCAGTACTGAAATATGCAACACAAGCCATGCCCTCTAGCACCGGTTTAAGCAGAACTCTTATTTTCAAAATGATTATAAATATAATCTGCACTAAGATGTACTGGTAAACCGCTTAGAGGATCTAAGCTTGCCCAGGCAAAGCAGTGCGAGTCGGCCCGTCCATGCTTATAAACCCTATTGGTTTCATTGGGCGGCAGGGCTTGAGATGTAATTTCATCTCAATGTCGGGTTAAAGTCCCACAAAACTGGAAGCAGAATCTCCAAAATGACCTTTACAGTGTTGACGGGGACATTAAACCTCAAATCAAACAAACAAAAACACGGGGTATTCGACTACCTGGAACGCACGCAGACGGACACCAAAAACACCGACTGTTTATTGATGAGTCGATAAAATCCTGTTTTTTTTGCGACCCTGTTAAAACAATTCTGTAATGGTATTTGCTGTTTTCTTCTGGAACTGTCACAGATGTTTCATAATGGTGTTTTTACTTCGATAGATTACATGAAAGCGTCTTTACATACAACCAAAATGCAAAACATGTAAATTTTCTAAAAAAAAAAAAAAAAGGGTCTAATTGCGACTGATTAGTCGCAATTATTACGACACAATGGTGTCGTAGTAGCTTGAAAGAGTCAAGAATGAACTCCTACATACTTGTGTCACACGTTGCTCGGGGACTTGAGTGCACCATGCTGAAAGAAGGTAATGCTTACGACAGACGCATTCCTTTGATGTTGAAGACAATGGACACCAATGACGGATTAACAATTCATGCCTAAATCAGTACCTACTTGCATATCACCTTAATTTGGAGGTTCAACAAGCACGGTTATGAACAGTCTTAAATATTTCCCACGTATATAAACGACGGTGAAAATAGCGTAAAAAGAGTAAATGATTTCTCTCTCTCTCTCTCTCTCTCTCTCTCTGCATATGCCTGGTATACGAAGTATGAATTTCAACAATTGACTTTTCAGGAAATGTTTGGATAGTTCATGTTTCCTATACTTACATAATTGTCTTAGAATAAGAACAGTCAGAGAGCATTTACTTTGTGCTCAGAAATATTTACCATAATAGTTGAATTGAATATAAAGTTTCCTATAAAAGGAAGGCTTCCCCAGTTTATGAAATTGAAAATCCGCCATTTTTGCTCGCCTTTCTAAAGTAAGGGAGAGCTATTGCCATATCCCCGGCGTCCGTCGTCGGCGTAAGCGTCCGCATTTGGTTAATGTTTACAGTAGTCGCAGATAAGATTGACTAGGCGGAACTATCGTTAATACCTGCCTTAGGAATATTCCATTAACAAAAAGGTAAACCAAGTCACCCGATTGTGTGAATTCAACTGTAACACAAGCATAGCTGTGGCGTATATTATGGCCATTTCGCCCGCTTGTAGAAAGCGTGCGAAAGGCACGTTACCGAATCTTCTGGTGGACCCAGCGAATTTGACATATATTGACAACACATGAATAGCTCCGCCTTGTCAATCTTATCTGCGACTACTGCAAGAAAACATTTGTAAATTTATAAATTTATTTTCAAGCAAAATTATCAAATTTGGTTAAAGTTTACCTGCAAGCAATCATTTTTGCTGTTTTACAAATCTATTTTCAAATAAAATTATCAACTGGTAAAAAAAAAGTTTTACATATTCTTTTCCACTCGATTACCTAGGTTTTGGGCCTTATTTTTTTTTTTTTTTTTTTTTTTTTTTGTTGTTTTATCTCAACAGAGCCGAAGGCTCCGGGGGAGCTTATAGATAAGTTTAGGACGCCATCGGTCGCTAAGGAAGTGCTATCCCACGATTGTGTATTTTTGCGCATGCGCAGTTTTGTGTGGCAGAAGATAACCGTTGTTCAGACTGATCCGATAGCAATTATTAATTTCTTTGAATTTGACAAGTTTAAATAGAGCGTAAGGTAAAGGTGACGTATGTCTTGCGTCACTGTGGCGTCCAACTGATATTGGCTGACGACTGGGTAAGACCTGCTATCCTTGTAGCAGGTAAGGGTAGAGGGGAGTGCTCTTATTCCTTCTGTTTCTATATTTCCATTCATTTTCCTCTTTTTCCTCTGTCCTTTACTTTAAACTACGATCTCTTCTATATATTTTCTCCCTTTCTCTGGGAGACGCGACAAAATTACCCACATGGGTTGACGTGTCGTTAAACCCAAAACAATGAATAATCGAATAATTAACTGACAATGGTCGCGTCATGTTGCGCTAATCGGAAGACAAACTATGCAACAGTGAAGATGATTGGTTGGTTGCTTGATTGTTGTTTAATGTCCCCGTCAACACTATTTAGGTCATTTTGGAGACGTTGCTTCCAATTTTGTGGGACTTTTACCCGACATTGAGATGAAACGACATCTCAAGCCCTGCCGCCTAATGCACCCAAAATACATATGCATCTGACGGTCTGGCTCACATCACTTTGCCTGGGCAATCTTGGTCCATCTAAGCGGTTTACCAGTACTCACGTGTGGTCAGTTTCAGCTCTGCGTGGAAGCACCATGCAGCCCAATCTATTTCTTCAAGCCCCGATGGGCGAGGGCGAGACAGTGAAGATGAATCGAAGAATTACCAAACTGACGGATTCAACATGTGGGTGATAAAGATCAATCATTTACTGCCAGTAACAGAGTTGTTTGAATATTGAAATTTACCGTCCCCGCGACACCCGCCCATCGAGGCTTGAAGAAATAGATGAGCTACATGATGCTTCCACGCAGAGCTGAAACCAACGCATACGAGGACACTTCAAATATGAATGCAACTAAGCACATAAAAATGATTCCGTGATAGATTTCGATGAAAAATTTATTTTGTCCCCTCAAAGTATTCCCCTTTAACAGATATACAAACTTTCAGTCTTCTGATCCAATCATTGAATGCATTTTGGTAGTCTTTTCGAGGTATACTATGAAGGCACTGGAATATTGCAGAACCGAGGTGTTGGCGCTGTACAAATTTTCGACCAGAAAGGTATTTTTTTCAGCCGCGTGAACAAAAAAAAGTCACACGGGGCAAGGTCAGGGGAATACGGGGGGTGAGGGAGTTCAACAACCTTTTCCTGCTTCAGATAGTCTTGCACAATGAACGCCTTGTGCGATGACGCATTGTCATGTAGCAATCTGACATTGGCCAAACCAGTTGCGGGTCTTCGTTCTTTGAAATATTTCTTCAATTTTCGAAGAACTTTATTCTTGTAAAACTTCCAATTTACAGATTTGCCTTTAGGCACAGCAACCTGAATAGCAGGGCCTTGATTTGAAAAGAATATGGCATACATTACCTTCCTGACGCTCATGGTCCGCTTTGCAATGCATGGTCTTTTGTAATACTTTGTTGCCCATATTTTGTTCTGAATCTTTCGTTTTGGCTCAAAAAAGTGAACCCATGTGTCGTCACCTGTGACGACATTAGCGAAAGACCGTGCATTATAATTTGGAAACTTTTTAAGCAACTTCTTGGCGCACTGAACGCGTGTCTTTTTCTGCACATCTGTCAACAGATGGGGAATCCATTTAGCACAGATCTTTCTCATTTTCAAATCCCTTTTCAGAATTGTATGAGCTGCTCCTAATGAGATGCCAACCATACCAGCTATTTGTCTAGTGGTGTATCGTGCATCGGTAGCAACTATTTCTTTCACTCTAGCAACCATCTTGGCAGATGTTGCTCTTTCGGCCGACGATCATGTGGTGCATCTTCTGTTGAGCCTAGCCCACAGCTGAATTTCTTACTCCAACGAAAAACTGTCGGAAAAGACATTTCATTATGCCCATAAACCGAACATATTTCATCAAAAATGTCTTTGCACCGTATACCAAGAATACAACGATTCTTAATGTAGGACCGTATTTCAACGGCGTACTCTCCAACCATGTTTTGTATTAGTATACAAGAGTAGACAGTGTTTATCGAACGATATACATGGCTAAAGTGGACGGATTTTAACAATTTTGGTATCAATGTATAGGTAAATTGTTTTTCTAAGCTGTGATATATATTTCCAGGTGATTTTCGCATTAGTGCATGCGAAAACGTTCTACTTGCATTCATATTTGAACAGTCCTCGTACGAGTACTGGTAAATCAATTAGAGGATCTAAGCCGGCCCAGGCAAAACGGTGCGAATTTGACCGTCCATGCTTATAAACCCTATTGGTTTCATTGTGCGACAGGGCTTGAGAAGTCATTTCATCTCAATATCGGGTAAAAGTCCCACAGAATTGGTAGCAACGTCTCCAAAATGACCTGCGTCGATAACACTTTCAAACGACATCTCCTCTTAAGCCACTTTGCCGATTGGACCAAAATTTTATCTGTAGCATCCTTGGACTGAGGGATTGAAAGTTTGTGTTTTTTAAGAAAATCGGCTCATTAGTTTGGTTGCTATGGCAACTTAGAGTTTCCATAGACTTATAATGGGGAAAATTAAAAAAATGGCATTTACTGCCAAGTCATTGCAGATGTTTGACAAAACTTTCACAGAAATGTTCCTTAGGCAATCTACTATCTGCCATATGATTTTAGGCCTACTGCTCATTTCTATTGGTTGCCATGGAAACCAAAATAAAAAAAATAGAAAAAAAAAAATACTTAAAAAATCACCTCCTCAGAAACCGAATGCTCTATTAGGCTGAGAGTTTTTGGAAATATTCACCATAATTGCCTTTACAGGTTTTGTGTTTTTTTTATAAAATTGGGCTCTTTATTTTGGTTGCTATGGCAACTTAGACTTTCCAATGACTTATAATGGGGGAAATTGAAAAATGGCATTTGCTGCAAAGTTATTGCAGATATTTTGACAAAACTTTTATAGAAATGTTCCTTGAGTAAATGTCTCTCAGCCATATGCTTTAATGCAAACACGGGGGTCCCCCAGGTTAAGCCAGGGCCATGCCCCACCCCTCCACTTTATAAAAGGCCATATAACTCGGAAACCATCCAGATCCCCACCTCAAAACCATATATATTCTTGTTCCTTATGATAAGACGCATTCAGTGACACCAACCTGGGGGTCCCCCGGGTCGTGCCAGGGCCTTGCCCCACCCCTTCTTCTTCACAAAAGGCCATATATCTCAGAAACCATTTAGATCCCCAACCAAAACCATATATATTCTTGTTCCTTATGATAAGACGCATTTAGTAACACCAACCTGGGGGTCCCCCCAGGTTGTGCCGGGGTCATGCCCCACCCCCTCCATTTCATAAAAGGCCCAATATCTTGGAAACCTTACAGATCCCCACCCCTAAACCCTATATATTCGTGTTCCTTATGACACTGGTTGGGAGCGTACAGTACACTTAACCCGGATGTTCCGATCTGTATAGTGGACAGATCCTTGTCTTTTGTTATGACCTTGAAGGTGTATGTGCGTGGTCTGTCTTCTATATTTGTATATTTATTTTTTTGGACATAAACAACTTGGTAAGTGTGTTTTATTTATTTTGTTTTCCATACTGACCATCTTTGGGCACGACAGGATGTCGTTTTCTATGCTTTTAATCTATTTTTCATCTGCAAATCACTAGTGTTTGAAAGAATCACACCTTACCTGTGACCAGAAAATCGACCAATTGAGAGCTTTAATCGAAAGAAAAATATCTTTTAAGACAGTTTTAAGATAGATTAATAATCTATAATGAGCTATACTAAAAATAAATGCCTCTAGAATTCCATACGAAATCACACGAAGAGATTTCTGACTGTATGTTATGTCTCATATCCACTGTATAACTTGTCTAAGATACTTTGTTTTGACTGTATGGGATGTCGCTTTTAATGTGTGTAAGTTATTCAAAGGTACATTGCAATATTTGTCTATGCAATAAGATGATTATGCTTAAACAATAGCAATTCTACGTAAAAATATTAATTACCTATAAATTCCCGAAATCTTGGAGTAATTGCATGTGCTGTGTGCTGCATGTCATTGAACCTTTAGAGCCCTACAGACTAGAGGTCTTAACCACTCGGCCAAATGAGCCAGCCTTCTAGGACTGTCTTCAGGTGCGAAATATTTAACAAAATGAGTCGCTTCGTCACGCGTCCACTTCATCCACAGGACGCATAGCAAATACTCTGATCAGACTGCACAGAAATGCAATATGATTAGTTACGGACTATTTGTTCAAGACATATACGTACATGTAAATTTATACAAAGAAATGAAGAGCTGTGGACCAGTCTGTGAAAGATAATTTCCTTTTCATCCCCCGACCGAATAGATTCGGGGGATATAGCGATCGGCTTGGCGTTCGGTCGTCCGTATATTGATGATACTTGGCGCAATGGTAAACAATGTTGAGACGGCGTGTCTTGCGCAAGAACCACAAACCTGGGTACCATGGTATTTCAGTTATCTTCTCTTTCAATAAAATAGAATGACTATCTTGTGATCTCTATAACTCCAATTTCCTTCGAGATATATTGATGATACTTAACAAAATTGTAAACAATGTTGACGCGGCATGTCATGGGCAATAACCACAACCATTGGTGCCATGTTTTTTTTTTTAGTTATCTGCCCTTCGAAAAAAAATAGAATGACTATCTTGTGATCGCCATAACTTCAAACCCTGCGAGTTATATTGATTAAACTTTGTACAATTGTTCACAAGGTTGAAGCAGCATGTCATGCGCAAGAACCAAAACTATTCGTGCCATGCCATTTGAGTTATCTCCTCTTCCAAAAAATAGAACTGTTATCTTGTGATTGCCATAACTCAAATACCCTTAGTGATATATTGATGAAACTTGGCACAATTGTTCACAAGGTTGAAGCAGCATGTCAAGCGCAAGAACCACAACTCTTGGTGCCATGACATTTGAATTATCTCTCTTCCAATAAAATAGAATAACTATCTTGTGATCGCCATATCTCCCATACTCTTGGAGAATTGTTGATAGAACTTGGTACAGTTGTACATGAGGTTAAGCAGTAGTGACATGTGCAAGAACCGCAGCTCTTGGTGCCATGGTATTTCAATTATCCCCATTCCAATAAAAATAGGATGACTATCTTTTGAGCTCCATATCTCCAATATTCTTCGAGACATGTTGATAGTACTTGGTACAGTGAGGTTATGCAGACTTGTTATATGCAAGAACCGCGACTCTTGGTGTACTGGGTTTTTGGTTACCTTCCCTGACAAAAAAAAACATTGTGATTGCCATAACCCCAAAACCCTTTGAGGTATATTGATGATACTTGGCATGTTTGTTCACAAGGTTGAGACAGCATATCATTCACAAGGCCCACAACTCTGGGTGTCATGGTTATTATTGTATTTGAGTTATCTCCCCCTCTAATAAAATTGTATGACTATCTTGTGATTGCCGTATCTTCAACAGTCTTCGAGTGATGTTGATTGTTTAAGTTAAGCAAGCCTGTCACGGGCAAGAACCACGACTCTTGGTGCACTGGTTTGTGAGTTACCTCCCCTGACAAAATCTTGCGGGCCCTAGCGCAGAAACCCTTTGAGATATGTGGATAATACTTCGCAAGACAGCATGTCATGCGCAGGAACCACAACTCTAGTGCGATGGTATTTGGGTTATATCCCCTTCTAATAAAATCATATTCTCTGAGACATAATGATGGGACTTGGTATAGTTGTACGTGAGGCTAGGCAGGTGTTTCATGTGTGAAAATCATGACTCTGGGTGCATTTGTTTTCAGTTATTTCATCAAACATTATAATCTTGTGATGACAATAACTTGGATACCCTGTGAGATATATTGATGGTATGTGGCACAGTTTTTGACAAGGTTGAAACAGTGTGTCATGCTAAAGAACCATCAACCGGGTCCACCACGAACGACTAATTTATCACGTCTGAAATTAGTGTAAGAAACAAAACTGGACTATTTCAACTTGAGCATAACAAAACAAAAGCTCATCTATGCGTCCATCAAAGACTAATCTCAGTCTGAGCATCTGTCCAGTCTGAACAGTGTGAAAAAAGTGAACAAGAGGCCCATGGGCCACTACGCTCACCAGAGGTATACAGACATGGTGACCATCTTGGTTATGTGACAACAAAAGGCCACCATGCAATCAGTAAAATCCACTGTCTTGCCCTTTTTCCATACAATTGTCTATGTGACCAAATTTGACCGTAACGTAAAAACATGGTCAACCAAAGGTCATCATTTGAAGAAAATTGGAAGTGTCCGAGCCACCGATGCTGCATACCAAGTTTCAAGGTCTTCGGCCATTTGGTTCCTTTAAAGGTTTTTTACCATATATGGGCATGGTAGCCATATTGGTCATGTGACCCAGTCCTTACGAACAAACTTTTATTCTCCCTTCCCAGCTTAGCTGTTGGTGGGACGTAAAACTAAAACTCACTCACTCTCCCTTCCCATAGAGGCTCCACGTGTAATTTGGATTCAATCGACCCAGCAGTTTAAGTTGAGAAGAAGATAAAAATACTCAATCTGAACCTTCCCGGACAAGGGTCAGTAAATGACCTTTACATTCGGAACTGACAAAATTCCATTCAGCCGAGTGCAAATATCATTTCTGATGCCATTAGCTACCATGAAATCAGAAAAATCCACTGTTTTGCCTTTTTTTCTATACAAATGTCTTAGTGACCATATTTAACCTTGACATAAAACTGGTCAAATTAAACCAAAGGTCATCATTAGAACAAACTTGGTAAGGACCGAGTCCCCAATGCTGCATACCAAGTGTCAAGAACATCGGCCGTTTGGTTCTTGAGAAGAAGATTTTTAAAAGGTTCTTGAGAAGAAGATTTTTAAAGGTTTTTACCATATATGGGCATGGTGGCCATATTGGTCATGTGACCCAGTCGGCACGAACAAACTTTCGTTCCCCCTTCCCACAGAGGCTCCACATGTAATTTGGATTCAATCGACCCAGCAGTTTAAGTTGAGAAGAAGACAAAAATACTCAATCTGAGCCTTCCGGGACAAGGGTCAGTAAATGACCTTGACCTTCGGAACCGAAAAATTCCATTCAGCTGAGTGCAAATAACATTTCTGATGCCACTAGCTACCATGCAATCAGAAAAATTCCACTGTTTTGCCTTTTTTTCCATACAAATGTCTAAGTGACCATATTTGACCTTGAAGTCAAACAGGTCAAGGTCAACCAAAGGTCATGATTTGAACAAACTTAATAGGGCCCAAGTCCCCAATGCTGCATACCAAGTTTCAAGGTCATCGGCTATTTGGTTCCTGAGAAGAAGATTTTTAAAGGTTTTTACCATATATGGGAATGGCGGCCATTTTGGTTATGTGACCCAGTCCTTGCAAACAAACATTCGTTCCCCCTTCCCATTGAGGCTCCACATATAATTTGGTTTCAAACTACCCAGCAGTTTAAGTTGAGAAGAAGATAACAATACTGAATCTGAGCCTTCCAGGACAAAGGTCAGTAAATGACCTTGACCTTTGGAATTGATAAACTTCTATTCAACTGATTGCAAATATCATTTCTGATGCCACAGGCTACCATGCAATTAGAAAAATCCACTGTTTTGCCCTTTTCCATATAAATGCCAAAGAAACCAAATTTGACCTTGTTGTAAAACAGGTCAAGGTCAATCGAAGGTCATCATTTGAACAAACTTGGTAGAATCAGAGTCCCGATGCCGCATACCAGGTTTAAAGGTCATCGGCAATTTGGTTCTTGTGAAGAAGATTTTTAAGGTTTTTACCATATATGGGCATGGCGGCCATTTTGGTCATGTGACCCAGTCCTTACGAACAAACTTTCGTTCCCCCTTCCCATAGAGGACCACATGTAATTTGATTTCAAACTACCCAGCAGTTTAAGTTGAGAAGAAGATAAAATTACTGACTCTGAGCCTTCCAGGACAAAGGTCAGTAAATGACCTTGACCGTTGGAATTGATAAACTTCCTTTCAGCTGATTACAAATATCATTTCTGATGCCACAGGTTACTATGCAATCAGAAAAATACACTGTTTTGCCCTTTTCCATACAAATGTCTAAGTGACAAAATTTGACCTAGACGTAAAACAGTTCAAGGTCAACCAAAGGTCATCATTTGAATAAACTTGGTAGGGCCCGAGTCCCCGATGCTGCATACCAAAGTTCAAGGTCTGTCGCCGTTTGGTTCCTGAGAAGAAGATTTTTGAAGGTTTTAACCGTATATGGACATGGCGGCCATCTTGGTCATGTGACCAAGATCCCATGAACAAACTTTCTTTCTCCCAACCCATAGAGAACCCACATGCGATGTGGTTTCAATTGGCCTAGCAGTTTCTGAGGAGAAGTAATTTGAAAATGTTGACGAGGACGTGGACGCGGACGACGGACGGCGGATCACTGCCTATACTATAAGCTCCCCCGAAGCCTTCGGCTATGGTGAGCTAAAAAAACTCGAGTGGTAAACTACCCACCAAGTGCACAGCGAAGAATCTTATCAGACTGGATGGATGCGCAAGCTGATCTGAACCTTCGTCGGGCGCAGTCATTTTGCCATGTTTTGTGTTTCATCTGAGACAGTTTGAAGAACCCGATGAAGAAAGTGTGTATATGCCAAGTTTCCACATTTCAGAAACAAAATAGCTAACGTATTTAAATGTTATCCTACGAATATGTCGAAATCGCTCTATAGTATTATCTGGACACACAATAAAGTATGATCGGAACACGACATACAGTGTTGAGAAATCAGTTTTGCGACATGCGTTACAACCCAGTTTTTGACCCCTCTATCGTTTTCTTTGAAAATAATTGCCCTTATATGGCAAGATGTTTAGTACTATAAATAAAAGCTGACCCGAAATACATAACAAAATATTTAAAATGCATTAGCAGTCGTTTCATGTAAGGTTTGTGGCAAAGCTTGATTAAATTGTACCGGTGCAGCGTTTGAAATCGAAAGTAGGATAATGACTTTCTGGAAACAAATGTGAATATAAACGAAATCATAGCAATAAACAGAAAAATCAAGGTAGCCTGTCGAAAAGACTTTTAGTTATGCTTCCCGAACTACTGCTATGAAGCTGAAATTCTAATGATTAATAGTTTCAAAACACAAAAATAAACATTCTGTAACATACCCGACATATCGGAACAAGGATCTGTCCACTATACAGATCGGAACATCCGGGTAAAGTGTACTGTACGCGCCCAACCAGTGATGAAGAGACTCATTCATTGACACCAATTTGGGGGGGGGGGGGGGTCTTCCTGGGTGCCCCACCCCTCCACTTCACAAAAGGCCATCTATCTCAGAAACCATTCAGATCACCGCCCCAAAACCTTATATATTCTTGTTTCTTATGATATGACACATTCATTGACACCAACCTGGGGGTCCCCCAGGATGTGCCGGAGTCGTGCCCCACCCCTTCATTTCAATAAAGACCCAATATCTTGGAAACCTTACAGATCCCCACCTCTTACCATATATATTGTTGTTCCTTTTGATAAGACACATTCATTGATGTCAACCTGGAGGTCTCCCGGGTCAAGCCAGGGCCTTGCCCCAACCCACCACTTCACAAAAGGTTATATATCTAAGAAACTGTTCAGAGCCCCACCCTTAAACCATATATAATCTTTTCTTTATGATAAGACACATTCAAATAACACTAGCTTGGGGGTCATCCGGACTGCCTGGGTCATGCCCCACTGCTTTACTTCATTAAAAGCCATATATCTCAGAAATCATTCAGATCCCCACCCATAAACTATAATATTCTTATATGATAAGACTCATTCAGTCACACCAACCTGGGGGTCACTCTGTGCTAGGGCAATGCACACCGCCCCTCCACTTTAAAAGGCCATATATTTCAGAAACCATTCAAATCCCCACCCCATAATCATATATGTTCATGTTCCTTATCAATAGCACACCCACTTGGGGGTCGCAGGGGCCATTCCTCTCCTATCCATGTCATGGAAGGGCCTCATATATCAGAAACCATTCAGATTCCCACCGATACACCATATATACAATGTATATATATATTCTTGGTCCTTATAGGGACAACAATCTTGGGCTTTCCTGGGATCAACAGGACATGCCCCAACCCCTCCACCGCTTAAGAGGCCCTATAACTCCTATACAGATCCCCACTGCTACACCATATATATTCTTATTCCTTATGATAAGACGCATTTAGTGATACCAACCAGGGCTCCACTGGGTCCATGCCCTACACCCTCTACTTAATAAAAGGCCTAATGTTTTAGATACTGAGTCCAGATGGATGCTCATTTGGATATAGGGGTTCATTTGCGAGACTTTATAATTGGTAGATTAAAATGATATCATGTTAAAATACATGGCTGTCATTGGGCAGTGCCCACCTGAGCTCTGGTGAGCATAGTGGCCCATGGGTCTCTTGTTTTGGAGAAGTTAATCAGTTCCTCTGTATTACCTCCCTTATTGTCATTGTCAAATTTACATCAATGTGCGCAGCCAACTGAAACGCGTCTTCTTTTCTACATATCCGAGAGCAGCAAAGGGTCTGGCAAGACTGCGCGTCCGCGCAGGCTCGCCTGAGTCAGGGCTGGTCTCCTTTATGAAAAAGACCCATGTCATGCCCATGAAATCTTAAGTAATGTCATGACGTTGCATCGATGTTGTCGCTCTAAATAAGCACGATTTTCCTGGTAAGGCTTTTACGGAAACTGTTTCAGTGTTAGATGTCCTTCTTAAATCATCTAAAGGAGGACAATGTACGTAGAAACTATTCACGAACCCGGCGAGGAGCGAAACCGCAACGTCGGTGCGCATCTCACTGTAATGGTTAAAAAAAAAAAAAAAACCTCGGCCTTTATGAACAGCGAAGGCTGAATGTGGCGAGCTGCTCACTCACACGCATCACGTGAACAAGACCGTGAAATGAACACCCCGTAAACCTCATTTTATATAGAAGAAACTGGGGTTTACGAGGGTATACATTATTTTTCTTATTTCTGCTCCAAGACATTCGTAAGAACCGCCTGAGCGGCCCCCGCCCATAGGGGCTTGAAGAAATATATGGGCTGTATGATGCTTCCACAAAGAGCTGAATCCGGCCCGCATATTAGTACTGGTAAACCGCTTAGAGGATCTAAGCCTGTCCAGGAACGCGGTGCGAGGCGGACCGTCCATGCTAATAAACCCTATTGATTTCATTGGGCGACAGGGCTTGAGATGTCATTTCATCTCAATGTCGGGTAAAAGTCCCACAAAATTGGAAGCAACGTCTCCAAAATGACCTTTACAGTGTTGACGGGGACGTTAAAACTCAAATCAAACAAACAAAAGAACCGCCTCAGGTGGTTCTAACGAGCCCCGCAACCTATGTTTGTTGCAGTAAAAATAAGAAAAAATATCTTGGATTTTCATCCTTAAAATGTGAAACAATGAATGCACTATGTCACACGGGTGTGTTGTCGTAATGATTATCTCACCAGAGCCGTTGTCGTCGTCGTCTGCATCGTCAACATTTTCAAACGACATCTCTTCTGAAACTTCTTGGCCAATTGAAACCAAATTATATATGCAGCCTCTATGGGAAGGGGGAAATAAAGTTTGTTCGTAAAGACTGGGCTACATGGCCAATATGGCCGCCATGCCCATACATGGTAAAAACCTTTATGAATCTTCTCTCCAGGAACCAAATAACCTCGGCCGATAACCATGAAACTTGGTATGCAGCATCAGGGGCTCGGGCCCTACCAAGTTTGTTAAAATAATGACCTTGAACTGTTACGTCAAGGTCAAATTTGGTCATTTGGACTTTTGAATGGAAAAAAGGCAAAACAGTGGATTTTTCTGATTGCATGGTAGCCTATGGCATCAGAAATGATATTTGCAATCAGCTGAATGGAAGTTTATCAATTCCTAAGGTCAAGGTCATTTATATACCTTAATCCTGGATGGCTCAGATTGAGTATATTTATCTTCTTCTCAACTAAACTGCTGGGTTGATTGAAACCAAATTACATATGGGGTCTCTGTGGAATGGAGGAATGAAAGTTTTATCGTAAGGACTGGGTCAGATGACCAAAAGGGCTGCCATGCCCATATATGGTGAAACCTTTAAAAATCACCTGATCCCCGGCTATTTGCATATACATAAGGCGTCCCCCACACTTAAACCGCCCATATGCCTCTATATCACTGTCGGAATGAGAACTCCCTTCACATTACAGCCATCTGGTCTTGTTGTTCCCAAACGTCTGATCCAACGTGCTTCCCTCAACTGTCTTTCTATACGAACTGCACCGTACACTTTCTCTAAAACTGAAAAAGTCATGTCTTTTTCCCCATGGTCCTTCACTCCAAAATGCGCATTGATCGGTTTGACTTTCTGCAGACGTACATCCCTGAGGTGCTCCACCATTCGCTCTTGTAGTTCCCGCTCCGTCTCTCCAACGTATACTATGGTATCACATCTCTTGCAGATTATCCCATATACCACGTTCCGTGTCCGACATGTTGCATCGCTGGCTGGACTGTATGAGATATCACCCGACGTGCTGCTTACCCGGTCGCATACAATTATTCCGCAATTCTCGCACCCATCCCTGCAATCTTTCCTTGTTGTCTTTTTGGCTCTATTCGTCTTGCCATGGACCAGTTTGTCCCATAAATTTCTGTCCCTTCTAAATGCCACAATTGGAGGTTCTTTGAAGACTGTTCTCATTCTGTCTGGGCGGTAGAGGACGTCTGTGTGTTTCCACACTACTGCATGCATATCAGGCAAGAGACTAGAGTATGTCACCACCAAGGGTACCCGCTCACATTTCTTGTCTTTTCTCTTTACATTAAGCAGCTCATCTCTGTCTAACGCATCCACCTTCAACAACTGCGACTCAATCAGCTTGCCACTGTAGCCTCTTTTTCTCAGCTGGAGTTTGAGCCACTGTCTGTGTCGCAGGTAGTCGCTTTCCTTTTCGCATATTCTCTTGATACGCAATCCGAGACCATATGCAAAACCCTTCTTCGTACTTGGTGGGTGGCATGAGGAACTGCTGAGGTAGAGTTACTTGTCAGAGGGCTTCACATACAGGTCTGTGTACACGTGGCCATCCTTTACCAGGGTGTCCAGAAATTCTATCTTCTTTCTATCATAGTGCAGTTCAACCTGTATACTTAGATGTATGATGTTAGCATGCTGTGCAAACAACTTCATTTCTTCCTCGCCACCTGCCTAAATGCCGAAGCCATCATCGATGAATCTCTTGTAGAAGTGGGTTGAGACTCGAAACTGCAGCAGTGACTCATCCCACTTGCGCATATATGCACACGCAAAGTTTCTGCCTAGTCTGGAGCCGATCGCTATACCCTCTTTCTGTATATAGGTATTATCTCCAAATCCAAAGACGTTATTGTCCAGCACAGTCTGTATCATGTCCATCGCAGCTGTCTTGCTCAGATCGCATGGACAGTGCCTCATCACAGGCCTCCAACCCTTCTTTCCGTGCTACAGATGGATAGAGCTTAGCCACATCGAAACAGAACAGAATAGAATTCGTCGGCAATGGTTCTTCTACATCCTTCAACTTGGTAATGAAATCTGTTGTATTTGGTATTATGAGGATGATGTCTCAACAAATTCTCTCAATTCATGTTCAGCAAGCTCAGCCAGTTTTTCTGTCAGTGTTCATATGCCATTCACAATGGTTCTGTAAGGGTTGTTGACCTTATGTAGCTTTTGATTACCTTTTAACCTCCAATTCTGGACATATCTCGGTGTGAGGTAATGTTGGAGATCATCTGAAATGAATCCGTCCCGGCTCATCCTGTTAACCAATTTCTTCACTTTCTTATATTAACATTTCCAGTGTAAAGTCTAATGTAAACCTATAGAAAACAATTGCGTTCATACTTCCATGAACGCATCGAATCACATGATTTTCAGTGACGTTAAGTGACGTCATTCTAAACCATTGTTCTCTACGGGCGTTGATGACGTCAACGCTGCTTCGCTCTTTGTAGAAAAAACAGCGTGTAAATGTTTTTCAGCTTTAAAAGTTTGCCCTACAAGCATTGTTTCGCCCAGTGATGAGGGGCAAATAATGTAAATATAAAAAATAAACTTATTTTTTCTGCTTTTCATGAAAGTATGAACGACAGTGGGTCGCTAGCAAAGTTTACATGAATCCCTTCGGGGTTCATTTACTTTGCACGCGACCCACTGCGTTCATACTTCCATGAACTGCAGAAAAATAAATTTCATTTCTTAAGTGAACCTCGTCAGTCTTGCTACTATCTGTCCTCTCACATGCGATGGTCTGCTCCATTTTTCTCTCTAGTGATTCTACATACTCTGCCTTATCGACCACCACTATGACCGATCCCTTGTCAGCCGGTCGTATTACAATCTCTTCTCGCGCCCATGAGTAGTCTGTTATTTAGTGGGAATGCTGGAGTTGTGGATTATTACGCCAAAATGTCGTTTTTGCGGGAAATGCGGTGCGACGTCATGGCACGACGTCATGACGTCGTGATGCACTTCCTGTATACAAGTTAAAATGGTGGAAAAGAGACATGTAGTTGGCTTTAAAGTACCCGTTTTTTCTTGATAAAGGCCTCTGGCCGAAATATTGAATAAGAGTAATTTTGAAAAACTGGAGACAATTGCACTTTACCGGGCACTGATTTTCCGTAGGAAAATCCAAGTGAGTAGGTATCTAAGGTCCTATTATAAGGACGCGCGTGAGCGCGGCCAAAAATGATAATAAGGCAGAAAAATGCAAAATTAACCCCAAAATCGTGTAGATTAGGTATATTTCGGGTTAAAACCGAGGTTTTCAACCGTAGGTTTGAACTAAGTTCTGCAATTTCAAGCTTGTTCTAAGCAGGAGAAGCGAAAGTAACGTTAATTACTGATTGTTTTGCTTCCACTGAAGAACTGCGCGTGCATATTTTCATTGGTCAAATTTAAAGACGTTATGAATATTAATGAGCTCTAATGTCAACTCGGCCCCCGCCCATAGCGACTTGAAGAAATATATGGGCTGCATGATGCTTCCACGCAGAGCTGAATCCGGCCCGCACACTAGTACTGGTAAACCGCTTAGAGTATCTAAGCCTGTCCAGGAACCGCGATGCGAGGGGGACCGTCCATGCTAATAAACCCTATTGGTTTCATTGGGCGACAGGGCTTGAGATGTCATTTCATCTCAATGTCGGGTTAAAGTCCCACAAAATTGGAAGCAACGTCTCCAAAATGACCTTTACAGTGTTGACAGGGACGTTAATCCTCAAATCAAACAAACAAACTAATGTCAACTTTCGATGACGCAACTAAGCAGTATCATGTTGCAAGAAAAATCAAAGTACTGAACGTACTGAGAGCGGGCGAGTAATGTCATCTTTTAGTTAAAACTTGAAATAAAGAATGACTACAGCCTTTTTACGCTCTAGCCACACGTAATTGCTCTTGAATTTATCATTGAGTGTTTTTATCTTCAAACGGGCTATTTCAACACGATGCATGTCTCCAAGAAGTTGACTCTTTTTTCTAGCTGAAAGAAACTGTTGTTCATTCATTATTTATTTATTTATTTTACTTATTTATTTACATGCACCTTCCTGTATCTGAATTAATTTCCACCAACTCTGCTAACGATCACAGTTTGCGTTTAACGTCCCCGTCAATACTGTATATAGAGGATCTTACATGAGTGCTCATGTATTATTGAATTTATTAAACGAGTTGAGGAAAAGGGATAAAATGCGAGGCTTCGCCGAGCATTTTATCCCTTTTCCTCAACGAGTTTAATAAATTCAATAATACATGAGCACGAATGCAAGATTCTATTTATCATATGACATTTAAAACGCATTTTATTCGCGATTGTTTACAAAAATGTCAATATTCCGCCATTAGTAAACGCGATGTCGTTAAGAACGTCGTACATGTAACGTAACGGAACGTATCTACCTAATTTAGGAAATAGATCAGCTCTAACTGTGATTTGTTGTGTAATAAATCACAGTTTGGAGGTCAGTTGTAAAGTAGACAAATCACAAGCGCGTAGCGCGCGTGATTTGTCTACTTACAACTGACCGACGAACTGTGATTTATTACCCAACAAATCACTGGCTAGAGCTGATCTATTTCGATTCTAACACGCTGAAAATCGACAATAATATTGTTGTTTCCTTCAAAATCTCATATCTTTTCGCCATTGTTAGAAGAAATCCCGCTAAAATTATCGACTGATACACACGCATTTACATCCTTTTCTAACGTTCTCGATGCGAGAAAATGACGTTACACCGACTAACGTCAAGTAAATCGACTAGTGACGTCATAAATTTGCAGTTTTTAATGACGTCACACGTCACGCTCTTCCGAGCTGTGATTTGTTGCAGAATAAAACACAGTTATTTTGCATTGCCTATATAGGCGCGCTGTGTTAGAATGCATATTTAATCCACTAGTGGATTATCGAAAATAATACATGGCGTTATTACACTCTCAGACGCGACGTCATATGATAAATGTCATTTTGGAGACGCTGCTTCCAATTATGTGGGACTTTTACCCGACATTGAGATGAAATGACATCTCAAGTCCTGTCGCCCAGTGAAACCAATACGGTTTATAAGCATTGTTGGTCCGACTCGCACAGCTTTACCTCGGCAGGTTTAGGTCCTCTAAGCTGTTTACCAGTACTTGTGTGCGCTGCGTGGAAGCATCATGCAGCCTATCTATTTCTTCAAGCCCCGATGGGCAGGGGCCGACTGACGATCACATATCTATACACAGAGGACAACCTACAAATTATCATGCTTTGTATTGAAAATGAAATTTCACTCGTGCATCGCACTCGTGATAATACTGATGTTTTCAACACACTCGTATTCCGCTGCATTTGATCACTGTGTCGGAGCAAACTTTATTTATACAATTTTATTTTTAGCAAATAAAATCAAAATACTTAGAGAGGTTGATTTATTAGGCCAAATTATTCTTGTCAATTAAGCAGATATCTAGATCCCAAATGGTTAAATGGCTCAGTCGAAAAGGGAGACATACCAAATCCGACGGAAGAAATGCAAACATAAATAAATAAATAAATAAATAAACATAAACGAGCCTGTTCATTTTATTTTTAAGTTTGACCAAAAATTCGAGATAAAAGCTCAACTTTTCGCCACCTGTGCAGTCAGTTAAATAAAGTTCTGTTCTGTTCTGTTCCCCCTCTGTAAAAATGTCTAAGCCTAACGGACACGCCGTCCAATTTCCTTTGGAAGTGGGGACATAAAAAGACGCACAAAAAAAAAAAGTTTTGCTAAAACCATGTCAGACCGGCCCCGATAGCTCAGTTGGTAGAGTGTCCGCTCCGGAGAACGGGAGGTCACGGGTTCAATCCCGGGCCGCGACATACCAAAGTCGTTAAAAATGGTACAAGCTGCTCCTCGCTTGTCACTCATTCACGGGGTAGAGCTAGGACTGGTCGACCCAGTGTCAGGATAATGACTGGGTGTGGTATCATGTAATGTGTGTCTGGGACATGATACTTCAGTGAGGCAGCACTATAAAAGTGAGCATTGAGCTCCCTGTCGCAACCAGACACCGTCGTGATATGGCTGAAAAATTGTTGAAAGCGACGTTAAACCCGAATTCACGCACACACACACACACACACACACATACTTGTAAAGTGAACAGATCGGGGAAGTCTGCCTGTAACCTACCAAACGCGGAGGTAGCTTTGCTTCGGTATTTTTGGTAAAAAACGATATATTTAGCATAAAATTGATTTGTTCAATTAGAATTTGAAATTTTATCATTAAAACTCTCCTATATTAAAAAACTGTTAAAATGTGAATTTTTACTACCAAAGCGGGGAAACACACATTTTTATACACAATTGTGAAATGTTTACTACAAAACGGGTTACCTACAAACTGGGGATACACAATCCGAACACACAGCAAAACGAGGAGAATTATTAACACAATTTAAATTCAGACAAGATCAAATTATTCCTCCTTCAAAATGCTAGACATGTACGTGGGTATGCAATTCATCTAGTTCTCAGACTGGGTTGGAAGTTCATGTTGTGCCCAAATTATACATATAAATTAATCGCTTTAAGTGCTCTCTTCAGATTGAAAATGCGCAGGCTGATCAACGTTTTGCTTGCAAGTCACCCATTGGTATTACTGAAAGGCTATACGTACAAGAAAAATATTTCAAAAAAAAAGTTTTTTATCGAATCGGGGATGCACAATTTGAATCCACACACCGAAACGAGGAGATATGAAGATACACACCCAAACGAGGTATCAAACTCATTGTATTTATGTCCATTTGTTATGCTTTGATTCGAGAAAACAATGTCTCGACGTCCAACGTCATAATTCGAGTGATAACATAACAGGGCGGCTTTTCGCGCAACGCTCTTCCGCCGAGTTATTAGTTGCAGAATGAATCACCCCAGCAGGCACTAACGTTGAATCAACGTTGAGTTTGTGTTGAAATTAGGTTGATTGGTTAATCAACCTTACATCAACCTCTGTTCAACGGTGATTTATCAACTCTGATTAAACGTTGGCAGTACAACGTTGAATCAAAGTTGATATGTGGTTGTATATACAACTGATTCCGCAAAGTTGTACTTACGTTGGTAAAACTCTGCTGATTAAACGTTGAAGTCCTTATTATTTAATCAACATTGAAATTTGGCTGACAACCAACATATGGTTATCACGACATAATAAACAACAACAACAACAACGATATTATTATTATTATTGTTGTTGCTGCCGCTGCTTTAAAACAACACTCGCAAATATGAAAGGGCACATATCACGTCGGGTCAACGTCGTATCAAAGTCGTCGCATCGATGTTGATGCGACGTTACCTAAACGTCATGTGCCCACTGGGATAAAAATCCAGAAGACGCTCAGGTGCGGCAAACGATCAGGGTCTACGCTGTTTGCTTGTCAAATACCAATTATATATGGATCTGACAGTTTGCAAGTTTTGAATGAACTTTCCCACGAAGCTCGCAGAAACAAATCAAAGTACTGAAAGTACTAATAGAAGGTGATGGTAGATAACTGTTAGTTTTTACATTGGGCCATTTCATTTCATTATCTTTTTTTTTTTGTTGTTGTTGTTGTTGTTGTTTTTTAATTTTTAAACAGTCAATGGTTTTGTATGATTGTAGTTACGCGAGGAGCAGACAAATGAAATGTCAAAAACAAAATTGAGGATCGAACGGTACATGTTGTGAATGCCTTCTTGTGTCAGTGAGAATATTTCTGGAGACAATTGCATACATAACCTTTAGCAAACAAGATAATTTACTCAACACTCTGTACGTGCTAGCAAATGGCTTTCTTACACCAATATTCCGGGACACTGGCTGGTTTTTATCTGAGGCTTCGATCACAAGTTTAAAAGTTTGTTGGTTCCTATGTTTGTCATTTGGTCGACCCATCGAAACCTGGATTAAACAATAGGGTTATAATGGCCTTGGAACGCTTACCTCATCCTTATTGTACAGATCAAGTGGTAGGTAATATCAGGTGGAGTGGATGGTTTGAGCCATGTTGGTTGAGAGTGACCAAAGGAACATTCCTGTGAAATTATTTCAAAATCAGTCTACCTATTTAGTAGAACATCACGTGAACAAGTCCGTGAAATGAAGACCCCTCTAAACCCCACTTCATATAGAGAACACTGGGGCTACGGGGTGGGGGTATACATTATTGTTCATATTTCTTCTCAAAGACATAGGTTGTGGGCACTCGTTAGAACTGCATCATTAAGGCGGTTCTAACGATCACTCACAGCCTATGTTTTGAGCATTGTTAAGAAAAATACCACGGACTTTCATCAGAAAAAGAGCAATTTTGCGGATGTTATTGTTTGTTTGTATTGGAGTTTAGCGGCCCAGTCAACACTATTTAGGTCATTTTTTGAGCCGGTCAGTTTACCTATCCACACTTTCCTGGGCAGGCTTATACGTAAGCGGTTAACCAGTACAGTGCACATTCTTTCGCCAGAAACTGACAACTGCCCTTCTTGAATCAGCGGAAGGGAGAGAATGACCGTAGAAAAGATTTCATGATCAATCTCCACGAAAGAATGTTGCCGACCCCGGCGGGAGTCGAACCCGCGTCCTCCTGATCACCAGTCAGACGCGCATCCGACTGAGCCAACGAGGCCGGCTTTGCGGATGTTAAAAATGCACAATATCGCATGGGTGTGTTATCGTAATGAGAAGTCTTATTGTTTCGTTTGGTGTCTTTTGTGTTCAGTGGAGCGAAACTATTTTGAGCAACTTTGTCTGAGGGTCACCCATGGAACATTCCTTCCAAATTATTCTCTTTCTGCATGAGGATGAAGTCTTTTCAAAATTCCCTTCTAAAGAGCTGACTTATATGTTACTATCTGGACATTTTCCGAACATTGAGGGTCATGTCCTAATGCATGGAGATGAATTTGCTCAGAATCACGTGAACAGGTCCGAAAAACGACCACCCCACCCAAACCCCCTTTATACGGAGAAAACTGGGGTTTACGAGGGTATACATTGTTTTTCTTATTTCTGCTTCAAGACATAGGTTGTGGGTACTCGTTAGAACCGCCTTACTGGGGCGGTTCTAACGAGCATCCTCAACCTGTTTTGAACATTTTTATAAACTTTTCATCAGAAAACTAGCCGTTTTGGAGATGTGAAAAATGCTCTATGTCACAAGACTAAGTTATCGTAATGGTCTAACTTACAATGCCTCGCTGTGACAACTGGCGGGGGTTGTGGGGGCGTGGGGCCAAGAATTGTCACAAAATGCTAGACAAATGAGTCATTGGTTCCCTTTGACAATACACAGCTAACTTGTATGTAACTATCTGGACATAATTGTGGACATTGAGAGTCAGGTCCTAGTGCAACAGAGGGAAATGAAGAGGCTCAGTTTTACTAATACTGTCACATGGTGACAAAGGGTGTGTGTGTGTGTGTGTGTGTGTGCGTTTGTAAAAGGTCCGTATCGGGGAGTTTCGTATGATTACACACCAACGTACCGGGGAGACACCTCCTAACGGGGAGCTCCCCGTTTTGAATTACTGCAGAAATCGAGTTTATTGACCTAACTATGCTATAAAAATATGTTTCCCGCAATTTTAAACGTCCTCCCCGTTTTGTATGGTTCAGACATGCACACCGACACACAGCGCGCTTGGTGATTAGTTTTCAACATTTTCGGTGTGTATACGACAAAACTCGGCTCCGCGTTTCTGCAGTAGAAATTCATACGCTGTCTGCTATTTATAATTATACGTTCATTTGATTAAAAACCGTGGGAATGGCAACTCGAACTTCGGAAAGAATAAGAAAAAGGTAAATATTTATTCTGTATTTTTATGGAACAATACATAACGACACGCCTTTACAAATACATTGCAGATTTTAGCGTCGAAAAAAGTATATTTTAACCCATATATGCCTAGTGGCCCTTTTTTGGGACGTTGGCAAACAGTGTAGACCCAGATCAGACGCCACATAACGCGGCGTCTGATCTGGGTCTACACTGTTTGCTCAAAGAACATACATTTTTGTACAACTTACATTAAACAAAACAAATCTGACACCCCTATAACTGAAAATGGACAACTCCAAATTTATATGTTGGAAGATTCCATTGTCATATATGGGTTAAGGTGAAAAATTGATATTTTCATAAGTTTTACCCAAAACATAAGTTGTAGGTACTCGATAGAACCGACCCATTGAGATGGTTGTATCGAATACCCACAACTTATGTTTTACATCCGAGATAAGAAAAATAATGTATACCCCTGCAAACCCCAGATTTTTTTATGAAAGTGGGGTTTGATTGCGTCAAAATTATATAGGCCTGTTTTCGTGATGTATTATAAATGAACTACTTGACACGTGAATTATATTACATTGTATAACATTATACCGCACTGACTGGCGACCGAGACGTAGCGGGCTCGATACCTGCCGGGTCAGCAAGATTGACAATAAATATTTTCTGCGGTCATTGTCACCTTTCCGCGAATCAAGAACGGCAGTTGTCAATTTCTGGTGGAGGGATGGGCATTAAACGCTTATGTATAATTTTGCCCATCACGAAAACATCCCTGTACAATTTTGACACCCTTAAACCCCACTTTTATATAGTAAACCTGGGGTTTAAGGGGGTATACATAATTTTTCTAATTTCTGATCTAAAACATAGGCGGCTCTATCGAGTCCCCACAATCTATGTTTTGAGCAGAAATAAGAAATATATCACAATTTTTAATCTTAAAATTTGCATTTTTGGCCAAAATTGGCAATGTTTTCGTATAGGCATGTTTCGTTATGCCAGGAAAAAAGCATGGTTGGCTCGATATGCACTTAATGGTGTTGTTTGTGCTGTTGAACTCATTACAAACAAAGCAAAATCCGTGAGTTTATTTCTTTTCATACTGCAAAAGTAGGTAGTGGGTGATCATTAGAACCGCCTTTGTAAGGCAGTTCTAATGTGTATCCACACCTAAGCTATGTCTTGGAGCAGAAATAAGAAAAATTAGAAAAAAGTATACATCTGTGATCCCCTGTTTTCTGTTTATAAAGTGGGGCTTAGGGCTTTTAATTTTCATAGACTTGTTCAAGATAATCTCATATTATGATGGCTGTAAACATGTTATTTTTGGAAGAAAAACGTTAATAATATTCTTATTAACCCATATATCCGCCCCGCCCATTGGGGCTTGGAAAAATTGATGAGCTGCAAAATGCTTCCATGCAGAGTTGATATCGACCGAACATGAGTACTGTTAATCTGCCTAGAGGGTCTAAGGCTGCCCAGGAAAACTACTGCGAGTCGGCCCATCCATGCATACAAACCCTATTGGTTTTATTGGGTGGCAGTGATTTAGGTGTCATTTCATCACAATGTCGCGTTAAAGTCCCACAAAATTGGAAGCTACGTCTCCAAAATGACCTTAATTGTGTTGACGGGGACGTTAAACCTCAAATTAATCAATTAACCCATATATGGCAATGCTATCTTCCACCTAATAAGTTTGAAAATGTCCATTTCCCATCTATAGGGGTGTCAGGTTTGTTGAGTTGGTGGTAAATCTTACAAAATATACGCTTTCTGAGCAAACAGTGTAAACTCAGTTCAGATGTCTTATCGTGATCTATGCTGGTTGGCATTGTCCCGAAAATGTACCGCCAGGCATTTATGGGTTAAAGATCCAAACAAGGTTTGGACGTTTAAACGGCACCTTAAAGCAAAATTATACCTCTGCAGAATCCACGTTTCACTGTATAAAATGGATTTTACCGGAGTGTTCTTGGGTAGGTCAATTGGATGCAAGTCAAAATGATAATGCGGCGGTTGGTGATCTTGAGGTCGCTGGTTCGATATCTGCCGTGATGGTGGGGGTTGATGATGAGTTATTTTCTACGGTATTTTTTTCCATTCCGCCGATTCGAAATTGCAGTTGGCAAGTTTCTATTAATGGAATGTGCACCGTTATGCTTGAAAAACATAAGTGACCGTAATGATCAGGAATATATCATTTCAACGTAGACACCAAAGAGAAAAAAGAAAAAAAAAATAAAGGATATAATAATTTGAACATTACAAAATGAAAGGCATAACGGCAGCGGCAGACTCTTTTCCATACAAATTAGCCAATACGCTATTCATAACGAAATAATTCGTTTTGTATGATTTGGGGTTCAACGTCCCCGTCAACGCTGTATAAGTGATTTTGGAGACATTGCCTCCAATTTGGCGGGACTTTCACTCGACATTGAGATATAACACACGTTAAAACAAAAAACTATATCAGTAATTAGTCTTTATTAACCACAACAGAAGTTATGCCATGGAAGAGTCAGTATTTCTTATTTTACTTTGGGCTTCATTCGTTCTCTCTGATTCGTTTACTGACCAGCTCGATATGATCTGAATAGTATTGGCCGGGCCGTTAAACACATGGTCATTTACGTTATATGCCAGTTAGCCATTTTACATGTCAGGCATTATTTTCAATCTACTTGCGAATGTTAAATCTGGGGATATTTTAAATTGTTAATGTCAGAATTCATTAAATCTACTCCACTCAGCTCTTTAATTATGAATATCTCTTTCAGTAGCCTAAAGTTATATATTTTGACATTATAATCTCTTGTTTTTGCCATGTTTATCATTGAAGGGACAGACACTCAATTAAGTCAAATCAATTAGAATTGGCTAGAACAGTTTGCGAGAACAGGGTGGATCCAGATGGATTTCTAGAAAAGCATATCAACAACTACATAGGTACTTATTATAGCAGTCGAACTTCAATGGCTCAAACACCTTTCGGATTTTGAAAATTGCATCGACATAGTTCGAGTCACTGAGGGTTAACCATAGCACCAAATCAGGTTGCATTAAAGGAACATCTTCGATTAGCTTAACTATAGATAAAGGTTGTATATACTCTCATTAGAATCGGTTTATAGAGGCGATTCTTATAACTATGCACAGCATATATTTCGTAAAAAAATAAGGAAACTCTCCCTGTATAAAGCCAAATATATTTATATTTGCAGCTGTGGGACTTTTTTTTCTAGAAAACCGGAACGATTTAGAAATTGCCTGTGTAAGCGTTCCATTTGGTTTCGAGCCATAGAAGTTTTGATGTACTTATTATATACATAAATGATGTCCAATGCCTGAATCCAATAAGTGTAGACGAATGCGAAAAGACCGTGAATTCGGTCGGATAAATGTAACTTTGATGCACAAAATACAAATTATACTGCCTCGTGTCGAGTTACTTGGCATATTCACGGTGTATGATCGTTCCGCTTCCCGCGCTACAGACATCGTTCACGACCAGCGCCGCTTCCTCGCAGATCGAAACATGGAAACTATTCCCCAAACTCCGCATACAGTGTACAAAAAACGGTGAAATTAAAAAGCGAGTAAAGAAGATGTAAAACAATGATCAGGAATCAAAACAATTAGTTTAAACCTCCCAACAGAGACACCAAAGGGAATAAAGCACAAAATTGAAGCGCCTAGACCCTTTTGGAAACAATAACAGAGGAAAGCCAAATAGACAGTTACCGCCCCACAAAATGGCCAACTGGCAAAAATATATAAGCGATACGTACAGTTACTGACAAACAGTCACACAAATAAACCGTCAAAGAAGAACCGCCTTGGAACGTAAGGCTGTCTACCAGATGATAGATGACAGAATGATGAAAAGACAATTGTTTTTAATTTCTGCACCAGCCAGATTAGAAAGTGATATGTTTTCTCTAAAACTTTTGATACATGCTCAGGAGGGAACATTCTGAACATTTTGAACAAACTATTACTTCACATGAAACGACACATTTTTAATACAAGGGCAACTCCTCCAAAGCATTCTATATCAATACATTACGAAAACACGCCTATGCAATAGATTGCAAATTTTAAAGGAAAAAGTAGATTTTAAAAAAGAAACGTTGTGATATTTCCCCTTACTTTTTCTCCTAACATAGGTTTTGCGTGCTCGATAGAACCGCCTCGTTGAGCCAGTTCTATCGAGTAGCCATAATCAATGTTTTAGATCCGACAAAGAAAAATAATGTTAACCTCTGCTAACCCCAGTTTTACTGTATAAAGGTGGAGTTCAAGGGGGTCAAAAGTATATAGGCATGTTATCGTGAAGTAGAATGCGCCTGGTGCTGTGAAATAGAAAATATTTTAATTTTTGAAAATCAGGTCTGATCCGCATCCTTCCTATTAAGCCAAAAACTGGTAGCATATCCTTCGCGACATGAATTATCAAATTAAAAGAAAAAAAAGTAAAAGGCAGACTCAGGCAGACGGTAAACAATCACATACGTAAGACCGATGCACTTACGCACAGGGTAGACGCTGTGCATGTTGGCAAAGTGTCCTTAGACCTTGACCTCTGAAGACGTAAATTTTAGATAAAGATCCATGCTAGATCTACTAAATTAAGAGAAAAATAACGAGAACAGCGTCGGCAGAGTCCATCTTAGATATGAAAATGAACCAGTCTGTAAAAAGCCTGGCTGCGTAGAATATCGTAATATTAAATACGAATTAGAGGCGGAGCAAACAGACTCTTAAATTTGGGAAGCGGAGTCTCGATAAAGCAGGAAGCGGCCCCTGTCTCAACTCGTAAATTTGATTCTTTGAAAAAGACCAGTGTTTTTTTTTTTTTTTTTTTTTTTTTTGGGGGGGGGGGTTACGGCCCTTTCAAGATTATTTCACTCATATCGAGCCGATCGTTAATCATAGGTAGTTTATGTCAACATTTGCTAATATATGGAACTGGTAAAAGCAAATGAAAACTGCCCACGCACGCTTTTCGATGCTATATGTAAGCCCTATGGTCTTAAATTTGAGCTGACAAACAGCAACTAATGATGAAAACCACAATCACAGGCCTTCGAAATCGTAATGCCGTGGCGAAACCACTACAAAAGGACACATAAATTGCATTCTGAGTTGTAGAAAGATCATTTTAAAGTTACGCAGACACAGATAGCAGTCCTGTAAATAAGCACGCAAACAAATGCAAAGTAACCTCACTTTCTGGATTCTTCATCATCTTCATTCTCGAGGAAGCGGTGGCAATCGCGAAGAATAATTGCAATGCGGTTCATAAGAGGAAGGATGCGGAACCATCACACACCATGGTATTGGTCAGGCATACGCTAAGCCTTTTTTCACCCGAAATTAAAAGGGAGCTAATATGTCTATGTTCCGTCTTTCTTGGCAACATTCGTGACATTAGAGCGGTTATTGATAAAGAGAGCTTATACAGAGTGAAGTATCCAAACCCGAGGATGACCAAATAATGCAAGGCATGTTTTTGTCTCCGGCCTTAAGCATCGACCCGAGATCTGTTATTTCTAATTCATATTATTCATTACGTTAACTCACATGTGCAAAATATGGCCTTTCATACCGCTTAAAAGGAAGTTTTGCTATTTTCATACATTTTAAACATATATTATGGTTCTTGGCAGAATCGAGATAGTTTTGTTGTTCAGTTATTTTTTTGCGCATGAATGCCGTTGATAAATTAAAAATGTCACATTGACTTCTCGTCAGCCCAATAAAACATATTATTTTTACTTTACTTCATTGACTTGCAGGGTACGGTATTTTTTCCTCAAAACAATTCAGAAAAGGAGACTTTCTGCTCGAGTATAGAGGAGATCTGATAAGCTACCAAGATGCCAAAAGAAACGAAAAAACGTATAGAGAAGAGCAGGGCAGTTTCATGTTCTTTTTTAAATACAAGGAAAAGTCCCTGTGGTAGGTATATCTCTTAGTTTTATTTATGTATCGTTAAACACATATATTTATTTTTATACTGTTTATACATGATACAAGACAACACGTTACATGCATTGACATGAATTTTAGGATTTGCTGTCATGTCGTATTAAGAAGCGAACCTGATTATAAAAGAAAAAAATGAAAAGAAAGGCAAAAGGAAAAAGCAATTGAATAATTAAATAAATAAAATAATAAATAAATAATAATAAAGATGAATTTCAGTGTAAGACAAGACAACTATATGCAGTCTTATGTTTGAAAACAGCGTAGATCCAGAGAAAATGACATATTAAGTCTAGCCACCCGATCAGAATCATCAATGATAATCCGTTTATGAATATGAAATAGTACCTAATATCAAGTAATTTGACATGTTGATACTCAAATGGATTCGACAAAAATAATTTATCCAGCAGGATGAGGGTTACTGTGGCTCCGATATTGAATGATGTCTTGTAATCACCATATATCTGAAATGTTCTCCTCTAAATATCATTTCAGTATTGATGCAACCTTGGATGTATTTTCTGCGGGAAGGATGGTCAACGATGCTGCCCACGGAGATCCCGAAGAGAACTGTAAAATGAGCGTTGTGGTGGTAAACAAACGTCCCCATCTCTGTTTGTTTGCACTAAGAGATATAGCGGCTGGCGAAGAACTTCGCTATGACTACAATGATACCAACCTACCATGGAGAAAGGTAAATGTTAGTTTCGTTTACATAGCTACATTTAAGTCTCTCAATTGAAGTGGGGGCGACTTATTGGTTTTGCTGCCTTTCATCTTGATGTCCACCCAAATTTTGTCCGGGCGTGTCCTTATACTATATACCGCAACCTCAGGATTCCTCCTATTTCTTTGGAAAGCTCAAATTACCACATCCAGTGGCTTAATGACAGCTTAACAGTTATAATTTTTCACAGAATGTTTACAAATAAACACTGTCTGTGTGTTAGCAATTCCTTATCACAAAGTTCATAACCCCTGTCTCTAGAGAGAGGGAGAGACTTTATCAAAGCACTGAGGGTACTGGTGGAGTAATTGGGAAAATAGTCCAAGACTGAGAATCTACCTGTTCGTTTTACCCTTCAATTCCTGGCCCCCGCCCATAGGGGCTTGAAGAAATATATGGGCTGCATGATGCTTCCACGCAGAGCTGTATCCGGCCCGCACACTAGTACTGGTAAACCGATTAGAGGATCTAAGCTTCTCCAGGAACCGCGGTGCGAGGCGGACCGTCCATGCTAATAAACCCTATTGGTTTCATTGGACGACAGGGCTTGAGATGTCATTAAAGTCCCACAAAATTGGAAGCAACGTCACCAAAATGACCTTTACAGTGTTAACGGGGACGTTAAACCTCAAATCAAACAAACAAAAACCCTTCAATTCCAGTATTTTAAGCAAACACATTAGCCCTGATCAGACAGTTAAATGGCGTCTGATTAGGTATACACTGTTTGCCAATGCCCAAGTACACGAGCACAGTCCTGAATTTACTTTTAACGCAGCGCTCTGACGTCTTAGGGAGGCGACTATCGATGCTATAAACTTGATTTTGTTCAGGGGCGGCGGCAGTCAGATGGTCAGTGATAGTCACGCGGCCAATAGCAAGCATATACTGTGGGTATAATTTGGGTACTCGTTAAAACGCTTCATTATAAGAAAGTATTTAGTACATTTTTGTCTGAAAAAAAAAATATAGTAGCATTTTCCGTCAAAGTTTTCCAAATAACATGTATTTACTTGTCATTTGTTAATATGTTTAATTATCTCCCTTCTGTATACACGTATATTCAACGACAAATCAAACAAACAAAATCAAACAGCAACAAATTCATCTTTCTGAACCAACAATATTTCCTTGATAATGCTTAACCTCATATACAACGCATTCTGTGCTACATGTATAATATTTTATCCAGCTGCAAACTGTAGATCCATCGATTTCTACATTTTTTGTCATAGTTTCAACTCTCTCTCTTCTCTCTCAGTCCCACCAGTCATAGTTTAAACTCTCTCTCTCTCTCTCTCTCTCTCTCTCTCTCTCTCTCTCTCTCTCTCTCACACACACACAGACCCTTCAGTGATATGTTTCAAAAATGGTTCATTCTACCTGTTGATGCAGGCCCGCATACAGGGTGGAGAGACGTGCACCCCCCCCTTTTTTTTTGAAAACTGTTCTCAGACTTGCGGTTTTTTGCCCCCTGCAAATTAACTGAAATTCGCACCCCTCCCCCCTTTTTATGCACCGCCATTCAAAACATTGCCGGGTATTATGTTATACCCTCCGAAGCTTTGAGAGACCCTCATTCCGTCCGTCAGCGCCTCATAGTTTTGTGTCCGCTCCATAACATTGATACCATTTTAGATATCTTCACAAAACTTTACAAATATGTAAAGCACTATCAGACGACGAGCAGAACATTTGAACCGTAACTCTGATTTTCCTACTTTTGGAGTTGTTGCCCTTCCAACATTGAACATAGCCATTTCTGTCATAGTTTCGTGTCCGCTCCACAACTTCGATTACGTTTGGGATATTTACAGGAAACTTCACAGATATGTAAAGCACCATGAGATGACGTGCAGAACGTATCAACCATAACTCTGATTTCCATACTTTTGGAGTTATTGCCCTTTGAACTTTGAATACAGCTTTTTCTATCAGTTTCGTGTCCGCTCCATAACTCTGATTCCATGTGAGATATTTTCACGAAACTTAAAAGATATATAGGGCACTATCAGACGACATGAAGAACATATGTAACTCTCCGTTTCCTACTTTTGGAGTTATTGTCCTTTGAACATTGAACATGGTCATTTCTGTCATAGTTGCGTGTCCGCTCCATAACTCCGATACCCTTTGAGATATTTCCATGAAACTTCAGAGGTATGTAGAGCACCATTAGACTACTTGTAGAACATTATTATGAACACTAACTCTGATTTTCCTACTTTTGGAGTTATCGCCCTTGAACATAGAACATAATCGTTTCTGTCATGTAGTCTGTTTGAAACACTATATCTCCTTAACCTAATGATTGATTCTGATCAAACGGGCATGGTAACGTCAGCAAACAAATGAAGTATTGGCTTTCAAAAACAGCTTGGTGCAGCTCACCATGCGTTTGAATTGAGGTTTACCGTCCCCATCAACACTACTTAGGTCATTTTGGAGACGTTGCTTCCAAATTTGTGGGACTTTACCCGACATTGAGATAAAATGACATCTCAAGTCCTGCCGCATAATAAGACCAAAAGGCTTATAAGCATTGGACGGTCTTATCATGTCACTTTGCCTGTGCAGGCTTAGTCCTTCCAAGCGGTTTACCAGTACCCATGTGTCGTCAGTTTGACCACTGTGTAGAAGCACCATGCGGCCCATATATCTCCAAGTCCCGATGGAAATGTTTAAGCCAGAAAAATGCTAAGTTTTATTTTTACCCACAAGATGCCAATAATAACAACTGTTGTCTACTTTTTGTTTGCTTGTAACTTTGATAGTATTTTTTTGCAATCAGTGTGGACCCAGATCAGAGTGCTCCTAATCAGGATCCACACTAAAATATGTTTGGAAAGTTTGAAAGGCCATGAAGCAGACGACAAAAACAGACAACATTTTCAGAATGCTGTTTTACAGAGCATATTAAGGGTAAGAGAAGTGCTTAAGATATCGTGTATCTGACGTCACTGGGTAGGCTTACAGTAGGGCACGGTCTTCCATGATAATATATTTGTTAATTTGATTGAAAAGTGGCTTAAAGTTGCTTAAAGTCACCTTAAACACTATTTGGGTAATTTTGGAGACACTGTTTCCAGTTTTTTGGGGACTTTTTACCCGACACTGAGATGAAATGACATCTCAAGCCATGCCCCAAACCAACCAAAAGGGTTCATTCTGCTACCCGTTCATAAAACAAGCCAATACAAATACATGCAGATTGTAAATTTTACCGCCTAAAAACGAAACTTTTAAGAAGGAAAAAAAATCTTACTTCTGTTCAAAATACAGATTGTGGGTACAGTATGTTAGAGATTGTGGGTATAGTACGCCTCACCGTGGTGGTTCTAACGAGTACGCACACTCCACATTGTTTGTTTGTTTGATTTGAAGTTTAACGTCCCCGTCAACACTATGTCATTTTGGAGCCATTGCTTCCAATTTTGTGGGACTTTTACCCGACATTGAGATTAAAAATCACACAATCCCTGCCGCCCAATGAAACCATTAAGGTTTATAAGCATGGACGGGCTAACTCATAGCAATTTTCCTGGGCAGGCTTAGACCTTCTAAGCGGATTACCAGTTCTCAAGTGCGGTCAGTATCAGCTTTGCGTCGAAGCATCGTGCAGCCAAATCTATTTCTCCAAGCCCCACTCCACATTGTAGAATTGTAGAACAGAAATAAGAAAAATAAGGTTTACCCCTTACTATATATATATATATATAAAAGTGGGGTTCAAGGGGGTCAGAAATATATAGGCGTTTTCCTGATGTGGATACTATATTACTGATATGTGTATATGGCAAATATTGTAGACCCTTTTCAAATGTCACATTTTTAAGAGTCTGATCTGGGTCTACACTGTTGGCAAAGGCCTATTTAAAATGAATGTGTGTGTGTGTTTTTAAGCAGTTAATGGATGATAACAAAAAAAAGCCATAAATAGGAAGACTTTGTTCATATTTTTGATGGAGTTTTTCTTGGCATCTTTAGAAGGATTTAAAGTTTTGTCTTTTTTTTATACTTCCCAATAAAATTCAGTTTGGACTCACGCATCCAGTGAGTTAAAATATAGCAAGGTATTTTCTTTCAGAACTGCATCCATCTGTTGTGACTGAAACCTCATGTAGCTCTGAAGAGATTTATGGGGCTATTAGCAGGCTACAGTGATTTTATCACTAACTTGTATAAACAATCAATTTCACACTTCAACTTGACCAAAAACTGGTTAGGTGTAGGTTGCGAGCTAAAGTACTTAGTAACAGCTTGACAAAGTGTTCTGACATTTTGGGACTGATGGTTATGAATATGAAATTGTGCAGGATAATTTCTTATGATTAGACACATTCAGTCGGGGGGCTTAGAATGTCCAGAGGAGTGAGTTGGGACTTTGCCTCAACCCTCACCTTCATGAAAGGCCTTATACATCGGAAACCATTCAGATCCCCACCCCTTATACTATGAAGCGTTCGGTGACACCTACCTGAAGATCCCTTACATTCGCCGGGGACCCGTCAGTTCAACCTTTTCTGTAAACGTAAGTGCTTGATTAAAAAAGAATATCCCAGGATTTCATATTAGCATATTATTACACTTCTGCTTCATAGCAACAGTAACTACACAAAACGCAAAAAAATATTATTCTTTTTATCGCAGTTTTTTTTTTCATTATCAGAACCAAGGCAGATCATCAAGAGCACCAGGTAATAGCATGCAGCTAGCATTATTATGCAGTTTTTGTGAAGCATGCTAGATAAAAACATCTTTCCCCAGTTGTTCCCCCATTAGTATTCGATGTAGTTGGCGAAAGCCCAAACTGAAACTATCTAGGAATGTGGTAATTCAGCAATGCATGTATTAGATAGATGAAACGCTTATGGCTATCTAGGAATGTGGTAATTCAGCACTGCATGTATTAGAAAGATGGAACGCTTAAGGCTATAGCATGTTATAGCATTTAAATCAGTCGTCACAGAATTTTCGCTGGATGTGATTTTAATACTTTGATATCAATATATGTTTTCAGTCTTTCTTCTTTTGGCTTTCAAGTTGAAAGTAAACCATATATATGCCTATTACACCTCTGACAGCGCTTTCCATTAATGAATCTTAATTAGGTTCAATTCATTGCTAGATAGACAGTGTAACATATAAATAAATAAACTACAGAGATGAAACAAGGTTGAGGACTCGACAGCATACACCAACAGAAATGCTGGGGCAAAAGAAAACCTGCCTGGGAAAATTGCTGCGAGTCGGCCCATCCTTGTTTATAAACCCTTTTGGTTTCATTGGGATAAGGGATTGAGAAGTCTTTTCATCTCACTGTCGGGTAAAAGTCCCACAAAATTGGATGCAACGTCTCCAAAATGACATAAATAGTGTTGACAGGGACGGCAAATCAACAAATCATGTTGTTTTTTATTTCCATTCGAGAAGCCGGCAGCAGAATAAGGCTGCAGACCCGCTTGACTCAAATATAATTCATCATTTTTATCAGGTGTCTTTCCTTCCACCAAAGAAGAACAGTCCTCTAGTATACAAAGTATTGCCACTTTGGAAAACGTGCAGCCAGGCTTGAATTTAAGAGATGACACTTCTATGGACACAGAAACCCCTAAATGCCATGGTGTTTACAGTAGCTGGGAAAAGGTTGATACAACTCCTGAAAAATACGCAAATAGTCCAATCCCACCAACGCACAGAGCTTCCAGGTTCTTCAAGGTGAGTTTTGTGGCTTAGGTCTCTGGTCGGGATCTCGGAGTCAAACTCTTGGTTTCCTTTTGCTCCAGCATTTCCCTTGTTTCATGCGGACGAGTCTTTAACGTTGTTTCATCTTTGTAGCTATATCTGATCATTGCTTTACTTCTGCTTTAGGTAAGTATTCTTTTCAGACAGCATGTATAATATCTAACTCACCAGTCCAAGATCTCCAGCAACATAAATCTCAAACAAATACAGAGATTAAAAAAGAAGACTCGACAACAACACAATTTCAAGGTATCATTCCGTTCTTTTTGTCACTCTGTGTATTTAGCGCTAATACATTTATTATATTGTATGGCAACTTAGCCATATTGTTGGAAACCACGTGTTATGGCTTTCTGCTTCTGGTGATGATGTTATTTGTTTATGCTTCTTTCGCTTTGGTTTCGTTGACCGGAGGTGTATAAGTAATTGTTTAGATTCCTGAGTATTGACTACTCTACTATTTTGCATATGCAAACAAGGTTTAGATATTGTGATGCGTGTGTCATTGAAAATAAAATAAATCCTTCCAGTGTAAAGTTAATATCAAAATCATTTATTTAAACGGCAAAGAAATAGTAGCGTCGATTGTTTTTATTTGTGAAAATGAAAACAGTATGCTTGATGTACCAGGTAAAATTAAAAAGGTGAACAACAACATGACGAAAAATGAAATTGTTAAAATAACTAGACCTTATCGAATGGTTTTTGAAAACTTGCAATCGTGAGCATAATTATGATGTTTCAAATTGCAGAATGGACCTCTGTATGATTCCCAAGCCGAATGTGAAAGCTTTAAAACAATTGACGAACAATCCAATACAACCCTAGTTGATGTCTCCATGAAGTCGCCATACACTGCTGAAAGCAAAAGGGAGTGTAATGTTGAAGACAGCAGCGATATTTTAAACGTCGAAGAAATGCTGCTAAATGAAGCTAATCAAATAGTTACTGAACCAGAGGTAGGAAATTTTAATTTTATATATTGTTTTCCTGAATACTTATATAACAATAACACCCTGACATACATGAGATGATCTTCATCTATTACACTCTGGTCGATTTAAGCTTTACAGCAATGATCAATACAGATCCATGTGATTGCTTTTATTTGTGAAAATGAAAACAGTATGCTTGAAGTACCAGGTAAAATTAAAAAGGTGAACTACATAATGACGAAAAATGAAAATGTTAAAAAAGCTAGATCTTATCAAATGGTTTTTGAAAAAAAATTGCAATCATGAGCATAATTATGATGTTTAAAATTGCAGAATGGACCTCTGGATGATTCCAAAGTCGAATGTGAAAGCTTTAAAACAATTGATGAACAATCCAATACAGCGCTAGTTGATGTCTCCATGAAGTCGCCAAACACTGCTGAAAGCAAACGGGAGTGTAATGTTGAGGACAGAAGCGATATTTTAAGAGCCAAAGAAACGCTGCTAAATGAAGCTAATCAAATAGTTACTGAACCAGAGGTAGGAAATTTTAATTTTATGTATTGTTGTTTTCCTGAATACTAATTTAACGATAACACCCTGACATACATGAGATTATCTTCATCTATTACACTCTGATCGCTTGATGATTTACAGCAAGGATCAATACAGATCCATCTGAGATGGGCTCATCGGCTTAAGGAAGGTTCAATTGAATACTCCCGCAAACTGCTTCGAAGATTGTAATACAGTTTAATTGCTGAAACTGTAGATTGTTTGTTTGATGTACAAATCTCAAGCAGAAAGCACTGATATGGCAACTGCAATTAAACACATATCAGATGTCTGAAAGTAAAGTAGAGTATTATGCAAGTACAGTTTCTTTGTGAGGTGTCTTCTCTTCCAGTGGGTGCCAAGAGTAGAAACGTCTTCAACTTTGTTTTTGGTATTTCCTGTGTGTAATTCTAATATCTCTGTTTAAATAGTCATTTAATTATGTTTGAGAAAGACATTGTCACTCGGGCATTAAGCTTTTGACGTTGAAATTTCACTTAAGTTCTTTATATAGGTGCTTCATTCCTTTTGGTCACTTTGAGCATACCCTTAATTTCCATAATGATTGTTGCTGTACCTGGGCTTCCTTTTGATTCTTTTTTGTCAGCTTTAGCAGCACTATATTTGAATATCTTGCAGTGGGAGAGTGGATTGTTTTCTTGTGGTTTGTTTTAATTTTACATAAACTAACAAACATATTTAAAACGGTTATGGGTTCAAACCTATGTAAATAGTTGAAAAGATGATTGAAACCAAAATATATGTTTGAAAATATTTAAAATTATGCCTTAAAAATAAGGATATGCGCTGCGAAATCATAGTTTTATTGTCGCGTTTAATATTGGAAATAATGACTGCGGCAATTTCACTAGACTGTGTTCCCTATGTTTCATTGCTTTTACCCACAAATATACATTTGTTCGTCATAACGGCAATGGAATAAAACATCAACGATATTTGATAAAACTTATATATCAATTATACAGACATATTGGGGGGGGGGGCATTAGGGAAATATCACTATGCTTTAACAGTCACAACTTGAAAAAGAAATATTTATATACCATTTATTTTTCAGGCCGAGCATCGGGCTACAACTTTGCAACCTGTGAAGCAGCATATCAATCCACAAATCGTAGCTTTACAAGTCGGGGAAACACAAGTACAAGCCAGTCAATACACCTTACAATCCGATATTGTTGAGAAGAGTCGCTTCGTAGTTGGAGACATGTTTGACCGCGTCGACAGATGTGGAAACTTACTAAGATCAATTACAAATGATGTCATCGTATCTGATGCAGAATATAATGTAGGTCTATCATTACTTGAATTATAATACTGCTTGACTTGTTCGTACAGAAAGTAATCTCGACAGAACTAAGTGCGAGGATATCGGTCATATAAAATCGATTTAAGCCTACACATCCAACACTAGTATAGAAACCTTTTACTCAATGCGGTTCTTCTGTCGTGGTGTTTATTTGTTATAGTCTTTCAATATACATATGCATAGCCATTTTGCCAATTGTGCGAAACTTCCGCTTGAACCGTTTTTTTGTATTATCATGACGTGCATTTGGATCTGTACTTCTTTTCCATTAGCATCAAGCTGTTGGGCAATTGTATTGATTACTGATCACTGCCTTTACTTCTGTTCTTATTTTTCGTAATAAAACAAATATACTTCCTTAAATTGTTGAAATGGGGCGTTTACGTTTTTCTCTCTTTGTTGATATTTGTCAAATTCAAAACTGCGCATACATGCACGTAGTTGTTCATGACCGGCTTTATTATAAGTTATTTGTCTTTTTGTAAGTCAAACATTTTGAGACGTTCATAATACTTATCTAATTGCATTATCCAGACGATAAAGAGGACAGAAGTTCTATTAATGCTAAAAATGACTCGTCTGCACCTGTCTCCTGAAGAAATCAGTAGATTTTGACCAGACCTGCACACCCACGATATGTTGATAGAACATGAACAAAAACGGATTATATTTTGGTGACCTTGACCAAATTCCTTGGCATGCTAGCTAAAGGAATGAGTGGTTTAAGACTAAATATAATTAAAGGCAACGATCAACAATGGATAAAATATTCTCTTACTCCCAATCCAAGACAACAAAGGGGGAACAGCACAAACATGAATGCGCTTTACTTTATTATAAAAGCGTTACAGGTGGAAACCGAAACGAGCAGTCAATTTTCACATGCACAGGTATATTTGGGTTTATTGGTTGATTTGTTTTTGGTGACTGCCCCTATTCTACATCGATCATACTCACATACAAAAATAGACATTGCATATAGGACATATACAAAAAACTATGTTCCGACTAGAGGGGAAGATACGTTTTCCTCTGAAAACATTTCAAAGTTTAAACAGGATCAATATCTTAGTAATATATTATAGATTGACTTAGTTCTTAGAAATGTATTAAATAAGTTTACCTTTTTGCATAGGTAGATTTAAAGTTGTGTTAAAACTATGCTCATTGCAGAATGATCCTTCAGTGACGGATCTTCAAACAAAACAACTAAATATACAGATGGTGGAAGTGAAGCAACTTCCGGTAAAAGTTACCGAATATCTATTAAAGTCAAATGAAGTGGAAAAGAGGCCGGATATAGTGAGAGGCACGCTTAATCGTGGAAAGAGGTCAGATAGCCTGTTCAAGACCATCAGCCACGGTCCATGTCTTTCTGACATGGAATGTGAGGTAAGCTGGTGGACGTATTTAATTTGGTTTAACGACCCTTAGAAGATTATTTCACTCATATCGAGCAGTTTGTTAATCAGAGGTGGGCGAAAAATGGATTACTCTGAGAAAAAACATATCCTTCCGTTGCAGGCCTAAACGTCTCACATGTGACCCGAGCCAAACTCGAACCTACAGCAGCAAGAAACCTAATATTTAAAAGTCAGTGCCTTATCCACTCGGCCAGAGGCCCTTTTCCTCGGACTTTAATATGTTTTCAAAATAAAATATAAATAGAAACAGCTGTTTCAAAATTAAGTATTTTAAGTTTTTGGTTTTACGGCCCTTTCAAGATTAAATTACTCATATCGAGTCTATCGTCAATCAGAGGTGGGCGAAAACCGGAGTAACGGGCGAAAAACCACCTGCCATTACTTTGCAGATCTTGGCGTCTTGCATGTGACCCGAACCAAGCTCGAGCCTACAGCGGTGACAGGCCAAATGATTAAGAGTCAGCGCGCTTATCCACAAGGCCACAGAGGCCCACCCTATTTAAAAGTCACTTACACATTCGAAACGGGGAGGCTCTTATCTTATTTAAAAGTCACATACACAATCGAAACGGGGAGGCTCTTATCGCCTTGTATTTCAAAATTAAGTATTTTAAGTTTTTGGTTTTAGGGCCCTTTCAAGATTAAATCACTCATAACGAGTCGATCGTCAATCAGAGGTGGGCGAAAACCGGAGTAACTGGCGAAAAACCACCTGCCATTACTTTGCAGATCTTGGCGTCTCGCATGTGACCCGAACCAAGCTCGAGCCTACAGCAGTGACAGGCCAAATGATTAAGAGTCAGCGCGCTTATCCACAAGGCCACAGAGGCCCACCCTATTTAAAAGTCACTTACACATTCGAAACGGGGAGGCTCTTATCTTATTTAAAAGTCACATACACAATCGAAACGGGGAGGCTCTTATTGCCTTGTGTTTCTTCTTTTACGGTGGCTCCGGACTGATATGGTCTTTGATTGTAGCTCCATATACGAGTAACAGTGCTGATAACATTCTTTACACTTATTAATTAAGCAAGATTTAATCAGGAACGCAGGTCTACCGCGACAGAAGTAAGGGTGAGGATTATGGCCATGCAAAATAGATTTAAGCCCCCCACGGCGCTATCGCTTCCTCAATCACCAAATAAAAATATCCATTATAACCGAGGATGACAGTACTGAGATAAGCTTGGGTAGTCGGAAAAGTTCGAGATACTTAACATAAACAGATAAATTGCCAGTCAACTTTCACAAATGAATTGGGACTGAAAGACGATTTCATTTCTGAAAATTAAACAGTGCAACTATTTTCCTTTGCATTCTCAAAAGATGTATCAGGTTTTACTCTTTCATAAGAATTTCTGAACAGTACTCTTCTCGCTTTGATAATAGATGTATAAATTTAGCTGTATATAAAGGGATTTCCGGTGAAGAGTTTGAGCAAAAGGTTTTGTAATAGAGGGTTGTTTGTTTTGTGTTGAGACAGCAGTAACATGTAGAGATAAATAATTAAACATCTATTACAGATAGAGCAACTCCAACCCTCTCCACAAGATGAACATATAAATTTACAAATCGTCGGTCAAACAATCGAGAAAACCCCGAAGAAAGTTAGGCGATATTCAAAAGAATCAAGTGCTCTTAGGAAAAGACAGTATGTACTTGGAGATATGACCAACCGGATGAAGGATTCTGGAACTTTAATGAAGATGGTAAAAAATGCCGCCAGCCAGTCCTTTGCCCAGTATCAGGTAAATTATTTATTAACATGTTTAAACGATACGCCGCTATTTTCGTAATATAACCCAACCCCAAACTTGACGTGGTTGCAACTTTCAGCTCCAATTTCTGTGGTAGTCTTCTTTAATAATACGGAAAGTAGAAGTAAAACAAAGACCAGGAATCGATACAATTAACTTACTCCCCCCACCAAAGACACCACAGGGAAAGAAACACAAACACGAAGCGACCAGACCATAATGGAAACCCAGACAGAGGAAGGCTAAAAGAACAGTTACTTTCCCACAAAATGGCCTTATGGCCATCCAAAATAAAAAGACACGTGTAATACAGTAAGCACGAACAATAACATAAATAAACCGCCACAGAAGAACCGCCTTGGAACGGTCAGTGGAAAGAATTCCACTGGGGGGGGGGGGGGGCTTAAATCGATTTTACGTGGCCACAATCCTCGCCCTACTTCTGTAGCGGTATAGACATTAATTTTGTTTAGTCCGCATGAAGGCTTCCCAACTCATCAATGTAACATCTCCGAGAATATACAAATAAAAAAACCACAGAGTCTGTATTTCTCCTGACTACTTTCGTGCTGCTTTACTTTTTCGACCATGAAGAATTTATTTCAAATTAAGGCATTGCGATATAGTCAAGATTGCACTAAATGGCTTCTGTCGGTTCAAGTTTTATTACATTTTACGTTAATGTCATTTTTATCTTATGGAATGATTTTTGTGAATCGTCTCCCTCTCTATTCTAGGTAAGAAAGATAAAAGTTGTTTCTTTTTCTAGTTTACGGATCAATTAACACTGTTACAGTACCATTCAGACGATTCTTGACACCCTAGTTGACTCCAAGTTAACTACATTCAGACATGGAGTTAACTCCTAGTCAACTCCATTTCCCGCTTTTGTTAACTAGGGAGTTAACTTTAGTTAACTTCTAGTTGACTAGAAGTCTTAACAGTTATACAGTAGTACATATATGGATTAGAACAGGTGAATGAATATGTTACTTAATTTGTTATCTGTTGTTTTTTTTTTTTATTTATTTATTTTCATCATGCTGATGCAAATGGCATGGCAAAAAAAAATGAAGAATGACAGGTTATATCCCATAATTTCAAGATTATCATTGTTAGCCCTTATCCCGCTGAATAAATTAATTTTACCATACCCATTTCTGGATATCAACCATTCAAATCGTTAAAGGTTATGTATTCATTCAATTCACAAATTGGATGAAAAACAGTGTAGATCCTGACCAGATGAAACAGCCCCCGCCCATAGGGGCTTGAAGAAATATATGGGCTGCATGATGTTTCCACGCAGAGCTGAATCCGGCCCGCACACTAGTACTGGTAAACTGCTTAGAGGATCTAAGCCTGTACAGGAACTGTGGTGCGAGGCGGTCCGTCCATGCTAATAAACCTTATTGGTTTCATTGGGCGACAGGGCTCGAGATGTCATTTCATTTCAATGTCGGGTAAAAGTCCCACAAAATTGGAAGCAACGTCTCCAAAATGACCTTTACAGTGTTGACGGGGACGTTAAACCTCAAATCAAACAATCATTAACCGTCTGATCAGGATCTATGCTGTTTGCAAAGTTGTTTATCATGTTCAGCGGGATAAGGGTTAATGAATTTCAGGTTATACTCCTGGATTTAAGTGCCCCGAAAATCCAGGTATGGACATTTTAGCCTCTCCAGAACAACAGCTCTGTTTATTTTCATTTGTTAAAATGAACTTCAATAAATCTCAGGTTCACACTGATAAGCCTCACTAATTGCCTAAGCATATGGCAACTGAATATTCATTCATGAAAATTTCACTTTTGCAAACAGTGCAGGCCCAGATCAGACGCCGCAGAATGGGGCGTCTGATCAGGGCCTCCACTGTTTGCTAAAAGTTCAGTCATTCCCCAAATATACCTTGATGAAAACACACCCCGACACCCTTAAACCTTGAAATGGAGCCCTGGTACATATAAGGAGGAAGATTCCATTTGGTACAAAAAAGGTTCGTACCAAATGAATCTTTCTCCCTACATAGAGCCCGAGTTAACCTCAAAGTTCAAGGGTGACAGGGTGTGCCCTTCAAACTCCATTCGCAAAATGGCTTAACTTTTTGAAAACAGTGTAGGCCCTGAACAGACGCCCCTTTCTGTGGCGTCTGATCAGGGCCTGCACTGTTTGCCAACTGCCCGTTTTGGGGTTTCTGGTACAAAATGAACAGATGTGTATACCTTTACTAGGATAAACATTTCAGTCTGGTACTGCACTGTCTAATTTTAAACCTCTAGCATGCTTGGCTGTAATTCGTAATTGCAGTAGTTTTTATTTCATTATTTATTTCAATGAAGTAGAAATATTTATGTTACTATTGTTATTAGTTATTGTTATTGTTGTTGTTATTATTATTATTATTATTATTATTATTATTATTATTATAAGTAATAGTAGTAGTAGCAGTAATATTCACAGGTTTATTTATTGTTATTATTATTAATATTAGTAGTAGTAGTGGTAATAATGTTTTGTTATTTTTTATGTTTATCTCAATTGAGTAGAAATCTTTATGTGACTATTGCTATTAGTAGTAGTGGTGGAAGTAGTAGATGTGACATTGACATTTATTTATTTATTTATTTTGTTTTTCAAGAACAAAATATACTATGTTGTAATAACAAAATTCATAAGTAATCCATAAGTGGATTATAATGATTAAACCCTTCTTATCAGAAGTCATTATCTGATTTTATCAGATGAATACCATCACCTTAACAGCCATAATCCCCTGAGGTTCAAGTGGTCATTTATTGGTAGGTGATAAGAGAAATGGTTTGTGATATATGATATCCTTGAGTATTATCATTTTGATTGAGATCTAGCAAAGCAGATGAACTTAGAATCTTCGTTTGCCATAGAAAATATTTTTATCATTACAGTACATCACTAAGAAAACACACCTATTCAAATATATTGAAAATTTTACCACCTAATAATAGACAAAAAATCAGATAATAAATCTGATTTTTATTTTTATATTTCTGGCCAAAACATACGTTGTGGGAACTCGTTATAACCGCGTCAGTGAGGCGGTTCTAACGCGTACCCACAATCTATATTTTTGGGCGAAAAAATAAAGAAAAATGAATGCGGGGAACTAGTTAGAATCGCCTCATTGAGACAGTTCTAATGAGTACCCATAACCTGTTCATGGCTTTAACATGGCTATTGGCTGTTGACTAGTTTTTCTTTTTTATTTCTGCTTCAAACATTATTAAGTGGGAACTTATTAGAATCGCCTCATTGAGACAGCTCTAATAAGCATCCACAACCTGCTCATAACTTTAAACTGGCAATTATCACATATATTTTTTTTATTTCGGCTTCTGAAAAAGGAAGTGGGAATTTGAAAGAACCGCCTCATTGAGTCAGTTCTAACGAGTACCCACAACCTGTTTTGAACCATCTGCTGGTAATTTTAGAAGTCAAATTTTCAATTTTTCAAACAATATGGAACCTAATCAGACTGCTCCTCTTGGAGAAGTCCGATCAGGGTCCACACTGATTGACTATACGCATAAATATGTTTGAAAAGTTTGAAAATATGTTTTGAAAAGTTTACCAAAAGAGCAGCAGACAACATAAACAAATGACAATTTCAGATGCAGTTTTTCATTATCCTGCTGAATAATTAACCCATAAGATGTCAATCACAGCAATTTTGTCTGCTTTGTCGTCTGCTTGTAACTTTGAAAGTCAATTTTGCAAACAATGTGGGACCTGATCAGACTGATTAGAGTCCACACAAATTACTTCACATATTGCATTCATTTAAAATTCGCAAACTGAATGACAGTGTAGATCCAGATCTGGATTTACATTGTTTCATGTTTAGCAGAGTAAGGATTAATTAAATGACAGGGATCATACAGACATTGTCTATTCCCACATAAGGGGCCAATAAACATCTAATAGTAAATGTTGTTGCGTTTTATTTCTCATTTCCACATTTAACCCATATATGCCAAGCGACCATTTGTGGGACAGCGGTAAAAAGTTTAGACTCAGATCGGATGCCCCGTCAACACTATTTATGTCATTTTGAAATGGACCACTCCAAACTTATAAAGTAGAAGATTCCACTGTCATATATGGGTTAAAGAAAGGTAATATCGAATATCACAAGCTTGGGCACATACATGTAACTTAATACAACTTAATACTGTAGAAACTTATGCGTGGACAGTGAAGAATCAGATCACGGTGTTTTTTTGTTTTTTTTGTTTGTTTGTTTTACTTGAGATCTAACGTCCCTGTCAACACTATGTCATTTTGGAGACGCTGCTTCCAATTTTATGGGGCTATTACCAGACATTCTGATGAAATGACACTTTACCTGGGCATGCTTAGTCCTTCTATATTTACATTAGAAAATTTGGCTCTGAAAATATTTTAGATATTCTAGAAAACAGATACAGTGGAGAAATCCTGAACTCAAAAGAAATATAGAAAAGATGGTTGATAAAATATAGAATCATTACAAAAACACGCCTGTTCAAATACTTTGTAAAGTTTACCCACGAAAAAAAAAAAGAATGTTTTCAGATAAAACAAAAGATATTTGTCTTATTTCTGCACAAAATATAGATTGTGGGTACTCGACAGAACCGCCTCATTAAGGGGGTTGTAACGAGTACCCACAATCTATGTTTTTAAGCAGAAATATGAAAAAAATTGGTTTATCAACGTAAAACCCAGTTTTAAAAGTGGCGTTTGAGGGGTCAGAATTATAAAGGCATTTTCTTTTGTAATGGGATATGAACTTTTATTACAGTGTGTAGGTAGTGTGGGTTTTATATCTCCTGAATTCATCACCTGAAATGAACACCCCTAAATTCCACTTTATATAGAGAAATTTGGGGTTTACGGGGGTATACATTATTTTTTCTTATTTCTGTTCCACGAGATATGTTGTGGGTACTCATTAGAACCGGTTCAAACGAGTACCTACAACCTATGTTCGTAGTATAAATAAGAAAAATATCACTGATTTTCACCAGAAAAGTAGCCATTTTGAAGATATAAAAGATTGTACTATGACGCACTGATGTGTTATCGTAATGTATCAGAATTTTGTTTTCAAGCACAGTAAATCAGATTCTGTATACACCGGGTAAACTGATTCAATATGCCCTTCGTTGTAATAAAACACCAGAGTAATATTACTCAAGGCAATTTATTAATAAGATGTTAATATGCAGCACATGTCCCATGTTAGTTTAACAATCAACACTTAACGGTACACTTACCTGTTGATTTAACAGGATTAACACATAAGACGCCAATCACAACAATTATCGTCTGCTTTGTCGTCTGCTGTTAACTTTGACATTCATTTTTGCAAACAATGTGGACCCAGATCAGACTGCTCCTCCAGGAGCTGTATGATCAGGGTCCACTCTGTTTTGCCTGCAAGAAGGTGCAGCAGACAACATAAAGAGACAACATTTTTTTTAAACATTTCTTGGCATCTTAAGAGTTAATTCATGACATCCATCAATGCCAACTATTGTTTTAAGGTTAGGGCCCCCCTCAAGATGATTTCACTTATTTCTAGGCGATTCATTATGTTAACAAGTGAACACCCCATAAACTCCACTTTATATGCAGAAAACTGGGCTTCAGAGAGGTTTATACTGTTTTTTATTTCTGCTCCAAGACATGTTGTGGGTTTTCCTGAGGCAGTTCTAACAAGCACCCACAACCTGTATGTCATACAGATGTTTTATTTTAATTGTTAATTAGAGGTGGACGAAAACTGGAGTAACCGGAAAAAATGCTTGACCTATTATAGAGAAATAGATAGATAACAAACTAGATGTGTAAATGTATTAAAAAGAAAGCAAAGTAAAAGGAATTCGCTTTATAAAAAAAACATGCGCATGAAATATAAATCAACTGATTTTTTTTTTTAAAATGATTTGTATTTCATCTTGTGAAATTTCTGAAAGGTTTCACATTCTTGCTCCAAAACATTTTTAGATATTTTTTATCTGTTATTAAGACAATCTTTTATTAAGACCACATCTGGTCAGCCAAAAATGTGGTCTTAATATAGCAAATTAGATGTACATTTAATAAATTACTCATTTGATAGTAGAAACCATGCATATCTTAATTTTCTGTTATGAAATTATATGCAAATCAAATCTCAGATAAGAGTTTGATGACAGGACAAAGGATTAGTTAACTCCATGTTAACTCCCTAGTGAACTATAGTTAACTAGGGAGTGAACTTGTAGTCAACTCTAGGGTCCAAATGTAGTCTGAATGTAGTCAACTCCTAGTTAACTTGGTGTAAAGATTCGTCTGAATGGTACTGTAGGTCATTTTAAGGGGTCAGTGTAACTAACCACATTTTTCGAGTAGGCTTTTACATAAGACGTTTTTCGGAAATTTGCACATTCTTCGCCATACTGTCAGCTGCTCTTGGTGAATCAGCAGAAGCGTAAGAATAATCATAGAAAGAATCCTATAATCCTTTTCTATGATAGAATGTTGCTGACACCAGCAAGTACCGAACCTTCGAATCCCAACTCAAACGCACCTTCGACTGAGCTACCAAGGCCGGATCAGCAATGTACAGAACAGCTAAATAATCTGCTAGGAAGCAGGAACTGAATATTGCTTTAAAATATACTGAATATAAAAGCGCATTTTATATGTTTTGGTCTCCAACATACGGTGCAGTTTAAGGCTTTACAAAGGAATGCGGCTATAATTGCCTTCTACTGTATACTACCCACTAAAATTGTTGGTTATTCTTAGTCCAATGTTTCCGTTGTTTCAGATAGACTTTTCCTTTAGAATTTGTCACTGAAACTATCTTTGCAATATACATAGCTTGTTTGGATTCATTGCTTCCAAGCAATCCTTTTGAGAATTTATGAACACCGTCTGCAGCTGGTGGTTCGTATATTGTTGCACTTCCATCTAATGTACACAGATTATAAACTTTACATCCCTGGAGGCCAGGGAGCTCATTCCTTGCAATTACGAATACACCGTGCAGTAACGCTAGGGGTGGTTTGACAGTGAAATTCATACAATGTTTGTTCATGAACAGACTAGATTGAACAAAGTATGATGTACTGTTATCTTTTGTGGTTCTTTGCTACGAAAAGAACCGCTCTTATTAGCAGCAGCTATGGTGTTAAGTACCTAGCAACGACCATTAAACATTCCTCGTGCTTTTCTAGGGTTACAATTATGATTTGTTAATTGATTTCATTCTCAATAAGTACGATTACGTAGTTCTACTGGACAGTAAGAAATTCATACAATGTTTGTTCATGAACAGACTAGATTGAACAAAGTATGATGTACTGCTATCTTTTGTGGTTCTTTGCTACGAAAAGAACCGCTCTTATTAGCAGCAGCTATGGTGTTAAGTACCTAGCAACGACCATTAAACATTCCTCGTGCTTTTCTAGGGTTACAATTATGATTTGTTAATTGATTTCATTCTCAATAAGTACGATTACGTAGTTCTACTGGACAGTGTAGAATGCCTTACTTCTTGCGAAATAATTATCTTTCCGTCCAAAGACTCGATTTGTTTTCAATACTGGTTATTTGAAAAGCAACTATGCTAACTTTTTCCAGACTGAAAATAAGGGGAAAGAGTACAACCTTAGAGAGGCGAAGATCAGTCAACAACTGAAGGCAGAAAAAGACGACTACAGTGCTGATGATGAAGAGGAGGTAAAGATAAATACTAATAATGTCACTGTTATTCATAGTAAACTCCATTTTATAATTTAAGAAGAAGTAAAACAGTGATCAGGAATCGGTACAATTAATATAGCCCACTAAAGACACCAAAGGGAAAGAAACACAAACACGAAGCGACCAGACCATAATGAAAACCTAAATAGAGAAAGGTCATAAGGACAGTTACTTTCCCACAAAATGGCCTTATGGCCATCCAAAATAAAGACACAAGTGATACATACAGTCAGTAACAATTTAATGGTGCACGCCATGTATGAAATCCCCACTGGTGTAAAATCAATTCTGCCTTTCAATGTATGATAGAAGGCAAAGCTAGGCTGCCATGTAATATGTGATGAAATGTTAAGCCCAATACAGGCAATATTTCCACTGACCATTCCAAGGCGGTTCTTCTGTGGTGGTTTATTTATGGTATTGTTTGTTATCAATTGTGTGAATCACTTGCGCCTTTTTATTTTGGATGACCATTTGGTAATTTTGTTGGAAAGTAACTGTCCTTTTGGCCTTCCTCTGTTGAAGTTTCCATTAACGTCTGGTGGCTTCGTGTTTGTGTATCTTTCCCTTTGTTGTCTTAGGTGGGAAGAGAAAATGTGTCTTAATTTTATCGATTCGTGATCATGGCTTTACTTCTACAATACAATACGAATATATGGATGAAGCAACGATGAGAACTCTACATCTTATAAAAAAAAAGAAGTAACGCAATGATCAGGAATCGATAACATAAACTTACACCTTCCATCAGAGACTCCAAAGGGAAAGAAGTACTCCATGTTTATAAACCCAATTGGTTTACAGAGCTTAAATATCCCAAAGCATTGGAAACAATTTCTCGAAAATGACCAATACAGTGTTGGCGGGAACATTCAACCTCCAAACAAACAAACATTAGTGAGGATATGTATAATAATGGATCCGTAATTTATCAGCCAAAGAAAGAAATTGAAACAATATGTTTGCTGTATACTGTTTCGGACCATGATATTTACCTAAGGAGTAATTGCAGCTGCATTGGTATTAAATTTCAAGGCCATTAATATTTCAAAATTAAACTTTGTATTTCTCCGAAGTCTGGGACTCAACTGAAACAGAATTTTAGACGACACAAACATCAAATTTATTAAATTCAGCATAATCATGTTGCCATGATGGAAGTGAAACCAGTATAAAGTAAAGTTGTTTAAAGAGACTAACTGTAGAATCATCGAAACATTATGTGCAGCGTCATGTATTTTGTTACTCCTTCAAATAATGACTCAAGATTGAAACTGACGTATGTAAGAGCAGTATTAAGTTGTTGGTTTGTTTTTTTTTAATTAGTAGGAGCAATTTAAGTATTGTATTTAGTTGTTACAGCCGACTGAGTTCCAACGGATGTTAAGTGAAAGCAAAGTTCAAGTGAAAATTAATGTTACATAAAGTTTTTTTTTATATTTTCAGGATTTTTCTGGCAGCGAATATTTACCGGATGAAAAAGATGATACCAACGATGAATCATCATCTGACCAATCAGACGGAATGTCAGACATTGTGCCTAGCGTTCCTGATCTCAGTAGGTTTGTGGACAACACAGATATATCAGAGCACAACAATGAGGTAGACGTTTGTATTAATATACCTGACAATGAAAATAACACCGAAGAACAGGTAGATGAAACAGTGCCGCATGAACAGTTAACACCACTGAACACATCTCATACTTCTTCACTTGAAGATGCAGCTGATAGTCAAGATATTTCTGACGCTAATGCACCGCCCACTAAGAAAATGATTGTTCCCCCTACTAACAACATCGATTGCCGGAAATATGACAAAAAGTTCTTTTGCTTTTATTGTGAAGAATTTAAAAGCAAATTACCGGATCACCTGATTGCAAAGCATAAACATGAAGAAGACGTCGTCCAATACATGGAAACAACGGACAAATCTGAAAAGGAAAGACGCTATATCAGGATAAGAAATCTTGGCAATCATTTGCATAATTGCAAAGTTTTAAGAAAAGGCGAAGGTCACTTGATCGTGCGGTATCGTTCTCGAGATGGCAACGGCGATCCCGAGATGTATGGACCCTGCCCGTTCTGTTACGGATATTTTATACGGCGGGAACTATGGCGACACAAATGCCCTCTAAAGGTAACGATTGATGACAAAACTAAAAACAAGTTGTCTGTGGAAAGTCTTCTGTTGCTCCCACATGTTCAGAACTCTAGTAGCTCGAATAGATTGCTGGAAAAAGTAGTTTGCAGTATGAAAAGTGACCAAGTTAGTCGGGCAGCCAAAAGTGACTCCACTATTATGACTCTAGGTGAAAAACTGTGTAACAGACATGGACACGAAAATGACAAACATAATTACATCAGACAAAAAATGCGCGAAATGGCGCGCTTACTGCTTGAAATACGAAACGCAACGAATCTTGTAAATAATGCCCTTGCCTCGTTTTTCCATCCGAAATTTTATCGGACAATTGTGGCCTGTAGCAAGAATGTATCCTCGTTTGATGAATCCAAGAACAGATATGGTACACCATCTCTTGCCCTAAAAATTGGGCACTCGCTCCAAAAATGCATAAAGATTGTCATAGGTCAGAGCATTGAAAGTAGACAAAAGGAAAGAGAACTCGAAGCAGAAGAACTCCAGAAATTAATAGATCTAAACTGGTCAGATGACATCACAAGCAATGCGCTGAAGACCTTGCAGGAAGATAAAAGAAATCGCGGCCAGTTCCTTCCGTTGGCGGAAGATGTAAGAGCACTGTCAGACTACCTTAAAAGTAGTGCAGAAGAACAGTACAATGCACTGAAAGAATCAAACGAAACCGAAATATCTGTGAAAACATGGGCGATTTTAAACAGCATCGTTCTGACGCAACTCATTCTGTTTAATAGAAGACGTTCTGGAGAAGTGTCCCGAATGAAAGTAACTGATTATAATGCAAAACAACTTGCAGATCATGGATCACAGTTCAATTCAATATTATCGGGTTTAGAAAAGAAACTATGCTATGTCATGCCAAGAGTAGAAATTGAAGGCAAAAGAGAAAGAACTGTTGCGGTTCTCTTTCCCTCATACATTGTCAAAAGCCTTGATCTTCTGAATTCGACACGCAGTAAGGTGGTGAGTACAGCCAATCCGTATTTGTTTCCGGCAGTCAACTATGGTTCTCTTTCGCATATTAGAGGTTCAGACTGCATGCGAAAGTTTTCAGCGGAGTGCGACGCCACAGCTCCAGAAAGGCTTAGATCAACGCAACTGCGGAAACACATCGCCACTATGTCCCAGGTGCTGAACCTAAAGGAAAATGAGCTTGACATTCTGGCGAATTTTATGGGACACGATATAAGAGTCCATCGTGAATTCTACCGCTTACCAGAGGCGACAGTCCAGGTGGCCAAAGTGGCCAAGCTTCTACTAAAAATGGAAAAAGGTGGAACAGATTTACCCGTTGGGCAGTCCTTGGACGATATCCAGCTGGATGAGGAGAACCTGTCAGACGGTATATCTAGTTAGATTTATTATTAATACTATCATTCCGATTTTAGTCTACGTTGGCAAACTAAAAGGCTCAAAGCTTTTCTTTGGGAAAAAACACATAAGAGAATAAAAATGGGAGATTCGGGTAAACTGAGCCTTTTCATACACAGCAATTTAGTTTGCAAGACTACATAAGCCTCCTAGCACCGGTCTGAGCGATACTCGATTTTCAATATAACCTGAATGGGCTCAATGATCACAATGAAAAAGAAAAAAAATGCACCATGGTGAAGCACGTGGAGAATTTTTACGATTGTGACAAAGCACTGAACACCAGCTGCTGTTAGATAAATAGAGGATCTTGTATGAGTGGTCATGTATTATTGAATTTATTAAACGAGTTGAGGAAAAGGGATAAAATGCGAGGCTTTGCCGAGCATTTTATTCCTTTTCCTCAACAAGTTTAATAAATTTAATAATACATGAACACGAATGCAAGATTCTATTTATCATATGACATTTAAACGCATTTTATTCACGACTTTTAAACAAAAAAGTCAATGTTCCGCCATCAATAAGCGCGACGACGTTAAGGACGCCATAAGTATAACGTTACGGGCGCATCTAACTAATTTGCATATTTAATCCACTAGTGGATTACGGAATTTAATGCATGACGTTATTACACTCTCAGACGCGACGTCATATGATAAAATGAAAAACTAAAAGCTTGTCGTTTGTAACAGAATTTAAATCGACATGGTCCATGTAAGGTTATATGTTTGTTTTATAAACAAATGAATAAGCGCACACAAATCGGTCGCACCGCAACCGGGACTCGAACTACGGATCTCCTGCATTCCGGGCAGTCGTGCTACTATTCAACACCTCGACCAATTTTAACATTTATAAAGCGCAAATTTTGGGGCCTTTCATTTACCGCCATAGGCATATTGTTTGTTTGAGTTTAGGTTTAAAATTCTTGTCAATACTGTATAGGTCATGTTTGAGACGTTGCTTCAAACTTTGTGGGACTTTTGTCCGACATTGAGATAAAATGACACCTCAAGTCCTGCCACCATATGAAACCAATAGGGTTTATATGGTTGGACGGGACAACTGACACAGCTTTTCCCGTGCAGACTTAGAGCCTCTAAGCAGTTTACCAGTACTCGTGAGCGGGGGGATTCAGCTCTGCGCGGAAACATCGTGCAACCCTAGCTGATTCTTTATTCTTTATTTGCGGGGTCGAACCATGCAAGGGATACCTTTAAACACCGGGTAATACAATAAACGAAATGCCCTTAGCATGTGTTCAAATTAGTTTCTTACTATTGCTAAAATGTAGGTACACATCATCTTTATGACCGGAATTTTGTTTTACAGTGTTGAAATCAATTTAACTATGGTGGTTAAAATTTTCAAATGATATTGACATCATATCACATACAGCAATAAGTATGCTATATCTGAATGGGTTAAACCCTTTGCCATTACGAAAACATAAACATACATATACAATTATATTGAAAATGTTAGCCACCAAACAAAAAAAAACTGATTTTTTTTTCAAATAAAAACTCTGATATTCTTATTTCTGCTCAAAATATAGATTGCGGGGACTAGAAAGAACAACCTCATATCGTGTACCCTCAGACTATGGTTTTGAGCAGAAGTAAGAAATTGTATACCCCTTTATCCCTAGTTTTATTATATAAATAATATAGGCGTGTTTTGTGATAAGCATAGTTTACAACTATATACCTTCTAGGGTTGTTTTATTTTTTCTGAGAAAAACCAAAGCTTTGCATTTCATATAAATCATCTGATTAGCAGACAATTCGCATGAAATGCCATGTTTTATTTTCTTTGAAAAACAAAACGAAAAATAATATTGTTATAATAGTTTTATTGATGATGCACTTTGTCAATAGTCAAATAGAATTATACCTTTTCAGGTGAATCCGGCAACGATGCAGATGATAGCTCTGGTAGCGATATTGAGGCTCAGTCAACAGAGATAAATCAATCAGATACAGGTTGTTATTATAAAATATTGCATGGCATTGCATTGCATAAGTTCCATTCGAATAGTGGAAATCATACAACATTCCGCTTCACTGGATTTTTCATGTACAGAAATGATATATGCCACACTTTTCACGCCTCTGGCAGATCCTTCAGCTGATTCACATGTTCGATACCTCACGTTGAAACGCAGTAGTGCCAAAGTTTGTTTAATTTGAGGTTTAACGTCCCCGTCAACACCATTTAGGTCATTTTGGAGACATTGCTTCAAATGTTGTGGGATTTTACCTGATGTTGAAATGAAACGACATCTAAATCCCTGCTGCCTAATAAAAAGAGTATATATGCATGGGCTACCAGCAGTTTTCCAGAGCAGGTTTAGCTCTTCAAAGCAGATTACTAGTACTCATATGCAGTAGGTATCAGCTCTGTGTGGAAACATCGTCCAGGCCAATTTATTTCTCCAAACCCCGAAGGGCGGGGATGGCGTAATGCCAAAGGACCAGAAAATATAATAAGAAATGCATCTCTGGGGAAAGAAACTCACAATAGAAGTTCAGGCAATGATAAGGAATCAATTAAATAATAGTGTCATCTTACATTTCAGTCCAAGGCAAGTAAAGGAAGGATGCAAAAACATAATGTGAGGAAATTATAATCAAAACAATGCAAGTAGAAAGCTAAAGGGTCAGCTTCATTCCCTCATGGCTACTTCAACCTAACTATAATCCCAGTTCAATAAGGAACTAAGGAATAAATCTCGCTATTTTGTTTTCATCTGCAGAAATTGTCTGACAGCCAATATACAAGTTTATAGTAACATGCAGAGGTTTTGTTATTTTCATTAAGTTCAGGTCTGTAATGTAGTGAGGAAAATTAATAAAAAATAAATCAGAAAATGCTTGCAAGACTAAATAAGACTGGATATTTGGTAGTATTGATAAGATTCTCGCAGTCCTCATATATAGATAGCTCATCTAAAACCGTTCAATGATTTGAACAAAATTTGCAAAAAGTTTAAAGTTAGCAAATATCTTTTTTGTTTCAGAAATGGCAGTCACGGAAAAAGATGTCACAGAGTTACAGCTAGCGCAAAATTCTTGCAAGGAAGGAAAGAAGTTCACACTCACTAGACGCCCATGGAGTGCAAATGAGAAAGAGGCCGTTATGTCATATTTTCGCAGGAAAATGTTACAACAAAAGCTTCCTGGGAAGAAAGAGATAGACGAATGCATTGAGGCTAACCCAGTTCTCCAAACCAGATCATGGAAAAATATAAAAGACTTCTGTCGAAACACTATGAAAAAGAACTGAGGCTGCTCTTGACATCAAATATAAACGTACACCTGAAAGTCTAAAATAAATAGATAAACATTAGAATAACACACCGTGTGAAAAAGGCATTTATTCATGGCTCTAAAAGTATAATTTTTCCAATAAAATAATGCCTCTATAAGTTTGACTACTTGAAACCCCACTTTTATATAGTTAAACTGTGGTTTACAGATATATACAGTTATTTTCTTATTTTTGTTCCAAATCATTAATTGTGGATACTCGTCTGAGTCAGTTCTATCGAGGACCAACAATCAACGATTTTGAGCCGATATATTAAAAATTATAAGATTTTTTTATCTGAAAAGTCGCATGCATCATGAAAACATGTCTTTATATTTTGACCCCCTTAAACCCTACTTTAATATACTAAAACTGGGTTAAATGGGGTATATATTATCTTCTGCATTTCTGCTCTAAAACATAGATTGTGGGTACCCTATCGAGTCGCCACATTCTATGTTTTGAGAAGAAATAAGAAAAATATGATAACTTTTCATCTTAAAAATTCATGTTTCGGAAAAAAATGACTATTTGTATAGGCGTGTTTTCGAATTTTAGTTTGGTTGTAAAATTTACCAGATATGACTTTCGTTGTTTCTGCTACAAATAAAGATTGCGTTACTCGTTGGATCTGCACTAATAATGTGGTTTTAACGAATATTAACAATCAACAATCATTGTTTTGATAAGAAATAAGAGAATTGCGTTTACCTCTGTAAAGTCTGATTTTCCTATATCAAGTCGGGTTTACAGAAATGTTCACAACTCGGACTACCAAACGTGATGTGAATAAATAGATACAGAAATAAAGTCGACCAAGCAGATACACGATTTAATCTTATTTCATTTGATTCTCTAGATTAAACATTGCGATATTTTGAATGTAGATGCAAATTTATTATTGCTTCGTCGAGATGGTTCTTACGAGAAACAACAATCTAGGCCTATGCAAGACAATATAAAATAATGTATACCTAGGTTAATCTCACTTTGAAATATTTGAAGTGGGATTAACAGTCATGTGTATATCATGCATTGAGTTAAAAAAGTTTGGTTTGGTCCATTACGAAAATACGGCTATTCAAATATATTGAAAAACTTACAAAAAAATGAAATTTTTCAGATAAAATCCTGAGCCGGCGCAGGACGAAACCTACAATAAGGCCGGTGTGACCAGCAGAGTCTCTAATTAACCTGTGCCCTCATCCACCATCATGACAAGACGGTTTGCTTATGTCTCTTTGCATAGATCGTATCGTATAGTAGGTACAGGCTGATCTGAGTCTTCGCTGGTCGCACAAGCATTCTTGTAGGTTTTTGTCATGCGCTGGCTCAAATATATGTGCCCGTGACATAGATTTTGGTTACTCGAGACGGTTCTTACAAGAACCCAACCTCTATTACTGAAAAAGAAATACGAAAGATAATGTAGACCTGTTAAAGTCCCAGCAAAAATAGGGCTGAAATGATTTAGGCTTGTTTCATGATGGAATGAAGAAAAACTGAGGATATGTCTGTATTGTCTAGTCGCAAATTATGTGTTCATTCAGAGTGCAGTAATATGTAAAACAATCTCCCCGATTAGTAGATTATATGTGTATAACCTCCCCAATTTGCAGATGTGTGTGACATTTTGTGCATCCCCGATTCGTAAAGTGTATAGAACTCCCCGGTTTGCTTGATTTATCCTCACCCTATTTTTTATTGATATCAAAGAAATAAGTATTGGAAGACACTACATAAATATATCTTTAATAAAAAATGTCAAAATTATTGCCTAAAAACCAGTATTTCCAATCTCCCCGATTTGTAGGGCCACGTCATACTCCCCGTTACGGACCTTTTACAAGTATGTGTGTGTGTGTGTGTGTGTGTGTGTGTGTGTGTGAGGGGGGGGGGTTATGTGTCAGTGGTTCCCTTTGACAATACAGAGCTGACTTGTATGTCACTGTCTAGGCACCTTGTGGACATTGAGGGTCAGGTCTTAGTGCAGCAGAAGGAGATTAACCGGCTCAGCCTTAACCCTATATAAAACCAGAGTGCTCCGGGCAGGTCCAGTTTTGACCCGGTGGGGTTATAATTTGGACAATCTTGGATAAAGGATCTAGAGGAAGTTTTATTCCAAATATCAAAGACTTGGACCTTCTGGTTTCAGACGAGAAGGTATTTAAAGGTTTTCAGTACGTAAGTCTATGTGAAATCAGTGGGCCCTGAGGCGGGGCAACCTTTGACCCCAGGGCTATAATTTACACAGCATAGTAGAGGACAACCAGATGAAGCATCATACCAAATATCAAAGACCTGGGCCTTCTGGTTTCAGACAAGAAGCTTTTTAAAGGTTTTCCATATATAAGTCAAAATAAAACCAGTGTACCCCAGGGCAGGGCCATTTTTGACCCAAGGGCTATAATTTGAACAATCCTGGTAGAGGTTTGCTAGCTGAATCTTCACACCAAATATGAAAGACCTGGGCCTTGCGTTTTCAGAGAAGTTTTTAAGGTTTTCCCTATATATCCCAATGTAAGACCAAAGGGCACCCGGGGGTGGGTGGGGGGTGCAATTCTGGCACAAGGACTATAATTTGAAAATCTTGATATAGGTCCACAAGATGAAGCTACATACCAAATATCAAATATCTGAGATCTGAGGCTTATGGTTTCAGACAAGAAGATTTTTGAAGATTTTCCCGCGAGATGTCTATGCGGGGGCATTTTTGGTCACAGAGCTATAATTCTAACAATCTTGAAAGAGGTCCACTAGACGCAGCTTCATATCAAATATCAAATACCCCAGCCTCCTGGTTTCTGACAAGAAGATTTTCAAAAGGTTTCCCTATATAAGTCAATGTAAAACCATAGGGGGCATTTTTGTCCCCAGGGCTATAATTTGAAGTCGGAAAGTCCATTGGCCTCATAGTGTGGCAAGGCTTTAAATGCCATTTCATCACAATGTTAGGTAAGAGTCCAACGCAATTCGAAGCATGTCTATACAGTTTTGTTTATTTGTTTGATTTGATGTTTAACGCCCCGTCAACACTTTAAAGGTAATTTTGGGGACGTCGCTTCAATTTTGTTGGTATTTTACCCGACATTGAGATGAAATGACAACTCAGCCTCTGCCGCACAATGCAACTAATAGAGTTTATATGCATGGATGGTCCAACTCGCACTACTTTTCCTGGGCAGGCTTAGAATCGGAACCTTTAAGCTGTCTACCTGTACTCATGTTCGGTCGATTTCAGCTCTGCGTGGAAACAGCATGCAGCCCATTCTGTTTCCTCAAGTCCCGGTTGGCGGGGCCGTTATACAGTCTTGACGGGGACTTTAAACATCAAATCAAACAAATCAAATACACCTCAGTAAAAAAGGGAAATATTCAGATACAGAAGAAGAGGAAACAAAGTCTGATAGTTTCTGACCTCGCCCCGACTCCCCCCCCCCCCCCACACACACACACAAAAAGCACCCACCGCCGGGAATAAAAATGTATTACCCCGTACTATAAACGTTAAGATTAAGGAGTATAAGTTTTAAAGTCATATTTTCCTGATGATTCACAGAAATATATATCCATGCAACAGTGAATCGGCCCCCGCCTATCGGGGCTTGAAGAAATATATGGCTGCACGATGCTTCCACGCAGAGCTGAATCCGACCCGCACACGAGTACTGGTAAACCGCTTAGAGGATCTAAGCCTGCCCAGGCAAAGCGGTGCGCACGAGTCGGACCGTCCATGCTTATAAACCCTATTGGTTTCATTGGGCGAAAGGGCTGGAGATAACATTACATCTCAATGTCGGGTAAAAGTCCCACAAAATTGGAAGCAACGTCTCCAAAATGACCTTTACAGTGTTGACGGGGACGTTAAACCTCAAATCAAACAAATGCAACAGTGAAGGTAACTTCGCTCTATCCGCCGCCCCCCCTCCCCGCCCATTGGGGCTTGAAGAAACATATGGGCTGCATGATGCTTCCACGCAGAGCTGAAACCGGCCCGCACACTAGTTCTAGTATACCGCTTAGAGGATCTAAGCCTGTCCAGGAACCGCGGTGCGAGACGGAGCGTCCATGCTAATAAACCATATTGGTTTCATTGGGCGACAGGGCTTGAGTTTTCATTTCATCTCAATATCGGGTAAAAGTCCCACAAAATTGGAAGAAACGTCTCCAAAATGACCTTTACAGTGCTGAGGGGGACGTTAAACCTCAAATCAAACAAACAAACAAACAAAACTTCGCTCTATCTGTAGTATAGCAAGTCGTAGTATTCCATTCATACTGTCAACTCATTCATTGAATTATTAATCCGCAATCTAGATTTTGAGCGAGTTCAGTTGACGTACTAGAGTTAACAAGAGTTGACTTGCTCCAAAACGCGCCGTGTAGAAATATTGCGACTGCTAGAGTTAGCTTGGTATGAGAGTTGGAAGCCTTGCCTAGTGACAACGAATACGGTGGAAAGTGGAAAATTGTAAGTTGAATGCAATCCGAAAATCGATTATTTTCATCTTTTTGAAATTTTGGCCACGAGTTGGAAAAATCACGTCCAACTTGAAAACATTTTTATACTTTCTATTTACTCAAGGGCAAACGATGACATTTTCTTTACGTCAGTAGAGTTCTGAATCTGAATCGTTACTGGTGACGCATCAAATGATATTTGATGCTTCCTGTCGCTTCTAATTTGGGGATCGTGAAGTAGGGCGGTGGGGTGGGGGTGGGGGGATAAAGTCATTGTACAACCTTGTACAAGAGTATGCCTACTGTCTCCCCTACTTTCCTTGAGTTAACTTTAGTTGGTCAACTGAACTCGCTCACAGCAAATTAGGTCATAACAAAGCTGCGAATCGAGACCAATTTGAACTCTAGGGTTAATTTTATGGTATTTTACTCTGAAGTTAGTTGTTTATGTAATTGGCTTCCTCAGTTTGACAATCTGCATATCATTTTCACTTATTAAATGATACATGCGCGTCTATTGATAAATATATGGAGGCTTACTTTTCTTGAAGCATAGGATTGATTCGTCATCGAGGGGCTGCGGTGTCGATTGGCATAAGAAGGTGAGACCTGAAAGGTCATCACCTTCTAATAAGTTTACATTCATTTCTTAATTAACCTATGATCACCCCCTGCCGTCGTGTTTTTTGTTCTTGCTAGACAGAACTCCCAACTCCCAAAGCAAGCTTGGTTGAACTCAAGTTAACTCTAGTAGTGCGGCACGAGCCATAACCCGCGTGTTTTGGTGTAACTATAGTTAACTCTAGAAAGTCAACCGAACTCGCTCTCAATAACTAGGCCAGGTCAGCTGCGAAACGAGACCAATTTCAAATCTAGATCAATTTTATGACATTTAAAACTGAAATTCATTGTTTGTGCATTTTGCATCCACAGTTTATTTATCAATCTGCATATTATTTTCACATATCAAATGATACAGGCGCGTCTCTTCACTGATTTATGAGGACCTATTTTTCTTGAAACAGATGAGTGATGCGGTATCGAGGGAATTCTCTGAGTGTTGCCATAAGAAGGTGAGACCTGAAAGGTCATCACCTTCTAAAAAATAGTACAGTTCCTTTTCAGTGTCATAACCCAGCAGGCAAACGTTGCTAGGGCAACGTCAAATCAAGGTCGGTGCAACGTCAAGGCGTTCCACCGACGTAGATGTGGCGTTGCATAAACCACGACTTTTGCGAAAAGAGTAAGTCCTGAGGTAGTCGTACTGATAAGATGTTAACAGAACAGATATACACAAAGAAGAAATACGAAGAAGAAATTGGCCCCCGTCCATCGAGGCTTGAAGAAATATATGGGCAGGCTGATGCTTCCACGCAGAGCTGAAACCGACCCGCACACTAGTACTGGTAAACCGCTTAGAGGATCTAAGCCTGCCCAGGAATCGCGGTGCGAGGCGGACCGTCCATGCTAATAAACCCTGTTAGTTTCTTTGGGCGACAGGGCATGGGATGTCATTTCATCTCAATGTCGGGTAAAAGTCCCACAAATTGGAAGCAACGTCTCCGAAATGACATTTACAGTGTTGGCGGGGATCAACGTTTTGCTTGCAAGTCATCCATTGGCATTACTGAAAGGCTATACGTACAAGAAAAATATTTCAAAAAAAAAGTTTTTATCGAATCGGGGATGCACAATTTGAATCCACACACCGAAACGAGGAGATATGACGATACACACCCAGAAGAGGAGATCATTAAACATATTTTTAATACGCACAGCCAAATGCGGAGTTAATATTTTTGCTTTGGTAACACTTATATTTAAAACAAAATAGCATGATTTCAATTATGTGAGTAAATGTCTTATATATCTACTTAAGGTCAATTAGTGTTCTGATCTCCACTGTGGAATTTTGAAAGTTTTGAGGGTCACTGATGAGGCCTAATAGTCCGAAGCTTGCTAGTCCCGCCCAGAAAATTCGTGTCCACTCGACGGTTTTCAGTCCGGTGTTGTCGACCTTTCTTCCATAGTAGTATTTAACTTCGCCACCGATGGTGTTATGGGATTGTGTGGCGGTCCCTGTCCTTTATCATAGTGTGGGTTATATTATCTAGTCCTTTGTTGGTTTGTTTGATCTGAGGTTTAACGTCCCCGTCAACACTGTAAAGGTCATTTTGGAGACGTTGCTTCCAATGTTGTGGGACTTTTATCCGAAATTGAGATGTAATGACTTCTCAAGCCCTGTCGCTCAATGAAACCAATAGGATTTGTAAGCATGGACTCGCACCGCTTTTCCTGGGCAGGATTATATCCTCTAAGCGGTTTATCAGTACGCTTGTACGGGTCGGTTTCAGCTCTGCGTCGAAGCATCATGCAGCCCATATATTTCTTCAAGCCCCGATGAGCGGAGGCCGATATTATCAAGTCCATTCGGATCATTGATACAACTGTGGAATTTTGAAAAATTTTAGGGTCACTATTGACGATTTTCAGTTCTGTGTTGTCGCCCTCGCTTCCAAAGTTTTACCTTTCCACAGAACTTATTGTTCTGATTTTCTACAACTAAGCATGGTCTTCATGTATACTTGGTAAACCAGGCTTGGTGATAGTATGCTAGTTTCTATGGCTATTTACCTTTTACGGAAATCATTCTGGCACCCGCCCGTCGGGGTTTGAAGAAGTAAATGGGTCGCATGATGCTTCCACGCAGAGCGAAACCTGACCGCACACGAGTACTGGTAAACCGCTTAGAGGATCTAAGGTTGCCCAGGAAAAGCGGTGCGAGTCAAACCGTCCATGCTTTTAAACCCTATTGGTTTCATTGGGCTACAGGCTTTGAGATGTCATTTCAGCTCAATGTCGGGTAAAAGTCCCACAAAATTGAAAGCAACGTATCCAAAATGACATATACAGTGTTGACGGGGACGTTAAACCTCAAACCAACCAAACACAGAACGGAAACCATTCACTGGGATAGATATTGTAACCATTACCTTTACGCAACCAGACGTACGTGATTCTTATGAAGCCACAATTAAGACAGCTGAAATGTTTTGTTTCACTAATTATTGCGCCCATTGGTCTCCTACAACATCGCGATCATAGCTCCTCATTAGTTAAAGGATAGTTAAAAAAATCTGTCTAATAACTTTCACCCCTAATAATACACCTATACATGCAATACTTCGTTTAAACTAACTTTTTTCTTGAAAATTTACAACAACGAAGTAATGCATATTATCATATGACGTCGCGTCTGAAAATGTAATAACGCCATGTATTGAATTCGGCTGTTATTCACTATTGGGTCAATATGCAAACTACGTAGATATGTCGTACGACGTCCTTAACAGCGTCGCGATTACATGTACTTGTGTTGGAATATTGTTTTTGTTTTTATGTGTTCCTTAAAAAAACACACACACGTAAAAATGCGTTTAAAGTGTCATATGTAACTAGAGTCTGGCATTCGTGTTAATGTATTATTAAACCTTTTAAACTCGTTGAGTAGAAGGGATAAAATGCTCGGCACAGCCTCGCATTTAATAACTTTAATAATACACGAACACTCACGTGATTCGCTGTTTGTCTAACAGGTGTGTCTACTTGATGCAGACCATATTGCAATTTACATGTACCCGTTCCGCAATGAATAAAAATGTTCAGCAATATATTCACCTGTACATGTAATAGTAGTTAAAACCCCGGCTATCACATTGTTTATGTTGTTACACGTTATTTTTGCATGTGCACAGATTGTTTTCCCTATTTCTGCTTAAAACATAGATATTAGGTACTATTTAGAGCATTCTTATTTAGAGACTCTAAAGAGCACAAAAATCTGTTTGAAGCATGAAACGCAAAGATATCACTTTTACTCCTGTGCAGTCACATAACACAGACAATGTTAATATGTGCATGAAACCGCACCTAGCATAGGAATATACATACATTGTACCTAAAGAAGCCTCCGTGGTGCAGTGGTTACGCTACTCGCCTTGTAAACCAGGGATTTCAGGATCGACCCCGGCTTCTCCAGACTTTCGGAGGAGTTTTTAAAACCGAGGTCCCGTCTCCGTATGACCTTAGCTGTCAATGGGACGTAAAACTCAAACACTCACTCACATTGTACCTAACATTACATTAACATATAAATGTAATTAAACCCCATTAAACCACACTTCATGTGGAAAAGGTGATGTTTGCATGGTGTTTATAATATTGTTCCTAATTCTGTTTAAAACCTAGATATCGAGTACTCATTTGAGTTACTTTTTAATGCGCATTTAACATGCACAAATATTCAATCGTGTAAGCATAAATAACACTGTGTTTCACTTAAATGAACATATTTAACATTAGCATGACACGGTAGTTAAAACCCCTGTAAATTATACTTCATGTAGTAAAAAGCGATGTTTATAGGGGTATATTTGTTTGTTTGATTTGAGGTTTAACGTCCCCGTCAACACTGTAAAGGTCATTTTGGAGACATTGCTTCCAATTATGTGGGACTTTTACCCGACATTGAGATGAAATGACATCTCAAGCCCTGCCGCCCAATGAAACCAATAGGATTTATGAGCATGGACGGACCGACTCGCACCGCTTTGCCTGGGCAGGCTTATGTCCTCTAAGCGGTATCATCTCTGCGTGGAAGCATCATGCAGTCCATCTATTTCTTCAAGCCCCGATGGGCTGGTTATATATATAATTGTTCCTTTTTTTGCTTAAAACATATGTAACTTCTCTGCTTGAAGTATAAATCACAAAAAATAACACTTCATTTTCCTGAAAAACTCTCAGGAGAAAAACCCTCAATGTTACAACAGTGAAATGATACATGCCGCCGAATAAGGAAGACTATGTTTACATGTACATGAGATGCTGCACAGAATCATAAAAATGTAACAATACATTAACATGTCACCGTAGTTTTAACACCGGTAAACCCCAATTCAGGTAGTAACCTCTTTATGTTAAAAAAAGTATTGATTGCAGGGTAGGAAATATTTTCCTATTTTATCTAAAACACATAGATGAGTTTAAATCATAAAAAACACACTGCCAATAGTCCAGCAATGAAATAAAACAGCGTTAACGCAAAACAATGTTTACATGTACCCGAGAATGCGCAAAGAATTATACATACCTAAAATACATTAACATATCTAGTTAAAACCGCAGTAAATCCCATTTTATGCATTAAAAAGTGACATTTGTTCCTATTTCTGCTTAAAACATTGATATCTTGTAGTATAAACTCCTATTCAAGTGGTTATAGCGTGCCAACACTCTGTGTCTGAAGGATAAACCAGAAAAAAATAACAATAGTCTTCTTCTTCTTCAACGGTGAAAACCGACAGAATATAATAACTGCAATGCCGGAGCACAAAAAACTCCCATAGGCCTCACCAGGTATGCAGAGAATCAGGCATCAACCGACATCATTTAATACAAGTTTTTGGTAAGTCTTAGGGCCTCTTAAGGCATGAGCTGTTATAGAATCAGAGACCCAACCCGCCGGCTTGCAATTACAAAAAGGAAGCAAAGTAGCTGATGAGGCCTTATTGGCGAAAATTAGCTATTCTGGCCAGAAAAACTTTTACATTCCATACTTTTCAGTTCTACAGTTATTTACGAACATGAAATCATTGCAAGCTTAAATATTTATGAATATATATACTCAGACACCATACAATTCTGGTTCCGACAGGCCTTGTTCCAGAAAAGATTTAAGTCCCACATAGAATTCTGAAACTAAATCGAAATGACGTCTATAAAACTAAGAAAAGACTTGCGAAGTAGAAGTAAAACAAAGATCAGGAATTGATACAATTAACTTACTCCACCCATAAAAGACACCAAAGGGAAAGAAATACAAAACATTAAGCGACCAGACCATAATGGAAACCTAAACAAAGGAAGGCTATAAGGACAGTTACTTTCCCACAAAATGGCCATATGGCCATCCAAAATTAAAAGATACAAGTGATACACACAGTAAGTAACAAACAACAACATAAATAAATCGCCACAGAAGAGCCGCCTTGGAACGGTCAGTGGAAGATTTCCACTGGGGGGCTTGAATCGATTATACGTGGCCACAATCCTCGCCCTTACTTCCGTCGCGATTTAGACAAATAATTTGTTCAGTCCGCATGAAGGCCTCCAAACTCATCAGTGCAACATCTCCGTGAACACAAAAATCAAACAACATCGTGAAGTTTCTGTTACACTATGAGTCGTGACAAGTGAAAATATGACTTGAGCATGTGTCCACAGCAACCGCGCAGTATGATTGGAGTCATTGAAGTTTCACTTTATTTTACATTACGACACATGACAATGGAAATTGTGTCTTAAGACATGTGCCCTCAGCAACCAAGCAGTCTGATTAGAGTCATTGAACTTTCACAATATGTTATACTTTGAGCCATTTATTATTAAGTGAAAATGTGTCTTAAGACATGTGCCCACAGCAACTGCGGAGTTTGATTGGAATCTTTGAAGTTTCACTATATGTTGCACTAAGAACCGTGAGAAGTGAAATTATGACTTGAGGCATTCGCCGACACAAACATGGCAGTATGACTGGAGTTATTGAAGTTAAGGTTAATTAAGCCGTAACTATACCAAATTTAGTGACACAGAGGCCTTTCTGAAATTTATTGTTCATCAGTGTGTCTCAACCCCAAAGTTTTGAAACCGAAACGGATGATGGACAAGACATGTGACCACAGCCACCACGTAGTCTGATTGAAGTCGCTTAAGCTTCACTTTATGTAACACTATGAGCAGTGACAAGTGAAAATATGTCTAAAGACTCGTGTCCATAGCAAGCGCGCAGTCTGATTGGAGTAATTCAAGTGTCACTGTATGTTACATTATGAAACGTGGCAAGTGAAATGTGCCCACAGCAATCACCTAGTCTGATGGAAGTCGTTTAAGTTTCACTGTATGTTACACTATGAGCCTTGGCAAGTGAAAATATGTCTTGAAACATTTGCTCACAGCAATAGCGCGTTCTGATTTGAGTCATTGAAGTTTCACTATATAAAATGTGGAAATGTGTCTTAAGACATGTTCTAAAAGTATCTGTGCAGTCTGATTGGAGTCATAGAGGCTTCACTATATGTTATGCTATGAGCCGTGGCAAGTGAAAATATGACTTTGGACATGTAACCACATCATCGTCGCAGTCAAATTGCATTCACTGAGGTTACATGATACTACGAGACGTGACTAGTGGGCATGTCCCAAAAGCTATTGTGCGGTCTGACTGAAGTCATTGATGTTACATCATGAGCCGTGGCATTGTCAAGTGTGTCTTAAGACGTGCCCACAACAACTACGCAGTCTAACTGGAGTCAGTGAAGCTTCACTATATGTTACATTGTGAGACGTGACAAGTGAAATATGTCTCAAGACATGTGTCAGTTTTTAACGCGCACTCTGATTAGAGTCATTAAAGATTTACTATATACTCAGTCAAAAAAGTTCCTATACCTAAAATTGCTTCTGTTACTATAGCTACTACAGATAAAAACTACACAAAGTTTGTTATGTTTTGATAAGAAGACTCATTTTCAAATGCAAAAGCACCATTCGTTTTTGTTTTCGTAAACACATCATCGTAGACTATTGCTTTAAACACCCAAGGGGTCACTGTGTCATTTTCGCAGAGAAAATCATTAAAACATGCTATGATTTAACATCAAACAATTTCCCTGTACTCTAAATTTTTAAAATTTGATACATGTGACATTTCTTTAGATACCATTTGCGTCTATTCACAAAAGATTTGGAACTTTAGTTTCATCAGCTACGAGAAACAGGCTATCACATACTGACCTCCAATTCTTAGAAGTTATGCAAATGCCGCTTTCAATGGGAACTCCATAGAAAATCGTAATCGATAGTGCTACATGCTACATGAATTTTCTGTATTTTTTACCATCGTGATTAAAAGCAATGGTGGACACGAAGCTTTTTTTGAAAAAATGGCAAAAATTGATTGACAGGAATAAAAATTACAGCAGTTCGAAAATTGCTATATTTTTAATTGCAAGGGAGATAATTTGAGAATTTCACAAATTAAAACCTCGCTTATAATGCGAGATCATGAGATATTGTAAAAGTAAAGTGTTATCCGATGTTCAGAGAATATTGTCTTCCATCTTAGACAAAAAAGAACTTTCTGCGCATGCGCAATGTCCATTTTCTACCAAAATCTTTCTAGGCACATATTGGAAGACAACTCTGGAGCAGAAAGATATGGACAAATGCAAGTTTGAGCATTCTCTAGCTAAACGTCCAATTTAAATGCCTACAACCAAATTTAGCTCAATAGCTGCAGGATATCTAGTGAGTTTCACCCGAAAGTTGTTATAGTTACTTTTTTGACTAAGTATATATTACATCATGAACCATGACAAGTTTAAATGTGTCTTTAAGACATGTACCCGCAGCGACCGCGCAGTCCGATTGGAGTAATTGTAGTTTCACGATATGTAACGTTATGAGACGTGGCAAATGTTAAGACGCGCGCCCGTGATAACTGCGTAGTCTGATTGAAGTCGTTGACACTTCAATACATGCTATATTATGAGATGTGACAAGTCAAAAAATGTCTTAAAACAAAGACCCACAGTAACTGTGCAGTCTGATTTGAGTCACTTTAGGTTCCCTATATGTTACTGTATCAACCATGACTAGCGAAAATGTGTTTTAAGTTATTTGCCCACAGCCACTTCGCAGTCTGATTGGAGTCAATTAAGATTCAGTATATGTTACACAATATAGACGTGACAAGTGAATATGTGTCTGAAGACATGCCCCAGCAACCAATCAGTCTAATTGGAGTCGTTGAAGTTTCACTATACGTTGCATTATGAACAGTTACAAGTTTTGTTTGTTTGTTTATTTGTATTGGAGTTTAACGGCTCTGTCAAGACTAGGTAATTTTTGAGCCGGTCAGTTTACTTTTCCACACTATTCCTGGACTTGCTTATACGAAAGCGGTTTCGCCCCCGCCCATAGGGGCTTGAAGAAATATATTGGCTGCATGATGCTTCCACGCAGAGCTGAATCCGGCCCGCACACCAGTACTGGTAAACCGTTTAGAGGATCTAAGCCTGTCCAGGAACCGCGGTGCGAGGCGGACCGTCCATGCTAATAAACCCTATTGGTTTCATTGGGCGACAGGGCTTGGGATGTCATTTCATCTCAATGTCGGGTAAAAGTCCCACAAAATTGGAAGCAACGTCTCCAAAATGACCTTTACAGTGTTGACGGGGACGTTAAACCTAAAATCAAACAAACAGACAAAATACGAAAGCGGTTATCCTCTTTCGCCGGAAACTGATAACTGCTCTTCTTGAATTAGCGGAAGGGAGACAATGGCTGTTTAGAAAAGATTTGAGGATCGAACTCCGCCGACCCCGACAGGTATCGAACCCGCGTCTTCCTGATCAAAAGGTAGACGCGCATCCGACTGAGCTACCGAGGCCGACAATAGTGACATGTTAAAACGTCTCTTAAAACCTGTGCCCACAGCAACGGCGCACTGAAGTTTCCCTATATGTTTCACTCTGTGACGTGGGACGTGACAAGTGAAAATGTGTCTTACGACATGTGCCTGCAAAAACCAAACAGTCTGGTTGGAGTCAATCAAGTTTCGCAATGTGTAATATTACGAGACATGACAAGAGAAAATTTGTCTTAAGGTTTGTGCCCAAAACAACCACGCAGTCTGATTGGAGTCATTGAAGTATCACTATATATATTACACTATGAACCGTGACAAATGAAAATGGCTCGAGATGTCATTTCACCTCAATGCAACGTCCCGAACATGACCTGTACAGTGTTGACGGGGACGTTACACCTCAACACAAACAAGTGACAGTGAAAATATGTCTTAAGACATGTGACCACAGCAACCCCGCAGTCTGATTGGGGTCAGTGAAGTTTCACTATATGTTATAGTATTGGCCGTGACAAGCGAAACTTTGTCTTAAGTCATGTGCCCACAGTTACCGCGCGATCTGATTAATAACGATAATACACCCCTGTGACATACTGCATTCTTGTGCATTTCCAAAACGTTTTTAGCTCACCTGTCACGTAGTGACGAGGTGACCTTTTTGTCCGTCGAGCGTGCGTGCGTGCGTGCGTGCGTGCGTCCGTGCGTCAACAATTTCTTCAAACAACATTTCCTCCTAAACAACTGATCGGATTTTGACCAAACTTCACAGGAATGGTCCTTAGGTGATCTTCTTTCAAAATGGTTAAAATGGTTCCGATTCTTTGCAAATCTAGGTCACAGGAGCTAAAAATAGATTTTTTTTTTAAAACTGAAAACTTAAACAATCTTATTCTCTGAAACCGCATGGTCCAGGTCTTTGATATTTGGTATGAAGCTGCATCTAGTAGACCTCTACCAATATTGTTCAATTTATAGCCCTGGAGCCAAAAAGCTTCATCTAGTGGATCTCTACCAAGATTGTTCAAAATATAGTCTTGGGGCCAAAAATGCACCCCCACCCCCGCGCCGGGGCCCACTTGTTTCACATAGGCGTTTATAGGGAAAAGCTTTAAACATCTTCTTGTCTGAAACCAGAAGGCCCAGGTCTTTGTTATTTGGCATGAAGCTTCATCTAGTGGAATTCCAGCAAGAGTGTTCAAATTATGGCCCTGGGGCCACAAATGCCTCAGCGCCAGGGCCCACTGGTTTCACATAGGCGTATACAGGGATAACCTTTAAACATCTTCTTGTCTGAAACCAGAAACCCAGGACTTTGATATTTGGTATGAAGCTTCAACTAGTTGACCTCTACCAAGATTATTCAAAATAAAGTCCTCGGGCCAAAAACGCCCCCGTGCCGGGACCCACTGGTTTCACATAGGTGTATTCAGGGATAACCTTTAAAAATCTTCTTGTCTGGAACCAGAAGGCATGAAGCTTCATCTAGTGGATCTCTACCAAGATTGTTCAAATCATAGCCCTGGTGCCAAAAATGCCCCGCTCCAGGGCCCATCGATTTACATAGGCGTATACTGGGATAACCTATAAAAAACTTCTTAGCTAAAAACAGAAGGCCCAGGTCTTTGATATTTGGTACGAAGCTTCTTCTAATAGACCTCTACCAAGATTAGCCAAATAATAGCCTTGGGGACAAAAACGTATCCGCGCTGGGACCCACTAGTTTTACATAGACTTATATAGGAAAAAATCTTCTTGTCTGAAACAAGAATGCCCAGGTCTTTGATATTTAGCGAAGCTTTATCTACTGTACCTCTACTGAGATTGTTCAAATTATAGCCGTGGCTCCTAAAAAAGCCCCCCCCCGCCCCCCCGCGCCAGGGCCTACTGGTTTTACATAGGCTTACATAGGGAAAAGCTTTAAAAATCTTTTTTTGAAACCAGAACCAACGTTTTTGATATTTGGTATCAAGCGTCATGTAATGGACCTCTACCAAGATTGTTCAAATTATAGCTTTCGGTTAAAAAATGTGCCCGCGCCGGGAACCACTAGTTTTACATAGGCGTATACAGACATAACCTTTAAAAATCTTCTTGTCTGAAACCAGAAGGCCCAGGGTTTTGATAACTGGTATGAAGCTTCATCTAATGGACCTCTACCAAGATTATTCAAATTACTGCCTTGGGGCCGAAAATGTCCCGGACCGGCACCCACTTGTTTTACATAGGCTTATATAGGAAAACAAACCTTTAAAATCTTCTTTTCTGAAACCAGAAGGCCCAGGTCTTTTATATTTGGCGTGAAGCTTCATCTAGTGGACCGCTACCGGGATTGTAAAAATTATAGCCCTGGCGCCAAAAATTTCCCCGCACCAGGGCTCGCTGGTTTTACATTGGCTTATATAGGGAAAACCTTTAAAAATCTTCTTGTCTAAATGAAGCTTCATCTAGTGGACAGCTACCAAGTGTGTTCAAATTATAGCCCTCAGGTGAGCGATTCACTGCCCTATGGGCCCTCTTGTTTTGTTTAAAATATTATTTCTATTTTATTTTGTTTTATTTAATGAAAATTTGTTACATTTGTCTTATAACTGTAAACATAGGCTTTTGCTACTCGTTTCAACCGCGTCCAAAAGGCGCCTCCAAAAGGCGGTTCTGAAGGGTACCCACAAGTTGGCCACAACACCGGTCTTGCGGAAGAAATATGAAAAATGATATATAGCCTGAGTGTAGGTTGAGAAAATAGTGCTGAGCTGAGATCCGAACTGTTCGTTTAACTTTAAGCAAGCACAGTAGAGCTGATCAGACATCGCGTTATGTGGTGTCTGATTATGTAGATTTTGTTTGCCAATGTCCAAGTGTACGAGCACAGTCCACCCGCCCCCGCCCATCGGCGCTTGAATAAATAGATGGGCTACATGATGCTTCCACACAGAGCTGAAAGTCCGTAACATTGGAAGTAACGACTCCAAATGACCTATTCAGTGTTGACGGGGACGTTAAACGTTAAATCAAACAAACGAGCACAGTCCAGAATTTTCCTCTTACGCTGCGCTCTGACGTCTTAGGGTTTTCAACAGAGTGGGGAGAGTGCAAACGCAGCCCCTCCCATCTTTTGGAAATTATTTCAGATTCATACATTTTTTCACCCATTGCAAAATACCTGAAATTCGCATCCTCAACCCGCCCCTTTCGGCCTTAAATCATGTTCTAAACTGTTGTTGCATACATATGGCGAACAGTGCCGACCTGATCAGAAGCAATGTACTCTATAACCGATCTTGGTCTACGCTTTATGCCTAATAACGGTACCACCTACAAAGTCTGGGCTACTCATTTTTGCACTTTAACATTACAGGGTTCTTAAATTAAGTTCTTAGCAGGAGTGCGAAAAGTCTATTTTTACTCGACTTGGCATACATTTGTGTAACAGTTTTATAAATAGAATGTTCCGAAAGACGTCACGTGACATCGTGGCCTGGATTAAGATATTGTTTTTCTTTCATTACGTGAGCAACTACTATTACGTTTAACCTCAAATGCCACTATTTAAGCAAAAAGTGAAGTTCCTGTGCAACCTGCTGATCAGACGGCACATTCCGCGGCGTCTGATCTTGGTATTATCCAGCACACGATTCCTGTCAAGACTCTATAGATAGTTCTTGTTGCATTGATAAAAATAGCTCAACGTTGCAAGTTCTATTAATAAAACAATATTGGTTTTCCCAAATCAGTGATGGTAACGTGGACAACTGCATGAATTCCGTTTGGCCATTTAGTAAATTAGGATCGATCGTAAACCGATCGACCCAAAAATGTAATTCATACTTCCATAAACGCATAGTGACATGAATTTTAGTGACTTCAAGGGACGGCAGTCTAAATCATGCATCTATACGATGTGATTGGGCGTTGGCGACGTCAAAAAAAAAAAAAAAAAAAAGAAAGACCGTGCAAATGTTTTTTTTTTTTGTTGTTTTTTTGTTTTTGTTGTTGTTTTTTTTTTTTCAGCTTTAAAACTTTGCCTTATAAGCATTTGTCTTCGCCCAATGATGATGATCGAAGAATGTTATTATAGGAAATAAATTATTTATGAAAGTATGAATGACAGCGGGTCGCTAGCAAAGTTTACATGAACCCCGGGTTCATCCTTTACTTTCATACCCACTGCGTTCGATCTATCATGAACAACAGAAAAATAAAATTCATTTCTTAAGTTAACCCCAGTTTTTTTATATAAAGTTGCATTTAGAAGGTTGTTCATTACATGGGCTTGTTAACGTGTTGTGAGTCTTTGCTGTGCGATGCTCGACAGGGAGGCTAAGAAAACTATACTGAAGGAAACTTCTAACGCAAAACTGTAGCATCCAATTTAGCCTCAAACGTTACCGCAACTGGACCAGGCATCCATCCAATAGTGGAACAATCTGCAGTTGTGAGACACAAATTTCTGCAACGGATTGTCCGTTCCCCGCCCATTTGGGCTTGGAGAAATAGATGGGCTGCACGATGCTTCCACGCAGAGCTGAAACTGACCGCACACGGGAACTGGTAAACCACTTAGAGTATCTAAGCCTGCCCAGGCAAAGATGTATGAGTCGGACCCTCCATGCTTATAAGCCCTAATGGTTTATTTGGGCGACAGGGCTTGAGATATCATTTCGTCTCAATGTCGGGTCCATTAAAATTGGAAGCAATGTCATCAAATGACCTATACAGCGTTGATGGGGACGTTAAACCACAAATCAATTAACAAACAACGGGGGGTTAGGTGGTTTTCTCCAGGTAATCCGGTTTTCACGCACTCTGATTATCGATCGGCTCGAAATAAGTGAAGTAATCTTGAAAGGGCGTAAACCTCCCCACAAACACCAAAAAAAAAAAAAAAACGTTCGCCATTTCGCTGTCAGTGGGTAGTCAATGCGCAGCAGTTATCAATGCTGCAAGCGGCCAAACCAGATAAGGTATATTTTGTACTGAGATTGTGTGAACGTGTTATCGAAATTGACCCTTTCTTTGTGCTGCATGTATGCGATATGAGACTTCTAACAATTTTTATTGTTATGTGTGGTGTTATGATTGTAATCCTTGCGAAATATAAAAACATCGGATTTTGTTTTTATGCCCCCAAATTCGAAGAAGTTGTGGGGGTATATTGCTTTTGCCCTGTTCGTCCGTCCGTCCTTCGGTCCGTCCCGCTTTTTTTACTGCATAACATAACTTAAGAACCATGGGTGCTATGTTTTTGGAATTTCATATATGGATTCCTTATTAAAAAATAATTAACCGTGTTATTTCTTTCTCGTCAGGATTATGCCCCTTTCTTGAGTTATGCCCCTTTGCAAAAAAATACTTTGAACTCTTGTAAGCAAGATATCTCAAAAACTGTTTGAGCTTTTGCCCTGAAACTTTAGACTTGTTTGGGATCATGAGTCGATGAACTGATTAACTTTTGTGAAAAATCCGATTTTTTTTCTTGAGTCATGGCCCTTTGAATTTTTTTTGCGTTTTAAGCTTGTAAGCAAGTTAACTATAAAAAACTAATATAGTTATTGCCCTGAAACTTTACAATATGGTTGGGGATAATGAGAAGATGAACTGATTAACTTTTGACAAAAATCCATTTTCTTCTTGAGTTATGCCCCTTTGAAATTTTGCCCCTTTGAAGCTTGTAAGCAAGATATCTAAAAAACTTATAAGTTATATAGGGAAAATCTTTAAAAATCTTCTTCTCTGAAACCACAAGGCCCAGGTCTTTGATATTTGGTATGAAGCTTCATATAGTGGACCCCTACCAAGCTGTCAAATTATAGTGCTGGGGCCAAAAATGCCCCCGCCCCAGGGCCCTTTGGTTTTACATAGGCTTATATAGGGAAAATCTTTAAAAATCTTCTTCTCTGAAACCACAAGGCCCCGGTCTTTGATATTTGGTATGAAGCTTCATCTAGTGGACCCCTACCAAGATTGTTCAAATTATAGTGCTGGGACAAAAAATGCCCCCGCCACAGGGCCCTTTGGTTTTACATTGGCTTTTATGGGGAAAATCTTTAAAAATCTTCTTCTCTGAAACCACAAGGCCCAGGTCTTTGATATTTGGTATGAAGCTTCATCTAGTAGACCCATACAAAGATTGTTTAAATTATAGTGCTGGGGCCAAAAATGCCACCGCCCCGGGGCCCTTTGGTTTTACATAAGCTTATATAGGAAAAATCTTTAAAAATCTTCTTCCCTGAAACCACAAGGCCCAGGAATTTGATATTTGGAATGAAGCTTCATCTAGTGGACCCCTACCAAGATTGTTCAAATTATAGGGCTGGGGCAAAAAATGCCCCCGTCCCGGGGCCCTTTGGTTTTACATGGCCTTATATAGGGAAAATCTTTAAAAATCTTCTTCTCTGAAACCACAAGGCCCAGGTCTTTGATATTTGGTATGAAGCTTCATCTAGTGGACCCCTACCAAGATTGTTCAAATTATAGTGCTGGGACAAAAAATGCCCCCGCCACGGGGCCCTTTGGTTTTACATTGGCTTTTATGGGGAAAATCTTTAAAAATCTTCTTCTCTGAAACCACAAGGCCCAGGTCTTTGATATTTGGTATGAAGCTTTATCTAATGGACCTCTACCAAGGTTGTTCAAATTATAGCCCTGGGGACAAAAATGCCCCCTCCCTGTGGCCCTTTGGTTTAACATAGGCTTATATAAGGAAAATCTTTAAAAATCTTCTTCTCTGAAACCACAAGGCCCAGGAATTTGATATTTGGTATGAAGCTTCATCTAGTGGACCCCTACCAAGATTGTTCAAATTAAAGTGCTGGGGCAAAAAATGCCCCCATCCCGGGGCCCTTTGGTTTTACATGGCCTTATATAGGGAAAATCTTTAAAAATCTTCTTCTCTGAAACCGCAAGGCCCAGGACTTTGATATTTAGAATGAAGCTTCATCCAATGGACCTCTACCAAGATTGTTCAAATAATTGCCCTTGGGCCAAAAATGCCCCCACCCCATGGCCCTTTGGTTTTACATAGACTTATATAGGGAAAATCTTTAAAAATCCTTTTCTCTGAAACCACAAGGCCTAGGTCTTTTATATTTGGTATGAAGCTTCATCTAAAAGACCCCTAACAAGATTATTCAAATTATAGTGCTGAGGCCAAAAATGTTCCCGCCCCGGGGCCCTTTGGTTTTACATAGGCTTATATAGTGAAAATCTTTAAAAATCTTCTTCTCTGAAACCGCAAGGCCCAGGACTTTGATATTTGGTATGAAGCTTCATCTAGTGGACCCCTACCAAGATTGTTCAAATTATAGTGCTTGGGCAAAAAATGCCCCCGCCCCGGGCCCTTTGGTTTTACATAGGCTTATATAGGGAAAAATCTTTAAAAATCTTCTTCTCTGAAACCGCAAGGCCAAGGACTTTGATATTTGGTATGAAGCTTCATCTAGTGGACACCTACCAAGATTGTTCAAATTATAGCCATTGAGCCAAAATTGCCCCCGCTCTGGGGCCCTTTGGTTTTACATAGACTTATATAGGGAAAATCTTTGAAAATCTTCTTCTCTGAAACCACAAGGCCTAGGTCTTTTATATTTGGTATGAAGCTTCTTCTAAAGGACCCCTACCAAGATGATTCAAATTATGGTGCTGGGGCCAAAAGTGGCCCCGCCCCGGGGCCCTTTGGTTTTACATAGGCTTATATAGGGATAATCTTTAAAAATCTTCTTCCCTGAAATCACAAGGCCCAGGACTTTGAAATTTGGTATGAAGTTGCATCTAATGGACCTCTACCAAGATTGTTCAAATTATAGCCCTGGGGCCAAAAATGCCCCCGCTCTGGGGCCCTATGGTTTTACATAGACTAATATAGGGAAAATCTTTAAAAATCTTCTCTGAAACCACAAGGCCTGGGTCTTTGATATTTGGTATGAAGCTGCATCTAGTGGACCTCTATCAAGATTATTCAAATTATAGCCCTGATACCAAAAATGTCCCCGCTCCGGGGCCCTTTTGTTTTACATAGACTTATATAGGGAAATCTTTAAAAATCTTCTCTGAAACTGCAAGGCCAAGGCCTTTGATATTTAGTATGGAGCTTTATCTAGTGGACCTCTACCAAGATTGTTCAAATTATAGCCCTGGGGCCACAAATGCCCCCACCCCGGGGCCCTTTGGTTTTACATAGATTTATATAGCCCCGGGGCCATTTGGTTTTGCATAGGCTTATGTAGGGAATATCTTTAAAAAAATCTTCTTCTCTGAAACTGCAAGGCCCAGGTCTTTGATATTTGATGTGTAGCTTCATCTAGTGGACCTTTGCCAAGATTGTTCTAATTATAGCCTTTGTTGATGTTTGGTATGAAGCTTCACCTTTAAGACCTCCCTCAACATTATGCACATTAAAGCCCTGGGGCCAATAATGGCCCTCTCTGGGGCCCACTTGTTACACTATGGATCAGGTGAGCGATCCAGGGCCATCATGGCCCTCTTGTGTTTTATATTAGGATCACTTTTTGTCTATCATCCGTGCGTAAACAATTTCTTCAAACGACATCTCCTCCTAAACCACTAATCGGATTTTGACCAAACTTCACAGGAATGATCCTTAGGTGGACCCCTTTCAAAGTTGTTCAAATGGTTCTGGTCTGCTGCACATCTAGGTCACAGGAGCCAAAAATAGATTTTTTTCACCGAAAACTTAAAAAATCTTCTTCTCTGAAACCACAAGGCCCAGGTCTTTGATATTTGGTATGAAGCTTCATCTAGATGACCCCTACCAAGATTGTTCAAATTATAGTGCTGGGGCCAAAAATGCCCCCGCGCCGGGGCCCTTTGGTTTTACATGAGCTTATATAGGGAAAATCTTTAAAAATCTTCTTCTCTGAAACCACAAGGCCTAGGTCTTTGATAATTTGTATGAAGCTTCATCTAGTGGACCCCTACCAAGATTGTTCAAATTATTGTGCTGGGGCCAAAAATGCCCCTGCCAATGCCCCTTTGGTTTTATATAGGCTTATATAGGGAAAATCTTTAAAAATCTTCTTCTCTAAACCCGCAAGGCCCAGGTCTTTGATATTTGGTATGAAGCTTCATCTAGTGGACCCCTACCAAGATTGTTCAAATTATAGTGCTGGGGCCAAAAATGCCCCCGCCCCAGGCCCTTTGGTTTTACATGGGCTTATATAGGGAAAATCTTTAATATGCTTCCTCTCTGAAACCGCAAGGTCCAGGTCTTTGCTATTTGGTATGAAGCTTCATCTAGTGGACCCCTACCAAGATTGTTCAAATTATAGTGCTGGGGCCAAAAATGCCCCCGCCTCGGGGCCCTTTGGTTTTACATAGGCTTATATAGGGAAAATCTTTAAAAATCTTCTTCTCTGAAACCAGAAGGCCTAGGTCTTTGATATTTGGTATGAAGCTTCATCTAGTGGACCTCTACCAAGATTGTTTAAATTATAGCCCTGAGGCCAAACATGCCCCCGTCATGGGGCCATTTGGTTTTACATAGGCTTATGTAGGGAACATCTTTAAAAAAAACTTCTTCTCTGAAACCGCAATTCTCAGGTCTTTGATATTTGTTGTGTAGCTTCATCTAGTGGACCTTCGCCAAGATTGTTCAAATTATAGCCTTTGTTGGTATTTGGTATGAAGCTTCACCAATTTAGACCTCCCTCAACATTATGCACATTATTGCCCTGGGGTCAATAATGGCCCTCCCCGGGCCCACTTGTTACTCTATGGATCAGGGTGAGCGATCCAGGGCCATCATGGCCCTCTTGTTTATATTATCTGAGCCGGTGCGTGACATTGCCTGAAGGGAGCCTTGAGAGATCACCGAAGAATCTGATCGGCCTGCACATCCGTGCAGTCTGATCTGAGTATTCGCTGAATACATGTACCTGTTGTATGAAACGTTTTATGAAAAGAGAAATAAGCAAAGGGTCACGACATGCTAGGAGGGCGCACATTCTGCTTGCCGCACTGGTTGTTCTACTATAGGTTCTGTCATGCGCCGGTGACACCGGCTCATTATTTAGTAACTAAGGGAGGTAAATAGGGAAGAATATTCTCTGAATATGGTTTCGAATTGCCTTCCTTTTAATTCAGCATACTGTAGTGATACGGTACACGTGTAAATGTACATCATTATAATACATGTTTGTTGATATATGGATGTGGAATAAAAGAAATAATAAATTAAAAAAAAAAAAAAAAAAAAAGATATCTCAAAAACTGTATGAGCTATTGCCCTGAAACGTTACAGGCTGGTACAGGATGAAGAGTACATGAACTGATTAACTTTTGAAAAAAATTCCGAAATTTTTTGCATGAGTTATGGTCCTTTGAATTTTTTTTGCGTTTTAAGCTTGTCAGCAAGATAACTCGACTAGAGATTCAACTTCGGTGAAGTTGATGTCGCACCTGCTCCCACCTGCCCCACGCAAGAAATAAATGTTTATTTAAGGCAGAAGAAATGAATATAGGGCTTTGAGAAGAATCCATAGCCTATATGTGTGAGGTAAAAAACTGACTACGTTCACAATGTGGAAAAAGTGATAAAAAATGATCCCAAGATAAAGTCCAAACCACATGCACATCCTCATACCATAGCAAAACACACACAAAGTTTCAAAATGATCAATATAAAACTGTAAAGGAGTTGCGATGACAAGTGGTACCTATTGTACATCAACTGAAGCTTAAAACTGGCTAAGTTCACAATGTGCAAAAAGTGAAAACAAAAATTCTGAGAATTATGTCGAAACCACATGCACAACCTCATACCATGGCGAAAGCACACGCAAAGTTTCAAAGTGATCAGTATAAAACTGCAAGAGGAGTTGCGATGACAAGAGGTACCTGTCATATATCAGTTGAAAGTTAAAAATGACTAAGTTCACAATGTGAAAAAAAAAATGACAAAAAAATGATCCGACGATAAAGTCCAAACCACATGCGCATACTCATACCATGGCGAAAGCACACACAAAGTTTCAAAATGATCGGTATAAAACTGCAAGAGGAGTAGCGATGACAAGAGGTACTTATCATATATCAATTGAAGGTTAAAAATGACTAAGTTCACAATGTGGAAAAAGTGACAAAAATTTATCCGAAGATAAAGTCCAAACCACATGCGCTTCCTCACACCACGGCAAAAACACATACAAAGTTTCAAAATAATCGGTATGAAACTGTAGGAGGAGTTGCGATGACAAGAGGTACCTATCGTATATCAAATGAAGCTTAAAAATGTCTAAGTTCATAACGTGCAAAAAGTGAAAAAATATTCGGAGAATTATGTCGAAACCACTTGCACATCGTCATACCATGGCGAAAGCACATGCAAAGTTTCAAAATGATCGGTGTAAAACTGCAAGAGGAGTTGGGTTGACAAGAGGTACCTATCATATATCAATTAAAGGTTAAAATGACTAAGTTCACAATGTGGAAAAAGTGACAAAAATGATGAAGTCCAAATCACATGTGCCTCCTCATACCATGGCAAAAACACACGCAAAGTTTCAAAATAATCGGTATGAAACTGTAGGAGGAGTTGCGATGACAAGACACCCAGTGTAAAATGTTGACGGAAAGACGAACGGACAACCGGACGAACGGACGGACGGACAACCGGACGGACGGAAACTTGCACGGCTATGTCTTCCTGCTAAAGCAGGTGCGACAAAAGCTGTTTGAGCTTTTACCCTGAAACTGTACAGAATGGTTGGGGATGGTGAGAAGTTGAACTGATGAACTTTCGACAATTGGTTGATTTAAGGTTTAACGTCCCCGTCAACACTGTAAAGGTCATTTTGGAGACGTTGCCTCCAATTTTGTGGGACTTTTACCCGACATTGAGATGAAATGACATCTCAAGCCCTGTCGCCCAATAAAACCAATAGGTTTTTCAGCATGGACGGTACTCCTCGCACCACGGTTCCTGGACAGGCTTAGATCCTCTAAGCGGTTTACCAGTACTAGTGTGCGGGCTGGATTCAGCTCTGGGTGGAAGCATCATGCAGCCCATATATTTCTTCAAGCCCCTATGGGCGGGGGCTCCGAACTTTCGACAAACATCCAGTTTTTGCATCAGGATTTTGCCCCTTTCTTGAGTTATGCCCCTTTGCAAAAATACCTTGAAATCTGTTAAGCAAGATATCTCAAAAACCGTTTGAGCTTTTGCCCTGAAACTGTACAGACTGGTTTGGGATGATGAGCAGATGAACTGGTTAACTTTTGAAAAAATACAAAATTTGTTTCTTCAGTTATGGCCCTTTGAATTTTTTTTTTTTTTGCGTTTTAAGCTTGTAAGCAAGATAACTGAAATTGTTTGAGCTTTTGCCCTGAAACTTTACAGAATGGTGGGAGATGGTGAGAAGATGAACAAATATACTTTTGACAAAAATCCATTTATTTTCTTTCTTGAGATATGCCCCTAATTTTTTTTTGCGTTTTAAGCTTGTAAGCAAGATATCTCAAAACCAGTTTGAGCTATTTCCCTGAAACTTTACAGGCTGGTTCAGGGTGATGAGTAGATAAACTGATTAACTTTTGACAAAAATCTGAAGGATTATGCCCCTGTCTTGAGTTGCAAAAAATACTTTGAAATCTGGTAAGCAAGATATCTCAAAAACTGTTTGAGCTTTTGCCCTGAAACTTTACAGACTGGTTTGGGATGATGGGAAGATTAACTGATTAACTTTTGAAAAATATCCGAAATGTTTTTCTTCAGTTATGGCCCTGTGAATGTTTTGTGTTTTAAGCTTGTAAGCTGTTTGAGCTATTGTCATGAAACTTTACAGAATGCTTGGGATAATGAGAAGATGAACTGATTAACTTTTGACAAAGATCCATTTTTTTTCTTGAGATATGCCCCTTTGAAATTCTGCACGTTTGTAGCTTGTAAGCAAGATATCTCAAAATCTGTAAGAGCTCTTGCCCTGAAACTTTACTAGCTGTTTCAAGATGATTAGATGAATTGATTACCTTTTAAAAAAAATCCGATTTTTTTTTCTTTAGTTATGATCCTTTGATTTTTTGTGTGTTTTAAGCTTGTAAGCAAGATAACCAAAAAACTGTTTGAGCTATTATCCTGAAACTTTACAGAATGGTTTGGGATAATGAGAAGATGAGCTGATTAACTTTCGACAAAAATCCATTTTTTTTCTTGTCAGGATTATGCCCCTTTCTTGAGTTATGCCCCTTTGCAAAAATACTTTGAAATCATGTAAGCAAGATATCTCAAAACCTGTTCGAGCATTTGCCCTGATATTTTACAGACTGGTTTGGGATGATGAGTAGATGAACTGATTAACTTTCGAAAAAAATCATATTTTTATTGAGTTATTGCCCTTTGAAATTGTTTGCGTTTTAAGCTTGTAGGCAAGATAACTAAAAACTGTTTGAGCTATTGCCCTGAAACTTTACAGAATGGTTGGGGATGATGAGAAGATGAACTGATTAACTTTTGACAAAAATTCAATTTTTTTTCTTGAGTTATGCCCCTTTGAAATTTTGCACGTTTGAAGCTTGTAAGCAAGATATTTCAAAATCTGTACGAGCTATTGCCCTGAAACTTTACAGGCTGATTCAGGATGATGAGAATATGAACTGATTAACTTTTGAAAAAAATCCAAACTTTTTTTCTTCAGTTATGGCCCTTTGAATTTTTTTTGTGTGTGCGTTTTAAGCTTGTAAGCAAGATAACCAAAAATTGTTTGAACTATTGCCCTGAAACTTTACAGAAAGGTTGGGGATGATGAGATGAACTGATTAACTTTCGACAAAATATCCAATTCACTTATGCCCCTTTGGAATTTTGCACGTTTTAAGCTTGTAAGGAAGATATCTCAAAACTGTTTGAGCTATAGCCCTGAAACTTTACAGGCTGGTTCAGGATGACGAGTAGATGAACTGATTAAATTTTGACAAAAAATCCGAAATTGTTTTCTTCAGTTATGGCCCTTTGATATTTTTGTGTTATAAGCTTGTAAGCAAGATAACTAAAAACAGTTTGATCTATTGCCCTGAAACTTTACAGAATGGTTGGGGATATTGAGAAGATGAACTGATAATTTTTTTTGGACAAAAATCCAAATTTTGTTTCTGGAGTTAAGCCCCTTTGAAATTTTGGGCGTTTGAAGCTTGTAAGCACTGTACATGTATCTCATAAACTGTTTGAGCTATTGCCCTGAAACTTTACAGGCTGGTTCAGGATGATGAGTAGACGAACTGATTAACTTTTGAAAAAAATCTGAATAAACTTGTTTTTCTTGTGTTATGTTCCTTCTAAAATTTCAGCATTGCAGTGTGTGTGTGTGTGTGTGTGTGTGTGAATTCGGGTTTAACGTCGCTTTCAACAATTTTTCAGTCATATCACGACGGTGTCCTTCAGCATTGCAGCCAAATAAAATAATAAAAAAATATATCTCAATTACTGTTAGGGACAAGCAGTGTTAGGGTCAAGCAGTGTTAGGGTCTAGCAGTTGGGGGCATCGTGTTTCATAAACACTGGCTCTAGTTCGTTAAAAGTTTCTTTCAGTATATATTTCAACAGTGGGTTCGCACGCTCATACTAATATTCTTTGAGCTCGTATCATCATCATCATCATCATGTTAATACTGATTACCCCTTCCGGCGTCGACTGAGCTGAAAGGTTCGACACAGTCATGGTAAACGAGATACTGTGTGGTTTCAAGTGTTGCTGTGATGCCCGTAGCCTTGGGGACTGGAGTGGGCACGGGCGTAACTGGCAGAAGAAAATGTACGCAAACCAAAGAAAATACTAGAAATATTAATTCCGCCCCTTAATATCTCTTCCCAAATGGGACCACTCTTACCCTGTTAGCGAGCAATTGCTTTCATGAAAGTGTGGAAGAAAACAATATTAACTAATAAATAGTGTTGTGTATATCCTTGATACATACAGATTTTCCTTTTTCTTCTTCTTCATCTTCTTCTTCTTCTTGTTCGTTTTCTTTTTCCTTCTTTGTTTCTTCATCGTCGTTGTCTAATTTTTTACGTTTGTAATTTGTACCCGAGTGCGTATCAGCGTAAAGAATGCTCCGCCCCTGAGGATGGGGGTGATGCAAGACGCAAGGCGTGTGTGTTTCACTGAGCAATCCGATTTCGCCCGCCCTCGAGTAACGATCGGCTGAATAAAAGAGCCGCATTCTTGCAAGGACATTAACACCCAAAGCCCAAAGTGGTGCGAGTCGGCACGTTCAAATAAATCCTATTGGTTTCATTGAGCGGCAGGGATTGAGATGTTATTACATCTCAATGTCGGGTAAGAGTCCCATAAAATTGGAAGCAACGTCTCCTGAATGACACAGTGTTGACGAGGACGTTAAACCTCAAACAAACAAAAGAAAACCCAAAGCCGCTAGTTAGTTAAACAAAGAACTAACATGTGAAAATTCTCCGAATAAGAAAACGAAGACGAAAAGTTATTACCAGAATAAGTCCATGTAAAGAACACCACGTAGCTGGGGTTTACCTGGCTACATATCCTTTTTGTTATTTCTGACCAATGGTCAAATACGTAGGTTGTTGGTACTCGTTAGAACCGCCTATATAAGGCGGCTCAAATGAGCACCTACATTGCACATCTTAAATGAGAAAAAAAGATAAAAAAAATCTTCATCCAAAATCTTAACTCTTTTTGGATGACTTTATGACATAATACACTTTATCATATTATGGCATCCGTCTGAGAATGTAATAATGTCATGTACTAAGTTCGATAATACACTGGTGCATTAAATATGCAAAATGGTCCCGTAACGTTACATGTATGACTTCCTTAACGGCGTCGCGTTTACGAATGGCGGAATATTAACTTTCCTTTTGAACATTAGTGAATAAGATCCGTTTTAAATAGCATATGATAAATAGAATCTTGCATTCGTGCTCATGTATTATTGAATATATTAAACTCGTTGAAGAAAAGGGATAAAATGCTCGACGGAGCCTCGCATTTTATCCTTTTTCCTCAACACGTTTAATAAATTCAATAATAAATGAACACTCATGTAAGAACCGCCATATGTCGCACGAACTTACCTCACACTTTCCATCCAAGAAACCCGAAAGCGCAAAGATACTTTCTCACAAAATAAAAAGAAAGCAGTAAATAAATGCAAAGACAAGGTATGACAATAATAAACCACACCAGAAGAACCGCCTTGGAACAATAGGTAAAACAAATGCTCTGTATTACGAAAACACGCCTATTCAAATACATTACGAATTTCACCGCCGAAAACAAAAAAAAAAACAACAAAAAACAGTCGCTGAAAACTTCTATTTTTATTATTTCCTCTCAAACTATAGAGCAGAAATAAGAAAAATAAACCTTGCAAACCCCAGTTTTACTTTATAAAATTGGGGTTCAAGGGAGTCAAAATTTTAAAAGCGTGTTTTCGTGATGGGGGCTAAATGGATTTGACGTAACAACAATCCTCGTCATTGGTTCTGCCGTAATAACTCTTTCAGTCCGCATCAGGGTTTTCTAACTCAGCGCCACAATTCCGAGAACATTAAACTTGCTAAAATGCAGCATCATGATAACAAATCCGTTCGAAAAAGTACATCCATTCATATCGCCAAAAACGGTTAAGAAAATGTGTGATACGAGTGCCGAAAAAACCCTGACAGTAATCGTCGGCCCTTCAGTATCCTCAGTTGCTGAGCTAGAGTGGCCTAATGGGTAAGATTAGTAGTGGTAAAGAGCTCTGACTGTGGGTCAAATGTGAGACGAAAGGTCACATCGTTTTTCTCTGGGTACTCCGGTCTTTGCCCAGCTCGAAATCAGGAAGGAAATAACCTTGAAATGCCTCAAAACAAAAACAAAAATATGGCTTTCAAAATTTACTGTCGATAACATGTCTAAGGTATCAATTATGAAAGCATTCGCTACAATTGTTTTACGATGCTCTTATGTTATTATCAAAATATATAATTTTCTGAAAAATATATAAACAAAAAAGATTTAAAAGATGAAAAAGAAATTCAAGATTAAAATTTTATAACAGCATCGTAAAACAATTGTACCCGGGGACTGGGACGAGGACCCTGCTTTCGTAGTCCCCACAGACCGGATGCAGGCTGGAAACAGACAGGCGGATGCATTGGCAACAGAGGGCTGTTGCAATGGCTAAACAGACTGGTATTAGCCATAAGACCCAGCAGGCACCCAGCATTAAAATGACGTCCTATCAGCATCGATGCGATGAGATGACATCACTTCGACGCCAATACGTCATTTCAATGTTGTGTGCCCGCTGGGGACAGACATATTCCTTGATGGTGTTCCGTTTTCCAGTTCTGACCTCAGACCCTGGCGTGAAGAAAAACCGTTATCAGTAAAGAGAACCCATTTGTAACTATGACACAGGAATTACTGCATTACCTCAAGTAGAACTTCACTGCGAGCTTCGGCGAAAAAGGTAATTAGGAAGTCGCATGCAAGGAAGTGCAGTGCCCAGCCTCTTTGCAGACGTGCACATCTGCAGAAAGCCAGAATGCCTCTGGCTGGTAAGGAGACCAAAAATAGTCGGGGCCCACCGGAGTCCAACAATTGGTTTTCTTTTGTTCCAGCGTTTATGATTCCTGATCGTTGTTTCATCTCTGTATTCGTTCAAATTAATATTCCTGATGAGTTACAAATCCTTTATGCGGACTGAACAAATTGTCTTAACCACTACTGAAGCAAGGGTGAGGATTGTGGCCATGTAAACTAAATAAAAAATAAATAAAGCTTTTTACTGACCATACCAAGGCGGCTATTCTTTTGTGGTTCATTATTTTTATAGTTCGTCTATGCATGTCTATATTGCTAATATATTTTAATTTTGGATAGCCGTTTGGCGATGTTGTGTTAAAGTAACTGTCCTTTTGGTTTTTCACTTGTAATGTTTTCGTTATGTTGAAGTTATTTTATGTTGGTATTTCTTTCCATTTGGTGTCTTTGATGAGAGCTGTGAGGTAAATGTATCGATTCCTGATCACTTCCTTCACTTCACGATGGCTACAAAGCAACCAAATACTGTTAAACAAGAAATCGGCAGATGACTATGTTGTGCCTTATGGACTTGAACACTATGACGAGGGGTTGTCGCAAATGCTAACCGCTTGATGAACGAACGGAGAAAACTGCACTCCAGTATAGAGCCATGCTTAAAAGCAGATACAACAAAAAGAGCAAAGCAAACTACAAAGAGCCTGAAATGTAAAGATGAATTAAGCAAAAATAGCAGCTTGAAAAGTAAAGTATTAAAGTGTTAGTTAGAACAAGAATTCCCATCACGAAAACCCGCGATATAATATTGACCCCTTGAAACGCCACTTTTATATAGTGAAACTGGTGTTTACAGGGGTACATGTTTCTCTGATTTCTGCTAAAAACAGATTGTGGGTACAAATTAATACCGTCTCGTCGATGCTGTTTAAACGAGTACCCACATTGTTTTCAGAAATACGAAAAATATCAGAAGCGGTTAACCAGTACAGTGCACATTCTTTCTTCAGAAACTGACAACTGCTTTTCTTAAAATAGCGGAAGGGAGACAATGACCGTAGAACAGATTTCATTATCAATCTCCAAGAAAGAATGTTGCCGCACCCCGAAAGGTATCGAACTCGCGTCCTCCTGATCACTAGTCAGACGCGTATCTGATGGAGCTACAAACGTCGGCTATTAATTGCTTGATGAACGAAATAACTGTGGAAAACCTATATCCCGACATGCATTACGAAAATATACTGAAAATTATGCCACCTAAAAGAAAATATTCAGATAAAATATTCCAATATGTTTCATATATCTGCTCTAAACATAGCTTGTTTGGACTAGTTAGGACCGCCTCGGTGAGGCGGTTCTTACGGCTAACCACAATCTATGCATATGAGCAGAAATAAAAAATAAGGAATGCCCATGTAGACGTTTTATTATTTAAAAGTGTGGTTTTAATGGGTCAAAACTATACAGGAGTGTTAAACAGGATCAACCGAAACTTTAAGCAAAATTAAAACATAACGAACCTGAAATGAAACGCAGAATTAAGAAAATGAGCCAGAGTACGACGAAACCTACAATAAGACATGTGCGCTCATCGAAGACTCAGATCAGCCTGCGCATCCATATAGTCTAACCAGAGACTTCTCTTGCTGCATGAAGGAGCAATGGGCCCTTAACTGTCCTTGGAGTGCACAATGAAGACTCTGATCAGACGGTGCGGATACGCAGGCTGAACTGAGTCTTCGCTGGGCGCACATGTCGTATTGTAGGTTTGTTGTGAGCTGGCTCAAATGTAACAACCCGTAAAACAAAGCATAATTCAAGCGAAGACTATGTCTCGCTTGTATACAATTCGACATTAAACTGAAAAATAAGGTTGGCTGGATGAATAACATGAACAAATGATTGAAAAGCTGGACTGAGACATGCAATACATATATATGAATGACAAAACAAATGCATATAAATGGCATACAATAAATACATATAAATGATAAAAATTTTCATTTTAATTACCGGCAAATTTAAGAGATGCAAAAACACACATGCAAACATGAACAAATGAATGAAAAGCTGGACTCCGACATGCAAAATATATATATGAATGAAGAAGCAAATACATATAAATGGCATACAATAAATACATATAAATGATAAAAAAAATTCATTTTAATTACCGGCAAATTGAACAGATGCAAAAACACACATGCAAACATGAACAAATGAATGAAAAGCTGGACTCCGACATGCAAAAAATATATATGAATGAAGAAACAAATACATATAAATGGCATACAATAAATACATATAAATGATAAAAAAAAATTCATTTTAATTACCGGCAAATTGAACAGATGCAAAAACACACATGCAAACATGAACAAATGAATGAAAAGCTGGACTCCGACATGCAAATATATATATATGAATGAGAAAGCAAATACATATAAATGGCATACAATAAATACATATACATGATAAAAAAATTTCATTTTAATTACCGGCAAATTGAACAGATGCAAAAACACACATGCAAACATGAACAAATGAATGAAACGCTGGACTCCGACATGCAAAAAAATATATATGAATGAAGAAACAAATACATATAAATGGCATACAATAAATACATATAAATGATAAAAAAAATTCATTTTAATTACCGGCAAATTGAACAGATGCAAAAACACACATGCAAACATGAACAAATGAATGAAAAGCTGGACTCCGACATGCAAATATATATATATGAATGAGAAAGCAAATACATATAAATGGCATACAATAAATACATATACATGATAAAAAAATTGATTTTAATTACCGGCCAATTGAACAGATGCAAAAACACATGCAAACAAGAACAAATGAAAGAAAAGCTGGACACCGACATGCAAATATATATATATATTTTATTACCGGCAAATTGGACAGATGCAAAAACACACATGCAAACATGAACAAATGAATGAAAAGCTGGACCCCGACATGCAAAAATATATATGAATGACGAAACAAATACATATAAATGGCATATTAATACATATAAATGATAAAAAATTTCATTTGAGTTACCGGCAAATTGAACAGATGCAAAAACACACATGCACAGTAAGACGAAAAATTCAAAACGAAACAGCTTTGGATATAACATAAACAACAATAACAACAACAAGGCAAACGAAATAAGGCCAATTTAACACCAGCTGATGAAAAAAATAAAGAAAAAAATATTCATGGCAGATCAACTCAATGAAGAGCTTGTCGTAAACAAACGCCCGAAATATCAACACAAGAACACACACATCTAAGACCTACTAAAAAGACCGTCTCAAGCAAGCACAACAAAAGAAACCTCTTCTATAAATATCAAAACAGAAACAAACAAAACAAAACAAAACAAAAAAAAAAAAAAAAAAAACTTAAAAAGCCAATAAAGCAAACATTATCCCCTCACGAAACACAAACAGAAGAAACTACCACATAACGCACCTAAAATACCGGATAGTGCGAATAAAAGCAAAACCACTAGAAAAAATGTACCGGTTACCACCCAGAAAATCCTGTCGTAATGCCCAGATGTGAGCGAGTGGCAGTAATAGGAGAAAGAAAGAGAACAGTGACTATAATGAGACAGGCCTGAGCTCTGTAAGTATTCGGGGGTAGGTAGTTCTTGTTCATGCATCACATATTTTGGACAGTGGAAATTTGGTGCGAGGCGGACCGTCCATGCTACTAAACCCTATTGGTTGCATTGCCCGACAGGGCTTTAGATGTCGTTTTATCTCGATGTCGGGTAACAGTCAAAATTGTAAGCAACGTCTCCAAAGTGACCTTTATAGTGTTTACGGGGACGTTAAACCTCAAATCAAACAAACAATGGAAATTTATATTCCTGAAGGGCCATGGCACTTGAAAAAGACAAAGCCTATCAGCATATGTACAAGACTGAAAAACAACAAACACATCCACCTCTGCGTAGCACCCCGTTCCTGTTCTGTGGTGTGTGGTGTCGTGTTGAACAACGTGTGCCATGGTGCGGTGCGGGGCGGGGCGCTGCGTACGGAGGATAGGCTTTTGTTTTTTTTCTTTCTTTTTGTGCTAAGGGTCTGAACATCTGCTGGTATGCATGCTATGTCCTACAAGAATATAAATTTCCACTGTACAAATGCTAGACTTCCCATTGCTCGTTGAAAAAGAGATGTCCGGGAAGTTGGCTGCCAGTTGTCAGTTGCCTATTCAATCGCCAACTGGCAAATTGCATCTCACCTCGCATTCTGGATGCCAATTCGCAAATTCTGTGGAATTGGCAACTGGCAACTGGCGGCCAACTCCAAATTGGACTTGAAAGGTTTTTGGATTATAACAACTGAATAGGCAACTGGGAAACGGCAACCAGATGCCAGTCCACTAATTCTAGTGAAATGGCAGCTGGCAACTGGCAGCCAGCTGCAGATTCGATTTGAGGGTTTTAGAGCATTACAACTGCATAGGCAACTGGCAGACGGATGCCAATTCGCAAATTCTAGTAAACTGACAACTGGCAGCCGACTGCAATTTCGATTTGGATTCGTTTTAGAGTATAACAACTGAATAGGCAACTGGAAGCATAATGTCTCTATATCTATCACTGTACTGTATTGATGTACTCTATATTACTCTGTCAACTGTGGTACCCACGGAGAGGGCAAATTTAGGCCAAGCCTACGCCCAATCCGAGCTATATATATATATCTGTATTATGTACATATGTATGATGACTGATATTTGTAATAAATAAATAAATAGATAAATAGGCAACTGGCAAATGGCAGCCAGATGCCGATTAGCAAATTCTAGTAAATTGGCAACCGACAAATAGTAGCCAGCTGCCAATTCGATTTTTGAAAGTTTTAGAGTTAAACAATTGAGTAGGCAACTGGCAAACGGCAACCAGATACCAATTCGCGAATTCTAGTAAACCTGCAACTGGTAGGCAGCTGCTAATTAGATTTTAAAGGGTTTTAGAGCATTACACCTGCAGAGGCAACTGGCAAACTGCAGCCAGATGCCGATTCGCAAAATTCCATTGCATTTGCAACTGGCAAGTGGCAGCCAGCTGTCAATTCGATTTGAGAGAGTTTAGTGTATAACAACTGAATAGGTAATTGGCAAAAGGCAATCAGATGCCAATTCTCAATTCTAGTGAATTGGCAGCATACAAATGGCAGCCAGTTGCTAATTCGATTCGAGAGGGCATTACAACTGAGTATATTCGGCCCCCGCCCATCGGGGCTTGAAGAAATAGATGGACAACAATAAAAAATAACAATAAACGGCAACAAGATGCCAATTCGCAAATTCTAGTGAATTGGCAACTTGCATCTGGCAGCAAGCTGCTAATTGGATTTGACAGGATTTAAGGGCATTACAACTGCATAGGCAACTGACAAACGGCAACCACATGCTGCTTCCGAAGTTCTAGTAAATTTGCAATTGGCAACTGGTAGCCAGCTGCTAATTTATTTTAGAGGGTTTTAGAGCAATGCAAATGATAGGCAACTGGCAAACGGCAGCAATACGTCGATTCGTAAATTCTAGTGAATTGGCAACTGGTAACTGGCATCCAGCTGCCAATTCGATTTGAGTTTTAGTGTATAACAACTGAAAAGGCAACTGGCACAACGCAACCAGAAGCCGATTCGAAAATTCTAGTAAATTGGCAACTGGCAACTAGCTGCCAATTCGATTTGAGAGGGTTTTAGAGCATGGCACGTGAACAGGCACAACGGCCGTCAGATGCCGATTCACAAATTCTAGTAAATTGGCAACTGGCAGCCAGTTGCCAATTCGATTTGAGAGGGTTTTAGAGCATTGCAAGTTAACAGGCACCTGGCATACGGCCTTGAGAGGCCGATTCGATTTGAGAGAATTATAGAGTATAGCAACTGAACAGACAGCTGGCAAACGGCAGCCAGATGCCTATTCGCAAATTCTAGTGAATTGGCAACTGTCAACTCGCAACCGGCTGCCAATTCAATATAAGAGCGTTCTTCAATAAAACAAATGAATAGGCAAATGACAAACGGCAACCAGATGCCTATTCGCAGATTCTAGCGAATTTGCAACTGGCAGTCAGCTGCAAATTCTATTTGAGTGGGTTTTACGAAAGTACAACTAAATAGGCAACTGACAAACAGCAGCTTGATGCCGTTTCGAAACTTCCAGTGAATTGGCAACTGGCAGCCAGCTGCCATTTCGATTTCATAGGGTTCTATGGTATATCAGCTAAAAAGGCAACTGGCAAACGACAACCAGATGCCGATTCGCAAATTCTAGTGAATTGGCAACTGGCAACAGGCAACAGGTAGCCAGTTGCAATTGCGACTTAGGAAGTTTAAGTGTATAACAACTGACTTTGAAAGAGCAAACGGCCGCCAGATGCCGATTCGAACATTCTAGTGAATTGGCAACTGGCACCCAGCCAACATTTTGATTTGAGAAGGTTTTAGCATTGCAACTGAATAGGCAACTGGCAAACATTATCCAGATGCCGATTCTCAAATTCTAGTAAATTGGCAACTAGAAACTTGCAGCCAGCTGCCAATTCGATTTGAGAGGGTTTTAGAGTATAACAACTGAATTGGCTACTGCCAAACGGCGGCCAGATTCCGATTGGCAAATCCTAGTGAATTGGCAACCAGCAACTTACAGCCAGCTGCCAATTCGATTTGAAATGGTTTAAGTGTATAACAACTGAATACTCAACTGTCATCTAGTGAAATCGCAAAAGGCAGACAGCTGCTAATTCTATTTGAGTGGGTTTTATGGCAGTACAACTGAATAGTGCAACTGGCAAACAGCAGATTGATGCCGATTCGATAATTCTAGTAAATTGGCAACTTGCAACTGGCAGCCAGCTGCCAATTCGTTTTTATGGGGCTTTTAGGTATATCAACCAGATACCTATTTGCAAATTCACCTATTTGAAAATTCTAGTGAATTTGCAAATGGCAACTAGCAGCCAGCTGCAAATTCTATTTGAGTGGGTTTTATGGTAGTCAACTGAATAGGCAACTGGCAAACAGCAGCTTGATGCCGAATCTCAAATTCTAGTGAATTGGCAACTGGCAGCCAGCAGTCAATTGGATAAAACAGTATTTTAGAGCAAGACAACCGAATATTCAACTGGCAAACGGCAGCCAGATGCCGATTCGCAAATTCCATTAAATTTATAACTGTCCGCCAGCTTCCAATTCGATTTGAGAGGGCTTTATAGCATTACAGCTGAAATGGCAACTGGCAAATGGCAGCCAGATGCCGATTCAAACATTCTGGTGAATTTGCAACTGTAAACTGGCAGCCAGCTGCCAATTCCATTAGAGGGTTTTAGACTATAACAATAGATTAGGCAACTTGCAAACGGCAACCAGATGCCAATTCGCGAATTCTAGTAAATTTGCAACTAGCAAATGGCAGCCAGCTGTCATTTCAATTTGAGAGGGTTTTAGATCATTACATAGAACTGGCAAACGGCAGCCAGATACCGATTCGCAGGTTCTAGTGAATTGGCAACTGGCGACTCGAAGCCAGCTGCCAATTCGATTAGATCATCTTTTTAGAGCAACACAACTGAATAGGCAACTGGCAAACGACAGCCAGATGCCGATTGGCAAATCCTAGTGAATTGGCAACCAGCAACTGAGAGCCAGCGGCCATTGATTTGAAAGGGTTTTTGGTGTATAACAACTGAAAAAGGCAACTAGCATACGGCAACCAGATGCCTATTCGCAGATTCTAGCGAATTTGCAACTGGCAGCTAGCAGCCAGCTGCAAATTCTATTTGAGTGGCTTTTACGATAGTACAACTGAATAGGCAATTGGCAAACAACAGCTTGATGCCATTTCGAAACTTCTAGTGAATTGGCAACTGGCAGCCAGCTGCCATTTCGATTTCAGAGGGTTCTATGGTATATCAGCTGAAAAGGCAACTGGCAAACGGCAACCAGATGCCGATTAGCAAATTCTAGTGAATTGGCAACTGGCAACAGGCAACAAGTAGCCAGTTGCAATTTCGACTTGGGAAGTTTAAGTGTATAACAACTGACTTTGAAAGAGCAAACGGCCGCCAGATGCCGATTCGAACATTCTAGTGAATTGGCAACTTGCACCCAGCCAACAATTTGATTTGATAAGGTTTTTAGCATTACAACTGAATAGGCAACTGGCAAACGGCATCCAGATGCTGATTCTTAAATTCTAGTAAATTGGCAACTGGAAATTGGCAGCCAGCTGCCAATTCGATTTTAGAGGGTTTTAGAGTATAACATCTGAATTGGCAACTGGCAAACGGCGGCAAGATGCCGATTCGCAAATCCTAGTTAATTGGCAACCAGCAACTGACACACATCTGCCAATTCTATTTGAAATGGTTTGAGTGTATAACAACTGAATATACAACTGGCATATGGCATCTAGTGAAATCGCAACAGGCAACTAGCAGACATCTACCAATTCTATTTGATTGGGTTTTTGGCAGTATATATGAATAGGCAACTGGCAAACAGCAGATTGATGCCGATTCGATAATTCTTGATGTACGTGAAAAGGGTTGAAAAAGTACCATTCCGAGAAAGAAGAAAATGCGCGTGAAAAGGATAATCCCGAAGAAAAATCTAGTCTGACCAGAAAGAAAAATAGATAAGGTACAAATCCGTGAAAAAATGGACATGCGTGAACAAAGTGGACATAAATAAATACAAAGAAATAGGAATGAAAAAAGATGAGGTGCGTGAAAAGGGTTGAAAAGGTACCTGTCCGTGAAAGAAGAAGCTGTGCGTGATAAGGATAGTCACGAAGATAAATGTACACTGACGTGAAAGAAAAATAGATAAGGCAACAATCCGTAAAAAAGTGGACATGCGTGAAAAAAGTGGACATAAAAAAATAAAAAGGAAAGGAATGAAAATAGAAAATGTGCGTGAAAAGGGTTGAAAAGGTACAAGTCCGTGAAAGCAGAAGATGTGCGTGAAAATGATAATCACGAAGAAAAATGTACACTGACATGAAAGAAAAATAGATAAGGCAACAATCCGTGAAAAAGTGGGCATGCGTGAAAAAAGTGGACATAAAGAAATACAAAGAAAAGGAATAAAAAAAGAAGATATGCGTGAAAAGGGTTGAAAAGGTACCTGACCGTGAAAGAAGAAGATGTGTGTGATAAGGATAGTCACGAAGATAAATGTACACTGACGTGAAAGAAAAATAGATAATGCAACAATCCGTGAAAAAGTGGACATCCGTGAAAAAAGTGGACATCCGAGAAAAAAGTGGACATAAAAAAAATAAATAGGAAAGGAATGGAAAACGAGATGTGCGAGGAAAGGGTTGAAAAGGTACCAGTCCGTGAAAGCAGAAGATGTGCTCGAAAAGGATAATCACGAAGAAGATTGTACACTGACGTGAAAGAAAAACAGATAAGGCAACAATCCGTGCAAAAAGTGGATATGCGTGAAAAAAGTGGACATAAGGAAATGCAAAATAAAGGAATGAAAAAAGATGGATGTGCGTGAAAAGGGTTGAAAAGGTACCAGTCCGAGAAAGAAGAAGATGCGCGTGAAAAGGACAATCCCGAAGAAAAATGTAGACTGACCTGAAAAAAAAGACAAGGCATCAATCCGTGAAAAAGTGGACAGGCGTGAAAAACGTAGACACAAGAAATACAAAGAAAAGGAATAAAAAAGAAGATGTTCGTGAAAAGGGTTGACAAGGTACGTGTCAATTAAAGAAGATGTGCGGGATAAGGATAATCACGAAGAAAAAATGTACACTGACGTGACAGAAAAACAGACAAGGCAACAATCCGTGAAAAAAGTGGACATCCATGAAAAAAGTGGACATAAAGAAATACAAAGAAAAGGAATGAAAAAAGAAGATGTGCGTGAAAGGGTTGAAAAGGTACCAGTCAGATGTGCGTGAAAAGGATAATCACGAAGAAAAATGTACAATTACGTGAAAGAAAAACAGATAAGCAGCAAATCGTGAAAAAAGTGGACATGCGCGAAAAAAGTGGATATGAAGAAATGCAAAATAAAGGAATGAAAAAAGATGGAAGTGCGTGAAAAGGGTTGAAAAAGTACCTGTCCGAGAAAGAAGAAGATGCGCGTTAAAAGAGTAATCCCGAAGAAAAATGTAGACTGACGTGAAAGAAAAAAAGATAAGACACCAATCCTTGAAAAAAGTGGACAGGCGTGAAAAAGTAGACATAAGAAAAACAAAGAAAACGAATGAAAAAAGAAGATGTGCGTGAAAAGGGTTGAAGATGTACCAGTCCGTGAAAGAAGAAGATGTGCGTGACAAGGATAATCAAGAAGAATAATGTACACTGAGGTGAAAGAAAAATAGATAAGACAACAATCCGTGAAAAAAGTGGACAGGCGTGAAAAAGTAGACATAAAGAAATACAATGAAAAGGAATGAAAAAAGAAGATGTGCGTGAAAAGGGTTGAAAAGGTACCTGCCCGTGAAAGAAGAAGATGCACCTGAAAAGGAAAATCCCGAAGAAAACTGTAGTCAGACGTGAAAGAAAAATACATAACGTACCAATCCGTGAAAAAATGGACATGCGTGAACAAAGTGGACATATATAAATACAAAGAAAAGGAATGAAAAAAGAAAATGTGCGTGAAAAGGTACCTGGCCGTGAAAGAAGAACATGTGCGTGATAAGGATAGTCACGAAGATAAATGTACAATGACGTGAAAGATAAATGGATAAGGCAACAATCCGTAAAAAAAGTGGACATCCGTGAAAAAAGTGGACATAAAGAAACAAAAAAGGAAAGGAATGAAAAAAAGGTGTGCGTGAAAATGGTTGAAAAGTGGTACAAGTCCGTGAAAGCAGTAGATGTTTGTGAAAATGATAATCACGAAGCAAAATGTACACTGACAATCAAAGAAAAATAGATAAGGTAACAATCCTTGAAAAAGTGGACATGCGTGAAAAAGTGGACATAAAGAAATACAAAGAAAAGGAATGAAAAAAGAAAATGTGCGTGAAAAAAGTTGAAAAAATTACCGGGAAAGAAGAAGATGTGCGTGATAAGGATAGTCACGAAGATAAATGAACACTGACGTGAAAGATAAATGAAAAAAAGATGGATGTACTTGAAAAGAGTTGAAAAGGTACCAGTCCGAGAAAGAAGAAGATGCGCGTGAAAAGGATAATCCCGAAGAAAAATGTAGACTGACCTGAAAGAAAAATTGACAAGGCACCAATCCGTGAAAAAAGTAGGCATAAAAAAATACAAAGAAAAGGAATGAAAAAAGCTGTGCGTGAAAAGGATTGAAAGGTACCAGTCCGTGAAAGATGAATATGTCCCTGAAAAAGATAATCACGAAGATAAATGTACACTGACGTGAAAAAAAATTGATAAGGCAACAAATCTTGAAAAAGTGGACATGCGCGAAAAAGTGGACATAAAGAAATACAAAGAAAAGGAATGAAAAAAAAGAAGATGTGCGTAAAAGGGTTGAAAAGGTACGTGTCCGTAAAAAGAAGATGTGCGTGATAAGGATAACCACGAAGAAAAATGTACACTGACGTTAAAGAAAAATAAGGCAACAATCCGAGAAAAAAGTGGACATCCGTGAAAAAGTGGACATAAAGAAACACAAAGGAAAGGAATGAAAATAGAAGACGTACGTGAAAAAGGTTGAAAAGGTACCAGTCCGTGAAAGCAGAAGATGTGCGTGAAAAGGATAATCACGAATAAAAATGTACACTGACGTGAAAGAAAACAGATAAGGCAAAAATCCGTGAAAAATGCATATGCATGAAAAAAGTGGACATAAAGAAATGCAAAATGTAGGAATGAAAAAAGATGGATGTGCGTGAAAAGGGTTGAAAAGGTTTCTTGTTACCAAGAAAGAAGAAGATGTGCGTGAAAAGGATAATCCAGAAGATAAATGTACACTGACGTGAAAGAAAAATGGATAAGGCACCAATCCGTGAAAAAGTGGACATCCGTGAAAAAGTTGACATAAAGAAATACAAAATAAAGGAGTGAAAAAAGATTGATGTGCGTGAAAAGGGTGGAAAAGGTACCAGTCCGAGAAACTTTAAGAAGAAGATGTTCGTGAAAAGGATAATCCTGAAGATAAATGTATACTGACGTGAAAGAAAAACAGTTAAGGCAACAATCCGTGAAAAAGGTGTACATCTGTGAAAAAAATGGACATAACGAAATGCAAAATAAAGGAATGAAAAAAGATGGATGTGCGTGAAAAGGGTTGGAAAGGTACCTGTCCGAGAAAGAAGAAGATGCGCGTGAAAAAGATAATCCCGAAGAAAAATGAGGACTGACATGACAGGAAAAAAGATAAGGCACCAATCCGTTAAAAAAGTAGACATCCGTGAAAAAGTGGACATAAAGAAATACAAAGGAAAGGAATGAAAAAAGAAGATGTGCGTGAAAAAGGTGGAAAAGGTACCAGTCAGTGAAAGCAGAAGATGTGCTTGAAAAGGATAATCACGAAGAAAAATGTACACTGACGTGAAAGAGAAACAGATAAGGCACCAATCCGTGAAAAAAGAGGACAGGCGTGAAAAAAGTAGACATAAAGAAATACAAAGAAAAGGAATGAAACAAGAAGATGTGCGTGAAAAGGGTTGAAAATGTGCTAGTCCGTGAAAGAAGAAGATTGCCGTGAAAAGGATAGTCACGAAGATAAATGTACACTGACTTGAAAGAAAAATAGATAAGGCAACAATCCGTGAATAAAGTGGACATAAAGAAATACAAAGAAATGGAATGAAAAAAGAAGATGTGCGTAAAAAGTGTTGAAAAGGTACCAGTCCGTGAAAGAAGAAAATGTGCGTGAAAAGGATTATCACGAAGAAAGTGTTCAAGCAACAATCCGTGAAATAAGTGGACATCCGTGAAAAAGTGGACATGCGTGAAAAAAAGTGAACATAAAGAAATACAAAGGAAAGGAATGAAAAAAGAAGATGTGCGTGAAAAGGGTTGAAAAGGTACCAGTCTGTGAAAGCAGAAGATGTGCGTAAAAAGGATAACCACGAAGAAAAATGTACACTGACGTGAAAGAAAAACAGATAAGCAACAATCCGTGAAAAAAGTGGACATGCGTGAAAAAAGTGGACATAAAGAAATGCAAAATAAAGGAATGAAAAAAGATGGATGTGCGTGAAAAGAGTTGAAAAGGTACCAGCCCAAGAACGAAGAAGATGTGCGTGAAAAGGATAATCCCGAAGATAAATGTACACTGACGTGAAAGAAAAATAGATAAGGCACCAATCCGCGAAAAAGTGGACATCCGTGAAAAAAGTGGACATAAAGAAATACAAAATAAAGGAGTGAAAAAAGATGGATGTTTGTGAAAAGGGTAGAAAAGGTACCAGTCCGAGAAACTTTAAGAAGAAGATGTGCGCGAAAAGGATAATCCTGAAGATAAATGTACACTGACGTGGAAGAAAAATAGATAAGGCAACAATCCGTGAAGATAATGGACATCTGTGAAAAAAAGTGGACATAAAGAAATGCAAAATAAAGGAATGAAAAAAGATGGATGTGCTTGAAAAGGGTTGAAAAGGTACCTGTCCGAAAAAGAAGAAGATTCGCGTGAAAAAGATTATCCCGAAGAAAATGAAGACTGACATGACCAGAAAAAATATAAGGCCCAGTCCGTTAAAAAAGTAGACATCCATGAAAAAAGTGAACATAAAGAAGTACAAAGGAAAGGAATGAAATAAGAAGATGTGCGTGAAAAGGGTTGAAAAGGTACCAGTCCGTGAAAGCAGAAGATGTGCGTGAAAAGGATAATCACGAAGAAAAGTGTACACTGACGTGAAAGAAAAACAGATAAGGCAACAATCCGTGAAAAAAGTGGACATGCGTGAAAAAAGTGGACATTAAGAAATACAAAATAAAGAATGAAAAAAGATGGATGTGCGTGAAAAGAGTTGAAAAGGTACCAGTCGAGAAAGAAGAAGGTAGACTGGCGTGAATGAAAAATAGATAAGGCACCAATCCGTGAAAAAGAGGACAGGCGTGAAAAAAGTAGACATAAAGAAATACAAAGAAAAAGGAATGAAACAAGAAGATGTGCGTGAATAGGGTTGAAAAGATGCCAGTCCGTGAAAGAAGAATATGTGCGTGAAAAGGATAGTCACGAAGATAAATGTACACTGACGTGAAAGAAAAATAGATAAGGCAACAATCCGTGAATAAAGAGGACATAAAGAAATACAAAGAAAAGAAGATGTGCGTAAAAAGGGTTGAAAAGGTACCAGTCCGAGATAGAAGAAGATGTGCGTGAAAAGGATAACCACGAAGAAAAATGTTCAAGCAACAATCCGTGAAAAAAGAGGACATAAAGAAATACAAAGAAAAGAAGATGTGCGTAAAAAGGGTTGAAAAGGTACCAGTCCGAGATAGAAGAAGATGTGCGTGAAAAGGATAACCACGAAGAAAAATGTTCAAGCAACAATCCGTGAAAAAAGTGGACATCCGTGAAAAAAGTGGACATGCGTGAAAAAAGTGGACATAGAGAAATACAAAGGAAAGGAATGAAAAAAAAAAGTGCGTGGAAAGGGTTGAAAAGGTACCAGTCTGTGAAAGCAGAAGATGTGCGTGAACAGGATATCACGAAGAAAAATGTACACTGACGTGAAAGAAAAACAGATAAGCAACAATCTGTGAAAAAAGTAGACATGCGTGAAAAAAGTGGACATAAAGAAATGCAAAATAAAGACATTAAAAATAGATGGATGTGCGTGAAAAGTGTTGAAAAGGTACCTGTCCGAGAAAGAAGAAGATGCGCGTAAAAAAAAATAATCCCGAAGAAAAATGTAGACTGACGTGAAAGAAAAATAGATAAGGCAAAGGTGAAAAGGATAATCAAGAAGAATAATATACAGAGACGTGAAAGAAAAATGGAATAGGCAACAAACCGTGAAAAAAGTGGACATGCGTGAAAAAAGTGGACATAAAGAAATACAAAGAAACGGAATGAAAAAAAGAAGATGTGCGTGAAAAGGGTTGAAAAGGTACCTGCCCGTGAAAGAAGATGTGCGTGATAAGGATAATCACGAAGAAAAATGTACATTGACATGAAAGAAAAATAGATAAGGTAACAATCCGTGAAAAAGTGAACATAAAGAAATACAAAGAAAAGGAACGAAAAAAGAAGATGTGCGTGAAAAGGGTTGTAAAGGTACCAGTCCGCGAAAGCAGAAGATGTGCGTGAAAAGGATTATCAGGAAGAAAAATGTACACTGACGTGGAAGAAAAACAGATAAGACAACAATCCGTGAAAAAGTGGACATCCGTGAAAAAAGTGAACGTAAAGAAATGCAAAATAAAGGAATGATAAAAGATGGATGTGCGTGAAAAGGGTTGAAAAGGTACCAGTCCGAGAAAGAAGAAGATGTGCGTGAAAAGGATAATCTCGAAGATAAATGTACACTGACGTGAAAGAAAAATAGATAAGGCAACAATCCGTGAAAATAATGGACATCTGTGAAACATGTGGACATAAAGAAATGCAGAATAAAGGTATGAAAAAATATGGATGTGCGTGAAAAGGGTTGAAAAGGTACCTGACCGAGAAAGAAGAAGATGCACGTGAAAAAGATAATCCCCAAGAAAAATGTGAACTGACATGAATGGAAAAAAGATAAGGCACCAATCCGTTAAAAAAGTAGACATCCGTGGAAAAAGAGAATATAAGGAAAACAAAGGAAAGGAATGAAAAAAGAAGATATGCGTGAAAAGGGTTAAAAAGGTACCAGTCCGAGAAAGCAGAAGATGCGCGTGAAAAGGATAATCACGAAGGTAAATGTTCACTGACGTGAAAGAAAAACAGATAAGGCAACAATCCGTGAAAAAGTGGACATCCGTGAAAAAGGTGGACATAAAGAAATGCAAAATATAGGAATGATAAAAGATGGATGTGCGTGAAAAGGGTTGAAATGGTACCAGTCCGAGAAAGAAAAAGATGTGCGTGAAAAGGATAATCCCGAAGATAAATGTACACTGACGTGAAAGAAAAATTGATAAGGCACCAATCCTTGAAAAGAGTGGACATCCTTGAAAAAAGTGTACATAAAGAAATACAAAATTAAGGAATGAAAAAAGATGGATGACCGTGAAAAGGGTTGAAAAGGTAACAGTCCGAGAAAGAAGAAGATGTGCGTGAAAAGGATAATCCCGAAGATAAATGTACACTGACGTGAAAGAAAAACAGATACGGCAACAATCCGTGAAAAAGTGGACATCCGTGAAAAAAAGTGGACATAAAGAAATGCAAATTAAAGGAATAAAAGATGGATGTGCGTGAAAAGGGTTGAAAAGGTACCTGTCCGAGAAAGAAGAAGATGCGCGTGAAAAAGATAATCACGAAGAAAAATGTATACGGGCGTGAAAGAAAAATAGATAAGGCAACAATCCGTGAAAAAAGTGGACATCTGTGAAAAAGTGGACATAAAGAAATGCAAAGGAAAGGAATGAAAAAAGATGGATGTGCGTCAAAAGGGTTGAGTGTGTGAATTCAGGTTTAACGTCGCTTTCAAGAATTTTTCAGTCATATCACGACGTTGTCTGGTTGCGAGAGGGAGCTCAATGCTCACTTTAATAGTGCTGCCTCACTGAACTATCATGCCCAAGACACATTACATGATACCACACCCAGTCACATTATCCTGACACTGGGTCGACCAGTCCTAGCTCTACCCCGTAAATCTGAGTGCCAAGCGAGGAGCCGCTAGTACCATTCTTAACGACTTTGGTATGTCGCGGCCGGGGATCGAACCCGTGACCTCCTGTTTCCCGGAGTGGACACTCTACCAACTGAGCTATCGGGGCCGGTGAAAAGGGGTGAAAAGGTACCAGTCCGAGAAAGAAGAAGATGTGCGTGAAAAGGATAATCCCGAAGAAAAATGTAGACTGACGTGAAATAAAAATAGAAAAGGCACCAATCCGTGAAAAAAGTGGACAGGCATGAAAAAAGATGTGCTTGAAAAGGATAATGATGAAAAAAAATGTACATGAATTGAAAGAAAAATAGAGAAGGCAACACTCCGTGAAAAAAGTGGACATGTGTGAAAAAAGTGGACATAAAGAAATACAAAGAAAAGGAATGAAAAAGAAGATGTGCGTGAAAAGGGTTGAAAAGGTACATGTCCGAGGAAGAAGATGTGCGTGGTAAGGATAATCACGAACAAAAATGTGCACTTAGGTGAAAGAAAAATAGATAAGGCAACCATCCGTGAAAAAAGTGAACATCCGTGAAAAAAAGTGGATATAAAGAAATACAAAGAAAAGAAATGAAAAAGAAGATGTGCATGAAAAGGGTTGAAAAGGTACCACCCGTGAAAGCAGAAGATGTGCGTGAAAAGGATAATCAAAAAACGAAAAATACCAGGATTCCGAAGGGGTGTTTTGCTGTTTTTGAGTTCGAATCTCCGGAGACACAACTTTTTTTTTATTCGGAAACAGTGATTATAACTCCACTTCTTAAATTTAAGACCACTTTTGAACAGTCCCAAAGGTGGTATCTGACAAGAGGACATTGTATGCAGAAAACATTATTGCAAACACTGTGGACCAAGGTCAGACTGCTACTCGTTTGGTCTGCGCAGTTCTCTATGAGAGTGTTTAGGCCACAAAGGCTGTCACACCCATTCCCAGGATAATGAAGGCAATCTCGTGGTCTTTCTGGTCGTCACTCGGTTGGTAAAAGTCGGAGAGCTCGGGTGCGGGCCCCAGGTCAGCAAGGCTGACATTTTTCCCTGCGCATACAGGCGCATCGCGTCATCGATGTCTTTGAAAGTTTGAACGGCGTGCCCCTGGCGGCGGAGTTCCTCAGTGATGAAATCAATACGCTGAGTCAGTTTTCGAGACCATTTTGCCTGTGCAGTCTGTAATTCTTCGACGGCTTTATCGTGACGCTTGCGTTCTTCGTCAACGCCAGATTTTTTCAACATGGAGAACAAGTAGTTCGATCCTGAGAACGCCAGAGCGTTCACCAGGGCACCGCCAACGAGCATAGCAATACTCGCCATTACTTCATGATATCAGCAGGTATCAGCTCCTGTTTAATTAGCATGTCTTTGGTTGCCATGGCGAGAGCGACGTCAACTATGGCCATGCCCACATCGCGGGGTATGAAGTCTAGTTTCGGGGGGCTACCCCCAATCGCCATCTCGCAAAGCCGGGCGTATCCCACAGCGATGCCACAGACGACAGCGCTATGGTAAAGCGCGTTGACAAGCATTTTACCATCAGCTGCCGGGGTTGTCATTATTGCTACGCCACGGGCTTCACTCCATATAGAATGGGTCTGGGCTTGTCTTTAATTGTGGTTGCTGCGAAACAACAAGCCGCTTGGGCATCGATGAGTCAACGGAGGTGCCACTTGTGGCGTTTGTACAACCTGTGTGGCGCGCAAGCGCAGAAGAAACATGAGTGCACCGCCCGTAAGACAAGCCCCAATAATCCACGGTTAGTCCATGGATGTAAGCTGCACCACTGCGTGACGGTTCCTTTGAGACCGCTTTCTTTAGAGGACTACTGACATCAGCTGCGCTGATTGGTGGACGAAGTAAGTCTTTGGCCGTCCGAAGCTGTTCGAGCAGCCAATCCTGTTTGGCCTTTATGGCAGCATCTCCAGCACGCCCGGCCGCCACTTTTTTCGTATCCTTAACCGTGTTGCTTCGCAAAGGCTTGGGGGTCGTAACTCTGTCTGCCAGACTCTGTGCTGGCTCTCGATTCTCCTGTTGCTCCGCAACAATATGTTCGTTCTCCGACATCGTTTATATCATACATGTAGATGGTAATAGGGCATTGATGTTCAAATCGACAGTGCTTCACTGTAGTAAGCGCGGCAGTTAGTGGCGCCAAGTACATGTCATAGCGATGGTAGAGTTCGCAGGTAGCAATGCTAAGTGCGTGTCCGACAAACGGGTCGCCCTCGAGGTTAGCAATAAGACCAGGTTGGTTTTCGGCCGGTATCGGGAGAAACATAGATGCCAGCCCCGCATTAAGCTGTAGCGCTGTAGACCCCAGCGTCTTCGTCATCGCTGCCCCAAGCCTTGTTTCATAGCTGGCGTAAAGCTTTTCGATTTCGCTATTGTCAAGAGCTTCGATCTGTTCTGCGGTGAGAACCTTCCCATGCACAACTTGTCAATACTGCTTGGCTTGGCCTCCCACTACCAATGCGGCGAGCCTTTCACGGGGTTTTTGCACCCGGTCCTCGAGGAGCGGCTCCTCATGGCCGTCTGACGTCGCTGCCGTTCCTACCGCGGTTGGGGCTTCAGCGTACTGCCTTTGCTCTGTCGTTCCTATCAGCCCATCGATCAGTTCGTCACAGTCCATAGCTATTGCTTTACGATTCATTGCGAATTGGCGGACCAGTCTAATATAGTGTCGAAAGCGCTGGCAGAAGCGTGCGTGTGTGTTAACACACATCCGAGTAATGTAAACATACTGCCTAGCAATAAAGAACAGCAGTACCAGCTGCGCGCCAAGCACTGTGATTATCAGTCCCTCAGTTACTTCGTACATTACTTAACACCATATTAGCAGCTGGTTGGTCTGTCTTTAATAAGAGCTTCGCATGCTTTGTCTCGGCTAACTGCTGCCTCACCGACGCCCGCTGTTCTCGTGTGGAGATCACATCATTCTCACGCAAGCAGTCTTCGAATGAATCACGATCCCTGCAGTGAAACAAACAGACCCAGCGCGTCTGCTCGCGCAAGTCCTTCAAGACGGAGTTGTACTTATTGGTGAGAACCCAGATGCTCTGGTCGGCGTGGCGGCCCGAGAACGCTAGCTCTGACAGCATGTCTTTCTTTTTCGTCAAAGCCTTCGTGGCCGAGCAGTAATCGATGATATATAAGGTAGGCTCGCCCATAAACACCTGGTAAAACGCTCGCAGGTAATCGTTAAGGCGTTCGCCGGGGTCTAGAACGTATACCTCAGGGTCGGTCCAGATCCAGGGGCGCTGGTATGTTTTATTATACTTTATGGTGAAGCAGAGGACCACGATGTGCCGAAAGAACTCCCGGTAGGGGCCTTCGAGCAGATCTAGGATAAAAACGGTTTTCCGTATCCCGTTTACCCGCATATTGTCTCAGAATGGGTCGTACGCGGTAGGAGATTTTTTAATCGTTCCTCAGGAACACTAATAGACCGCTGAGACGAACCGGTCATTTTCGATGTCTAGCTGTGCATCCATGATGACGTAGAGGTAATTGTTCAATGCGCCAGCAGCCTCGGCTCTTTTCGTTATCTGGATGGTCACACCTTCGCTGGCATTCTCTATCCGCTGCCGGAGTCGTGGAGCCGGTCGTCGTCGCTTGCCCTGAGGTCACGCCACAGCGCGTACTTGCTGGTGAGGTATTCCGCAAGGCTGACATCGGCTAGGGCAAGGTCTTTTTCGACCGTTGCCACTTCAGGGTGTCGCCTGCTACCGGCTGCGAAGAGCTTCCTCGCTTCATCAAACATCTGGTAAGAGCGCATCCCTTGGCTGAAGCGTTGGTTGGGGATCCCCTCGATGGTGACCTCGACCTTGGCGATTTTCGGGTTATAGAAGGCCTCTGTGTCGCGAGCGAAGGGCTGTTGCGCGGCTTCATCCTCAAATAGCATCAGGATGCCCTTCATGCTGCGGGCTGGCACGTTGAGATTGCTATTCCAGAGGGTGTCGCTCTTGTCTTTACCGATTTTGCGGTGACGCAGTTCCCTGTCGTACAGGATCGAAATGCGGCTTCTGTACTGGTTGTTGATCATTTGGGCGAGCTCCGGCAGGGTGACCATGTCATACTCAAGACAGATGTTTCCAATGTCGAAAGAGGCACCTCTGTCTGTGGCCTGGATCACACGGTTGTAGTCGTTGAACGTGAGCTCATACTCGAGTCGGTCGCCAAGCGCGCTCTGGTAGAATGGCATGTGGCTCTCGAGTAGCTCGAAGTCAAGTGGGATATAGAAACGATTGCCGAAAGCATCGGCGACGGCTTTGTTTGTTTGTTTTTGTTTGATTTGAGGTTTAACGTCCCCGTCAACACTGTAAAGGTCATTTTGGAGACGTTGCTTCCAATTTTGTGGGACTTTTACCCGACATTGAGATGAAATGACATCTCAAGCCCTGTCGCCCAATGAAACCAATAGCATGGACGGTCCGCCTCGCACCACGGTTCCTGGACAGGCTTAGATCCTCTAAGCGGTTAACCAGTACTAGTGTGCGGGCCGGATTCAGCTCTGCGTGGAAGCATCATGCAGCCCATATATTTCTTCAAGCCCCTATGGGCGGGGGCGGTCGACGGCTTTGTCCGCTAGAACGGACTCATCTTTGTTCCCAGCATTGATTCGGATCCTCGTCGTATTTCTGTTTTCCGACGTACCAATGCCTTGGTACTGGCCATTTTTCCTCTCTGAAGCCGTCCTCCAGAGATCGCGGTAGCAGTGGTACACATCAATATCGTCGATGCTGAGGACCTCATTTCCCGAAATTTTAATGACGGTCTTTTTCACGAGGGCGCGGCCTAGGTTCTGAACCAAGGTCCGATTGGCATCTTCGGTGTGCAGCGTTATCGTGAAGGCCAACCTCGCGGTCCCGGGGACGATGACATTATGTTTGCCGAGGTGGGGGAATCGAACCAGAAGCTGCTGGTTCGGGCCGATCGTGCTGGGATTGTTAGTTATCGACACCGATTGCCTCACCCCTTTTACCCCAAGGGGTTCGCGGAGGCACCGGTAGGGGTCAAGCTTTCGCCCGTACTTACTTGATGACATGGTGTCAGCTTCGTTGACACTCGACAAAGTCGTCTGTTTCAAAGATGCGCGACAACCTTCAAATGCACATACTTGTTATATAAATATGGCTGACTATGATTTCGAAAACCCAACCAAACGGGCCTGGAATAGACGATGATTATGATTTCGACCTCCCTGACCCCCCCCCCCCCCGCCCCATGGAGCCACCACTGCCCGTCCAGCAAGATCTAAACACATCCGGGGACAATTTGCAGAATCTGCAGGGCGAGTTGAAACAGTCAGAACTTGAGGCGCCTAGTTGAGACTTTCTACAAATAACCGTGACTATGGGTTGCGCCCCGACGGCAGGATCGACTATAGCCAGTTTGGGATTGTTGCCGACGGCAAAACACTCTACTGGACCCCAGGTGACAAAAAGATCCCTATCACTGCGACGAGGGGACAATTCCGGTTTCTGGCCCTATCAACACTGGCCACAAGATACGGAGGAGGCGGCATACATGCACTGCGAAGTTCACTGGGGTTCCCTGAATTCACATCGAATACGCAGCGTCTAAGTAGCTCCGCTGCGAAAACTCTACCGAGCGGTGCGAATCTTGAAAGTATCGAACTTCAGGACCTCCCCGGCATAGCCGATAGCGCGCGCCGCAGCGCAGAAGACGTTGAGACCGTATTGAAGACAATTGATAATCAGCCTATCGACACCGCGTGGGTCACCCAGGCCAAAAGAGAGCTCGCTGGGCTTGAAAAGTCTATGACTCGAACCCGAGATGAGTTGGCGAACAACCTGGCGAAACTGTCAAATGTCGACGAGGGAAAATCCCAAGTTGAAAAACACTTGGCCAGGGAGCGGCGGAAACTGACAGAAACGGACGACCCCGAGATGCAGCAGGAGATTCGAGACCGAATCAGAAAACTGGAGGGCGAACTCTCTGACATCGAAATCGAAAGACAGTCGAGGCTCGAAGCCCTCTCTACGAACAGAGAAGCTCTCCGGTCCCAGATCTCCCGAATCCGTGAGACGTTCAGGCGGCTCCTTCATGAAGACAAGACGCTGGCTGAGCGAATACGGACACTCTTCCGCGAGCAGGGAATTACCATCGTGAGCATCCGTGCAGCGATTGGGATGGCAATCATGACCCTAGTGCTTGCGCTAACAGGCGGCGGGGGGAGTGTACAGGCTTCCAGGCCACCCGCAAAGGGCGGGGTCAAGGAGTGGGTAAAAATGCACCTACAGTCCGTTGGGCGTGCCCTGGCCAATTTGGCCGGCAATTTGGCTGGCCAAGGCCCGGAATCATCGGGTCCATCGTCTCTTGGCTCTTGACCACGCTAGGGAAGGCCGCTTCATGGCTCGCAGAAAATTTGTGGGCCTTGGTCATCGGCGTGGGGGCCCTACTTCTCGTGGCTGCACGGGACTGGCTAGCGCGCGACCAACCAAAGTACCACTAAGCCAACCCCAATCCCTGCGACTATGAGAGCTGTTTTTCTTCTTCATGATCGAGACCGGATTTCTGGTCCGGAGCAACCGCGGCAGACGTAGGCGACCCTTCGGGCGATGGCCCTGCAATTACTCGCGGATCGGTGTGGTAGTTTTCTCCTGGAATGTCCTATCGACTTTAGAGGCAGGTTGAATCAGTGCCGCCTTGTTTATTCCTGGGTTGTGGCCGATGGCAGCGTCTGACCCCGCTATTTGGATTTAGTTATTATAACCTTGGACATTGCCTGGATGGAGTGCCATGTCGCTCGGGATCACGTAGAGCGCTCTCCCGCAGACGTAATCCAGTGGTGTGGATGCATATTGCAACGTCTTTTGATAGCGATCGATGCTGCTGGGGATGTCGACGGTTGAGGCGATGGCGACTTCGTGATTCGCCGTAAACTGCTTTTGGGCGTCGAACCCCGTCCTGAATTGAGAATGTTGGAACGGGTTTGAGCTTGCGCTCCCAGGATTGCCCAAACGTAAGTCCGAATCGAGTCGTTGAGACGCACGACACCCGTGTGCGTGAAGCCATCTGATTTATCGAGAATGAACATCGTCCACGCCTTTGAAATATCCGCATTATGGCGTATGGCATCCTTCGGTTGAAAGAATGGGCCATCGGAGCTGTGATTACTGCGGTATTTCCCCGAAGGGGTCATGAATGTTCTGAAAGATCCGAGGCCTTGACACCCGTAGTCCAGCTTTTGCCTCCAATCTGTAGAAGGCGAAACGGCGAACTCCTCGCAAAGCCGCTTGTAGGCCCTGGAGTCATATTGGTTATCGTACCAGGAATAGGACTAGTCCCCAGGGAGGGCGACGATCGTATAATAAACATGAAAGCAATACAGGCTTGCAAGAAGGGACTCCTCCGCTTGGAGATGGTCCTGGAATGAAACACCACATCCGACGGTTGCGCACCAAACCGCAAATGACAGCTGGCACTGCCACCAGCTGAAGGGAGCGTGCTGCCAGCTGTCCCACGCCTTGCTTGCCTTAGTGACGTCCCCGGTAAGCGGAGGGTTTTGATAATGCTGCCAGGTGTTGTCCCACATTGTGTTAAGCTTTTGTTTGCATGTAAGCGGATGATTTTGATAATCGAAGATGTTCGGGTACTTGGCAAGGAAGTGACTTCCCTTATCGTCGACCATTATGATTAGGTTGGGCTCCCCTGCTGCGGACTCTTTATATTTGAAATGGCCGCCTGCCTGATATTTTGTCGAGCTATTAAACGTAAACGCCTTTGTATCCATACCCATTTTGGTTATTATCATGTACATCACACTCACTGACGTTCAAAATGATATGCCAATCAATCTTGGCAGGACCTTGTCTGCGGGTGAGCAAGAGATTGCTCTCTGCGAGTTGACGTATTATCACTGCTGGTACAACATATGCACGGCGAAAAGGAATAATAAGGTCTCAAATAACAAGACTGAAAAACAATACCTGACGGGTATTATAACGTCTGTGAGTTGAACGAAAAGGCGTTTCAGCGGTTTGGCGCCGAACTCGCTCTAGACGAACCCTCTGGTCCACTGCAATTAACGGTAAATCCCGGAGAAGTTATAACAATGGATCGCGAATTAGCTAATATCTTAGGCTTTTCCGACAATACTTTCAAACCCGCTCCCGTGGCGCTGATCAATAACAATGGCTATCACTTGGAAGAAGACCGCATCAAGACGTTCACTGCAAAGAAGCCACAAAAGCTGGCCGTCCATCGTGAGGTCTACTTTCACCTTGCTGAATTAAGTACTTCAGACAATCTGCAAAACGGTCGCCCCTCTACACTGCTTAGATCTGTCCCCGTCGAGAACGAAAAGTGTGGAGCTGGTAGAACTGAATCATTTCCCGTCTTACAGTACAAAAGGTTGTCGTCAGGGCCTGTTTCATAGCTAACTATCTCACTTACCAACGGGGAGATGTTACCATTCGAGTATATGAGTGCAACCCTACATATAAGGAATGGTTGTCGCAAGCGGCCCCGGTGGGGTCAGAAAATGCACTGGGGTGGCTTATGCTGGTCTTGGTGACACTGAGGGGTTCGATAAGAACGGGAAGGAAGATCGATTGTATGCCTTCCAGCTCTCTGAGGGAGTCTACAAAAGAAAATTTGTCGCCCAAGCGGGGTCATTGAAATTCGGTGATCTCAGCGACGTAGATACCTCACATGCCGTTCCAAAGCGGGTTCATAAGCTGACCTTCACTGGGAACAAGTTGGTTGCTTTTGCAGACCCCATCCAACAAACGAGCTGGCTTATTGACATAAAAATCTCATCTCCGTACGCTGTGACTGGAAAGGAGCACAAAGTTAGGAAGGTAGTGAATAGTGGCACTCGACTATGCTCGTATATCCCCGGGACGAAGAACATTGTCGTTTCCGAAGATAACGTGCTAAAGACAAGCAACAACCGGCAGGGAATCCTGAAAATAGTCTTCGAATTTCCCCCAGCGGGGCTTATTGGTATTCACTTGCCAACATCATCGATCATCCTTGATCTACTTCTCGGAGATACACCCGACGACAATGTTGATGTGTTATCCGGCTTCAAGCTCAAATGGCCACCAACGCATGCTAATAAGGAGGTTGGGGTTCACATAGTCACAAAAAGTGGGGCTGCTCCTGAAGTATAGTTCACTCTTGAAGGAATCCAACACCAAGCTGAATACCGTCATTTAGATGTACATAATATTTTTATAGGCCCAGTTTCTCTCAAAAGGCTGCGATTTACGCCCGGTACGCTCACAAGAGACCAAGCTATAGTCGTTATTAGCCAGTAAGTCTATTTAAACCCACCCACACGATGGGCCTCTACCCAGGACTTGACACCGGAGGCAAACACCGCCTTCAGCACGTAGCCGAGGTCAAATTCCGTCTCGAAAAAGAACGAGACTTCAGAGCCTCGCTGTACAAGAAATACAGACGCGGGTTAATGTCGTTGATGGGATAAGTACCGCGCTTACTGCGACTAGCGTAGGGCTGGCTGCTTCTGGCGTCGGGCTCTTGTCAACTATCATCGCGACGCCTGTCGCCATTGGCCTTGGAGCTGGGGCGATTGTGTGTGGGTTGCTGGGTGTTGGCGATGTATTGGACGAGAACTCCAAACAAAAGCCAAAAACACGACGAGATTCGTATCTTGGCTGAGTCGAAGCTAAACTCAATCGCCGACCGCATTTCTATCGCGCTGAACGACGACGATATATCTGAAACAGACTTTCGCCTGATTCTGTGTGAAATCGACAAGTTCGATCAGATGAAAGAAGAAATTTGTGGACGCCACAAACAGGGTCTTAGTTTATCAGAAGACGAAAAAAGGAGTTGTTTCAACGTGCGAAAGACGAGGCGTTAATGACGGCCCGTACGCTTCTGTTAGAAGAACTCAATCAACCTACGGCGAGTGGCATTTGAATATTTCTTGTTGGCGAGCTTAAAAGAGTGCAGGCTGCCTAGACAAGTAGTTGTTTCCGTTAGAGACTTAATGCTTACAATCAATACCTGGATCGGCGCCTTGCGGATAATTATTACAGCCCTAAGGGTTACTGGAGGGGTCTTGAGGTCATAAAGAAGCTGGCTTCTGCGGCTAAGACCTCAGAAGATGTGGCCCGAGCTTGGTTGAAGAAGCAGGCCATCTGGCAGATCTACCTCGCCGCCCCGCAGCACGTTCCACGACCCAAATTCGACATCACCAAGCCGAACGAGGTCCATCAAGCTGACCTGCTCTTTCTGCCACCCGACCGTGTTCGCAAGCGCACGTACAAATACGCCCTTACCGCTGTTGGTGTAGCCTCACGCTTCAAAGAAGCTGAGCCTCTGGCCCCTAAAGAAGCCAAAGAGGTTACTGAAGCTTTGTCTCGCATCTACAGGCGAGGCCCGTTGAATTGGCCCCAATTGCTCCAGGTCGACCCCGGTCGTCAGTTCATGGGCTATGTCAGCCAGCTGTTGGCAAAGCACTCTGTCCGGGTTCGGCGCGGTCGGGTTGACATCCATCGGGACCAAGGGATCGTAGAACGCTGGAACCGGACCCTCGCAGAGCGGCTCTTCGGACACCAATTCGCTCAAGAGATGCGCATCCCTTCAGGTCAAAGGTCGACTGAGTGGGTGGCTCGGCTGCCTGGCGTCGTAGCAGCTCTGAACGGTGAAGTGACAAGGTTGACTGGCAAAAAACCCTCAGATGCCATAAGAGCGCGATCGGTGGCACAAAAGCCCTCCTCTGTAGTTCCTGGTCGTCCAGTTGGTCGCGAGGAGACAAAAATCCCCTCCGGTGTCGGCGTTCGCTATTTGTACCAGCTTGGCGAGCTTGAAGGGGGCGCCGGCGAGCGACTGATCCTATATGGTCTCTTGATGTGTTCAGGCTGGGCCGCTCGGTGACCAAGTCGATGAGCCTGTGTTGTATTACTTGCAAGATGGACCTCAGCGCGGATTTTGGCGCGAGAAACTCCTTGTTGTGCCACCGGATACTCAGCTTCCTCCTGATGGGGTTCTCAAGCGCTGAGCGCAGCCGCTCCTCTTTTTCGGTTGCACTCGAGACAGGTCAACCTGATGTTGTCGCGGACGTGGCCCACAGAGTTGTCTAACCGGTCAACGCTGAACTGCTACTTCGTGATTACCCTTTTCACACACAACTTCTTCTTTCACGGACTGGTACCTTTTCACGCACATCTTCTTTTTACATTCCTTTTCTTTTTATTTCTTTATGTCTACTTTTTTCACGCATATTCACTTTTTTCACGGATTGGTGCCTAATCTATTTTTCTTTCACGTCAGTCTACATTTTTCTTCGGGATTATCCTTATCACGCACATCTTCTTTTTTCTCGGACTGGTACCATTTCAAACCTTTTCACCGGCCCCGATAGCTCAGTTGGTAGAGTGTCCGTCCCGGGGAACGGGAGGTCACGGGCTCGATCCCGGGCCGCGACATACCAAAGTCGTTAAGAATGGTACTAGCTGCTCCTCGCTTGGCACTCCGATTTACAGGGTAGAACTAGGACTGATCGACCTAGTGTCAGGATAATGTGACTGGGTGTGGTATCATGTAATGTGTCTGGGACATAATACTTCAGTGAGGCAGCACTATAAAAGTGAGCATTGAGCTCCCTGTCGCAACCAAAAACCGTGAAAAATTGTTGAAAGCGACGTTAAACCCGAATTCACACACTCAACGCTTTTCACGCACATCCATCTTTTTCCTTCCTTTATTTTGCATTTCATTATGTCCACTTCTTTCACGCATGTCCACTTTTTCAGGGATTGTTGCCTTATCTGTTTTCCTTTCAAGTCAGTGTACATTGTTTTTCGTGAGTGTCCTTTTCTCGCACATCTTCTGTTTTCACGGACTGGAACCATTTCAACCCTTTTCACGCACATCTTCTTTTTTCATTCCTTTCCTTTGTATTTCTTTATGTCCACTTTTTCACGGATGTCCACTTTTTTTACGGATGTTGCCTTATCTATTTTTCTTTCACGTCAGTGTACATTTTTCTTCGTGATTATCCTTATCAAGCACATCTTCTTTCACGGACAGGTACCTTTTCAACCCTTTTCACGCACATCTTCTTTTTTCATTCATTTTCTTTGTATTTCTTTATGTCTACTTATTGACGCCTGTGCACTTTTTTCACGAATTGGTGCCTTATATATTTTTCTTTCACGTCAGTGTACATTTTTCTTCGTGATTATCCTTTTCACGCGCATCTTCTTCTTTCTCGGACAGGTACCATTTCAACCCCTTTTCACGCACATCCATCTTTTTTCATTCCTTCATTTTGCATTTCTTGATGTTCACATTTTTTCACGGATGCCCACTTTTTTCACGGATTGTTACCATATCTGTTTTTCTTTCACGTCAGTGTACATTTATCTTCGGGATTATCCTTTTCACGCACATTTTCCTTCTCGGACTGTTACCTTTTGAACACTTTTCACGCACATCCATCTTTTTCCTTCCTTTACTTCGTATTTCTTAATGTCCACTTTTTTCACGCATGTCCACTTTTTTCACGGATTGTTGCCTTATCTGATTTTCTTCCAAGTCAGTGTACAATTTCCTTCTTGATAACCCTGTTCAGGCACATCTTCTGCGTTCACGGACTGGTACCTTTACAGCCCTTTTCACGCACATCTTCTTTTTTCATTCCTTTTCTTTGTATTTCTTTATGTCCACTTTTTTCAAGGATGTCCACTTTTTTCATGGATAGTTGCCTTATCTATTTTTCTTTCACGTCCGTGTACATTTTTCTTCGTGATTATCCTTTTCACGCGCATCTTCTTCTTTCTCGGACAGGTACCTTTTCAACCCTTTTTAACGCACATCCATCTTTTTTCATTCCTTCATTTTGCATTTCTTGATATCCACTTTTTTCACGGATGTCCACTTTTTTTCACGGATTGTTACCATATCTGTTTTTCTTTCACGTCAGTGTACACTTATCTTCGGGATTATCCTTTTCACACACATCTTCTTTCTCGGACTGTTACCTTTTTAACACTTTTCACGCACATCCATCTTTTTCCTTCCTTTACTTTGCCTTTCTTTATGGCCACGTTTTTCACGCATGTCCAATTTTTTCACGGATTGTTGCCTTATCTATTGTTCTTTCACGTCAGTGTACATTTTTCTTATTATCCTTTTCACGCACAGCTTCTTCTGTCTCAGGCTGGTACATTTTCAACCCTTTTCACGCACATCTTCTTTTTTCATTCATTTTCTTTATATTTCTTTATGACTACTTTTTTTACGCCTGTCCACTTTTGTCACGGATTGGTGCCTTATATATTATTCTTTCACGTCAGTTTTCATTTTTCTCCGGGATTATTCTTTTAACGCGCATCTTCTTCCTTCTCGGACAGGTACCTTTTCAACCCTTTTCACGCACATCCATCTTTTTTCATTCCTTTATTTTGCATTTCTTTATGTTCATTTTTTTCACGCATCTCTACTTTTTTCACTGATTGTTGCCTTATCTGTTTTTCTTTCACGTCAGTGTACATTTTTCTTCGTGATCATCCTTTTCACGCACGTCTTCTGCTTTCACAGACTGGTTCCTTTTCAACCCTTTTCACGCGCATCACCTTTTTTCATTCCTTTCCTTTGTTTTGCTTTATTTGACATTTTTCCCCCATGTCCACTTTTTTTCACTGATTAGTGCCTTATCTATTTTTTTTTCTTTCACGTCAGTGTACATTTTTCTTCGTGATTATCCTTTTCGCGCACATCGTCTTCTTTCACGGACTGGTACTTTTTCAATCCTTTTCACGCACATCTTCTTTTTTCATTCATTTTCTTAGTATTTCTTTATGTATATTTTTTCACGAATGTCCATTTTTTTCACGGATTGTTGCCTTATCTATTTGTCTTTCACCACAGTGTACATTTATCTTCGTGACTATCCTTTTCACGTACATCTTCTTCTTCCAAGGACTGGTACCTTTCAACCCTTTTCACGCACATCTTCTTTTTTCATTCCTTTTCTTTGTATTTCTTAATGTCAACTTGTTTACGCCTGTCAACTTTTTTCACGGATTGGTGCCTTATATATTTTACTTATACGTCAGTCTACCATCTTCTTTCTCGCACTGGTACCTTTTCAACCCTTTTCACGCACATCCATCTTTTTCATTCCTTCATTTTGTATTGTTTATGTCCACTTTCTTCACGCATGTCCACTTTTTTCACGGATTGTTGCCTTATCTGTTTTTCTTTCACGTCAGTGTACATTTTTCTTCCTGATTATCCTTTTCACGCACATCTTCTGCTTTCACGGTCTGGTACATTTTTAACCCTTTTCACGCACATCTTTTTTCATTCCTTTCCTTTGTATTTCTTTATGTCCACATTTTGCACGAATGTCCACTTTTTTCACGGATTGTTGCCTTATCTATTTTTCTTTCACGTCAGTGTAGATTTTTGTTCGTGATTATCCTTATCAAGCACATCTTCTTCTTTCACGCACAGGTACCTTTTCCACGCTTTTCACGCACATCGTTTTTCATTCATTTTCTTTGTATTTCTTTATGTCCACTTTTTTCACGGATGTCCACTTTTTTCACGGATTGTTGCCTTATCTATTTTTCTTTCACGTCAGTGTACATTTTTCTTCGTGATTATCCTTTTCACTCACATCTTCTTCTTTCACGGACTGGTACCTTTTCAATCCTTTTCACGCACATCTTTTTTCATTCATTTTCATAGTATTTCTTTATGTATATTTTTTCACGAATGTCCACTTTTTTTCACGGATTGTTACCTTATCTATTTGTCTTTCACCACAGTGTACATTTATCTTCGTGACTATCCTTTTCACGTACATCTTCTTCTTCCAAGGACTGGTACATTTTCAACCCTTTTCTCGCACATCTTCTTTTTCATTCCTTTTCTTTGTATTTCTTAATGTCTACTTTTTTACGCCTGTCAACTTTTTTCACAGATTGGTGCCCTATATATTTTACTTATACGTCAGTCTACCATCTTCTTTCTTACACTGGTACCTTTTCAACCCTTTTCACGCACATCCATCTTTTTCATTCCTTTATTTTGTATTGTTTATGTCCACTTTCTTCACGCATGTCCACTTTTTTCACGGATTGTTGCCTTATCTGTTTTTCTTTCACGTCAGTGTACATTTTTCTTCCTGATTATCCTTTTCACGCACATCTTCTGCTTTCACGGTCTGGAACATTTTTAACCCTTTTCACGCACATCATTTTTTATTCCTTTCCTTTGTATTTCTTTATGTCCACATTTTGCACGAATGTCCACTTTTTTCACGGATTGTTGCCTTATCTATTTTACTTTCACGTCAGTGTAGATTTTTCTTCGTGATTATCCTTATCAAGCACATCTTCTTCTTTCACGGACAGGTACCTTTTCCACGCTTTTCACGCACATCGTTTTTCATTCATTTTCTTTGTATTTCTTTATGTCCACTTGTTTTCACGCATGTCCACTTTTTTCACGGATTGTTGCCTTATCTATTTTTCTTTCACGTCAGTGTACATTTTTCTTCGTGATTATCCTTTTCACGCACATCTTCTTCTTTCACGGACTGGTACCTTTTCAACCCTTTTTACGCACATCTTCTTTTTGCATGCCTTTTCTTTGTATTTCTTTATGCCTACTTTTTTCACGCCTGTCCACTTTTTTCACGGATTGGTGCCTTATCTTTTTTTTCTTTCACGTCAGTGTACATTTGTCTTCTTGATTATCCTTTTCACGCACATCTTCTTCTTTCTCGGACTGGTACCTTTTCAACCCTTTTCACGCACATCCATTCTTTTTTCATTCCTTTATTTTGTATTTCTTTATGTCCACTTTTTTCACGGATGTCCACTTTTTTCACGGATTGGTGCCTTATCTATTATTCTTTCACGTCAGTGTACATTTTTATTCGTGATTATCCTTTTCATGCACATCTTCTTTCATGGACAGGTACCTTTTCAACCATTTTCACGCACATCTTTATTTTCATTCCTTTTCTTTGTATTTCTTTATGTCCACTTATTCACGCATGTCCACTTTTTTCACGGATTGTTGCCTTATCTGCTTTTCTTTCACGTCAGTGTACATTTATCTTCGTGATTATCCTTTTCACGCACATCTTCTTCTTTCACGGACTGGTACCTTTTCAACCCTTTTCACGCACATCTTCTTTTTTAATTCCTTTTCTTTGTATATCTTTATGTCCAATTTTTTTCACGCCTGTCCACATTTTTCACGGTTTGGTGCCTTATCTATTTTTCTTTCACGTCAGTCTACATTTTCCTTCGGGATTATCCTTTTCACGCGCATCTTCTTCTTTCTCGGACTGGTACCTTATCAACCCTTTTCAGGCACAGACATCTTTTTTCATTCCTTTATTTTGCATTTCTTTATGTCTACTTTTTTCAAGCATTTCCACTTTTTTCACGGATTGTTGCCTTATCGGGTTTTCTTTCACGTCAGTGTACAATTTTCTTCGTGATTATCCTTTTCACGCACATCTTCTGCTTTCACGGACTGGTACCTTTTCAACCCTTTTCACGCACATCTTTTTTCATTCATTTCCTTTTTGTTTCTTTATGTCCACCTTTTTCACTGATGTCCACTTTTTCACGGGTTGTTATATTATCTATTTTTCTTTCACGTAAGTGTACTTTTATCTTCGTGATTATCCTTATCACGCACATCTTCTTTCACGGGCAGGTACCTTTTTATTCCTTTTCTTTGTATTTCTTTATGTCCACTTTTTCACGGATTGTTGCCTTATCTATTTTTTTCTTTCATGTCAGTGTATATTTTTTCTTCGTGATTATCCTTTTCACGCACATCTTTTTTCATTCCTTTCCTTTGTATTTCTTTATGTCCACTTTTTTCACTGATGTCCACTTTTTCACGGATTGGTGCCTTATCTATTTTTCTTCATCGTCAGACTACATTATTCCTCGGGATTATCCTTTTCACGCGCATCTTCTTCTTTCTCGGACTGGTACCTTTTCAGGCACATCCATCTTTTTTCATTCCTTTATTTTGGATTTCTTTATGTCCACTTTTTTCACGGATGTCCACTTTTTTACGGATTGTTGCCTTATCTATTTTTCTTTCACGTCAGTGTACATTTATCTTCGGGATTATCCTTTTCACGCACATCTTCTTCTTTCTCGGACTGGTACATTTTCAACACTATTCAAGCACAGCCATCTTTTTTCATTTCTTTATTTTGTATTTATTTATGTCCACGTTTTTCACGGAAGTCCACTTTTTCACGGATTGGTGCCTTATCTATTTTTCTTTCACGTCAGTGTTCATTTATCTTCGGGATTAACTTTTCACGCACATCTTTTGTTTTTCTTTATGTGCACGTTTTTCACGGATGTCCACTTTTTCACGGATTGGTGCCTTATCTATTTTTCTTTCACGTCAATTTACATTTATCTTCGGGATTATCCTTTTCACGCACATCTTCTGCTTTCACGGACTGGTACCTTTTCAAATCTTTTCACGCACATCTTCTTTTTTTATTCCTTTCCTTTGTATTTCTTTATGTCCACTTTTTTCACGCCTGTCCACTTTTTTCACGGATTGGTGCCTTATCTATTTTTCTTTCACGCCAGTCTACCTTCTTCTTTCTCGGACTGGTACCTTTTCAACCCTTTTTGCGCACATCCATCTTTTTCATTCATTATTTTGTATTTCTTTATGTCCTCTTTTTTCACGCATGTCCACTTTTTCACGGATTGTTGCCTTATCTGTTTTTCATGCACGTCAGTGTACATTTTTCTTCGTGATTATCATTTTTACGCACATCTTCTGCTTTCACGGACTGGTACTTTTTCAATCTTTTTAAAGCACATCTTCTTTTTTCATTCCTTTCCTTTGTTTTTCTTTATGTCCACTTTTTTCACGGACGTCCTTTTTTCACGGATTGTTGCCTTATCTATTTTTCTTTCACGCCAGTGTACATTTTAATTCGTGATTATCCTTATCACCAACATCTTCTTCATTCTCGGACAGGTACATTTTTAAACCCGTTTCACGCACATCTTCTTTTTCATTCCTTTTCTTTGTATTTCTTTATGTCCACTTTTTCACGCATGTCCATTTTCTTCACGGATTGCTGCCTTATCTATTTTTCTTTCACGTCAGTGTACATTTTTCTTCGTGATTAACCTTTTCACGCACATCTTCTTTCACGGACTGGTATATTTTCAACCCTTTTTACGCACATCTTCTTTTTTCATTCCTTTTCTTTGCATTTCTTTATGTCTACTTTTTTCACGCCTGTCCACTTTTTTTCCAGGATTGATGCCTTACCTTTATATCTTTCACGTCAGTGACAATTTATCTTCGTGATTATCCTTTTCACGCACATCTTCTTCTTTCTCGGACTGGTACCTTTTCAACCCTTTTCACGCACATCCTTTCTTTTTTCATTCCTTTATTTTGTATTTCTTTATGTCCTCTTTTTTCAAGGATGTCCATTTTTTTCACGGATTGGTGCCTGATCTATTTTTCTTTCACGTCAGTGTACATTTTTATTCGTGATTATCCTTTTTACGCACATCTTCTGCTTTCACGGACTGGCATCTTTTCAACATTTTTCACGCACATCTTCTTTTTTTCATTCCTTTCCTTTGTATTTTTATGTCCGCTTTTTTCACGGTTGTCTACTTTTTTTCACGGAGTGTTGCCTTATCTATTTTTCTTTCATGTCAGTGTAAATTTTTCTTCGTGATTATCCTTATCACGCACATCTTCTTCTTTCACGGACAGGTACCTTTTCAACCCATTTCACGCACATCTTTTTTATACCTATTCTTTGTATTTTTTTATATCCATTTTTTCACGGATGTCCACTTTTTTCACGGATTGTTGCCTTATCTATTTTTCTTTCACGTCAGTATTCATTTAGCTTCTTGACTATCTTTATCACCCACATCTTCTTCATTCTCGGACAGGTACCTTTTCAACACTTTTCACGCACATCTTCTTTCTTTTTTCATTCCTTTTCTTTATATTTCTTTATGTCCACCTTTTTCACGCATGTCCACTTTTTTCACGGATTGGTTCCTTATCTATTTTTCTTTCACGTCAGACTACATTATTCTTCGGAATTATCCTTTTCACGCGCATCTTCTTCTTTCTCGGACTGGTACCTTTTCAAACCGTTTCACGCACATCCATCTTTTTTCATTCCTTTATTTTGCATATCTTTATGTCCACTTTGTTCACGGATGTCCACTTTTTACGGATTGTTGTCTTATCTATTTTTCTATCACGTCGGTGTACATTTATCTTCGGGATTATCCTTTTCACGCTCATCTTCTTCTTTCACGGACTGGTACATTTTCAACCCTTTTCAAGCACATCCATCTTTTTTCATTCCTTTATTTTATATTTCCTTATGTCCACTTTTTTTACGGATGTCCACTTGTTCACGGATTGGTTCCTTATCTGTTTTTCTATCATGTCAGTGTACATTTTTCTTCGAGATTATCCTTTTCACGCACATCTTCTGCTTTCACGGACTGGTACCTTTTCAACCCTTTTCAAGCACATCCATCTTTTTTCATTCCTTTATTTTATATTTCCTTATGTCCACTTTTTTTACGGATGTCCACTTGTTCACGGATTGGTTCCTTATCTGTTTTTCTATCATGTCAGTGTACATTTTTCTTAGAGATTATCCTTTTCACGCACATCTTCTGCTTTCACGGACTGGTACCTTTTCAACCCTTTTTACGCACATCTTCTTTTTTCATTCCTTTTCTTTGTATTTCTTTATGTCCACTTTTCACGGACGTCTATTTTTTCACGGATTGTTGCCTTATCTGTTTTTCTTTCACGTCAGTGTACATTTTTCTTCGTGATTATCCTTTTCACGCACATTTGCTTTCACGTTCTAGTACCTTTTCAACGCTTTTCACGCACATCTTCTTCTTTCATTCCTTTCCTTTGTATTTCTTTATATCCACTTTTTTCACGGATTGTTGCCTTATCTATTTTTCTTTCACGTCAGTGTACATTTATCTTCGTGACTATCCTTATCACGCACATCTTTTTTAATCCTGGACAGGTACCTTTTCAACGCTTTTCACGCACATCTTCTTCTTTCATGCCTTTCCTTTGTATTTCTTTATATCCACTTTTTTCACGGATTGTTGCCTTATCTATTTTTCTTTTACGCCAGTGTACATTTATCTTCGTGATTATCCTTTTCACGCACATCTTCGTCCACGGTCTGGTACCTGTTCAACCCTTTTCACGCACATTTTTTTCATTCCTTTTCTTTGTATTTCTTTATATCTACTTTTTATCGCCAGTCCAATTTTTTCACGGATTGGTGCCTTATCTATTTTTCTTTCACGTCAGTCTACAATTTCTTCGGGATTATCCTTTTCACGCGCATCTTCTTCTTTCTCGGACTGGCACCTTTTCAACCCTTTTCACGCACATCCATCTTTTTTCGTTCCTTTATTTTGCATTTCTTTATGTCCACGTTTTTCACGCATGTCCTCTTTTTTCACGGATTGTTGCCTTATCTGTTTTTCTTTCACGTCAGTGTACATTTTTCATCGTGATTATCCTTTTCACGCACATCTTCTGCTCTCACGGGCTGTTACCTTTTCAACCCTTTTCACGCACATCTTCTTTTTTCTTCCCTTTTCTTTGTATTTCTTTATGTCTACTATTTTCAAGCCTGTCCACTTTTTTCACGGATTAGAGCCTTTTCTATTTTTCTGTCACGTTAGTGTACATTTTTCTTCGTGATTATCCATTTCACGCACATTTTTTTCTTTCTCGGACTGGTACATTTTCAACCCTTTTCACGCAATCTTCTTTTTTCATTCATTTTCTTTGTATTTCTTTATGTCTACTTTTTTCACGCCTGTCCACTTTTTTGACGGTTTGGTGCCTTATCTGTTTTTCTATCACTTCAGTGTACATTTTTCTTCCTGATTATCCTTTTTACGCACATCTTCTTCTTTCACGGACTGGTACCTTTTCAACCCTTTTCAAGTACATCTTCTTTTTCATTCCTTTTCTTTGTATTTCTTTATGTCTACTTTTTTCACGCCTGTCCCCTTTTTCACTGATTGATGCCTAATTTACTTTTTACACGTCTATCTCCTTTTCCACACATGCTGGAAATTTAGAGTTTCACATGCGTACTGATCAATAGCTCGTCTACATTATTCAGGGGGAGTATGTTTCGGTATACTACAGCATATGCAGGATCTTCTCGTTTTTAATGTTACTTTTAAAATGCATCGATACTTTTTTTTTGGGGGGGGGGGGCACCTGTACACAATTTTCGAGGTCACAAAATTATAATTCCTCTCCCAGATGGATTAGAGAAGTACTCAGAGAAGTGTTATACCAAACTAAACAGAGGGAGAGATAGATTTTTAATAAAAAAAAAAGATCATTTTCTTTCTTTGTTTGCAGTGGAGTTTAACGGCCCAGTCAACACCATTCAGGTCATTTTGAGCCGGTCAGTTTACCTATCCACACATTTTCTTGACAGGCTTATACGTTAGCAGTTAACCAGCACACTGCACCTTCTTACGCCGGAAATTGACAACTGCTGTTCGAGAGCAAAATGTCAGTAACAGTCACAGAGGTGAAACTTTCATTGCATGGTATATCGTATACTTCCCAGCTATTACGCAATACCCGGCCAATATGGGACTGAAAGCGAAACGACGTTGATACGTCGTATCGCTGTCGACCCGACGTTGGTCCGATTCTTTTGGCGGCTGGGCAATAGTTCATCAAAGGAGGATTGAAAATGTGACTATTGATTTGTTTATCGTGTAAGCCCCGCCTTAAACAATCGGTTAACGCCCACTTAGCAACGCGCATGCGCAGTTGCGGAAATGTCTCCTTTTTTCCCGGTCCACTTTTATTACCTTACAACTGCGGCCCTAACGAGTATTCACAACCGAAATAAGAAAAATATTGAATACCCCTATAGCCTAAACCCTGCATGGTTTTGTCTATATAAAGTGTCGTTTATGGAGGTTTCATTTCACCGACTTAATTCACGCAAATATTTGAGGGTCAATAATGAGGCCTAATTGGCCGAAACTAGCTATCTGATCCAGAATACTGTACACACCATACTTTTGACCCGCAAAATGCCGAGAAAAAACTATATCTGAAAATGTCGTATGATTGCTTATGTCGTCTGCCGAATCTTCTTGCAAACTTTTTAAAAAATACCTTTTTTTTTTAATCCAGGAAAACATTGTGGACCCATGAGCATAGAGGAGCAGTCTAATCTAGGTCCACACTGTTTGCAAATAAAAAAAAAAATGAGTTTTGAAATATCGACAGACAACAATTGTCGTGACTGGCATCTTACAGATCAAGTTCTCGGTCCCCGCCAATCAGGGCTTCACCAAATAGAGTTGCTGCATGATGCTTGCATACAGAGATGAAACCAACCCGCACACGGGTACGGGTAAACCACTCAGAAAATCTAAGCCTGCCCAGGAAAAGCGGTGCGATTCGGTCCGTCCATGCTTATAAATGCTATTGGTTTCATTGGGCGGCAGGGCTTGTGAAGTCATTTGATCCAAAGGTCAGGTAAAGGTCACACAAAATTGGAAGCAACGTCTCCAAAATGACCTTTACAGTGTTGACGGGGACGTTAAACCTCAAATCAAAACAAACAAAAGGTTAAGTGCTTGGTGTTTTTTATACTCAGTCAAAAAAGTACCTATACATAAAATTGCTTCAGTTACCATAGTTACTACAAATGAAAAATACACAAAATTTGTTTTGTTTTTGTTAGAGGATTCATTTTTCCGTGCAAAAACCCTAACAGTTTCTGTTTATGTAAGCTCGCCAGCCTGTGCTATTGTTTTAAACACCAGAGGGGTCACTGTGACAATTTCGCAGAATAAAGCATTAAAAAAGCCTAGATTTAACACCATTTAAATTACATTTCGCATAAGATTTCTAAAATTTTATACATGTAGCCTTCAATTAGATACAATGTGTGTCTATTCACAAACGATTTAGTTGGCCATCCAAACCACGAAAAAATACTTCTGATGGCAAAATTGAGTAGAGTATGGCATCCATGCTAATAGTGTTCTTTAGTGTGATGCAAAAGTGATAGGGGTGGATGCCACTTTTGAAAATGCCCCTGAGCCTCAGAATTAGGTCAAAGGTCAAATGAGTGCAAAAATACAATAACATTTGTATATGCTGGTATTTGTACCCTCTCGCTATATAAGCAGACCAAATAAAGTTAATTCAAACACCAGCAATGTACTTAGGACATATTGTTTATGCATCATATGTGAAAAAAGAAGTTGTATCATAGATTTGACCAGGGTCAAGGGTCATTTAAGTACAAATTTTCTTTAAATATGCATCAATATTTATTGTACAAAGGGTTATCTAGTATGTCAACTGAAACAAAGCCAAATGAGTTGCCATTTCCTTATCTAGGAAGCATAAAACCCACACATTATACAAACAGCATAATGGCCAACCTAATCGGCCTTAGGTCAAAGGTCATTCAAGTACATATTTGGCAAAATATGTTTATTTTGCAAAACACGTTATTTATTCACATGCCATCAATTGTTATAAGTAACATTCCAAATCGTCTTCTGAGTAGTTCTTACTAAACGCCACAATGATATATCAAGGATATAGTATATGATGAAGATATATCTAATAATTACACAAGTGGGTCATCATCAAAGGTCACGTGCAGCTACTGTAAAACACTTATATTTGGCGGTCATTTTATTTTGGCGCTATTTGCAGTCAAGGAAACAAAACGCCAAAATAAAAATCCGCCAATAAAAGAGAAGAAACTTTATTCTACACATCACAGTTATAATGTGTCAATAGGTCATAGGCATCATCGGTGACAAAAGAAAAAGTGTATTGACTTCTTTAGAAGCCGAAAGACAATGTTCTAGTCATAAGACAGCTCAAAACGGCTGAATGAAAACAAACACACCTTGAGAGTTATTGTCAAAATTGTGGATGTAATTAGTAATTGATTGATGGCTTTAACTGTGAGCTCAATATGATGGGTAAACCAATCAGATAAGAGGAAAGTGACACACCTCCAGACAGACATTTGGATTATCAAGGTAGCACATTGGGTTAATCATGCGGTGAATACAAAAATTTAACTAATTACTACAGTTTTTGCATGACGGTGTTGATGACCAACTCCGATGATTTTTGTCATCTTACATGGCTTTGTAGATTCGACCGATTCTTTTTCTTCGGAAATCGAAAATCCGCAAAAATATAAATCCGCGAAAATGTCTACTCATGAACAGCGCCAAAATTTGCTGCCGCTTAATGTAAGTGTTTAACAGTTTCAAAGTTTGTATTTTACAAGATGCCACTTCATTTTAGATCACTACAATGTAAAGGGTGACAGCTAATATGTATTCGCGATTGCCCCCATATGATTTAATGATTTTACTTCAACATTGACAAGTCAAACCAAATAGGGGTTTCTCCGATATCACAGATACGAGCTTTCTTCCGCATAATCTGAAATGTTAGACATAGCCATATATAAATAACAAGCCATTTTAACTTCATATCTCGACTTCTAGATATTTGGGTGGTTTATTAAATATTAACTTTACCTATTTAGATGGTTTGATCAGTCAGATTTACCCGCAGAACTTCAGTTAAATAAAGCAAATTCTTCTGATACCAAGGTCCCGTTTTTAGATTTACATCTGTCTATTGTAGATGGGTTTGTTTCCTGGAAAATTTATGATAAACGCGATGATTTTGACTTTGTTGGATGGTGATGTTCCTCGTGCGGCATCCTATGGCGTTTATATTTCCCATTAATTTGATTTGCCAGAGTCTAGTCATTTAACTGACTTCAACACTCGATATAAATTGTTAACTGCTAAACTTCTTAATCAGGGCTTTCGGTATCATAAACTACGCAAAGCCTTTTCAAAATTTTGAAGACGTCATTCCAATTTAATTCCAAAATCCAATGTTGGACTTAAAAGGTCTATTGGAACCCGAAATTTATGGTGACTTAGTATATAAATTCAGAAAAAAATATATATAATTCAATGACTTCAGCACCCAATGTCGTAAAATCATTCTTCGATATAAAAAAAATGGGTACAACATAAAGGTTATACGACAGACTGCATGCATGGTAGTTAACCAAGGCACAGTTGACAACTTTGCTTCACTCTTTAATTGCATGGCGGTGGGTCAGGCCTTAGATTCCACGACGGTCCCAGTGTAATGGCTTGCTGAGAATTAGAGAGAATTTAGTTATATGTAATATTGGTTGGTGCCTGATGCTCTGTCTCTGATAGGGCCCATCGGAGTACAACTTTTGGTTTTCTTTTGCTCCAGCATTTTAGTGGTTTCTTGTTGTCCTCACCGTTGTTTCATCTCTGTGGTTGTTTTGATTTTTGTGTTGCACTGATGAGTTATGAGGCTTTCATGCGGACTGAACAAATGATTTGTCGAAATCGCGACGGAAATAAGGGCGAGGATTGCAGCTGCATTAAATCGATTTAAGACCCCCCCCCCCCAACCCACCCCCACCCAGCGGAATTCGCTTCACTGACCGTTCCAAGGTCGTTCTTCTGTCGCGGTTTATTTTTGTTATGGTTTGTCTTCGAATATGTGTATCGCTTATATTATTTGTTTTGGATAGCCAATTGGCCATTTTGTGGAAAAGTATCTGCCCTTTTGTCTTTCCGCTATTGATGTTTCAATTAGGGTCTAGTCATTTCATTTTTGTGTTTCTTTCCCGTTGTAGCCCTTGGTTGGAGCTGTGGGCTAATTGTATCGATTCCTAATCATTGCCTTCACTTCAATCAAATACACGTAACAAATGTATTTTTTTATAATAAATACTTGTCAGCAACACATCCTTGTGTTAAATATGACAAAATTTGATTAGAAAACATCCATTTTTTACGAGTTTTGTACTGAAATAACCACTGACCTATAAGACTGACATACTTAGAGGGTACATTAAAAATAATTTTCCATTGTTCACTGTACCAGGATTGTCTTATGGGGATTTTTAACAAGCAATTTCCCCTCAATATATGTTAAAAGAGAGTTATGAGTAGTTTCGTGTTTATTTTGCACTCATTTGACCTTCTTCTTGGCCTCAGACGAAATTCCAGACGTGGCACCTACCCCTATGATTGTTGACACACATCAAAGATAACATTTAGCATGGGTGCCATACTCTAGTCAATGTTGTCATCAAACGTAACCTATCAAGCTTTTTTGCACCTGCTTAGTCACGCATAAAGGATGTTTTTATGTGTTGTTAATTGGTTTATCTATTATTGCCAGTTATCCGAGATGCGACAATTTAATTAAGGGGATAAGGTTAAAGTTTGATGTTTAATTGTCTTACACAAAGAAAGTGTTAAAATTGGTCCTGCTCATAAAAGAGTAACATTTTAGTTGAAAATATTTAATGCTTGTAAAACCATTTTATATCGCCTTTTCTGTTTTAGAAATGGCACAGTGTAGTATTCTGTCTATGATGTGATAAAAACCAGCCTGGCAACCCGATTCAGTCAGCTGGTGGGTTCTGACTAATAAAACCTGTTGTCGCACAGGCTAGCTCAACGGAAGTCGCTATTTGACTTACGATAGTTGCGCAAAGGCAATGTTTCAGACCCATAACAGAAACAAAGTCACAAAGAAAGAATCTAGTGCTATATCAATATCGGGGATCATCAATTATTCAAGTCTGTAACATTAATATCCCTTTTTATTCCATTTAACCCATATGCATGTAAACAAGCAGGTTTTCTTATCAAATACACATTACAAATGTATTTTTTTTAATATTTTGATAACTAGAGAAAGCGACCAGTGGGTCACGTATACCGCCGGTCAGCGCCACCCTCTGATTTATCTTTCGAGCTTGTATGAAGAAGTCAAGAAGCTATAAGAATTTATAAATGTGTTTGCAAAAGCTAAACCAAACATAAAATTTCTAAATGGACCAAGAGCGTGAGGGCATCAAAGTTACTGAAGGTGAGGGGGCATCAGTGTTACTGAAGCAGGTGGGGTGTGCATCATTGAAATCTTTGGACTGGTATACAACATCGATGTAAATATCAATTAAATTTGTCTTAGAGTTTAGAACATACAGGCATCTATAAAGTTTGTCATAAAATTTTAACCAAATGTAAATGTCTAAGCCTGAGACCTTGAGGTCAATGTCACAATGGGTGGGAGAAGGGACATGCATCACAAAATCTTTGGACTGGTATGCAACATTGATGCAAGTATCAACTGAATTTGTCTTAGAGTTTAGAACATACAAGCATCTATAAACTCTGCCATAAAACTTTAACAAAAATAAAATTTTCTAAGTCTGTGAACTTGACCTCAAGGTCACTGTGGGTGGTGGGACATGCATCAACGAAATCTTTAGAGAAGTATGTAACTTCAGTGTAAGTATCAACTAAATGTATCAAAGGGTACAGAGGATACAATGTCTTGGAAACTTTAACGCAAAACTTTAACCAAAATGTTAACGGACGGATGGACGGGCGGACGGACGGACGAACGAACGGCAGAACGAAAACTAAATTCCCCCATAGCATACTTCGCATGGCTGGGGTATAATAAATACTGGTCAGCAACACATCCTTATGCTAAATATAACACAATGTGTTCAGAAAACATCTGTTTTTCAAGAGCTTTGCACTTAAATGACCCCTGACCTATAAGACTGACATACTTTGAGGGTACATTTATAATGATTTTCCATTGTTCACTGCACCTGAATAGTTTATGGTGATTTTAAGCAAACATTTTCCCAAAATATGTGTTAAAAGAGAGTTATAAGTAGTTTCATGTTTATTTTGCACTCATTTGACCTTTGACCTACTTCTGAGCCTCAGACGCATTTCCAGACGTGGCATCCACACCTATGATTGTTGACACACATCAAGGATTACATTTAGCATGGGTGCCATACTCTACTCAATTTTGCCATCAAAAGTAAAAATATCGATCTTTTTTGGGATTGGATGGCCAACTAATTTGGAACTTTAGTTCAATTAGCTTAGAGAAACAGACGATCACGTATAGGGCTCCGATTCTCTGAAGCTGTGTGCAAAATGCTGCTTTCAATGGAATCTCCATAGAAAGTCAAAATTCATAGTGCAACATGCTACATGAATTTTCTACATTATTTTCCATCATGATTAACAGCAATGGTGGCAACAAAGTGCTTTTTAAAGAAATTGTAAAAATTGAATGACATGTATAGAAATAACAACCGTTTGAAAATTGCTATATTTTAATTGAAAGGCAGATAATCTGAGAATTTCACATATTAAAGCCTTGGTTTAAGTGCAAATCATGAGATATTGTAAAGGTGGTGTGAGTTTCGATGTTCAATGGGAATGGTCTTTCATTTGAGACTCAAAATGATCATCTGCATATGCGCAATTCCGAATCCTTTGCAAAACCTTTCTAGGCACATATTGCAAGACAACTCTTGTGCAGAATTTTATGGGCAAACGCAAATTAATGCATTTTGTAGCTAAACGTCCGATTTGCATGTTTACAGCCATCTTTAGCTGAATGGCTACCGGATAATTGCTGGAATTTACCCGGAAGTCGGTATAGTTACTTTTTTGACAGAGTATAGAACAGTGTTAATGTGATGAATACGCACAGGTCAATTGATTAATACATTGTGACTGTTTACGGCTGTAAATCAAAGTTTTTGGATAATTAATTGCATTATTATTGCTGTTTTTATTACTTTTATTATTATCAACGCTGAATCCTATTTTCCGGGTGAAACATAAGAATATTTCAAAATGTCTTACCCAGCATCCATCTTTTAGAAAGAAATAAACACTGCGTTTTTTTTTCCATGTGCAGATCTGACATTCAGATTAAAGACCAAAGATGCTGGTAAAATGGCAATCTAAGACTGAAAAGAAGCTATCTAATCTGTATAGGTCATTTTGGGGACGGTGCTTCCAATTTTGTGGGACTTTTACCCGACATTGAGATTAAATGACATCTCAAGCACTATCACCCAATGAAACCAATAGGATTTATAAGCATGAACGGACCGACTCGCAACGCTTTACCTAGGCAGGCTTATATCTTCTAAGGGGTTTACCAGTACCCGTGTGTGGTCGGTTTCAGCTCTGCGTGGAAGCATAATGCAGCCCATCTATTTCTTCAAGCCCCGATTGGCGGGGGCCAGCGAAATCTTGGGATCATTTCTGTAGATGTGAAAAAAAATTGAATGTCCAAGCCTTCGTGGCCCAATTGGTAAGAGCGCTGACTCACTAAGCCTCTCAACGCTGTGGTTCAAGCCTTGCTCTGACCATATGTGAGATGTAGAGGACAGGTAGTTTTTCTCCGGGTACTCCGTTTTCGCGCACAGGCCGGAGATAAGTAAAACGATCTTGAGAGGACCGTAAAACCGAACAAAAATGTACTGGAAACCACAAAACGAAATTTTATAGTCTTTTAAAACGCAGTCGGACGTGACTGCACTTTTAAATTTTGGATTAGTCCGTGTTTTAGGTAAGTCGCCTTCAGTTGGGATTTTACATTGGCAGATATAGTTTTACTGAGATTCATACTGCATCATACTAGCCACTTGTCAACGACTTCTACATAATGACATTATCAAACAAGAGCTCCGCAAGCGGGGCATAATACGCCCGTGGCAATTAGTAAGATGGAGCATGCATATACTGACTGTTGAACAAGTTTGGGTTTGTGGAATGTAACCAAGGAACAATAAGGCTCCATATATTCTTACCTGGCACTATTAATAACCCTCAATGGCTCAAAATACCTGTCTCCAACAACTTTTTATGGTCGGTTATATTTGATGGACCATAGCCTCAAAATTCTAAAAGCATAACTCTGGCAATAAATGGTGGACTGTAACCTTGAAAAAATATGCGCTGCTCCACATCATAGTCTGACTTTTCATAAAGTTTCAGCTTCATCAGATCTAGAATGTGGGAGGCATTATCCAATAACAAAATATTTTTAGAAAAAAATCTGTGAAAGGGGAATAACTTTGGTAATATCTAGAAAGGGGAGTAACTCTGGTTATATCTGGCGGACTCTAACCTAAAATATGCACTGTTCCACATCATTGTCTTACTATATGTAAAGTTTCAACTTAATCAGATGCAAAATGTAAGATGAGTTATCCGAAACATAATGTTTAGAAAAATCTGTTAAAGGGGTATAACTCTGGTAATTTTGGCAGACTGTACATAATCTCAAAATGATATGCACTGTTCCATATCATGGGCTTAGTGTATGTAAAGTTTCAACATAATCAGATCTTAAATGTCGGAGGAGTTATCCGGAAAACAAAATGTTTACAGAATTTTTCAAAGGGGCATAACTGTATTATTATTTGGTGGACCATAACCTTGATTAACCCTTTCAGTACCAAATGCAACCATGCTCCTTATATATAGCAGGACTCCATTTCAAAATTAAGTGTATTCTTCAAAATCTATTTGGATACTGGCTGAAAATTTTGCAAACAGTGCACGCCCAGATCAGACGCCGCATTCTGCGGCGTGTGATCTGGGCCTACACTGTCTGCCAACTACCCATTTTGGGGTTTCTGGTACAAAAATAGTCATCGGAAGAGACGGCAAATCCCCCAGCCAGAAGCCAATATGGCCTTCAGAAGATTGTTCACCAATAGAAAGTGCACCGGAATTAAACCAGCAATATATCACAAAAGTATTGCAGTGAGATTATACTGTCAGGGGAGATAACTAAAAAACCAGGGCACTCAGAACTGTGGTTCTTGTGCATGACATGCCTGCCTAAGCTCATGTATGTCTGGACAAAGTACCATCATGTCTCAAAGGATATTGGAGATATGCTGATCACAAGCTGGTCATACGTCTATAAATATGTGGTGTACAGTTAAACTTGAAACTTTACACATATCTCCACATCATAGTCTTGCTATCTACAAAGTTTCAGATTGATCACATGAAAACTGTAGGAGGAGTTATCCGGAAATGAAAATGTATACCGAAATTTTCAAAGGGGCATAACTCTATCAATATTTGGTGTACGATTAACCTCGAAATTTGACGCACATCTCCACCTTGTAGTCATACTATTTACAAAGTTTCAGGTTAATTGGATGAAACCTGTAGGAGGAGTTGTAGGGAAATGAAAATGTTTACCAAAATTTTCAAAGGAGCTTTTGGTGGGCGGTTAACCTTAAAACTTTACCGATATCTCCACATCATATATAGTCTTGGTATCTACAAAGTTTCAGGTTAATCGGATGGAAACTGTAGGAGGAGTTATCCGGAAACGAAAATGTTTACCGCAATTTTCAAAGGGGCATAACTCTATTAATATTTGGTGTATGGTTAACCTTGAAACTTAACGCACATGTCCACCTCATAGTCTTACTATCTACAAAGTTTCAGGTTAATCGGATGAAAACTGTAGCAGGAGTTATCCGGAAATAAAAAAGTTTACGAATGGACGGACGTACAGATAGACGCCAACCCCATAACAAAATAGGACCGTTTTTTACAAAACGGGCGTATGAAAAGGGGCAAAACTCAATTAAATATTTTCGGAATTTTGTCAAAAGTTAATCAGGTCATCTACACATTAGACCCAAACTGTATGCCAAATATCATGGGCCTAGCTCAAGCGGTTCTCCAGATATTTTGTTCCCGAGGTTTCCCCATAGCCACAATGCTTAAGTCGAAAAAGGTGCATAACTCGGTTAAAATTTTTCGGAATAGGGTCAAAAGTAAATCAGGTCATCTACACATTAGACCCAAACTGTATGCCAAATATCATGAGCCTAGCTCAAGCGGTACTCCAGATATTTTGTTCACAAGGTTTCCCTATAGCCACAATGCATAAGTCCAAAAAGGGGCATAACTCCGTTAAATATTTCCGGAATTTCGTCAGAGGTTAATCAGGTCATGTACACATTAGACCCAAACTGTATGCCATTTATCATTAGCCTAGCTCAAGCGGATCTCCAGATAATTTGTTCACAAGGTTCCCCTATAGCCACAATGCATAAGCCAACAAAGGGGCATAACTCTATTACTATTTGGTGTATGGTTAACCTTGAAACTTTACGCACATGTCCACCTCATAGCCTTAGTATCTACAACGTTTCAGGTTAATCGGAATGGAAACTGTAGAAACAGTTATCCGGAAACGAAACTGTTAACCGCAATTTTCAAAGGAGCATAACTTTATTAATATTTGGTGTATGGTTAACCTTGAAACTTTACGCACATGTCCACATCATAGTCTTACTATATACAAAGTTTCAGGTCAATCGGATGAAAACTGTAGGAGGAGTTATCCGGAAACGAAAACGATAACGGACGGACGGGCGGACGCCGGCCCCATAACATAATACGACCGTTTTTTTTTCAAAACGGGCGTATAAAAACGTATTTATAATTTTAAAATCCTGTGAAAAAAAAAAAAAAAAGAAATCCGAAACCTGCTTCCCCTAAAACATGGACTAGTCTTGTCACGCTTGAAGTCGGTGATAAACTACGAGACCTCTGAACATGATAACAATAGGTGAAATGCACAAATCACCTGTCAGATAATGCATTAACACGCATTTCGAACAAAGTTATTTGTCCGAAATCGATGACGTCACAACCATGCTGCAGGATGCTAAAATTAGTGCCGTCAATTAATAGTGCATTATTGGATTTCGTTTAAACGCTATATAATCCTCAACCCTCTTCCGAGTATTAAAAGGATGGTTGCTTGCGCAAGAGTACTGGTAAACCACTTAGAACTAAGCTTGCCCTGGCAAAGTGGTGGGACCAGACCGTCCAATGCTTACGGGTCTTTTGGTTTCATTGAGTGGCAGGGCTTGAGATATTAGCAGTCACTTCATCTCAGTTTAGTTTTAAAGTCCTGCAAAATTGGGGAATGTATAATTTGAGGACCTTTACTGGCGGACCAGAGGACTGAGGACCAAGTCTTCTCGAGGACCAGGGGTATAATTTGAGGACAAAATACAGGAGAACCAGTGCTTCAATAAGACATATCATGTCTATGATAATTGAAGATAATTACTGTTTATTGAAAATGGCACCTACTGGTATGGTTTATCACCTCATGGGTATAAAGAGAAAAAAGGAATAAATAAATAAATAAATGTTATCAGATCAGGCTTAGCGGGAAATTTTGTATGAAATGTATTTTTGGCATCTTGTTACACTTTTTAAAATGTTTAGTTGAAATTAGAATTTCTCTTCTTTCTATATAATCTATCTGTTAAATTCACAAACTGCATGATGAACAGTGAAGATCCTGATCAGATGCTTATCTGGAGCTAACCTGTTTGTCAATGTAGGGATTGTTTTGTTCAGCGGGATAAGGGATGTCAAATGCAAGTACAACATAACATAATTATAGCACGGTTCATTATAATACGCTTTCGCATATAACACGGTTTTAAGATCGATCCCAAAAAAGTATAGATTATATAGAAAAATAACCGTAAATGGGCATTTATCTATATAATCTACACATTTTGTTTGGATATAACACGGTTGTTTAACTAATACCGTTTCTGCTTTGGACCTCATTAATAGTGTTATAATGAGGTTGTGGTGTAATTTAACATTATAAATCATGCGCATAGGAATGACGAAACATGTGTGCCATGATTCTAATCATATCTTACAGAAACTCATTTGAATCACCACTGTACATGCTAGTTAACTCTCTAAGGTCATGTAACGGGAAAAACATGTACCTTTAATCCACTGAAGGCAGGAATTCCCAATAATATAGGACTTTGACAGAGTAAAATCAGATCATGCAGAATGTAGCATGTGATCAGGGACTTTATTGTTTAAAACACACACACACACACGCACGCACGCACGCACACACACGCAAGCACATTGTCACAGTACTTTTTCTAAAGCTGTAAAGGTCATTTTGGAGACATTGCTTGAAATTATGGGACTTTTAGCTGCTATTGAGATGAAATGACTTCTCAAGCCCTGCTGCCCAATGAAACCAATATGGTTTATAAGCATGGATGGTCCGACGCTCGCAACGGTTTGCCTGGGCAGACTTAGATCTTGTAAGCGGTTTACCAGTACTTGTGTGCAGGACGGTTTCAGCTCTGCGTGGAATTATCATACAGCCCATCACTTTCTTCAAGCCCCGATGGGTGGGGCCGCTTCACTGGTTGCCAAGATAAACCTCCTATGAAACACTCTGACCCACTGCGGCTATTTTCTATAAAAAAGAGGCCCATGAACCACTGTGCTCACCAGACGACAGTTGGTTTGTTTCATTTGAGGTTTAACGTCCCCGTCAACACTGTAAAGATCATTTTGGAGACGCTGCTTCCAATTTTGTGGGACTTTTACCCGACATTGAGATGAAATGACATCTAAAGCCCAGTCGCCCAATGAAACCATATGGGGTGCATAAGCATGGACGGTCCGAGACTTACACCGCTTTGTCTGGGCAGGCATAGTGTAGTTTATATTTTCTTGTCCTTTGGGATTATTGATTCCATTGTGGAATTTTGAAAATATCTGAGGGTCACTGATGAGGCCTTAATGGCCGAAACTAACTAGTCGGGCACAGAAAACATGTACACTCCATATTTTCCAGTTCTGTGATGTATTCCTTGCTTCCAAATGATAACCCTGTCTAGAACATAATATATCCTCTAAGCGGTTTACCAGTACTCGTGTGTAGGTCGGATTCAGCTCTGCGTGGAAGCATCGTGCAACCCATATATTTCTTCAAGCCCCGATGGGCGGGGGCTTAGAGGACAGATGGGCACTGCCCAATGGCAGCCATGTATTTTCACATGATATCATTTTAATCTGCCTATTATTAAATATGAAGTCTCCCAAATATACCCCATTATCCGAAGAAGCATCCATGTGGACTCTGAAACATTAGGCCTTTTATGGAGTAGAAGGAGTGGGGCATGGACCCAGTGACGCCCTGGTTGGTATCACTAAATGCGTCTTATCAATAGGAAAAGAATATATATGGTTATGCAGTGGGGATATGTAAGGCCGGAGATATAAGGCCTCTTAAGCAGTGGAGGGGTTTGGGCATTCCCTGTAAATTCCAGGAAAACCCAAGATTGTTGTTCCTAAATGTATCTTATCATACGGACCAAGGATATATATGGTTAGGAATGGGAATCTGAACGGTTTCTGAGATATGAGGCAATTTTATGAAGTGGAGTGGAGATTTATGGCCCCTGTGACCGGCCCACCTCCAAGTTGGTGTGCTAATGATAAAGAGCAAGAACATATTTGATTATGGGGTAGGGATTTGAATAGTTTCTGAAATATATGGCCTTTTTATGACATGGAGGGGCAGGGCACATTGGCACAGCACAAAGAGACACCCCAGGTTGGTGTGACTGAATGAGTCTTATAATAAGGATCAAGAACATGTATGGTTTAGGGTTGGGGATCTTAAGGATATCTGAGATACACTGTATGTGGCTTTTAATGAAGTAAAGCTGTGGGCATGGCCCGGACACCCCGGGGACTCCCAAACTGGCGCCATTGAATGCGTCTTATCTTAAGGAAGATAAATACTTATGGTTTAGGTGTGGGGCTTTGATTGAGTGAGTGTTTTGAGTTTTACGTCCCACCAACAGCTTAGGTCATACGGAAACGGAGCCTCGGTTTAAAGACTCATCTGAAAGAAGCTCGGGATCGATCCTGCGATCCCTGGTAAACAAGGCGATTACCATACCACTGCACCATGGAGGATTTTAAGTGTGGGGCATTGAACAGTTTCTGGGATACCTTATAAGGCCTTTTGTGAAGGGGAGGGTTGAGGTAAGGCCCAGGCATGACCCGGGAGAACCCTAGGTTGTCACCGAATGTGCCTTACCATGAGGAACAAGTATCTATATGGTTGAGGGGTAAAGATCTGAATTGTTTCTGAGATATATGGCCTTTTGTGAAGTGGAGGGCTGGGGTAAGGCCCCGGCGCAACCCAGGAAACAACCAGGTTGGTGCAAATAAATGTGTCTTGTCATAAGGAACAAGAATATGTATGGTTTAGGGGTGGGGATCTGAAAGAGTTTCGAGGTATTGGGCCTTTTATGAAATGGTGGGTGGAGGGGCATGACCCCGGCACATCCCGGGGGACCCCCAGGTAGGCGTCACTGAATGTATCTTATCATAAGGAACAAGAATATGATATAGAGGGTGTAAGACATGGCCCAAGCACAATCTGGGGGACCCCCCTGGTGGCGTAAAAGCATATTGCTGAGAGAAGTTTACTCAAGGACCATTTCTATAAAATTTGTCAAAATAGCTGCAGTGACTTGGCAGTAAATGCCATTTTTCAATTTTCCCCATTATAAGTTGCCATAGCAACCAAACTAAAGAACAGATTTCATAAAAAAAACACAAACTTTCAATCCCCCAGCCCAAGGATACTGCAGATTAAATTTGGGCCAAATCGACCCAGTGGTTTCAGAGGAGATGTCGTTTGAAAGTGTTGACGCAGACGACATACGACGGACGACGACCGACAACTGCCTGTCCTATAAGCTCCCTGGGAGCCTTTGGTCTGGTGAGCTTAAAGTAATTCCGACGAAAAGTCGGTGATATAGCCGCATGGCCTTTGTACTGAAGCGCTTTTCTGCTTAGTAACGTTGGGAAGAATGCCAAACTATCGACCAAATTATTGCCATATTATTTGTTCCTCTAAGAGATCAGAGTCTTGCATACATGTAAGAGAGGTATCTGTAAAATCTAGACTGGATATGTTGTGGGTTTGGCAAACAGTGAAGACCCAGATCAGATGCCGCGGTATGCATAAGTATCTGTACCGGGATTTAGCGTTGTAAGGGTTAACCATTGTTGTTGCAAGAAGCAATGTTGATTTGAGGTTTAATGTCCCCGCAATTGAGATGACATCTCAAGCCCTGTCGCCCAATGAAACCAGTATGTCGTGTGCGGTCGGTTTCACCATCTGTTTCTTCCAGCCCCGACATGTGGGTGCCAAATTAATTGCTGACAGACTCATGACGCACGATGGACATTGATCAGTCACAAAAGCTCATCATGTAACTACGTGACAGATGAGTTAAAATGTGGAAGCACATACTCTTTAACCATCGTGTACCCACTAAAAGGGTAACTGGCAAACAGCAGGAAAAAAGGAAGCTGCTCCAAGGCTGGTTCCCACATCAGCACATGATGATGATGTCACTTGTTGGTGACATCAGCAATTTGGTTGGTACTTCAGTTATAATGCTTCCACTACGTTATGTAAAACCGGCCCCGATAGCTCAGTTGGTAGAGTGTCCACTCCGGGGAACGGGAGGTCACGGGTTCGATCCCGGGCAGCGACATACCAAAGTCGTTAACAATGGTACTAGCTGCTCCTCGATTGGCACTCATATTTACGGGGTAGAGCTAGGACTGGTCGACCCAGTGTCAGGATAATGTGACTGGGTGTGGTATCATGTAATGTGTCTGGGACATGATACTTCAGTGAGGCAGCACTATAAAAGTGAGCATTGAGCTCCCTGTCGCAACCAGACACCGTCGTGATATGACTGAAAAATTGTTGAAAGCGACGTTAAACCCGAATTCACACACACACACACACACACACACACACACACACACACACACACACACGTTAAACGAATGTAGGTATAACAAAAACCTTTGCATAGCTATGAAATGATGCCAAAACTCATAAAATTTGCACAATTTACACATTCGTATAATCTTAAGTAATTTAAGCACCTCAAAATATTTATTGTTTCACATGAATACTTTTCTACTGATTCTTCAGTGGAATTCAAGTGGACTTGTTTTTTGCTCACCAGAATTCCAATGGAATTTCAGCGAATTAAACATTTCACTGGAAACCATCAGAATTCCAGTGGAATTCCACCGGAATTCTGGTGTCATTTCCAGTGGGGATGAGTACTTGTTTTGAAGCCATCTGAAAGTCTGGCGAAGCCCTGGACTGATACTGCGATCCCTGATTTATCAGGTGAGTATCATAACCACTATACCACAGAGGCTTCTAAAATTTTGAAATGACTCGTGATGAAAACAAATGGAAGATTCCATTTGGTCCGGAATGGGTTAATAACTCATGCCCACTTAACACCAACTACCTTCCCTACTTACCACCACTCCCACAAAACCTATCCAGCCCATGCCAATGCACCCACCCCGTCCACCAAAACCTACCCAAATCTCCCCCTACCTACATTATGCTATCTATCCTTAACTCTACCACTGCCCACCCAACCCAACCCAACTAACTGTCCTACCCTACCCACCTCCACTTATCCAAACCTACCTATCCTATCCTATTTACCCTACCCTTCCCCACCCAAACAAATCAACCCTCCCCATCCCTACCTACCCCTATTCCACTCTACATACCCTACTTTAACAACTCCACCCCACCCACCCCCAACCTACGTAACCTACCCCACCAACCACAAATCACTCCAACCTACCCAACCCTTCCTAACACCACCCACCCACCAAACGCCATCCACCTACCCAATCCACCCGTCTCCGTATGACCTTAGCTCTTGGTGGGACGTAAAACTCAAACTCTCACTCACCTACCCTACCTTATCCACCACACTTACCCCAACTAGATGGGATGCATCACGCTTCCACGCAGAGCTGAAACCGACCCGCACACGAGTACTGGTAAACAGCTTAGAGGATCTTAGCCTGCCCAGGCAAAGCGGTGCGAGCCGGCCCCTCCAGTGCTTATAAACCCTATTGGTTTCATTGGGCGGCAGGGCTTGAGAAGTCATTTCATCTCAATGTCGGGTAAAAGTCCCACAAAATAGGAAGCAACGTCTCCAAAATGACCTTTACATTGTTGACGGGTACGTTAAACCTCAAATGAAACAAAAAAGAAAAAAAAACCCAAACCTCACCCTACTTACCATACCCTGCATACTTGAATGCTTCCTACCTACCCTTACCTACCACAATCCCACCCTACCTACCCTACCCACCCTACCCGATCCCCGCCTCCACTTACCCTAACCTACCTACCCTATCCCATCTACCATACCCTACCCCACCCCGACGCACCGTCCCTACCCCTATTCCATTCTACCTACCCTACTAAAGCAACCCCATCCCACCCAAAACCCCAACCTACCTACCCTAACCAACCAACCACAAATCACCCCGACTACCAAGCCCTTCATTACACCACCCACCCCACTCAACGTCAACTAACTAATCTACCCTATCCACCCCACTTTTCCTAACACCACCCTACTTACCCTACCCTGCCTACTACAAATGTACCCTACCTACCCCTACCTGCCCCAATCCCACCCTACTTTCCCAACCCTACCAACCTCACCTACCTACCCTCCCCCATTCCCAACCGACCTCAGCCTACCTACCCTACCATATCCAACCCAACTACCCCAACCACACCTTATCTACTTTACACCCATCTACCCTACCCAATCCAATCCCGGAACGCACCCACCATAACCCAATTCAACCCTACCTACCCTACCTTATCCTACCGCACCCATCCATCCCCAACCTATACACCCACCCAACCAAACCCCACCCACCTAGCTACCGTACTCTAACTACACAAACCCCTCCCTCCCCACCCAACCTATCCTACCTCACTCCACACCAATGCACCCATCCTACCCATCCCCAACCTGCCCTAGTATCTTCCTAGCTACCCTTCTTTACAGAACCTTACCCTAACCCACCCAACCCCAACTTGCCTACCCTACCAATTCCAACCCCACCATACCCTACATGCCCACCCAACCCCCACCTACCCCTACCCTACCCTATCCCACCCACCCCGCCCACCTACCCTACCGTACCCTACTCCAGCCCACCCCAAGCTACCCTCACCACAACACCTCCACCCCATCCAACCCCAGTCACAACAATTGTATTCAGATGGTCTAGGCCACCTATATGCTAGTAGATGATAATCAAAGTACTGAAAGTACTGAGGAAAGTTGATTTATAAGGTTTCCATATAACAATGTTAGTCGTAGGTCAAGTAGTTATCTAGATATTTTGTTGAAAAACATCTAGAGACAAACTTCCCATATCACAGGTCCTGGTGTACGAATGTCATTTGACGTGTCACCAGTAACCTGAAGAGGGTTAAACATTCGACAAAGTAAAAAAAAAAATGTTCATCGATTGTTTCGAGTTTAACGACAGGTCAACCCTAGTGGATCATTTTTGTCTTCTCTAAGAGAAAGGGGGGGGGGGGAAGAGATAGAAGAGACAGAGGAGATGATTTGTTTGTTTGTTTGATTTGAGGTTTAACGTCCCCGTCGACACTGAAGGTCATTTTGGAGACGTTGCTTCCAATTTTGTGGGGCTTTTACCCGACATTAAAAAGAAATGACATCTCAAGCCCTGCCGCCCAATGAAACCAATAGGGTTTATAAGCATGGACGAGCCGACTCGCACCGCTTTGCCTGGACAGGCTTTGATCCTATAAGCAGCTTACCAGTACTCGAGTGCGGGTCGGTTTCAGCTCTGCGTGGAAGCATCATGCAGCCCATATATTTCTTCAAGCCCCGAAGGGCGGGGGCCGTTGTAGAGATGAAAGTGAGGGACAGAGGAGAAAGAGGAAAATGAATGGAAGTGTAGAAACAGAAGAAATAACAACACTCCCCCACTCTACCGTTACCTGCTGCAAGGACAGCAGGTGTTGCCCAATTGTAGGTCGATACCAGCTGGACTTCCCAGTGACACGAGATACACATCGCCATTGCCTTACTCAACTACCCCCACGAAGAAAAACGGAAGAAAGAAAGATAAACGTGTCTGCCAATTTCTTCATGGTCAAACCATAAATTTCTAAATTAGCTCAGTACATATCTGCTAATAATCTTACAGAGAAGTTCTCCTAGCGGGCACATGATATCTTAGCAACGTCGCATTTATACGACGATGCACATACGTTTTGTAGCCACTTGGAACTATGTTCCTTCTGGCGTCGGGACATGAAAAAAAGGAGAATAACTTGACAAAACAGAACTAGAACTGTCAGAGGATCTGACTATAGCCCCGCTATAGCGCTATCAGGAAAGAAAACTAGAACTGTAAGAGGAGTTGCGATCACAAGGTTGCTACTCCCTATACATTTTAACATTAGAAGATCTCAAAAATTGTCTTAGTTAAAAAAGTGAAATAAGTGGAAAAAAATAATTTTAGGATAATGAAAAAAGCACATGCACATCTTCAGACCTATATGAAAACACCTGTAAAGTTTCAAAAGGATTGACCTAGAACTGTAAGAGGAGTTGCGATCACAAGGTAGCTACTCCCTATTCATTTTAACATTAGTAGATCTCAAAAATTGTCTAAGTTAAAAAAGGTGAAATAAGTGAAAAAAATTATTTAAGGATAATGAAAAAAGCACATGCACATCTTCAGACCTATATGAAAACACATGTAAAGTTTCAAAAGGATTGATCTAGAACTGTAAGAGGAGTTTCGATCACAAGGTAGCTACTCCCTATACATTTTAACATTAGAAGATCACAAAAATTGTCTAGTTAAAAAAGTGAAATTACTGGAAAAAATAGTTTTAGGATAATGGAAAAAGCACATGCACATCTTCAGATCTATATGAAAACACCTGTTAAGGTTTAAAAGGATTGACCTAGAACTGTAAGAGGAGTTGCGATCACAAGGTAGCTACTCCCTATACATTTTAACATTAGTAGATCTCAAAAATGGTCTAAGTTAAAAAAGGTGAAATAAGTGAAAACAATTATTGAAGGATAATGTCAAAAAAGCACATGCACATCTCCAAAACTATATGAAAAGACCTGTAAAGTTTCAAAAGGATTGACCTAGAACTGTAAGAGAAGTTGCGATCACAAGGTAGCTACTCCCTATACATTTTAACATTAGTAGATCTCAAAAATTGTCTAAGTTAAAAAAGGTGGAATAAGTGGAAAAAAATAATTTTAGGATTATGAAAAAAGCACATGCATATCCTCAGACCCATATGAAAACACCTGTAAAGTTTCAAATGGATTTACCTAGAACTGTAAGAGGAGTTGCGATCACAAGGTAGCTACTCCCTATACATTTTAACATTAGTAGATCTCAAAAATTGTCTAAGTTAGAAAAGGTGAAATAGGTGAAAAAAATTATTTAAGGATAATGAAAAAAACACATGCACATCTTCAGATCTATATGAAAACACCTGTAAAGTTTCAAAAGGATTGACCTAGAACTGTAAGAGGAGTTGCGATCACAAGGTAGCTACTCCCTATACATTTTAACATTAGTAGATCTCAAAAATTGTCTAAGTTAGAAAAGGTGAAATAGGTGAAAAAAATTATTTAAGGATAATGAAAAAAACACATGCACATCTTCAGATCTATATGAAAACACCTGTAAAGTTTCAAAAGGATTGACCTAGAACTGTAAGAGGAGTTGCGATCACAAGGTAGCTACTCCCTATTCATTTTAACATTAGTAGATCTCAAAAATTGTCTAAGTTAAAAAAGGTGAAATAAGTGAAAAAAATTATTTAAGGATAATGAAAAAAGAATATGTACATCTTCAGACCTATATGAAAACACCTGTAAAGTTTCAAAAGGATTGACCATGAACTGTAAGAGGAGTTGCGATCACAAGGTAGCTACTCCCTATACATTTTAACATTAGTAGATCTCAGAAATTGTCTAAGTTAAAAAAGGTTAAATAAGTGAAAAAAATTATTTAAGGAAAATGAAAAAAGCACTTGCACATCTTCAGGCCTGTATAAAAACATCTGTAAAGTTTCAAAAGGATTGACCTAGAACTGTAAGAGGAGTTGCGATCACAAGGTAGCTACTCCCTATATATTTTAACATTAGTAGATCTAAAAAATTGTCTAAGTTAAAAAAGGTTAAATAAGTAAAAAACAATTATTTAAGGATAATGAAAAAAGAATATGTACATCTTCTGACCTATATGAAAACACCTGTAAAGTTTCAAAAGGATTGACCTAGAACTGTAAGAGGAGTTGCGGTCACAAGGTAGCTACTCCCTATACATTTTAACATTAGTGAATCTCAAAAATTGTCTAAGTTAAAAAAAGGTGAAATAAGTGAAAAAAATTATTTAAGGATAATGAATAAAGAATATGCACATCTTCAGACCTATATGAAAACACCTGTAAAGTTTCAAAAGGATTGACCTAGAACTGTAAGGGATGTTGCGGTCACAAGGTAGCTACTCCCTATGCATTTTAACATTAGTAGATCTCAAAAACTGTCTAAGTTAAAAAAGGTGAAATAAGTGAAAACAATTATTTAAGGATAATGAAAACAGAATATGCACATCTTCAGACCTATATAAAAACACCTGTAAAGTTTCAAAAGGATTGACCTAGAACTGTAAGAGGAGTTGCGGTCACAAGGTAGCTACTCCCTATACATTTTAACATTAGTAGATCTCAAAAATTGTCTAAGTTAAAAAAGGTTAAATAAGTAAAAAAATATTTAAGGATAATGAAAAAAATATGCACATCTTCAGACCTATATGAAAACACCTGTAAAGTTTCAAAAGGATTGACCTAGAACTGTAAGAGGAGTTGCGGTCACAAGGTAGCTACTCCCTATACATTTTAACATTAGTAGATCTCAAAAATTGTCTAAGTTAAAAAAGGTGAAATAAGTGAAAAACATTATTCAAGGATAATGAAAAAAGAATATTCACATCGTCAGACCTATATGAAAACACCTGTAAAGTTTCAAAAGGATTGACCTAGAACTGTAAGAGAAGTTGCGGTTACAAGGTACCCACTATCAAATATTACAGACAGACAGACGGAATTCCGGACAAGCAAAATCCAATATAGCCCCCACTTTTTCAAAGCGGGGCTATAACAATTTAAAACCATTTGATTTAGACATTATAACCCTGATCAGACGCCGCGTTTACCTAAGCCGAATTAAAATACGTTTATTCAAACCTGTACGGGATCCTAAGAGCATTAACCCATAAATGCCAATTAATTGTTTCAATTCAGGGACATTCTGAAACATTTAAGATAGATTAGAGGCAACAGAATGTTGCGTCTGATCGGTGTCTTAACTATTCGCTAAAGTACGGAACTTGTTTTAAAACTCACAGCTTACAACACGTGTTTTGTAATTAGAGCTCTCGAAAGCAGGCGAATTGTAGGTCAGTAAAGGGTTATTTAGTTGGTAACTGATAAGCTAACCCTTTTAACCCTGTAGACCGGTGCAAATGCCGAGGTAGAAATACACTGTATCTATACAAACCTTGTAGATCCTGATAAGACGCCACGTAGCAAAAACGTCTCGGCATAATCTACATGTACACTGTTTGTCATCATGTCAGTGAACTAATCAGAAATCCCTTTCTATAAGAATATCTTTAAAGCGAGAAGAGTACTTTTTAGAAACTCAGGGATGAAAGAGTAAAACATAAATATCATCGGAAAGCGCGTACGAAAATAGTCCTAGAGTACTGTTTTCTTTTCAGAATTTGTCTTTTTGTGCCAATTTATATTCAATCCGTATAAAGTCCTGAAAACTGAAATTTTGAAAGACGTTCCATGCCTGCAAAATTAATTTTCCAGTGTTCATTTTGGACTATTTTATGCAGCGAACGAAAACGGAAGCGGAGTAACGCGGTCCAGTACCGGAAGTAGAAATGTGTTGACATAGAAACTTAATTTTAAAAATCAACTTTCAAAAATGTTTAAAATAATTTCTGAAGTCATCAAACCATGGCATGCATGGGTTATTGGTTAAGAACTACATAATTTTCTCAATTGATGACCCCGAGTTGTTCTTTGCATAGATTGAAAAACAACCAAAAAATAAAAATATCATTCTGTATATAAAAGGTGAGGTTATTAAATTTGTTTTACATTTTATCGTTGTAATTGTTGTATTGTAATGCCCGATAAGCAGATGAAGAAACAGATGGGCTGCATGATGCTTCCATGCAGAGCTGAAACCGACCCGCACACGGGTACTGGTAAACCGCATAGAGGATCTAAGCCTGCCCAGGCAAAGCGGTGCGAGTCGGTCCGTCCACGCTTATAAACCCTATTGGTTTCATTAGGCGACAGGGCTTGAGAAGTTATTTCATCTCAATATCGGGTAAAAGTCCCACAAAGATCAAATTTTGAATCCCTGTTTTGCATCTAATTCCACAGAACTTATGAAAATATGTTTTGCATTTAATTCCACAGAACTTATGAAATATATACTTTTAAAATGACAGCAAAACATTTGCCATTACACTTGCAAGAAAAAATTTCAAAGTAACTAATTGCAAAAGCTTAGCACCTGAATAAAAATCAGAGTTGATGTTTGCAAACTGTTTGCAGACTGCTATTGAGGTAAGCCTGTTAATTAATCCAACCAAATGAGTTTAAGTCACTGTTTGCAAAGCTTTGCAGTATGAAAAATGTCAGATATACTGGTTGCGAAACATTTACAGTGTGCTAAAAGCGTTTTGTATTTGCAATCTCTTTGTAGTGGCACAGATATGCTTGCAAAATGTTTGCACCAATCTGTTGCAAAGCACTTGCAAAGGGTATGCAACCGGTTATTTCACTGGTACATATTCCAAATGTACTCTGCGAATGGACTGCAAAGGATTATTTTTGTATCGGATTCCGGAAATAGGAAAACTGCGCTTTTCAAAAACATGGTTTTTATTGTTGAAACTGAAAGCGATAACTTTTTCGCAAATTTGATAGATTCTTTGTGACTGAACTTTTATTATGCATGAATAAATTATTAGATATGACCTAAATTTCTATTTGGCAATTATTTTGAGGTACCATAAAAATAAAGGTTTTGGTGTAGCAAAAGTAGTAATGCCAGCAGCACTGTCCTCTTTTCAATCATTACATACTATTTCCACACATTTGTAGGTTCCATCCAATTCTGTTCCATAAATGTATGTATATTCATGGCATGTATTTTGCCAAAGATACTGTAAAATAGTGATGGTAGTGGTTATTTAGGTCTAACTGGGGGTGCACACTGAATGTCCGGGAATTATCATGGAATGGCCGGGAATTGTCCGTGAAAAGTCCGGGAAATGTGGGGTAGCGGTGCGTTATCCCTAATATCTCCACTTCTGATGGTCAGAAATTAATGAAATTAATATCAAATAAAATGTTAAGCTCCGATCTAAAACATTATATTAAAATACATTTTTTGAAGTTACTTGTCCGGAAAATTCCCTGATTGTGTCCTGAATGTTGGGGGTAGTGGTGTGTTATCCCTAATATCTCAATTTTGGGTGATCAGAATCTACTAAGATTAGTATCAAATAAAATTTTAAGCTCCATTCTTAAGGATTATTACAAATAGTTTTAATCTTTAACATTTTGGGGGTCCAGATTTGAAGTAAATTTGTCCGGCGCAATTCAATCATGTAGGTCTAACTGGGTGTATTTGATTACTTTTTGCCTCTGATCTATGTTCCTGGGAGGAGTGTGTGTAGGTGGGGGTACGTTAAACTCATGTAAAACAGTTTTTATTGATCTGTTTGGAAAGGAGACTTGCAGTAATTATATTTGCACAAACACTTCATCAGGAATATCAAAGTAAGGCTTCATGGCACTAATACCGTGTCTTAAACCAAAGCAAAACTTAAAAATTGTCTCTCCGAAACAGTCCGCTGAAAGATATGTCCTAAATTTCTATTATGCACTTCTCTTGATGCATCATAAAGAAAATAAGAGTTTGGTATAGGTAGCATTGCAGTAAATATTGGAAGGTGCCGGGTTCATAAACTTCATAAAAGACCATACGAAGCACGGTTACTAGCAAATTCAAGCGCTTGTACCACCACTGAACTCTCCAAATTATTAACTTCATGTTTGACTGCCATCAAAAAGTTGTGGTCTATAAAAATGCTAATGAAGTTTTAAATAAATTGAAATCCAGGCGGTTTCTTGCTTCAAGTCTGTCTACTTATGATTTTTCTACCCTTTACACTACACTTTCTCATAATCTTATAATAGAAAAACTTAATGATTTAATTGAATGGACATTTCATAGGGAAGATCCCTCTATCTTGCATGTAATGTAAGAAATGCTTATTTCACTTCTGAAGAGCATAAAAATCATACTTTATGGTCATGTCAGAATTTGTGTGAAGCTCTCACCTTTCCACTTGACAATATTTACATAAGATTTGGTACTAAGTTATTTAGACAAATTGTGGGTATTCCGATGGATTGCGCACCACTCATGGCTGTTTTCTTTTTGTTTTGTTATGAGAGAGACTTCATGATGCCCCTTTCTGCTGAAAACGAGTCTGAAATCATTGAAGCGTTTAGCTCCACTTCTAGATACGTGGATGATTTATTAAATATTGATAATACCTATTTCGATGGTTTGATCAGTCAAATTTACCCCCCCCCCCAGAACTTCATTTAAATAAAGCAAATTCTTCTGATACCGAGGCCCCGTTTTTGGATTTACATCTGTCTATTGTAAATGGGTTTGTTTCGTGCAAAATTGATGATAAACGCGATGATTTTGATTTTGAGATTGTAAATTTTCTTCTTTTTTTTTTGGATGGTGATGATCCTCGTGCGCCATCCTATGGCCTTTATATTTCGCAATTCGATTTGCCAGAGTGTATAGTCATGTAACCGAGTTCAACACACGTAATAAATTGTTAACGCCTAAACTTCTTAATCTGGGTTATCGGTACCATAAACTACGCAAATCCTTTTCAAAATTTTATAGACGTCATTCTGATTTAATTTCAAAATTCAATATTGGACTTAAATCTCTTCTGCAACAAGGTCTATCGGAACCCGAATTTTATGGTGACTTAGTATACGAATTCAGAAAAAATATATAACCGCAATGACTTCAGCACCCAATTTCGTAAAATCATTCTTCGATATAAAATGAGTGGGTACAACATAAATGCTATACGACAGACTGCATGGATGGTAGTTAACCCAATCACGGTTGACAACTTTGCTTCCCTGTTTAATTGCACGCCGGTGGATCAGGTCTCAGCTTCTATGATGGTTCCTGTGTAAAGGCTTATTGAGAATTAGAGAGATCTAATTCAAGGTAATGTTGGCTGATGCCTGATGCTCTATCTCTGGTCGGGCCCATCGGAGTCTAACTTGGTTTGCTTTTGCTCCAGCATTTCAATGGTTTCCTAGCTGTCGAGTCCTCACCGTTGGTTCAGCTCTGTGGTTGTTTGATTATTTGTGTTCACGGAGATGTTGCACTGATGAGTTAGGAGGCCTTCATGTGGACTGAACAAATTGTTTGTCTAAATCGCGATGGAAATAAGGGCGAGGATTGTCGCCACGTAAAATCGATTTAAGCCCCCCAGTGGAATTCGTTTCCGCTGACCGTTCCAAGGCGGTTCTTCTGTCGCGATTTATTTTTGTTATGGTTTGTCTTTCGGTGTTTGTTTCGCTTGTGTAATTTTATTTTGGATAGCCTATTGGCCTTTTTTGTGGGAAGGTACTCTCCTTTTGGCTTTCCGCTGTTGGTGTTTCCATTAGGTCTGTTGTCGCATGTTTGTGTGTCTTTCCCTTTGGTGTCTCTGATGGGAGCTATGGGTTGCTTGTATCGATCCCTGATCATTGCCTCTACTTCTATTTTATCATTTTTGACCGAGCTTTTAGTTGCCTTCTAAATACCAGACTTGCTTCCATTGGATATAAATCCCATGTTTTATTTCAATGTGAGAAAATGATAGGTATAAGGGACTAACATGATGCATGTTTTTATAAATATATCTGCAAGCTCAAAGAAATTGTTGCTGATTTTATATGATCACCCCTCCTTTAAAAATGTTGGTTTGTATTTACCTTTCCCAAACCTACCCCACCCATCCAACCCCACCTATCCATCCACTGGTAAACAATTCTGATTCTCCGTTCTAGTAAGTAAACAGATCAACATGTTTTTTGTCTCATTAACTGGTTGGGCTTGGATGGCTCTATTAACAAGTAAGGTTTGAAAAGTTTTGAATGTGTTGTTTTTGTGGCAGCAGGTATAAGGTTACTATTGTCGCCTATGGAAAATATTTAGTGGTCTATAGCAAAGGTAGGAATGTTAGCAGCATTGTCCTGTTTTCGGTCATTACATGCTACAGTAGAATTCCGCTTAAAGACCACCCCTTTATCAGGACCACTCCACTATTAAGACCGGTTTTAACATTCCCAAATTATTTTCTATATAACGCATTGCTATGTATTCCGATAAAAGAGACGAACCCGCTATTCAGTATTAAGACCGTTTTCAAAAGACCATATCTGTCATTAATGTTCGCTATTTTGCCATGGATAATGTAAAAATGTGACGGCAGTGCTAATTTAGGTCTAACTGGGGGTATTTGATGATTTTTTGCCTCTGATCTTTGTTCTTGGGAGCGGGGTGTACTTTAAAGCCATGTAAATCAGTTTTATCGATGTGTTTGGAAAGAAGACTTGCAGTAACTGCATTTGCAGAAACACAAGAAAAAATCTACTTCATCTGGAATATGAAGTAAGGTTTCATTGCACTAGGACTATGTCTCCTACCAAAGCAAAACTTTAAAACTCGTCTCTCCTAAACAGCCCGCTGCAATATCCCAATAAGTTTTCTCATCCGGTATATGTTCTAATTTATTGTATTCATATCAAAAGGATATGAACAGATAAATTCAGCTGTTTCTCATGGCATTAAGGCATTTATAAACATTTTCTTGGCAGTTTTGTCTTCAACATATCCTCACAAATATCATCTTTTATATTAAATGTGGCTTGTAGGTATGAAAATAGCCATGAAAATGAGTATTGGTCCTATTTAGGCATAATTAAGGCATTTTACGATAGAATTATTCCAAAGACATTGGAGAAGAAACACTGATGCTATGCAGTGTCTAGGTTCCATTCCAGAAAGAGGTAAACTTTGCACTTTTCAAAAACATATGGTTAACTCGGCTTTCATAGTTGAATCTGAAAACGATTACTTTTTCGTGTCTTTGTGACTGAACTTTTATTATGTGTGAGTAAATTTATTAGATATGACCTAAATTTATATTTGGCAGTTCTTTTGATGCATCATAATAAAAAATAAGGGTTTGTTATTGGTAGCATTGTACTAGATACTGGGAGGTGCCGGGTTTTATCACTTTTGGACCGAGCTTTTAGCTGCGTTCTAAATACCAGACTTGCCGTAAAACGTCTCCCCATACATCAACCATAGTGCAGTTTATATTTTACTTTTGGTCCTTTGAGATCAGCGTAAATATTCTGAGAAATCGGAAATAATTATTGGTTTGGACTCATATTCTAGACATGTTTTTAATTATTTGGACCCCATTTTGATTTATATCAGTCTTTGAATCGACTGCCTATTCGAAATACGCAAAATTGCAGTATGTTTCCTCTGGCTTTCTTTGCCGGATCATTACAGGGTCACTGATGAGGCTTTATTAGCCGAAACTACGTAGTACGACCCATCTTCTTTCTTATGAATGTTTCCATTGCTCTTAAAGGAACTCATTTTTGATTTTTATTTGCTTCCATTGGATATATATCCCATGTTTTATTTCAATGTGAGAAAGTGACAAGTATAAGGGACTAAAATGAGGCATGTATTATAAAAATATCTGCAAGTTCAAAGAAATGGTTGCTGATTTTATATGGTCAACCCTCCTTTAAAAAATGTTTTTTTTTTTTTTTTGTATTCACTCCGTTCCACTTGGTAAAACACATGGATGACTGTAACTTGAAAAGGAGCAGTACAAAATGTTGATTTTTCTCATTTACTTGTTCGGCTAGGATGGTTCTATAAACAAGCAAGCTTTGAAAAGTTTTGCATAAGTAGTTTTTGTGGGCGCAGGTAAGTCGTCTATGGAAATATTTAGTGGTAAGCTCCCAATAGCAAAGGTAGAAATGTCAGCAGCGCTGTCCTGTTTCGGTCGATACTTACATGTGTGTTTGGAAAGAAGACTTGCAGTAATTGCATTTGCATAATCACAAGAAAGTATCTACTTCATCTCGAATATAAGAGTAAGGTTTCAGGGCACTAGGACTATGTCTAAAACCAAATCAAAACTTAAAAATCGTCTCTCCTAAACAGCCCGCTGCAATATCCCGTTAATTTTTCTCATCCTTTATATGTTCTTATTTATTGTATTCATGTCAAAAGGTTGTGAACAGATGAATGCAGCTGTTAATCATGGCATTAATAAACATTTTCTTGGCAGTTTTGTCTTCAAAATATCCTAAACATTTTTTTTAGTTTAAATAGAGGGTGTAAATGTGAAAATAGCCATAAAAATGAGTATTGGTGCTATTTAGGCACAAGTCTGTGCATTTTAGGATAGAATTGTTCCAAAGACATTGGAGATGAAACACTGGTGCAAGCCGGTGTCTAGGTTACATTCCAGAAAGAGGTTAACTTTGCACTTCTCAAAACATTTGTTTTTTTCGGCTTTCATAGTTGAATAAGAAAGCGATAACGTTTTCGCAAACTTGAAAGATTCTTTGTGACTGAACTTTTATTATGATAAGTAAATTATTAGATATGACCTAAATTTCTATTTGGCAATTCTTTTGGTGCATCTTTCTGTGTGACTGAAACTTAAAGCCATGTAAATCAGATTTTCTTGATGTGTTAGAAAAGAAGACTTGCAGTAAATGCATTTGCATAAACTCAAGAAAGAATCTACTTCATCTGGTTTATAAGAGTAAGGTTTCATGGCACTAGGACTATGTCTCAAACCAAAGCAAAACTTCACAATTGTCTCTCCGATACAGCCCGCTGCAATATCCCGATAAGTTTTCTCATCTGTTATATGTTCTAATTCATTGTATTCATGACAAAAGGATTCGATCAGATATATTCAGATATTTCTCATGGCATTAAGGCATTTGTAACATTTTCTTGGCAGTTTTGTCTTCAAAAATCCAAAAATCTGTAAATTTTTACTTTAAATAGGGGGTGTAGGTGCGAAAATAGCCATAAACATTTTTATATTAGTTTTTGTGGGTGCAGGTAAGTCGCAACACATTTGTAGTTTTAACTAATTCTGTTTCATATAATGTATCTACATGGCATGCATTTTGCCATGGATAATGTACAAATACGATGGTAGTGCTAATTTAGGTCTAACTGGGTGTATTTGATGAGTTTTTGCCTCTGATCTTTGTTCTTGGGAGGGGGTGTACTTTAAAGGCATGTAAATAAGTTTTTATTGATGTGTTTGAAAAGAAGACTTGCAGAAAATGCATTTGCAGAAACACAATACAGAATCTGGAATATAAGAGTAAGCTTTCATGGCACTAGGACTATGTCTCAAACCAAAGCAAAACTTAAAAATTGTCTCTCCGAAACAGCCTGCTGCATTATCCGGATAGGTTTTCCCCTCCGTTATATGTTCTAATTTATTGTATTCATGTCAAAATGATTCGAATAGATAGAATATATTCAGATATTTCTCAAGGCATTTTTAAACATTTTCTTGGCAGTTTTGTTTTCAAAATACCCTCAAAAATGTAATTTTAACTTTAAATTGGGATGTAGTGTGAAAATAGCCAAAAACATTTGTATGTGTAGTTTTTGTGGGTGCAGTTAAGTCGCCTGTGGAAATATTTAGTGATAAACTCCCAATAGCAAAGGTAGAAATGTCAGCAGCACTGTCTGTATCGATTCCTGATCTTTATTTTACTTCTACTTTGATTGAATTCCATTTAAATAGACGTAATTATTCATGTACCTGTTTAATAGAAAATCTTTGTAGGCTTCACTAAGTCCCTTGAATTTTATTTACTTCACAAAAACGTGCTTATGACATTAGAAATGTATATACTGACTAGCGTAAGCACTGACAGTAATCATGGTTATGTTGGTGAATTTATTTTCTATATTTTCCATATTTTTGCTCGCAAACATCATTAGAACTACCTCCAGGAGTAACCACAACCTACATATATATTTTGTGCAAAAAAGTAAAATAATAAACATTGAAAACTCTATTGCATCCATTGCGACAACACATCTGTGTGTTATAATGGCACCTCTAAAAACTGTGGCACTAGCACTTTGCATCTTCTCTTCCTAGTATGTGTACTTTATAATATATATAGCTGGAGTCAAAAGAACTGCTGATAGCATTTTTTCAATAAGTATAAATGAATAAACTGATTTTTCTTCTTGGTTTATGGCCAGTTTGAATCTGGGGGGGGGGGGGGGGGGGTGCAATTATTGTCCCTTTCTGAGAAAAGCACTGAGGTATGGGCAAATGTCCATACCAAAAATAAGCAGTGGGGGGGGGGGGGGGGGGATATCCGTATCCGGTATGCCGGTATTTTCAACTGGGGGAGCGAAAGAAGTCCGTTAATACATTTTTCATGGGGGGTGGCAAATGTCCTGGGGGGGGGGCAAATGTCCTGGAAACTGACTAAATTACTAACACAACAACTCTCAGGACCTTGTTTATTCAAGAGAGCACAAGTTTATTCAAGTGAGCACAAGATAGCCAGGGACAAGGATGGACTAAAGGATGTCATGTTTTATATGACTTTAAACGATTAGCCAATGTTACAGTAAACAGATGAGTACTGTGGCACGTTCAAAATAGGTCTTTTTACGGCGTAGCCGTTATGGTTTTGCTTTTGTCCTACATTTTTCGTTATTCCATTGGTAAATAAAACCACATGTCCAAGGAGATGACCATTTCATTGGTCAATGATTTGCATAGATAAATCTACTCAAAAAATACGACAGTTTACCGAAGTTTTAACCTAGGAAATGTTTCATTTTTTATGTGAGACATGAATGAAAAATATATACAGTTTCGGCTTGCTCACCGTCTTGTCCTTTGATGACCATACGTCATATGTATAATTGTGTTTCTAGTGAATTCTGTAACTGCTGCGGTAAATAGCTATTTTGACATAATTTTCACGTGGTTGGTCTATATAGCGAAAGGAACCATTTTGCGAAAGGAAGGTTCCTTTCGCGAAAGGAAGAATTTTCTGAGAAAGGAATTGTTTGTTTGATCTGAGGTTTAACGTCCCCATCAACACTGTGTAGGTCATTTTGGGGAGTTGCTTCCAAGTTTGTGGGACTTTTACCCGACATTGAGATGAAATGACACCTCAAGCCCTGTTGCCCAATAAAACCAATAAAGAGATATAGCATGAAAAAAACATGTAATAATCGCATTACAAATTGACAGATGTTTAATTTACAATATATGCTAAAAAAAAAGTTGCAGTGTATCGTATGTCTTCAGCATACTTTATGTCCTCCATTTTAACACAAAATGGACATTTTCGAATATCTTTAATGTTATATAAATTCTGAAACGGAATAAGTGTAATTTGAGTTTTAGGTAGGTGCACATAAGATCAAGTTTCCGTCCGTTTGTCTGCTTGTCCGTTTGTTCGTCCGTCTATGCGTTTACGTTCACGTACTAGCGACAACCCTAAATGTTAACCCTAGAATTTGTGTTCAAAAACAGTAAATGATAACGTTTTCTTATTTGTTGTGCATATACTTGGGATCATATGCTCTTGAAATGAGGTCATGTTTTTAACCTTGACCTTTTACATTGACCTTAGCTCAAACAGGCGGGATACTGCCCTCTGCAAAGCTATATTTCCTCGCGTGACATCTGAATTTTTTTAATACAGTAAACCAGTTCATAGCTAGACATTTGTTGCTGTCACTATTGTAGCTCATATTGCACGACCCGCAGAAAAAGCGACCGACACAAGTCGGTTGATTTTCTAAGAGTGCCCAAAAATCACCGTGTCATTCTGTCAGTCTGTCTGTCCGTCCGTAACCCGTTTGTGAAAATTGGTGATAGTGACTTAACCGCTTGGAATATTTAAACAATTTTTGGCATACTGATAGATATCAATGAGATCTAACCAACGAACTTGCGAAATATTACATTCCCTTAGTATAGCCTCGCCGAGGCGAAACATGTGAAAATTTTCGAACTGCTTCTCCTCGGAAACCGTTGGGCCGATTGAAGTCAAATTTCATATGGAGCCTCTATGGGATGGGGGAAACCAAACTTTGCTCATGGGGTCCAGGTCACATGACCAAAATGGCCGCCAAGCCATATATGGTCTGTCTGTCTGTCCGTCCGTCACCCGTTTGTGAAAATTGGTGATAGTGACTTAACCGCTTGGATTATTTAAACAATTTTTGGCATACTGATAGATATCAATGAGATCTAACCAATGAACTTGCGAAATATTACATTCGATTTAGTATAGCCTCGCCGAGGCGAAAAATGTGAAAATTTACGAACTGCTTCTCCTCGGAAACCGTTGGGCCGATTAAGGTCAAATTTCCTATGGAGCCTCTATGGGATGGGGGAAACCAAAATTTGCTCATGGGGTCCAGGTCACATGACCAAAATGGCCGCCAAGCCATGATAAAAACCCTTCAAAAATAGTCTTCTCCAGAACCACTGGGCAGATTTCCACGAAACATGATAAATAGCATCTGGGACGTAGGCCTATCATAAATTGTTAAAATGTTGACCCTGGGTTGACCTTGACCTTCTCTGTGCCTAGGTCAAACTTTGACACATATGCTTTTGTATTGGAAAAGTGAGAATTCATTTTATCCTGCAAACGATTCAGAATACAGTACTAAAGTATAAGATATATTTTTGCTCCTTACGATAAGGCGCATTTATTGGGGGAACCGTTTTAGGTCCAGGTCACATGACCAAAATGGCCGCCAAACCCATATATGGTAACACTCATAAAGCTAAAAGCATCCGGCGGGTCGTGCACTTAAGCTGAAGCACTGGTTTCTAAACAACCTTCCAATTAAATCTACGCCGCATATCTTTTTTAAAGATATTTCTTGTTATTAATTACATAATTTAGGTCTAACTGGGTGTATTTAATGAGTTTTTGCCTCTGATCTGGGTAGGGGGTGTATTTTAAAGGCATGTAAATCAGATTTTATTGGTGTGTTTAGAAAGAAGACGTGCAGTAATTGTTAATGCAGAAACACAGGAAAGAATCTACTTCATCTGGAATATAAGAGTAAGGTTTCATGGCACCAGGACTATGTCTCAAACCGAAGCAAAACTTAAACAGCCTGCTGCAATATCCCGATACGTTTTCTCATCCGCCATATGTTCTAATTTGTTGTATTCATGTCAAAAGGACGTGAACAGATATATTCGGCTAATTACCGTAGTATTAAGGCATTTATAAACATTTCCTTGGCATTTATTTCTTCAAAATATCCTCAAAAATATCATTTTCTTACATTAAAACTAGGACTATGTTTCAAAACCAAAGCAAATCTTAAAAATTGTCTCTCCGAAACAGCCCGCTGCAATATCCCGATAAGTTTTCTCATCCGTTATATGTTCATTTATTGTATTCATGTCAGAAGGATGTGAACAGATATATTCAGCTATTTCTCATGGCATTAACTGGCTCCTGTTTCAACAGGGAATTTCATCCCCATTCACTACAGAAGGAAGGTGACCTGTATATTTTATTCCCTACAGACAAGGGAGACCGAAAACGCTTGTTTAAACGAAAGGTTGGTTTGAAAAGCAGGAGATCATTTGCAAAATATGAGACCCACCATTGTGATAAAAATTAGTATTGAGGTGATTCGGTTCCGAAAGAACAAGATTTTATAATCTACTAATGAAATAAACTGTTAGATGAGAACGTACATTTCAAAACTAAGTGATAAGTGTCCGATTCTGTGAACTTTGGAGTCATATTAAATGAAAAGTTACTAATCTAATAACGTTTATAAAATGCATCTTTCATTCTTTGATGTGCAGAGTGATGGAGAATGAAAAGGTGACACAAACACAGTAAAAACACATATGTTAGACACAAATGAGGTTATCTTCCGTCCAGTGTGCGGCCCACCAGCGCAGGATGATACACATAGTTGAATCTGGAAGCGATAAGTTTTTCGCAAACTTAAAAAATTCTTTGTGACTGAACTTTTATTATGCATGAGTAAATTATCAGATATGACCTAAATTTTTATTTGGTAATTCTTTTGGTAGGGCATAAAGAAAATAAGGATTCGGTATTGGTAGCATTGCACTAGATACTTGGGGAAGCCGGGTTTTATCACTTTCGGACCGAGCTTTTAGTTTCGTTCTAAATACCAGACCGGCTTCCACTTGATATATATCCTATGTTTTATTTAAATGTGAGAAAATGACAGGTGGAAGGGACTTAAATGATGCATATTTATTAATTTGTTTGTTTGTTTGATTTGAGGTTTAACGTCCCCGTCAACACTGTAAAGGTCATTTTGGAGACGTTGCTTCCAATTTTGTGGGATTTTTACCCGACATTGAGATGAAATGACATCTCAAGCCCTGTCGCCCAATGAAACCAATAGGGTTTATTAGCATGGACGGTCCGGCTCGTGCGCACCGCTTTGCCTGTGCAGGCTTAGATCCTCTAAGCGGTTTACCAGTGCTACTGTGCGGGCCGGATTCAGCTCTGCGTGGAAGCATCGTGCAGCCCATATATAGTTCTTCAAGCCCCTATGGGCGGCATATTTATTAATATATCTGCAAGATCAACGAAATTGTTGCTGATTTTATATGGTCACCCCTCCTTTAAAAATGTTGGTTTGTATTTCCTCCGTTCGAGTCGGTAAACAATTATGGTTGACGGTAGTTTGAAAAGGAGCAGTTCGACATGTGGATTTTTTCTCATTACCTTGTTAGGCTAGGATGGTTTTTTAAGCAAGCAAGGTTTGAAAAGTTTGGTATGTGTAGTTTTTGAGGGCGTAGGTAAGTCGCCTATGGAAATATTTAGTGTTAAGCTCCGAATAGCAAAGGTAGAAATGTCAACAGCACTGTCCTGTTTTCAGTCTTTACATACTATTTCCACAAATTTGTAGTTCTATCCAATTCTGTTTCATAAAATGTATCTTCATGGCATGTATTTTGCCATGGATAATGTAAAACTTGTGATGATATTGCTAATTTAGGTCTAACTGTGTGTATGTGATGGGATTTTGCCTCGGATCTATGTTCTTGTGAGGGGGGGGGGGGAGGGGGTGTACTTTAAAGCCCTGTAAATGAATTTTATTGATGTGTTTAGAAAGAAGAATTGCAGTAATTGTATTTGTAGAAACACAAGAAAGAATCAACTTCATCTGGAATATAAGAGTAAGGTTTCATGGCACTAGGACTATGTCTCAAACCAATGCAAAATCTAAAAATTGTCTCTCCAAAACAGCCCGCTGCAATATCCCGTTAAGTTTTCTCATCCGTTATAAGATCTATTTTATTGTACTCACCATGTCTCTCCAGAATAGCCCGCTGCAATATCCGGATAAGTTTTCTCATCCTTTATATGATCTAATTTATTGTATTCAGCATGTCAGAAGGATGTGAACAGATATATTCAGCTATTTCCCATGGCATTAAGGCATTTATAAAATTTAATGTTTTCTTGGTAGTTTTGTTTTCAAAATATCCTCAAAAATGTCTTTTTTTTAAATATGGGGTTTAGGTGTAAAAATAGCCATAAAAATGAGTACTGGTGCTATTTAGGCATACTTCTGTGCATTTCAGGGAAGAATTGCTCCAAAGACATTGGAGAATAAACACTGATGCAAGCCGGTGTTTGGGTTCTTTCTAGAAAGAGGTAAACTTTGCACTTTTCAAAAAGATATGGTTTGTTCGGCTTTCCTAGTTGAATCTGAAAGCGATAACTTTTTCGCGAACTTGAAAGATTCTTTCTGACTGAACTTTTATGAGTTAATTATTAGATATGACCTAGATTTCTATTTGGTAATTCTTTTGATGCATCATAAAGAAAATACGGATCGGTATCGGTAACATTGCACAAGATACTGGGAGTTGCCGGTTTTATCACTTTTCGACCGAGCTTTTAGTTGCGTTCTAAACACCAGACTTGCTTCCATTGGATGTATATCCCATGTTTTGTTTCAATGTGAGAAAAGGACAGGTATAAGGGTCTAAAATGATGCATGTTTTATAAATATATCTGCAAGCTCAAAGAAATTTTTGCTGATTTTATATGGTCACCCGTTGTTTAAAAATGTTTTGTATTTACTCAGTTCTAGTAGGTAAACAAACATGTTTGACTGTAACTTGAAAAGGAGCAGATCAACATGTGGAGTTTTTCTTTTTAGCTTGTTGAGCTATAATGGTTCTATAAACAAGCAAGGTTTGAACAGTTTGGCATGTGCAGTTTTGTGGGCGCATGTAAGTCACTTTTGGAAATATTTAGTGTTAGGCTTCCAATAGCAAAGATAGAAATGTCAGCAGTACTTTCTTGTTTTCAGTCATTACATACTATTTCCACACATTTGTAGTTATTTTCCAATTCTGTTTCATAAAATGTATCCTCATGGCATGCATTTTACCACGGATAATGTAAACATGTGATGGTAGTGTGAATTTAGGTCTAACTAGTTGTATTTGATGGGTTTTAGTCTCTGATCTATGTTTTTGGGATGGGGTGTACCTTAAAGCCATGTAAATTAATTTTATGGAAGTGTTTAGAAAGAAGACTTGCAGTAATTGCATTTGCAGAAACACAAGAAACACAAGAAAGAATCTACATGTACTTCATCTGGAATAAAAGAGTAAGGTTTCATGAGTCTAGGACTATGTCTCAAACCAAAGCAAAACTTAAAAATTGTCTTTCCGAAACAGCCCGCTGCAATATCCCGATAAGTTATTTCATCCGTTATATGTTCTTATTTATTGTATTCATGTCAAAATAATGTTAGCAGATATATTCAGCTATTTCTCATGGCATTAAATGGCTGCTATTTCAACAGGGAATTTAATCCCCATTCACTACAGAAGGAAAGTGACCTGTATATTTTATTCCCTACAGACGAGGTAGGCCGAAAACGTTTGTTTAAATAAAAGGTTGGTTTGGAAATCACGAGATCCTTTTCAAAATATGAGATCCACCATTGTGATAAAAAAAAATAGTATTGAGGTGATTCGTTTCCGAAAGAACAAGATTTTATAAACTACTAAAGAAACAAACTGTTAGATGATAACGTACACTTCAAAACTAAGTAATAAGTGTCCAATTCTGTAACCTCTGGAGCCACATGAAATGACAAGTTACAAATCAAATAACGTATATAAAATGCATCTTTTATTATTTGATGTGCAGAGTGATGGAGCATAAAAAGTGACACATACACAGTACAAATATATATGTTAGACACTGAAGAGGTGTGCGGCCCACCAGCGCGAACAAATGTAGCATGTTAGTAACATGAGATAGAAAATGTTTAGAAGGATAGATCTCGCGTAATAAATTTTGTAATGAAAAAGAAATGTAATTTTGAATGATGGATCTGAACAAATTTATTCACAAAATAAAACCGGTTGAACGGACGATTGTTCTGTATGTTTGAGGCTTTTACCCAACTGGCAAAGAAAATAGCCATAAAAATGAGTATTGGTGCTATTTAGGTATAATTCTGTGCATTTTAGGATAAAATTGTTCCAAAGACATTGGAGAGGAAATACTGATGCAATCCGGTGTGTGGGCTCCATTTCAGACAGAGGTAAGTTTTGCCCTTTTCGAAAACGTATGGTTTGCTCGGCATTCATAGTTGAATCTGAAACTGATAACCTTTTCGCAAACTTAAAAGATTCTTTGAGACAAAACATTTATTATGCATAGGTTAATTATCATGTATGACCTAAATTTCTATTTGGTAATTCTTTTGATACGTCATAAAGAAATAAGGGTTCGGTATTGGTAGCATTGCACTAGATACTAGGTGTCGGGTTTTATCACTTTCGGACCGAGCTTTTAGTTGCGTTCTAAATACCAGACCTGCTTCCATTGGAAATATATCCCATGTTTTATTTCATTATGAGAAAATGACAGTTGTAAGGGACCAAAATGATGCATGTTTTATAAATATATCTGCAAGCCCATAGAAATTAGTGCTGATTTTATATGATCAACCCTCCTTTAAAAATGTTGGTTTGTATTTACTCCGTTCTAATCGGTAAACAAACATAGTTGACTGTAACGGGAAAAAGAGCAGATCAACATGTGGATTTTTTTCTCATTATCTTCTTGGGCTAGGATGGTTCTATAAACAAGCAAGATTTGAAAAGATTTGTTCGTGCAGATTTTGTGGGCGCAGGTAAGTCGCCTATGGAAATATTTAGTGTTCAGCCCCCAATGCCATAGGTAGAATGTCAACAGCACTGTCCAGTTTTCAGTCATTAAAGGTGCATTATTGAGCTTCCGGGTCTCAATTTTTTTTCTGGTATTTATCTTCAATGCATACTCCTTTGTCATGTGTACTGTTTAAGAGCCAAATACAGCTTCAGAACTTGGTGAAAATGGTCGTTTTCATTCGTGTTTACCCTTCGCTCTGAACATGTGTTCGGAATTTCTGTTCTAAAAATAAATCTGTCGCTTAACACATACATGGAGACAGTATCGTCTCTGAGTGTCGTTACTTATGGCATGCTATTCAGCGTCATATATTTTTCCGATTCATGCATGGCCTAAGCAAACAAGGCCAAAAATGAACGTCGCATAACGTCATATATGGGGATTCTATTATTGTCACGAACTAAAAATAGATCTAACTAGTGTTCGAAACATAGTTAGGGAATCCCTCTCAAACTCGTTTACCTGTCATCATAATTGTTCGCATTTTTGTATTGTTTTAAAGAAAAATACCGGCTATATGTATTTTATTTTTGGAAGCATTTTTTCAAGATAGCTCAAAAATGCACCTTTAAATACTATTTCCTCACATTTGTAGTTCAGTTAAATTTTGTTTCATAAAATGTATCTTCATGGTATGTATTTTGCCATTGACAATTTGCAAATGTGTTGGTAGTGCGAACTCAGGTCTGTCTGGATGTATTCTATGAGTTTTTGCCTCTTATCAATGTTCTTGGGAGGGGGTGCACTTCAAAGCCATTTTAATCATTTTATTGATATGTTAAGAAAGGAGACTTGCAATAATTATATTTGCAGAAACACAAGAAAGAATCTATTTCATCTGGAATATAAGCGTAAGGTTTCATGGCACTAGGACTATGTCACAGACCAAATGAAATCTTAAAATTTGTCTCTCCGAAACAGCCCGCTGCAATATCCCGATAAGTTTTCTCATCCGTTATATGTTCTAATTTATTGTATTCATGTCAGAAGGATATGAACAGATATATTCAGCTATTTCTCATAGCATTAAGTGGCTCCTGTTTGAACAGGGAATTTCATCCCCATTCGCTACAGAAGGAAGGTGACCTGTATATTTATTCCCTACCGACAAGGGAGGTCGAATACGTTTGTTTAAATGAAAGGTTGGTTTGGAAAACAGGAGATTCTTTGCAAAATATGAGCGCCACGATTGTGATAAAAATAGTATTGAGGTGATTCGTTTCAGAAAGAACAAGATTTTATAATCTACTAAAGAAATAAACAGCTAGGCGATAACATACACCTCAGTCACATGAAATGACAAGTTACTAATCTAATAACGTATATAAAATGCATCTTTCACTCTTTGATGTGCAGAGTGATGGAACATGAAAAAGTGACACATACACAGTACTAACACATAAGTTAGACACAGATGAGGTTATCTTCTGTCCAGTGTGCGGCCCAACAGCTCAGGATAATACTCGTGCAAATGTAGCATGGTAGTAACATGGGAAAGGAAAGGTTTTAAAGGACAGATCTCGCGTAATGAACTTTGGAATGAAAAAGTAATGTAATTTTGTAAGATACATTTGAACCAATTTATTTACAAACTAATACCGGATAGACGGACGATTGTTCTGTATGTTGGAAGCTTTTACCCAACTGCCACAGAAAATAGCCATAAGAATGAGTATTGGTGCTATTAAGGCACAATTCTGTGCATTTTAGGATAGAATTGTTCCAAAGACATTGGGTTCCATTCCAAAAAGAGGTAAACTTTGCAATTTTCGAAAACATATGGTTTGCTCGGCATTCATAGCTGAATCTGCAAGTGATAATTTTTACGCAAACTTAAAAGATTCTTTGTTACTGAACTTATATTATGCATGAGTAAATAATCAGATATGACCTAACTTTCTATTTGGCAATTCTTTGATACGTCATAAAGAAAATAAGGGTTTGGTATTGGCAGCATTGCACCAGATACTGGAAGGTGCCGGGTTTTATCACTTTTGGACCAAGGTTTTAGTTGCGTTCAAAATACCAGACCTGCTTCCACTGGCTATATATCTCATGTTTTATTCCAATGTAAGAAAATGGCAGGTGTAAGGGACTAAAATGATGCATGTTTTAAAATATATCTGCAAGCCCATAGAAATTGTTGCTGTTTTAATATGGTCACCCGCCTTTAAAAATGTTGGTTTGTATTTACTCCGTTCTAGTCGGTAAACAAACATGGATCAACAGGTGGATTTTTTTCTCATTATCTTCTTGGGTTAGGATGGTTCTTTAAACAAGCGCGGTTTGAAAAATTTTGCTAGTGTAGATTTTGTGGGCGCAGGTAAGTCGCCTATGGAAATATTTATGGTTAAGCTCGAGCTAGCAAAGGTAGAAATGTCAACAACAGCGTCCTGTTTTCAGTCATTACATACTATTTCCACACAATTGTAGTTCTATCCAAATTTGTTTCATACACTGTATCTTCAAGACATGTATTTTGCCATAGATAATGCAAAAAAATGTGATGGTAGTGCGAATTTAGGTCTAACTGGGTGTATTCTATGGGTTTTTGCCTCTGATCTAAGTTCTTTGGAGGGGGTGTACGTTAAAGCCATTTAATATTTTTATTGATGTGTTTAGAAAGAAGATTTGCAGTAATTCTATTTGCAGAAACACAAGAAAGAATCTACTTTATCTGGAATATAAGAGTAAGGTTTCATGGCACTAGGACTATGTCACAAACCAAAGCAAATCTTAAAAAATTGTCTCTCCGAAACAGCCCGCTGCAATATCCCGATAAGTTTTCTCATCCGTTATACGGTCTTATTTACTATTTTCATGTCAGAAGGATGTGAACATATATATATATATTCAGCTATATCTCATGGCATTAAGTGGCTCGTGTTTCCACTGGGAATTCCATCCTCATTCACTACAGAAGGAAGGTGACCTGTATATATTATTCCCTACAGACAAGGGTGGCCGAAAACGTTTGTTTAAATACGGATGGGTTGGGAAACAGGAGATCCTTTTCAAAATATGAGATACAAGATTGTGATTAAACTATTAGTATCCAGGTGATACGTTTCCGAAACAACAAGATTTTATAAACGACTAAAGAAATTAGCTGTTAGATGATAACGAACACTTCAAAACTAAGTGTTAAGTGTCCAATTCTGTAATCTCTGGAGTCACATGAAATGACAAGTTACTAATCTAATAACGTATATATAATGCATCTTTCATTCTTTGATGTGCAGATTGATGGAGCATGAAAAAGTGACAAATACAGAGTACAAACACATATGTTAGACACAGATGAGGTTATCTTCCGTCCAGTGTGCGGCACACCAGCGCAGAATGATACACGTACAAATGTAGCATGGCGGTAACATGAGATAGGAAAGGTTTGAAAGGATAGATCTCGCGTAATGAATTTTGTGATAAAAATAATGTAATTTTGAAAGATACATTTGAACAAATTTATTGGCAAAATAATATCGGATGAACGGACGGTTGGTCTGTATGTTGAAGGCTTTTACCCAACTGCCACAGAAAATAGCCATAAAAATTAGTATTGGTGCTATTTAGGCATATATCTGTGCATTTTAGGTTAGAATTGTTCCAAGACATTGGAGAGGAAATACTGATGCAAGCGAGTGTCTGGATTCCATTCCAGAAAGAGGTAAACTTTGCATTTTCAAAAACATACGGTTCGCTCAACATTCATATTTGAATCTGTAAGCGATAACTTTTTCGCAAACTTAAAATATTCTTTGTGACTGAACTTTAATTATGCATAGTAAATTATCATATATAACCTAAATTTCTGTTTGGCAATTCTTTTCATACGTCATAAAGAAAATTAGATGTCGGTTTTTAGGTAGCATTAGATACTGGGAGGTGCCAGGTTTAATCACTTTAGGGCCGAACTTTTAGTTGCGTTCTAAATACCAGACCTGCTTCTATGTAATATATATCCCATGTTTTATTTCACTGTGAGAAATTGACAGGTGTACGGGACTTAAATGATGCATGTTTTATAAATATATCTGCAAGCTCAAAGAAATTGTTGCCGATTTAATTTGGTCACCCCTCCTTTTAAAATGTTGCTTTGTATTTACTCCGTTCTAGTCGGTAAACAAACATGGTTGAGGTTTGAAAAGTTTTGTATGTGTAGTTTTTGTGGTCGCAGGTGGGTCGCCTATGAAAATATTTAGTGTTAAGCTCCTAGTAGCAAAGATTGAAATGTTAGCAGCATTGTCCTTTTTTCAGTCATTACATACTATATCCACACATATGTAGTTTCTGTTTTATAAAATGTATTTTCATGGCATGCATTTTGCAATGGATAATGTAGAAATGTGATGGTAGTGCCAATTTAGGTCTAACTGGGTATATTTGATGTGTACCTTAAAGCCATGCACATTAATTTTGATAAATGTGTTTAGAAAGAAGACTTGCAGTAATTGCATTTGTAGAAACACAAGAAACACAAGACAGAATCTACTTCATCTGGAATATAAGAGTAAGGTTTCATGGCTCTAGGAAAATGTCTCAGACCAAAGCAAAACTTAAAATTTGTCTCTCCGAAACAGCCCGCTGCAATATCCCGATACGTTTTCTCATCCGCTATATGTTTTAATTATTGTATTCATGTCAAAACGTTGTTAACAGATACATCCAGCTATTACTCATGGCCTTAAGTGACTCCTGTTTCAAAAGGGAATTTCATCCCGATTCACTACAGCAGGAAAGTGACCTGTATATTTATTCCCTACAGACACAGGAGGCCGAAAACGTTTGTTTAAATAAAAGGTTGGTTTGAAAAACATGAGATCCTTTGCAAAATATGAGATCCACGATCGTGATACAAAACAGTATTGAGGTGATTCGTTTCCGAAAGAACAAGATTTTATAAATTACTAAAGAAATAAACTGTTAGAGGATAACGTACACTTCAATACGTAGTGAAAAGTGTCCAATTCTGTAACCCCTGGAGGCACATGAAATGACAAGTTACTAGTCTAATAACGTATATATAATGCATCTTTCATTCTTTGATGTGCAGAGTGATGGCGTATGAAAAAGTGACACATACACACTACAAACACATATGTTAGACACAGATGAGGTTATCTTCCGTCCAGTGTGCGGCCCATCAACACAGGATGATACACGTGCAAATGTAGCGTGGTAGTAAGTTGAGATAGGAAATGTTTAAAAGGATAGATCTCACGTAATGAATTATGTAATAAGAAAGAAATGTAATTTTGTAAAATGCATTTGAACAAAATGTATTAAAAAAATAATACCGGTTGAACGGATGATTTTTCTGTATGTTGGAGGCTTTTACACAATTGCAACAGAAAATAGCCATAAAATGAATATTGGTGCTATTTAGGCATAAGTCTGTGCATTTTAGGATAGAATTGTTCCAAATGCATTGGAGAGGAAATACTGATGCAAGCCGGTGTCTGGGTTCCATTCCAGAAAGAGGTCGACTTTGCAGTTTCAAAAACATGGTTTGCTCGACTTTCATAGTTGAATCTGGAAGCGATATCTTTTTCGCAAACTTAAAATATTCTTTGTGACTGAACTTTTATTATGCATAGTAAATTATCATATATAACCTAAATTTCTATTTGGCAATTCTTTTAATACGTCATAAAGAAAAAAAGAGTTCGGTATTGGTAGCCTTGTACTTGATACGGGGAGGTGCCGGATTTTATCACTTTTGGACCGAGCGTTTAGTTGCGTTCTAAATACCAGACTTGCTTCCATTGGACATATATCCCATGTTTTATTTCAATGTGAGAAAATGACACGTGCAAGGGATTAAAATGATGCATTTTTTTTATAAATATATCTGCAAGCTCAAAGAAATTATTGCTGATTTTACATTGTCACCCCTCCTTGAAAAATGTTGTTGTTTATTGACTTCGTTTTAGTAGGAAACAAACATGGTTGACTGTAACTTGAAAAGGTGCAGATCAATATGTGGATTTTTTTCTCATTAACTTGTTGGGCTAGGATGGGTCTATAAAAAGCAAGGTTTGAAAAGTTTTGCATGTGTAGTTTTTGTGGGCAAAGGTAAGTCGCATATGGAAATATTTAGTGTTAAGCTCCCAGTAGCAAAGATAGAAATGTCAACAGCACTGTCCTTTTTTCAGTCATTACATACTATTTCTACAAATTAGTAGTTCTATCCAATTCTGTTTTATACAATGTATCTTCATGGCATGCATTTTAAAATGGATAATGTAGATTTGTGATAGAAGTGTGAATTTAGGTCTAACTGGGTGTATTTGATGACTTTTTTCCTCTGATCTATGTTCTTGGGAGTGGGGTGTACCTTAAAGCCATGCAAATTATTATTATTGATGTGTTTAGAAAGAAGACTTATATTTTACTTTTTGTCCTTTGAGATCAGCGTGAATATTCTGAGAAATCAGAAATAAATTATTGGTTTAGACTCATATTCTAGACAGGTTTTTAATTATTTGGACCCCATTTTGATTTATATCAGGCTTTGAATCGACTGCCTATTCGAAATTCGCAATATTGCAGTATGTTTCCTCTGGCTTCCTTTGCCGGACCATTACAGGGTCACTGATGAGGCCTTATTAGCCGAAACTACGTAGTATGACCCATCTTCTTTCTTATGAATGTTTTCATTGCTCTTAAAGGAACTCATTTTTGATTTTTATTTGCAGTAATTGTATTTGCAGAAACACAAGAAACACAAGAAAGTATCTACTTCATCTGGAATATAGGAGTAAGGTTTCATGGATCTAGGACAATTTCTCAAACCAAAGCAAAACTTAAAATTTGTCTCTCCGAAACAGCCCGCTGCAATATCCCAATAAGTTTTCTCATCCGTTATATGTTTTAATAATTGTATTTCATGTCAGAAGGTTGAGAAAAGATACTTTCAGCTATTTCCCATGGCATTAACTTGCTCTTGTTTCAACAGGAAATTGCATCCCCATTCACTACAGAAGGAAAGTGACCTGTATATTTTATTCACTTTTGGACCGAACTTTTAGTTGCGTTCTAAATACCAAACCTGAATCCATTGGATATATATCCCATGTTATATTTCAATGTTAGAAAATCACAGGTGTAAGGGACTTAAATGATTCATGTTTTATAAATACATCTTCAAGCCCATAGAAATTGTTGCTGAATTGATATGGTCACTCTCCTTTAAAAACGTTGGTTTGTATTTTTTCCGTTCTATTTTGTAAACAAAGATGGTTGACAGTACCTAGAAAAGAAGCAGGTCAACATGTGGATTTTTCTTAATATTTTATTGGGCTAGAATGGTTCTGTAAACAAGCGAGGTTTGAAATGTTTCGTTTGTGTAGATTTTGTGGGCGCAGGTAAGTCGCCTATTTAAATATTAATTGTTAAGCTCACAATAGCAAAGGTAAAATGTCAACAGCACTGTCCTGTTTTCAGTCAATACATACTATTTACACACATGTGTAGTTCTATCCAATTCTGTCTCTGGTTGGGCTCATCGGAGTCTAACTGTTGGTTTTCTTTTGCTCCAGCATTTCAGTGGTTTCTTGCTGTCGAGTCCTCACCGTTGTCTCACCTCTGTGGTTCTTTGATTTTTGTGTTCACGGAGATGTTGCACTGATGAGTTAGGAGGCCTTCATGCGGACTGAACAAATTATTTGTCTAAATCGCGGCGGAAGTAAGGGCGAGGATTGTGGCCACGTAAAATCGATTTAAGCCCCCCAGTGGATATCTTCCACTGACCGTTCCAAGGCGGCTCTTCTGTGGCGATTTATTTATGTTGTTGTTTGTTACTTACTGTGTGTATCACTTGTGTCTTTTGGTTTTGGATGGCCATATGGCCATTTTGTGGAAAAGTAACTGTCCTTATGGCCTTCCTTTGTTTAGGTTTCCATTATGGTCTGGTCGGTTAATGTTTGTATTTCTTTCCCTTTGGTGTCTTTTATGGGTGGAGTAAGTTAATTGTATCAATTCCTGATCTTTGTTTTACTTCTACTTTATAAAATGTATCTTCATGGCATGCATCCTGCAATGGATCATGCAGAAATGTGTTGGTAGTGCGAATTTAGGTCTAACTGGGTGTATTTGATGAGTTTTTGCCTCTGATCTATGTTCTTGGGAGGGGCTGTACCTTAAGGCCATGTAAATTATTTTTATTGATGTGTTTAGAAAGAACACTTGCAGTAATTGCATTTGCAGAAACACAAGAAACACAAGAAAGAATCTACTTCCTCTGGAATATAGGAGTAAGGTTTCATGGCTCTAGGACAATGTCTCAAACCAAAGCAAAACTTCAAATATGTCTCTCCGAAACGGCCCGCTGCAATATCCCAATAAGTTTTCTCATCCGTTATATGTTTTAATTATTGTATTCATGTCAAACGGTTGTGGGAAAAGATATATTCAGCTATTTCTCACGGCATTAAGTGTCTCCTGTTTCAACAGGGAAATTAATCCCCATTCACTACATCACTAAAGTGACCTGTATATTTTATTCACTTTTGGACCGAACTTTTAGTTGCGTTCTTAATACCAGACCTGCTTCCATTGGATATATATATCCCATGTTTTATTTCAATGTAAGAAAATGACAGATGTAAGGGACTAAAATGATGCATGTTTTTCTCAATATATCTGCAAGTCCATAGAAATTGTTGCTGATTTGATATGGTCACTCTCCTTTAAAAATTTTGGTTTGTATTCTCCGTTCTATTCTGTAAAAACACATGGTTGACAGTAACTTGAAAAGGAGCAGATACACATGTGGATTTTTTCTCAATAACTTATTGGGCTAGGATGGTTCTATAAACAAGCGAGGTTTGAAAAGTTTTGTTTGTGTATATTTTGTGGGCGCAGGTAAGTCGCCTATGGAAATATATATTGTTATGCTCCCAATAGCAAAGGTAAAAATGTCAACAGCACTGTTCTGTTTTCAGTCATTACATTCTATTTCCACACATTTGTAGTTCTATCCAATTCTGTTTCATAAAATGTATCTTCATGGCATGTATTTTGCCATGAATAATGCAAAAATGTGATGGTAGTGCGAATTTAGGTCTAACTGGGTGTGTTCTTTGAGTTTGTTTTTTTTTTGCCTCAGATCTTAGTTCTTTGCAGGGGGGAGGGTTACTTTAAAGCAATTTAAATCAAAGCAAATCTTAAAAAGTGTCTCTCCGAAACAGCCCGCTGCAATATCTCGATAAGTTTTCTCATCCGTTATATGTTCTAATTTATTGTATTCATGTCAAAAAGATGTGATATATATATATCTAATGACATTAAGTGGCTTGTGTTTCAAAAGGGAATTTTATCAGCATTCACTATAGAAGGAAGATGACCTGTATATTTTATTCCCTACAGACAAGGGAGGCCGAAAATTATTGTTTAAATAAAAGGTTGGTTTGGAAAACAGATCACTTGCAAAATATGAGATCCACGATTGTGATAAAAAAAATTAGAATTGAGGTGATTCGTTTCCGAAGGAACAAGATTTTATAAACTACTAAAGAAATAAACTGTTAGATGATAACAATCACTTCAAAACTAAGTGATAAGTGTCCAATTCAGCAAACTCTGAAGTCACATGAAATGACAAGTAACTAGTCTAATAACGTATATATAATGCATCTTTCATTCTTTGGTGTGCAGAGTGATGGAGCATGAAAAAGTGACACATACACAGTACAAACACTTATGTTAGACACAGATGAGGTTATCTTCCGTCCAATGTGCGGCCCACTGTAACCTGAAAAGGAGCCGATCAGCATGTGGATTTTTTCTCATTAACTTGTTGGGGTAGGATGGTTCTATGAACAAGCAAGGTTTGAAAAGATTTGCATGTGTAGTTTTTGGGTGCGGTGAATTTTGTAATGAAAAAAAAAAAATGTAATTTTGAAAGATACATTTGAACAAATTTATTGGCAAAATAATAAGGGATGAACGGACGTTTGTTCTGTATGTTGGAGGCTTTTACCCCAATGCCACAGAAAATAGCCATAAAAATGAGTATTTGTGCTGGGCATATATCTGTGCATTTTAGGATAGAATTGTTCCAAAGACATTGGAGAGGAAATACGAATAAAAGCCGGTGTCTGAGTTCCATTCCAGAAAGAGTTAAACGTTTGCATTTTCAAAAACAAACGGTTTGCTCTGCATTCATAGTTGAATCTTGAAACGATAACTTTTTCGCAAACTTAAAATATTCTTGGTGACTGAACTTATATTATGCATCAGTAAATTATCAGATATGACCTAATTTCTATTTAGCAATTCTTTTCATACGTCATAAAGAAAATTAGGGTTCGGTTTTGGTAGCATTGCACTAGATACTGGGAGGTGCCAGGTTTTATCACTTTTGGACCGAGCTTTTTGTTGCGTTCTAAATACCAGACCTGCTTCCATTGAATATATAACCAATGTTTTATTTCATTGTGAGAAAAGGACAGGTGTACGGGACTTATATGATGCATGTTTCAAAAATATATCTGCAAGCTCAAAGAAATTGTTGCTGATTTAATATGGTCACCCCTCCTTTAAAAATTGTTGGTTTGTATTTAATCCGTTCTAGATGATAAACAAACATGGTTGACTGTAACTTGAAAAGGAGCAGATCAATATGTGGATTTTTTTCTCATTAACTTGTTGGGCTAGGATGGTTCTATAAAAAAACAAGGTTTGAAAAAAATTATGTGTAGGTTTTGTGGGAGGAGGTGGTAAGTCGCCTAAGGGAATATTTAGAGTTAATCTCCCAGTAACAAAGATAGAAATGTCAGCAGCACTGTCCTTTTTTCAGTCATTACATACTATTTCCACACATTTGTAGTTCTATCCAATTCTGTTTTATAAAATGTATCTTCATGGCATGCATTTTGCAGTGGATAATGTAGAAATGTGATGGTAGTACTAATATAGGTCTAACTGGGTGTATTTGATGAGGTTTTGCCGCTGATCCATGTTCTTGGGAGGGGGTGTATCTTAAAGCCATGAAAATTAATTTTGATTGATGTGTTTAGAAAGAAGACTTGCAGTAACTGAATTTGCAGAAACACAAGAAACACAAGAAAGAATCTACTTCATCTGGAATACAAGAGTAAGGTTTCTTGGCGCTATACAATGTCTAAAACCAATGAAAAACTTAAAATTTGTCTCTCCGAAACAGCCCGCTGCAATATCCCGATAAGTTTTCTCATCCGTTTTATGTTTTAATTATTGAATTCATGTCAAAACGTTGTTAACCGATATATTCAGCTATTTCTCATGGCATTAAGTGGCTCCTGTTTCAACAGGGAATTCCATCCCCTTTCAGTACAGCAGGAAAGTGACCTGTATATTTTATTCACTTTTTGACCGAACTTTTAGTTGCGTTCTAAATACCAGACCTGCTTCCATTGGATATATATCCCATGTTTCATTTCAATGTAAGAAAATGACAGGTGTAAGGGACTAAAATGATGTATGTTTTATAAATATATCTGCAAGCCGATAGAAATTGTTGCTGATTTGATATGGTCACCCTCCTTTAAAAGTGTTGGTTTGTATTTACTCCGTTCTATTTTGTAAACAAACATGGTGGACAGCAACCTGAAAAGGAGTAGATACACATGTGGATTTTTTCTCAATAACTTATTGGGCTAGGATGGTTCTATAAACAAGGGAGGTTTGAAAAGTTTTGTTTGTGAAGATTTTGTGGGCGCAGGTAAGTCGCCTATGGAAATATTTCTTGTTAAGCTCACAATAGCAAAGGTAAAATGTCAACAGCACTGTCTTGTTTTCAGTCAATACATACTATTTCCACACATTTATAGTTCTATCCAATTTTGTTTCATAAAATGTATCTTCATGGCATGTATTTTGCCATGGATAATGCAAAAATGTGATGTTAGTCCGAATTTAGATCTAACTGGGTGTATTCTATGAGTTTTTGCCTCTGATCTAAGTTCTTTGCAGGGTGGTTACATTAAAGCCATTTAAATATTTTTATTGATATGTTTCGAAAGAAGACTTGCAGTAATTCTATTTGCAGAAACACAAGAAAGAATCTACTTCATCTGGAATATAAGAGTATGGTTTCATGGCACTAGGACTATGTCAACAACCAAAGCAAATCTTAAAAATTGTCTCTCCGAAACAGCCCGCTGCAATATCCCGATAAGTTTTCTCATCCGTTATATGTTCTTATGTATTGTATTCATGTCTGAAGGATGTGTACATATATATATTCAGCTATATCTCCTGGCATTAAGTGGCTCGTGTTTCAACAGGGAATTTCATTCCCATTCACGAAAGAAGGAAGGTGACCGGTATATTTTATTCCCTACAGACAAGGGAGGTCGAAAACGTTTGTTTAATAAAAGGTTGGTTTGGAAAACAGGAGATCACTTGCAAAAATGAGATCCACGCTTGTAATAAAAAAATTAGTATTGAGGTCATTCGTTTCCGAAAGAACAAGATTTTATAAACTACTAAAAATATAAACTGTCAGATGATAACGTACACTTCAAAACGAAGTGATGTGTCCAATTCTGTAGACTCTGGAGCCACATGAAATGACAAGTTATTAGTCTACTAACGTATATATAATGATTCTTTCATTCTTTGATGTGCATAGTGATGGCGCATGAAAAAGTGACACATACACAGTTTGTTTGTTTGTTTGCATTGGAGTTTAACGGCCCAGTCAACACTATTTAGGTCATTTTTGAGCCGGTCAGTTTACCTATCAACACTTTCCTGGGCAGGCTTATACGTAAGCGGTTAACCAGTGCAGTGCACATTCTTTTGCCAGAAACTGACAACTGCCCTTCTTGAATCAGCGGAAGGAAGAGAATGACCGTAGAAAAGATTTCATGATCAATCTCCACGACACATACACAGTACAAACACATATGTTAGACACAGATGAGGTTATCTTCCGTCCAGTGTGCGGCCCACCAGCGCAGGATGATACACGTACAAACGTAGCATGGTAGTAACACGAGACAAGAAGGGTTTAAAAGGACAGATCTCGAGTTATGAATTTTGTAATGAAAATGAAATGTAAGTTTGAAAGATACATTTGAACAAATTTATTGGAAAAATAATACCGGATGAACGGACGATCGTTCTGTATGTTGGAGGCTTTTACCCAACTGCCACAGAAATTAGCCATAACAATGAGTATTGGTGCTATTTAGGTATATATCTGTGCATTTTAGGATACAATTGTTCCAAAGACATTGGAGTGGAAATACTGATGCAAGCGAGTGTCTGGGTTCCATTCCAGAAAGAGGTAAACTTTGCATTTTCAAAAACAAACGGTTTGCTCTGCATTCATAGTTGAATCTTGAAGCGATAACTTTTGTGCAAACTTAAAATATTCTTTGTGACTGAACTTTTTTATTCATCAGTAAAGTATCAGATACGACTTAATTTCTATTCGGCAATTATTTTCATACGTCATAAAGAAAATTAGGGTTCGGTTTTTGGTAGCATTGCACTAGATACTGGGAGGTGCCGTGTTTTATCACTTTTGGACCGAGTTTTTAGTTGCGTACTAAATACCATACCTGCTTCCATTTAATATATATCCCAGGTTTTATTTCATTGTGAGAAAATGACAGGTGTACGAGACTAAAATGATGCCAGCTCAAAGAAATTATTGCTGGTTAAATATTGTCACCCCTCCTTCAAAAATGTTGGTTGTATTTACTCCGTGCTAGTCCGTAAACAAACATGGTTGACTGTAACTTGAAAAGAAGCAGAACAACATGTGGATTTTTCTCATTAACTTGTTGAGCTAGGATGTTTCTATAAACAAGCAAGGTTTGAAACGTTTTCTATGTGTTGTGTTGGCGCAGGTAAGTCGCCTATAGAAATATTTAGTGTTAAGCTCCCAGTAACAAAGATAGAAATGTCAGCAGCACTGTCCTTTTTTCAGCCATTACATACTATTTCCACACATTTCTAGTTCTATCCAATTCTGTTTTATAAAATGTATCTTCACGGCATGCATTCTGCAATGGATAATGTAAATATGTGATGGTAGTGCTAATTTAGGTCTAACTGGGTGTATCTAATGAGTTTTTGCCTCTGGAGCCATGTAAATTAATTTTTGTTGATGTGCTTAGAAAGAAGATTTGCAGTAATTGCATTTGCAGAAACACAAGAAACAATCTACTTCATCTGGAATATAAGAGTAAGGTTTCATGGCTCTAGGACAATGTCTCAAACAAAAGCAAAATTTAAAGTGTGTCTCTCCGAAACTGGCCGCTGCAATATTCCGATAAGTTTTTTCATCCGTTATATGTTTTAATTATGATATTCATGTCAAAAGGTTGTGAAAAGATATTTTCAGCTATTTCTCACGGCATTAAGTGGCTCCTGTTTCATCAGGGAATTTCATCCCCATTCACTTCAGCAGGAAAGTGACTTGTATATTTATTCCCTACAGACACGGGAGGCCGAAAACGTTTGTTTAAAAAAAAGGTTGGTTTGGAAAACAGGAGATCCTTTGCAAAGTATGAGATCCAATATCGTGATAAAAAGTAGTATAGAGGTGATTCGTTTCCGAGAGAACAAGATTTTATAATCTACTAAAGAAATCAACTGTTAGATGATAACGTACACTTCAAACTAAGTCATAAGTGTCCTATTCTATGAACTCTGGAGTCACATGAAATGACATATTACTAGTCTAATAACGTATATATAATGCATCTTTCATTCTTTGATGTGCTGAGTGATGGAGTATGAAAACGTGACACATACACGGTACAAATGTATATATTTGACACAGATAAGTTATCTTACGTACCTTGTGCGGCCCAACAGCGCAGGATGATACACGTACAAAATGTAGCACGGTAGTAACTTGTGATAGGAAAGGTTTTAAAGGATAGATCTCGAGTAATGAATTTTGTAATAAAAAAGAAATATAATTTTGTAAAATGCATTTGAACAAATGTATTCACAAAATAATACCGGTTGAACGGACGATTGTTCTGTATGTTGGAGGCATTTATCCAACTGCCACAGAAAATAGCCATAAAATGAGTATTGCTGCTATTTAAGCATAAGTATGTGCATTTTAGAATAAAATTGTTCAAAATGCATTGGAGAGGAAATACTGATGGAAGCCTGTGTCTGGGTTCCATTCATGAAAGAGGTAAACTTTGCACTTTTAAAAAACATATGGTTTGCTCGGCTTTTATAGTTGAATCTGGAAGCGAAAACTTTTTCGCAAACTTAAAATATTCTTTGTGACTGAGCTTTTATTAAGCATGAGTAAATGATCATATTTGGCAATATTTTTGTTACGTCAAAAAGAAAAAAAAGGGTTCGGTATTGGTAGCATTGCACTTGATACTGGGAGATGCCGGAATTTATCACTTCTGGACCGAGTTGCGTTCTAAATACCAGACTTGCTTCCACTGAATACATACCCCATGTTTAATTTCAATAATGAATGGGGCAGGTGTAAGAGACTTAAATGGTGCATGATATATAAATATATCTGCAAGCTTAAAGAAAGTATTGCTGATTTTGCATGGTCACCCCTCCTTCAAAATTTTGTTTTTATTTACTTCGTTCTGTAAACAAACATGGTAGACTGTGACTTAAAAAGGAGTAGACAACATGTGGATTTTCTTCATTAACTTGTTTGGCTAGGATGGTTCTATAATAAAAGGAAGGTTTGAAAACATTTGTATGTGTAGTTTTTGTGGGCGCAGGTAGGTAACCTATTGAAAAATGTAGTGTTAAGCTCCCAGTAACAAAGATCGAAATGTCAGCAGCACTTCCTTTTTCAGTCATTACATACTATTTCCACACATTTGTAGTTCTATCCAATTCTGTTTTATAAAATGTATCACGTGGCATGCATTTGCAATGGATAATGTAGAAATGTGATGGTAGTGCGAATTAAGGTCTAACTGGGTGTATTTGATGAGTTTTTGCCTCTGATCTATGTTCTTGAGAGGGGGTGTATCTAAAAGCCATGTAAATTAATTTTTATTCTACATATACATCTCTACGTTGGTCCGTCAATCTTGACTATTACTCAACGGATATGACTTCATTATGGTTAGCGCTAGAAAGATGAAAAGCAAGAGAATATAGTCCGCAAGAAGTAGTATTTAGTCTTAAATTACCGTAAAATTAACCGGAAAATAGGACTAAACTAGAGCTGCCGCCTAACGGGCGCCAATTATACCCCCGCATGCGTTGTCAGACAAATTTTTACAAGTATTTCACCTTGAGGAAGGTCAACGTAAAGGTCAAGGTCAGGTTTGTGTATATCAATCTTAAGTACTAGTGGCAAGGTGTGTGGTGTGTGAATATTAAAGAAATCGGTCAAAGAATAAGGAAGTTATGAGCAATGTTAAAGTTTTTTGTAACGGACCGACGACGACGACAGACGACAAGCTGACTCCTATATACCCCCTTCAAACTTCGTTTGCGGGGGTATAAAAATAATATAATATGTAAGCACAGAGGTACAACATCAATAAAAGAGAAGGAAGAAAGTTATACCAGCCACTTTTGGCTCAACAAGTAAAGACCTCTCTGCCTTCCGTGGCGGTACAAGGGCCCATACGTCCCCGACAGCACAGCTCCCCCTTGTAGAGTTATTAGGTGAGGGGAAAAGCTAAACTTAAAAGAATCAGATGATGTTGAAAACAGTCTGAACTTCCTGGAGTGTGAAGCTCTGGTCCTTGCTGTGATTGGGGTCAAGTAATCAGCGACAGGTATATCAACAAGGTCCTGAACCACTTTGTATAGTAGGGTGAGCTGAGTCTTTGACCGTCTGGTTGCCAGGGGTTCCTACTGTAGATGAGCGAGCATGGATGATACTTTTGGACCGAGCCTTTAGGTGCGTTCTAAATACCAGACTTGTTTCCACTGGATATGTATTCCATGTTTTATTTCAATGTGAGAAAATGACAGGTGAAAGGGACTAATATAATGCATGTTTTATAAATACAGGCGAACCCCTTAATGTCAAATTCTAAGGGACTGCAGATACTACTTCGAGTTATCCGAAGTTCGAGATAGGCAAATCGTGACGTCATCAATATACATGTAGACACTGGGAACCCATGTAGAATCAGCATAACTACAATGTACATGTTCGTTTGCGACACGGAAAAACGTGAATTCACCATTCAGGAAGGCATTCTTTATGTTGTCAGCATTCTTCACCCATGTAGATAAGGTGCTCTGGGCCAGTCCATAGTGGTCGGCGATCTGTTTCTTGGATCGAAGCCCCTTCTCAACCTCCACCAGCACTTCGTATTTCAAATCCAGCGACTTGTTGTCTAATTTTCTCTTCACCCCTTTCCTTGCTGATCCAGTTATCCCCCCGGAGACGGGTCCTTGGCTGGATTGCTCAGCAACAGGAGTAAAGTTCACCGATCTAACTATCCCCCCAGGGCCAGACCCGGGTCCTTCATTAGATTGCTCGGCATTAGACAGCGTAGACATCATAAAGGTTTTATCACGATTTAAAATTCCTTTCATTTATCAACTCATTTGTAAGACTTTTGTACTGTCAAACTTAGGAATTTACGTGACCGTTGGTGATTGACAACACATTTTAATGGCGCCGGTTCAAGTTTTCGGCCAAAAATTTTGACTTCGACACAATCGGGAGTAAATATTATGGCAAACTGCATTTGGGGAATAGAAAATCTCTTCGAAATTACCGTGTCATTTTCTCACATTGAAATAAAACATGGAATACATATCCAGTGGAAACAAGTCTGGTATTTAGAACGCAACTAAAGGCTCGGTCCAAAAGTATCATCCATGCTCGCTCACCTACAGTAGGAACCCCTGGCAACCAGACGGTCAAAGACTCAGCTCACCCTACTATACAAAGTGGTTCAGGACCTTGTTGATATACCTGTCGCTGATTACTTGACCCCAATCACAGCAAGGACCAGAGCTTCACACTCCAGGAAGTTCAGACTGTTTTCAACATCATCTGATTCTTTTAAGTTTAGCTTTTCCCCTCGTTCCGTACCTTTGTGGAATTCTGTACCAGCTTCTGTAGCTGAGGCTCCATCACTGGCATCATTTAGGATGGAGCTATCCACCCTCTCATTCTAAGCAAGTTAAGGGACCCAGTCACCTAATAACTCTGCAAGGGGGAGCTGTGCTGTCGGGGACGTATGGGCCCTGGTACCGCCACGGAAGGCAGAGAGGTCTTTACTTGTTGAGCCAAAAGTGGCTGGGATAACTTTCTTCCTTCTCTTTTATTGATGTTGTACCTCTGTGCTTATATATTATATTATTTTTTAGTCCTATTTTCTTGTTAAATCTACGCTAATTTAAGACTAAATACTATTTCTTGTGGACTATATTCCCTTGCTTTTCATCTTTCTAGCGCTAACCATAATGAAGTCATATCCGTTGAGTAATAGTCAAGATTGACGGACCAACGTAGAGATGTAGATGTAGATGTAGAATAAAAATTAATTTACATAGCTTTAAGATACACCCCCTCTCAAGAACATAGATCAGAGGTAAAAACTCATCAAATACACCCAGTTAGACCTTAATTCGCACTACCATCACATTTCTACATTATCCATTGCAAATGCATGCCACGAAGATACATTTTATAAAACAGAATTGGATAGAACTACAAATGTGTGAAAAAAGTATGTAATGACTGAAAAAGGAAGTGCTGCTGACATTTCGATCTTTGTTACTGGGAGCTTAACACTACATTTTTCAATAGGTTACCTACCTGCGCCCACAAAAACTACACATACAAATGTTTTCAAACCTTCCTTTTATTATAGAACCATCCTAGCCAAACATGTTAATGAAAAAAAATCCACATGTTGATCTACTCCTTTTTAAGTCACAGTCAACCATGTTTGTTTACAGACAACAACGAAGTAAATTAAAAAAAAAACATTTTTCAAGGAGGGGTGACCATGTAAAATCAGCAATACTTTCTTGAGCTTGCAGATATATTTATATATCATGCATCATTTAAGTCCCTTACACCTGTCATTTTCATTATTGAAATTAAACATGGGGCATGTATTCAGTGGAAGCAAGTCTGGTATTTAGAACGCAACTAAACGCTCTGTGCAGAAGTGATAAATTCCGGCATCTCCCAGTATCAAGTGCAATGCTACCACTACCAACACCGAACCCTTTTTTTCTTTTTGACGTAACAAAAATATTGCCAAATGGAAATTTAGGTCATATATGATCATTTACTCATGCATAATAAAAGTTCAGTTACAAAGAATATTTAAAGTTTGCGAAAAAGTTTTCGCTTCCAGATTCAACTATGAAAGCCGAGCAAACCATATGTTTTTGAAAAGTGCAAAGTTTACCTCTTTCTTGAATGGAACCCAGACACAGGCTTCCATCAGTATTTCCTCTCAAATGCATTTTGAACAATTTTATTCTAAAATGCACAGAATTATGCTTAAATAGCAGCAATATTCATTTTATGGCTATTTTCTGTGGCAGTTGGATAAATGCCTGCAACATACAGAACAATCATCCGTTCAACCGGTATTATTTTGTGAATACATATGTTCAAATGCATTTTACAAAAATTATATTTCTTTTTTATTACAAAATTCATTACTCGAGATCTATACTTTAAAACCTTTCCTATCACAAGTTACTACCGTGCTACATTTGTACGTGTATCATCCTGCGCTGTTGGGCCGCACACTGGACGTAAGGTAACCTCATTTGTGTCAAACATATATATTTGTACCGTGTATGTGTCACGTTTTCATACTCCATCACTCAGCACATCAAAGAATGAAATATGCATTATGTATACGTTATTAGACTAGTAACATGTCATTTCTTGTGACTTCAGAGTTCATAGAATAAGACACTTATGACTTAGTTTGAAGTGTACGTTATCATCTAACAGTTGATTTCTTTAGTAGATTATAAAATCTTGTTCTTTCGGAAACGAATCACCTCAATACTACTTTTTATCACGATATTGGATTTCATATTTTGCAAAGGATCTCCTGTTTTCCAAACCAACCTTTTTTTTAAACAAACGTTTTCGGCCTCCCGTGTCTGTAGGGAATAAATATACAAGTCACTTTCCTGCTGAAGTGAATGGGGATGAAATTCCCTGATGAAACAGGAGCCACTTAATGCCGTGAGAAATAGCTGAAAATATCTTTTCTCAACCTTTTGACATGAATATCATAATTAAAACATATAACGGATGAAAAAACTTATCGGAATATTGCAGCGGCCAGTTTTGGAGAGACACATTTTAAACTTTGCTTTGGTTTGAGACATTGTCCTAGAGCCATGAAACCTTACTCTTATATTCCAGATGAAGTAGATTCTTTCTTGTGTTTCTTGTGTTTCTGCAAATGCAATTACTGCAAATCTTCTTTCTAAGCACATCAACAAAAATTAATTTACATGGCTTTAAGGTACACTGTCCTCCCAAGAACATAGATCAGAGGCAAAAACTCATTAGATACACCCAGTTAGACCTAAATTAGCACTACCATCACATTTCTATTTTTTATTGATGTGTTTAGAAAGAAAACGTGCAGTAAGTGCATTTGCAGAAACATAAGCAATACAAGAAAGAATCTACTTCATCTGGAATATAAGAGTAAGGTTTCATAGCTCTAGGACAATGTCTCAAAGCAAAGCAAAACTTCAAATTTGTCTCTCCGAAACAGCCCGCTGCAATATCCCGATAAGTTTTTTCATCCGTAATATGTTTTGATTATTGTATTCATGTCAAAAGGCTGTGAACAAGTATATTCAGCTATTTCTTATGACATTAAGTGGCTCCTGTTTCAACAGGGAATTTTATCCCCATTCAATACAGCAGGAAAGTGACCTGTATATTTATTCCCTACAGACACGGGAGGCAGAATACGTTTGTTTAAATAAAAGGCTGGTTTGGAAAACAGGAGATCCTTTGCAAAATATGAGAACCAAGATCGTTATTAAAACATGTATTGGGGTGATTCGTTTCCGACAGAACAATATTTTATATACTACTAAAGAAATAAACTGTTAGACGATAACGTACACTTCAAAAGTGATAAGTGGTCAATTCTGTAAACTCTGGAGTCACATGAAATGACAGGTTTCTAGTCTAATAACGTATATATAATGCATCTTTCATTCTTTGATGTGCAGAGTGATGGAGCATGAAAACGTGACACATACACGGTACATAGTTCTGTATATTGGAGGCATTTACCCAACTGCCACAGAAAATAGCCATAAAATGAGTATTGCAGCTATTTAAGCATAATGCCGTGCATTTTAGAATAAAATTGTTCAAAATGCATTGGAGAGGAAATGCTGAAGGAAGCCTGTGTCTGGGTTCCATTCATGAAAGAGGTAAACTTTGCACTTTTCAAAAACATATGGTTTGCTCGGCTTTCATAGTTGAATCTGGAAGCGAAAACTTTTTCGCAAACTTAAAATATTCTTTGTGACTGAGCTTTTATTATGCATGAGTAAATTATCATATATGACCTATATTTCTATTTGGCAATATTTTTGTTACGTCATAAAGAAAAAAAAAGGATTCGGTATTGGTAGCATTGCACTTGATACTGGGAGATGCCGGAATTTGTCACTTCTGGACATTGCGTTTAGTTGCGTTCTAAATACCAGACTTGCTTCAACTGAATACATACCCCATGTTTAATTTCAATATTGAAAATGACAGGTGTAAGGGACTTAAATGATACATGATATATAAATATATCTGCAAGCTCAAAGAAAGTATTGCTGATTTTACATGGAAAATCCTTGAAAAATGTTTTTGTTTTATTTACTTCGTCCTCTCTGTAAACAAATATGGTTGACTGTAACTTGAAAAGGAGTAGTTCAATATGTGGATTTGTTTCTCATTAACTTGTTGGGCTAGGAAGGTTCTACAAAAAGCAGCGATTGAAAAGTGTTGTATGTGTAGTTTTTGTGGGCGCAGGTAAGTCGCCTATGGAAATATTTAGTGTTAAGCTCCCAGTAACGAAGATAGATATGTCAGCAGCACTGTCCTTTTTTCAGTCATTACATACTATTTCCACACATTTGTAGTTCTATCCAATTCTGTTTTATAAAATGTATCTTCATGGCATGCACTTTGCAATGGATAATGTAGAAATGTGATGGTAGTGCGAGTTTAGGTCTAACTGGGTGTATTTGATAAGTTTTTGCCTTTGATCTATGTTCTTGGGAGGGGGATGTACCTTAAAGCCATGTGAATTATTTTTATTGATGTGTTTATAAAGAAAACGTGCAGTAAGTGCATTTGCAGAAACACAAGAAATACAAGAAAAAATCTACTTCATCTGGAATATAAGAGTAAGGTTTCATGGCACTAGGACAATGTCGCAAACCAAAGCAAAACTTCAAACCTGTCTCTCCGAAACAGCCCGCTGCAATATCCCGATAATTTTCTCATCCGTAATATGTTTCAATTATTGTATTCATGTCAAAAGGCTGTGAACAGATAGATTCGGCTATTTCTCAGGCATTAAGTGGCTCCTGTTTCAACAGGATATTTCATCCCCATTCACTACAGCAGGAAAGTGACCTGTATATTTATTCCCTACAGACACGGGAGGCCGCAAAACGTTTGTTTAAATAAAAGGCTGGTTTGGAAAACAGGAGATCCTTTGCAAAATATGAGATCCACGGTCGTGATAAAAAATAGTATTGAGGTGATTCGTTTCCGAAAGGACTCTATTTTATAAACTACTAAAGAAATAAACTGTTAGACGATATCGTACACTTCAAAAAGTGATAAGTGGTCAATTCTGTAAACTCTGGAGTCACATGAAATGACAAGTTACTAGTCTAATAACGTTTATATAATGCATCTTGAGTAATGGATTTTGTAATAAAAACGAAATGTAATTTTGTAAAATGCATTTGAACAAATGTATTCACAAAAGAATACCGGTTGAAAGGACGATTGTCCTGTATGTTGGAGGCATTTACCCAACTGTCACAGAAAATAGCCATAAAATTAGTATTGCTTCTATTTAAGCATAATTCTGTGCATTTTAGAATAAAATTGTTCAAAATGCATTGGAGTGGAAATACTGATGGAAGCTTGTGTCTGGGTTCCATTCATGAAAGAGGTAAACTTTGCACTTTTCAAAAACATATGGTTTGCTCGGCTTTCATAGTTGAATCTGGAAGCGAAAACTTTTTCGCAAACTTAAAATATTCTTTGTGACTGAACTTTTATTATGCATGAGTAAATTATCATATATGACCAAAATTTCTATTTTACAATAATTTTGTTACGTCATTAAGAAAAAAAAAAAAGTTCGGTATTGGTAGCATTGCACTTAATACTGGGAGATGCCGGAATTTATCACTTCTGGACCGATTCGTTGCGTTCTAAATACCAGGCTTGCTTCCACTGAATACCTACCCAATGTTTAATTTCAATAATGAAAATGACAGGTGTAAGGGACTTAAATGATGCATGATATATAAATATATCTGCAAGCACAACGAAAGTATTGCTGATTTTATATGGTCACCCATCCTTGAAAAATGTTTTTTATTTACTTCGTTCTAGTCTGTAAACAAACATGGTTGACTGTAACTTGAAAAGGAGTAGGCCAACATGTGGATTTTTTCTCATTATCTTGTTTTGGCTAGGATGGTTCTATAATAAAAGCAAGGTTTGAAAACATTTGTATGTGTTTTTTTTTCGGCGCAGGTAGGTCACCTATTGAAACATTTAGTGTTAAGCTCCCAGTTATCCCAGTATATCTTAGAAAGTTATCCCAGCCACTTTTGGCTCAACAAGTAAAGACCTCTCTGCCTTCCGTGGCGGTACCAGGGCCCATACGTCCCCGACAGCACAGCTCCCCCTTGCAGAGTTACTAGGTGACTGGGCCCCTTAACTTGCGTAGAATGAGAGGGTGGATAGATCCATCCTAAATGATTCCAGTGATGGAGCTTCAGCTACAGAAGCTGGTACAGAATTCCACAAAGGTACGGTACGAGGGAAAAAGATAAACTTAAAAGAATCAGATGAATTTGAAAACTGTCTGACTTTCCTGGAGTGTTTAGCTCTGGTCTGGCTGTGACTGGGGTCAAGTAATCAGCGGCAGGTATATCAACAAGGTCCTGAACCACTTTGTACAGAAGGGTGAGCTGAGTCTTTGACCGTATGGTTTCCAGGGGTTCCTACTGTAGGTGATCGAGCATGGATGATACTTTTGGACCGAGCGTTAAGTTGCGTTCTAAATACCAGACTTTTTTCCATTGGATATGTATTCCATGTTTTATTTCAATGTGAGAAAATGACAGATGAAAGGGACTTATATAATGCATGTTTTATAAATATATCTGCAAGCTCAAAGAAATAATTCCTGATTTTATAAGGTCACCCCTCCTTGAAAATTGTTGTTTTTATTTACTTCTATTCGGTAAACAAACATGGTTGACTGTAACTTGAAAAGGAGCAGATCAATATGTGGATTTTTTTCTCATTAACTTGTTGGGCTAGGAAGGTTCTATAAAAAGCAAGGATTGAAAAGTTTTGTATGTGTAGATTTTGTGGGCGCAGGTAAGTCGCCTATGGAAATATTTAGTGTTAAGCTCCCAGTAACGAAGATAGAAATGTCAGCAGCACTGTCCTTTTTTCAGTCATTACATTCTATTTCCACACATTTGTAGTTCTATCCAATTCTGTTTTTGAAATGTATCTTCATTGCAGGCACTTTGTAGTGGATAATGTAGAAATGTGATGGTAGTGCGAGTTTAGGTCTAACTGGGTGTATTTGATGTTTTTACCTTTGATCTATGTTCTTGAGAGGGGGTGTACCTTAAAGCCATATAAATTAATTTTTATTGATGTGTTTAGAAAGAGGACGTGCAGTAATTGCATTTGCAGAAACACAAGAAATACAAGAAAGAATCTACTTCATCTGGAATATAAGAGTAAGGTTTCATGGCTGTAGGACAATGTCTAAAACCAGAGCAAAACTTCAAATTTGTCTCTCCGAAACAGCCCGCTGCAATATCCCGATAAGTTTTCTCATCCGTAATATGTTTTAATTATTGTATTCATGTTAAAAGACTGTGAATAGATATATTCATCTATTTCTCATGGCATTAAGTGGCTCCTGTTTCAACAGGGAATTTCATCCCCATTCACTACAGCAGGAAAGCGACCTGTATATTTATTCCCTACAGACACGAGAGGCCAAAAACGTTTGTTTAAATAAAAGGCTGGTTTGGAAAACAGGAGATCCTTTGCAAAATATGAGATCCACGATCGTGACAAAAAATAGTATTGAGGTGATTCGTTTCCGAAAGAACACTATTTTATAAACTACTAAAGAAATAAACTGTTAGACGATAACGTACACTTCAAAAAGTGATAAGTGGTCAATTCTGTAAACTCTGGAGCCACATGAAATGACAAGTTACTAGTCTAATAACGTATATATAATGCATCTTTCATTCTTTGATGTGCAGAGTGATGGGGCATGAAAACGTGACACATACACGGTACAAAAATACATGTTAGACACAGATGAGGTTATCTTACGTCCAGTGTGCGGCCCAACAGCGCAGGCTGATACACGTACAAATGAATCATAGTAGTTACTTCTGATAGGTAATGTTTTAAAGGATAGATCTGGAGTAATGAATTTTGTAATAAAAAAGAAATGTAATTTTGTAAAATGCATTTGAACAAATGTATTCACAAAATAATACCGGTTGAAAGGACGATTGTTCTGTATGTTGGAGGCATTTACCCAACTGCCACAGAAAATAGCCATAAAATGAGTATTGCTACTATTTAAGCATAATTCTGTGCATTTGAGAATAAAATTGTTCAAAATGCATTGGAGAGGAAACAGTGATGGAAGCAAATGTCTGGGTTCCATACATGAAAGAGGTAAACTTTGCACTTTTCAAAAACATACGGTTTGCTCGACTTTCATAGTTGAATCTGGAAGCGAAAACTTTTTCGCAAACTTAAATATTCTTTGTGACTGAACTTTTATTATGCATGAGTAAATTATCATATATGACCTAAATTTCTATTTGGCAATATTTTTGTTACGTCATAAAGAACAAAAAAGGGTTCGGTTAATTTCAATAATGAAAATGACAGGTGTAAGGGACTTAAATGATGCATGATATATAAATATATCTGCAAGCTCAACGAAAGTATTGCTGATTTTATATGGTCACCCCTCTGTGACAAACAAACATGGTTGACTGTTACTTGAAAAGGAGTAGACCAACATGTGGATTTTTTTCTCATTATCTTGTTTTGGCTAGGATGGTTCTATAATAAAAGCAAGGTTTGAAAACTTTTGTATGTGTAGTTTTTTTCGGCGCAGGTAGGTCACCTATTGAAACATTTAGTGTTAAGCTCCCAGTTATCCCAGTATATCTAAGAAAGATATCCAAGCCACTTTTGGCTCAACAAGTAAAGACTTCTCTGCCTTCCGTGGCAGTACCAGGGCCCATACGTCCCCGACAGCACAGCTCCCCCTTGCAGAGTTACTAGGTGACTGGGTCCCTTACCTTGCTTAACATTTTCGCAAACTTAAAATATTCTTTGTGACTGGGAGATGCCAGAATTTGTCACTTCTGGACCTAGCGTTAAGTTGCGTTCTAAATACCAGACTTGCTTCAACTGAATACATACCCCATGTTTAATTTCAATAATGAAAATGACAGGTGTAAGGGACTTAAATGATGCATTATATATAAATATATCTGCAAGCTCAAAGAAAGTATTGCTGACTTTACATGGTCACCCTCCTTGAAAAATGTTTTTTATATACTTCGTTCTAGTCTGTAAACAAACATGGTTGACTGTAACTTGAAAAGGAGTAGGTCAACATGTGGATTTTTTTCTCATTAACTTGTTTGGCTAGGATGATTCTATAATAAAAGCAAGGTTTGTATGTGTAGTTTTTGTGGGCGCAGGTAGGTCACCTATTGAAAAGTTTAGTGTTAAGCTCACAGTAACAAAGATTGAAATGTCAGCAGCACTTCCTTTTTTCAGACATTACATACTATTTCCACACATTTTTAGTTCTATCCAATTCTGTTTTATAAAATGTGTCTTCGTGGCATGCATTTGCAATGGATAATGTAGAAATGTGATGGTAGTTTTTGCCTCTGATCTTTGTTCGTGGGAGGGTGTGTATCTTAAAAGCCATGTAAATTAATTTTTATTCTACATCTACATCTACATCTCTACGTTGGTCCGTCAATCTTGACTATTACTCAACGGATATGACTTCATGATAGTTAGCGCTAGAAAGATGAAAAGCAAAAGAATTTGGTCCGCAAGAAGTAGTATTTAGTCTTAAATTAGCGTAAAATTAACAAGAAAATAGGACTAAAAATATATAAGCACAGAGGTACAACATAAATAAGAGAGAAGGAAAAAAAGTTATCCCAGCCACTTTTGGCTAAACAAGTAAAGACCTCTCTGCCTTCCGTGGCGGTACCAGGGCCCATACGTCCCCGACAGCACAGCTCCCCCTTGCAGAGTTACTAGGTGACTGGGTCCCTTAACATGCTTAGAATGAGAGGGTGGATAGCTCCGACCTAAATGATGTCAGTGATGGAGCCGCAGCTACAGAAGCTGGTACAGAATTTCACAAAGGTACGGTACGAGGGAAAAAGCTAAAATTAAAAGAATCAGATGATGTTGAAAACTGTCTGAAATTACTGGAGTGTGTAGCTCTGGTCCTTGCTGTAACTGGGGTCAAGTAATCAGCGGCAGGTATATCAACAAGGTCCTGAACCACTTTGTACAGTAGGGTGACTGAGTCTTTGACCGTCTGGTTTTCAGGGGTTCCTCCTGTAGGTGATCGAGCATGGATGATACTAGTGGACCGAGCGTTTAGTTGCGTTCTAAATACCAGACCTGTTTCCACTGGATATGTATTCCATGTTTTATTTCAATGTGAGAAAATGACAGATGAAAGGGACTTATATAATGCATGTTTTATAAATATATCTGCAAGCTCAAAGAAATAATTCCTGATTTTATAAGGTCACCCTCCTTGAAAAATGTTGTTTTTATTTACTTCTAGTCTGTAACAAACATTGGTGACTGTAACTTGAAAAGGAGCAGATCAATATGTGGATTTATTTCTCATTAACTTGTTGGGCTAGGAAGGTTCTATAAAAAAGCAAGGATTGAAAAGTTTTGTATTTGTAGTTTTTGTGGGCGCAGGTAAGTCGCCTATGGGAATATTTAGTGTTAAGCTCCCAGTAACGAAGATAGAAATGTCAGCAGCACTGTCCTTTTTTCAGTCATCATATACTATTTCCACACATTTGTAGTTCTATCCAATTCTGTTTTATAAAATGTATCTTCATGGCATGCACTTTACAATGGATAATGTAGAAATGTGATGGTAGTGCGAGTTTAGGTCTAACTGGATGTATTTGATTAAGTTTTTGCCTTTGATCTATGTTCTTGGGAGGGGGTGTACCTTAAAGCCATGTAAATTATTTTTTATTGATGTGTTTTGAAAGAAGACGTGCAGTAATTGCATTTGCAGAAACACGAGAAATACAAGAAAGAATCTACTTCATCTGGAATATAACAGTAAGGTTTCATTGCACTAGGACACTCTCTCAAACCAAAGCAAAACTTCAAATTTGTCTCTCCGAAACAGCCCGCTGCAATATCCCGATAAGTTTTCTCATCCGTAATATGTTTTAATTATTGTATTCATGTCAAAAGGCTGTGAACATGTATATTCAGCTATTTCTTATGGCATTAAGTGGCTCCTGTTTCAACAGGGAATTTTATCCACATTCACTACAGCAGGAAAGTGACATGTATATTTATTCCCTACATACACGGGAGGCCGAAAACGTTTGTTTAAAATAAAAGGCTGGTCTGGAAAACAGGAGATCCTTTCCAGAATATGAGATCCACGATCGTGATAAAAATAGTATTGAGGTGATTCGATTCCGAAAAAAACTCTATTTTATAAACTACTAAAGAAATAAACTGTCTGACGATAACGTACACTTCAAAAAGTGATAAGTGGTCAATTCTGTAAACTCTGGAGTCACATGAAATGACAAGTTACTGGTCTAATAACGTATATATAATGCAGCTTTCATTATTTTATGTGCAGAGTGATGGAGCATGAAAACGTGACATATACACGGTACAAATATATATGTCAGACACAGATGAGGTTATCTTACGTCCAGAGTGCGGCCGAACAGCGCAGGATGATACACGTACAAATGTAGCATAGTAGTAACTTGTGATAGGAAAGGTTTTAAAGGATAGATCTCGAGTAATGAATTTTGTTATAAAAAAGAAATGTAATTTTGTAAAATGCATTTGAACAAATGTATTCACAAAATAATAACGGTTGAAAGGACGATTGTTCTGTATGTTGGAGGCATTTACCCAACTGCCACAGAAAATAGCCATAAAATGAGTATTGCTGCTATTTAAGCATAATTCTGTGCATTTTAGAATAAAATTGTTCAAAATACATTGGAGAGGAAACAGTGATGGAAGCCTGTGTCTGGGTTCCATTCATGAAAGAGGTAAACTTTGCACTTTTCAAAAACATATGGCTTGCTCGGCTTTAATTGTTGGATCTGGAAGCGAAAACTTTTTCGCAAACTTAAAATATTCTTTGTGACTGAACTTTTATTATGCATGAGTAAATTATCATATATGACCTAAATTTCTATTTGGCAATATTTTGTTACGTCATGTAGAAGAAAAAAGGGTTCGGTATTGGTAGCATTGCACTTGATACTTGGAGATGCCGGAATTTATCACTTCTGGACCGAGCGTTTAGTTGCGTTCTAAATACCAGGCTTGCTTCCACTGAATACATACCCCATGTTTAATTTCAATAATGAAAATGACAGGTGTAAGGGACTTAAATGATGCATGCTATATAAATATATATATGCAAGCTCAACGAAAGTATTGCTGATTTTATATGGTTACCCCTCCTTGAAAAATGTTTTATTTACTTCGTTCTAGTCTGTAAACAAACATGGTTGACTGTAACTTGAAAAGGAGTAGATCAACATGTGGATTTTTTCTCTTTATCATGTTTTGGCTAGGATGGTTCTATAATAAAAGCAAGGTTTGAAAACTTTTGTATGTGCAGTTTTTTTCGGCGCAGGTAGGTCACCTATTGAAAAATTTAGAGTTAAGCTCCCATTTATCCCAGTAAATCTAAGAAAGTTATCCCAGCCACTTTTGGCTCAACAAGTAAAGACCTCTCTGCCTTCCGTGGCGGTACCAGGGCCCATACGTCCCCGACAGCACAGCTCCCCGTTGCAGAGTTACTAGGTGACTGGGCCCCTTAACTTGCTTAGAATGAGAGGGTGGATATCTCCATCCTAAATGATGCCAGTGATGGAGCCTCAGCTACAGAAGCTGGTACAGAATTCCACAAAGGTACGGTACGAGGGAGAAAAGCTAAACTTTATTTCTTTCCCTTTGGTGTCTTTTATAGGTGGAGTAAGTTAATTGTATCAATTCCTGATCTTTGTTTACTTCTACTTAAAAGAATCAGATGATGTTGAAAACTGTCTGAACTTCCTGGAGTGTGTAGCTCTGGTCCTAGCTGTGACTGGGGTCAAGTAATCAGCGGCAGGTATATCAACATGGTCCTGAACCACTTTGTACAGTAGGTTGACTGAGTCTTTGACCGTCTGGTTTCCAGGGTGTCCTGTTTTAGGTGATCGAGCATGGATGATACTTTTGGACCGAGCGTTTAGTTGCGTTCTAAATACCAGACTTGTTTCCACTGGATATGTATTCCATGTTTTATTTCAATGTGAGAAAATGACAGGTGAAAGGGACTCATATAATGCATGTTTTATAAATATATCTGCAAGCTCAAAGAAATTATTCCTGATTTTATATGGTCACCCCTCCTTGATAAATGTTGTTTTTATTTACTACTAGTCGGTAAACAAACATGGTTGACTGTAACTTAAAAAGGAACAGTTCAATATGTGGATTCCTTTTCTCATTAACTTGTTGGGCTAGGAAGGTTCTATAAAAAAGCAAGGATTGAAAAGTTTTGTATGTGTAGTTTTTGTGGGCGCAGGTAACGCCTATGGCAATATTTAGTGTTAAGCTCCCAGTAACGAAGATAGAAATGTCAGCAGCACTGTCCTTTTTTCAGTCATGACATACTATTTGCCCACATTTGTAGTTCTATCCAATTCTGTTTTATAAAATGTATCTTCATGGCATGCACTTTGCAATGGATAATGTAGAAATGTGGTGGTAGTGCGAGTTTAGGTCTAACTGGGTGTATTTGATAAGTTTTTGCCTTTAATCTATGTTCTTGGGAGGGGGTGTACCTTAAAGCCATGTAAATTATTTTTATTGATGTGTTTAGAAAGAAGACGTGCAGTAATTGCATTTGCAGAAACAGGAGAAATACAAGAAAGAATCTTCTTCATCTGGAATATAAGAGTAAGGTTTCATGGCTCTAGGACAATGTCTCAGACCAAAGCAAAACTTCAAATTTATCTCTCCGAAACAGCCCGCTGCAATATCCCGATAATTTTTCTCATCCATAATATTTTTTAATTATTGTATTCATGTCAAAAGGTTGTGAACAGATATATTCAGCTATTTCTCATGGCATTCAGTGGCTCCTGTTTCAACAGGGACTTTTATCCCCATTCACTACAGCACGAAAGTGACATGTATATTTATTCCCTACATACACGGTAGGCCGAAAACGTTTGTTTAAATAAAAGGCTGGTTTGGAAAACAGGAGATCCTTTGCAAAATATGAGATCCACGATCGTGATAAAAATAGTATTGAGGTGATTCGTTTCCGAATGAACAATATTTTATAAACTACTAAAGAAATAAACTGTTACACGATAACGTACACTTCAAAAAGTGATAAGTGATCAATTCTATAAACTCTGGAGTCACATGAATTGACAAGTTACTGGTCTAATAACGTATATATAATGCATCTTTCATTCTTTGATGTGCAAAGTGATGGAGCATGAAAACGTGACACATACACGGTACAAATATATATGTTAGACACAGATGAGGTTATCTTACGTCCAGTGTGCGGCCCAGAACCGCAGGATGATACACGTACAAATGTAGCATGGTAGTAACTTGTGATAGGAAAGATTTTTAGGAAAAATTTCGAGTAATGAATTTTGTAATAAAAAAGAAATGTAATTTTGTAAAATGCATGTGAACAAATGTATTTACAAAATAATACCGGTTTAACGGACGATTGTTCTATATGTTGCTGACATTTACCCAACTGCCACGGAAAATAGCCATAAAATGAGTATTGCTGCTATTGAAGCATAATTCTGGGCATTTTAGAATAAAATTGTTCAAAATGCATTGGAGAGGAAATACTGATGGAAGCCTGTGTCTCGGTTCCATTCATGAAAGAGGTAAAAAGGCGGCTCTTCTGTGGCGATTTATTTATGTTGTTGTTTGTTACTTACTGTGTGTATCACTTGTGTCTTTTAATTTTGGATGGCCATATGGCCATTTTGTGGGAAAGTAACTGTCCTTATGGCCTTCCTTTGTTTAGGTTTCCATTATGGTCTGGTCGCTTAATGTTATTATTTCTTTCCCTTTGGTGTCTTTTATGGTTGGAGTAAGTTAATTGTATCAATTCCTGATCTTTGTTTTACTTCTACTTTGCACTTTTCAAAAACATATGGTTTGCTCGGCTTTCATAGTTGAATCTGGAAGCGAAAATATTTTCGCAAACTTAATGTATTGTTTGTGACTGAACTTTTATTATGCATGCGTAAATTATCATATATGACCTAAATATCTATTTGGCAATATTTTTGTTACGTCATAAAGAAAAAAAAGGGTTCGGTGTTGGTAGCATTGCACTTAATACTGGGAGATGCCGGAATTCGTCACTTCTGGACCTAGCGTTAAGTTGTGTTCTGAATACCAGACTTGCTTCCACTGAATACATAACCCATGTTTAATTTCAATAATGAAAAAGACAGGTGTAAGGGACCTAAATGATGCATGATATATAAATATATCTGCAAGCTCAAAGAAAATGTTGCTGACTTCACATGTTCACCCCTCCATGAAAAATGTTGTTTTTTTTATATATATAAACTTCGTTCTAGTCTGTAAACAAACATGGTTTACTGTAACTTGAAAAGGAGTAGATCAACATGTGGATTTTTTTCTCATTAACTTGTTTGGCTGGGATGGTTCTATAATAAAAGCAAGGTTTGAAAACTTTTTTATGTGTAGTTTTTGTGGGCGCAGGTAGGTCACCTATTGGAAAGTTTAGTGTTAAGCTCCCAGTATCAAAGATTGAAATGTCAGCAGCACTTCCTTTTTTCAGTATTTACATACTATTTTCACACATTTTAGTTCTATCCAATTCTGTTTCATAAAATGTTTCTTCGTGGCATGCATTTGCAATGGATAATGTAGAAATGTGATGGTAGTGCGGATTTAGGTCTAACTGGGTGCATTCTATGAGTTTTTGCCTCTGATCTTTGTTCGTGGGAGGGGGGTGTATCTTAAAGCCATGTAAATTAATTTTTATTCTACATCTACATCTCTACGTTGGTCCGTCAATCTTGACTATAACTCAACGGATTAGACTTCATTATGGTTAGCGCTAGAAAGATGAAAAGCAAGAGAATACAGTCCGCAAGAAGCAGTATTTAGTCTTAAATTAGCGTAAAATTAACAAGAAAATAGGACTAAAAAATAATATAATATATAAGCACAGAGGTACAACATAAATAAGAGGGAGAAAAAAATATCCCAGCCACTTTTGGCTCAACAAGTAAAGACCTCTCTGCCTTCCGTGGCGATACCAGGGCCCATACGTCCCCGACAGCACAGCTCCCCCTTGCAGAGTTACTCGGTGACTGGGCCCCTTAGCTTGCTTAGAATGTTGAGTGGGTGGATAGCTCCATCCTAAATGATGCTAGTCATGGAGCTTTTTTTTTTTTTTTTTTTTTTTTGTCACGTGACATGGACAATGGGGTACGCGTTTTTTTCTAGTAGCCGATAAATATTGCCTACTTCTGTGTTTCTCTGGCTAAAAGGGGACCTATAATGTATCGTGGCGTTGGTAGGATTCGCACAAGAGGAGGTAGGGGTCGTGGATATGTGAAGAGCAACTTATCCAATGCAAGTAAGCGGACAGACCAAAACTTTTTTGAAGTGTTGTCAAATTTACCCCAAGATGGCGGTGATGATGACAAAAATCCAGGTGTTGTCAAAGAGGGTTATACTATTGTACGTAAACGGCAGAGAATTAGTACAGGAGGGGGAAGCAATGAGCAGGCTGATGTTGATGGTACTGATTCTGATTTTTACTTGGACCCAAATATTGTATCAAATTTCGAAGATATGGACAATGATCAGAAGTTGTCTGCTATTTTCTTGACCTTGAACTGCAACCAAAATAGAATCAAGAATGTGGAGAAAAAGTTGAACAAAGTTATTGGTCTTAACGGTAGAATGACTATAGCTGAAACCGTTATTCGTTCACACAATGACCGACTGAAATTACTCGAGTATAAATCAATTGATATCGAGGCCCGGTCCAGGAGAAATAATCTGTTATTCAAAGGCTTAAATGAAGAGCGCGATGAGAACTGCCGTAGGAAAATTTTATATTTCTTAGAGGAGAAACTGCATATTGACGAACTCCCTACTATCGAACGTGTGCACAGATTGGGTAGATATAACCCCGAGAGAGGTCCTAGACCCATAATTGCGGCATTCAGTTTTTTTCAGGGACACTGAAGACATATTATCTAATGCTCGCGCTCTAAGGGGCAAGCCCTACAGCATCAGCCGTGACCATCCACCAGAAATCGCCCAAGAGCGTCAAAAACTCTGGCCACAATTTAAAATGGCGAAGGAGAATTCTTTTAATCGTGTTAGTATAGGATACCCAGCCAAATTGATAGTAAACGGTGTTGTTGTGTGTGTAACATGTTCCCCTCTTGGGCACTATCATGAAAGGGAGTAGAATATCAATCCCCAAACAGACAGAACAGACAGTTAATGCACCGGGTGTTTCTGCATTTGCCCCTTTCCATAGTGACCGATATCCCGACACTCAGGGCACACCGGCAATGCCAGAAAATAGTAATAACTCGCGATATGAGCCAAAGTTTGACACTCACGAACTCATGGAAACACAATATCCTAATGGCGCGACTGGCTCCCTCAGTCCACATGGCTCACCCAGTTTGATCAATCCTTCAAACCCTGTGAGAACAACAGCATGGAGCTCACCCCCGGGAACCAGTGTGAGACCTATCTTGAATGAACACCTTAGGAACGGACCTGACCCATCAGCCCCAGTGAATAGCATTACCAATGCCCCCCCCCCCCACCCCCAAGTGAATTAACTGTTTCGCCCCGTGCGCTCGCTGATAGCATTATACACGCGTCCAGGACTGATCACCTACCATCGAGCGCAGCTGCAAGCAGAGTTACGGCTGACCGCGGCGAAAGACCCAAAAGACCCAGTAATAGGGATCGTAACGCTACGCCATCGAGGTCGTCAAGTGAAGCGCGTCATGCAACCAGTCATGTTAGCAACGAATACAACACCGGATCAAAACAGAGCGCCGGTGCTGATTTGGGGGACAATGAGAACGCAAAATAGGAATACGCGGGGGTTAGTGACTCACGCATAGAAAAAACTGACAATTGTATAGCTATAGGCTCTCTTAATGTTTGTGGGCTCAAGAGACGTACATATTATCCCGAGTTTTCAAATATCCTAGCAAAATATGATTTACTCTTTGTGACTGACACAAAGCTCGATCAAACGGACGTAATCTCAGTCTCAGGCTATGCATTTTTCTCGCAGCATCGTAAGCAGGATTATGTCAGAAAGTCAGGTGGTATAGGTATTTTCTGTAAACATTATCTGACAAACAAATTAACCCTTATAGAAACGGATACTGATTATATCATGTGGATCCGGATAGACAAAACTCTGTTTAATATAAACGAGTACCTTTTTTTAGGAATTCTATATATACCCCCAACCCAGTCCCGCTTTCTAAATGATGATGAATTCTTCGACCTTGAAACTGAGATAACGTCTATGTGTGGTCAAACATCCTACGTATGTCTGACTGGAGATATGAATGCAAAAACTGCTACATTGCGTGACTATATTACTGCTGATAGTTTTATTGCAGATTTCTTCGATTTTGACCATGAAAGCCTACAATTTTATAACAAGGCTGAACAGTTGCACACATTAAATATAAACAAAACCCGCGTGTCTCAAGATAAAAACAAGAATAACAATGGATACAAATTGATTGAAATTTGCATAAATAATAACCTTTTCATCTTAAATGGCCGTTTTGGAAAGGATAAAACAGAAGGAAGGCTGACTTTTCGCAATCAATCCCTAATAGATTACACTATATGCTCGTTTGATTGTCTTGGACTTCTTGTTGACTTTGAGATAATTGATACAGACTGTCTGTTAAGTGATGGACATGCTCTTTTATCATGCTCTTTTACTGCTACTTGTCACTCTTTTTATAACGACCCTTATGAAGATATTGGATTCCCGAATTATAAAAATGGGACCCTAGACTTCTCGCGGATTTCCTTCGGAATATCCCAGCTGAAACGCTTAATAGGATGTACTTAAATTTACAACCCTGTAAACTAAGCATTAATGAAACCACTTCCCAGATTGCGGATGTTTTTAGAAATGCGGCGAAACATGCTTTTCCACTCAAAAAGTTTGTGGGAAGTTAATCGCCGAAGGACTCGTCCTTTTTTGGCCCAAAATGCCGAGCAGCTAGAAAACATTATCATACTGCTAGAAAACGGTACAGCAGGTCTCGTACCGATACCAATCGAGCGAGTCTTAATGGTTTCAGCAAAAAATATAAGAAAACTATGAACTTTTTTATTAATCGAGATAAGCAAACGAAAGCCCAGCGATTACGGGATATGCATTTTACGAGGCCAAAAGATTATTGGCATTATCTTAATAGCCTCAATAATAAACACGACGTAAAATGCCGCCTCTTAAAGATTTTTACGAGTATTTCAAGGAAAATAACTCTTCTCCGAATGACCAGAGTTTTGACTTTGAACAAACAGGATTCCAATAGGATAATAATGACGATATATTGAATACACACATAACAGAATTCGAGATAAACGTTGCCATACGCGATCTAAAATTAGGGAAATCCGCTGGCTACGACGGAGTACTAAATGAATACATAACATAAAAAATACAAAACATTTGTTCATGCAGCTCTATGTCAAACTTTTCAATACAATATTCGAGACTGGCATCATACCTGATTCATGGCTAGAGGGCAAGATAAGGCCTATTTTTAAAAACAAGGGAGATCAGCTCAATCCTGAAAATTATAGACCGATTACCGTCCTTAGTTGTCTGAGCAAATTGTTCACTTCTGTTCTTAATAATAGGTTAACCAAGTTTCTTGATGCCCGTGGTGGATAAAATGAAAACCAGGCAGGGTTTCGCAAAGGTTACTCAACCACTGATCACATTTTTAGCCTTAATGCCCTTTTTGAGTTATGTCGATCTAAGAACAAGGAGCTCAATTGCACATTTATAGATTTTTCCCGCGCATTTGACTCCGTATGGCGCATAGGTCTGTGGAAAAAATTACTAGACAGTGACATAAATGGCAAATTCTTTCAAATTGTTCATAATCTGTACAATGGCATTAAATCTAGCGTCTCAGTAAACGGTAAAGACTCGGCCTTTTTTGCCTTTGATTGCGGTGTCAGACAAGGGGAAACCCTGTCGCCTGTCCTCTTTGCTCTGTATCTCAATGACTTAGAGACATGCCTACTGCACAAAAACCTGTCTGGAATCACGATTGACGTTTCTGATGACAATGTTGAACTTTATCTCAAGCTTTTTACACTGCTTTATGCAGATGACACTGTTCTAATGGCAAATGACCCTTCAGATCTACAAAATTGTTTAAATGCGTTCGCGGAGTATTGCCAACAATGGAAGCTAACAATTAACATAAGGAAAACAAAAATAGTAATTTTCGGTACTCGTAGAAAATCAAGATTAGACTTCAAAATAGGTGAAGAAAAAATTGAAATAGCAAACTCTTATTACAAATATCTGGGTGTATTGTTCTCTCAGTCCGGTAGTTTCTTGGGGGCCTGAAAGCATGTTGTGCAACAAGCCAAAAAAGCAATGTTTCTTCTTTTCACAAGAATAAATAATCTTGACATCCCCATCGATTTGCAACTAAAGCTCTTCGATAACACTGTCTTACCAATTCTTACGTATGGATCAGAGATATTCGGCTTCGAGAACTTGGACATAATTGAAAAAGTGCATAACGATTTCTTAAGAAAAATAACTCGGTCCAAAAAAGCACACCGTTGTATATGCTGCTGGGAGAATTAGGCCGATATCCTGTAGAAATTGCAATAAATGGCCTGGATGATAGGCTTTTGGAATAGGTTAATTCATGGAAATATCTCAAAACTGTCATACTGGTTATATCAGTGCCTTATACACTCACAAACACGGTCATATTGTGTTGTCATGACACCTGAGTGTAATAAAGTTATGTTCGTTCGTTCGTACAGAAGCTGGTACAGAATTCCACAAAGGTACGGTACGAGGGAAAAAAGCTAAACTTAAAAGAATCAGATGATGTTGAAAACTGTGTGAACTTCCTGGAGTGTGTAGCTCTGGTCCTTGCTGTGACTGGGGTCAAGTAATCAGCGGCAGGTATATCAACAAGGTCATGAACCACTTTGTACAGTAGGGTGACTAAGTCTTTGACCGGTTGGTTTCCAGGGGTTCCTACTGTAGGTGATCGAGCATGTATGATACTTTTGGTTTAGTTGCGTTCTAAATACCAGACTTGTTTCCACTGGATATGTATTCTATGTTTTATTTCAATGTGAGAATATGACAGGTGAAAGGGACTAATATAATGCATGTTTTATAAATATATCTGCAAGCTCAAAGAAAGTATTCCTGATTTTATATGGTCACCCCTCCTTGAAAAGTGTTGTTTTTATTTACTTCTAGTCGGTAACAAACATGGTTGACTGTAACTTGAAAAGGAGCAGATCAATATGTGGATTTTTTTTCTCATTAACTTGTTGGGCTAGGAAGGTTCTATAAAAAACCAAGGATTGAAAAGTTTTGTATGTGTAGTTTTTGTGGGCGCAGGTAAGTCGCCTATGGAAATATTTAGTGTTAAGCTCCCAGTAACGAAGATATAAATGTCAGCAGCACTGTCCTTTTTTCAGTCATTACATACTTTTTCCACACATTTGTAGTTCTATCCAATTCTGTTTTATAAATGTATCTTCATGGCATGCACTTTACAATGGATAATGTAGAAATGTGATGGTATTGTGAGTTTAGGTCTAACTGGGTGTATTTGGTAAGTTTTTGCCTTTGATCTATGTTCTTGGGAGGGGGTGTACCTTAAAGCCATGTAAATTATATTTTATTGATGTGTTTAGAAAGAAGACGTGCAGTAATTGCATTTGCAGAAACACAAGAAATACAAGAAAGAATCTACTTCATCTGGAATATAAGAATAAGGTTTCATGTCTGTAGGACACTGTCTCAAACCAAAGCAAAACTTCAAATTTGTCTCTCCTAAACAGCCCGCTGCAATATCCCGATACGTTTTCTCATCCGTAATATGTTTTAATTATTGTATTCATGTCAAAAGGCTGTGAACAGGTATATTCAGCTATTTCTCATGGCATTAAGTGGCTCCTGTTTCAACAGGGAATTTTATCCACATTCACTACAGCAGGAAAATGACATGTATATTTATTCCCTACATACACGGGAGGCCGAAAACGTTTGTTTAAATAAAAGGCTGGTTTGGAAAACAGGAGATCTTTTGCAAAATATGAGATCCACGATCGTGACTGAGGTGATTCGTTTCCGAAAGAACAAGATTTAATAAACTACTAAAGAAATAAACTGTTAGACGAAAACGTACACTTCAAAAAGTGATAATTGGTCAATTCTGTAAACTCTGGAGTCACATGAAATGACAAGTTACTAGTCTAATAACGTATATATAATGCATCTTTCATTCTTGAATGTGCAGAGTGACGGAGCATGTAAACGTGACACATACACGGTACAAATATATATGTTAGACACAGATGTGGTTATCTTACGTCCAGTGTGCGGCCCAACAGCGCAGGATGATACACGTACGAATGTAGCATGGCAGTAACTTGTGATAGGAAAGGTTTTAAAGGATTGATCTCGAGTAATGAATTTTGTAATAAAAAAGAAATGTAATTTTGTAAAATGCATTTGAACAAATTTATTCACAAAATAATACCGGTTAAACGGACGATTGTTCTGTATGTTGGAGGCATTTACCCAACTGCCACAGAAAATAGCCATAAAATGAGTATTGCTGCTATTTAAGCATAATTCTGTGCATTTTAGAATAAAATTGTTCAAAATGCATTGAATGGAAATACTGATGGAAGCCTGTGTCTGGGTTCCATTCATGAAAGAGGTAAATCTTGCACTTTTCAAAAACATATGGTTTGCTCGGCTATCATAGTTGAATCTGGAAGTGAAAACTTTTTCGCAAACTTAAAATATTCTTTGTGCTTGAAATTTTATTATGCATGAGTAAATTATCATATATGACCTAAATTTCTATTTTTTTTTGTTACGTCATAAAGAAAAAAAAGGGTTCGGTATTGGTAGCATTGCACTTGATACTGGGAGATGCCGGAATTTATCGCTTCTGGACCGAGCGTTTAGTTGCGTTCTAAATACCAGGCTTGCTTCCACTGAATACATACCCCATGTTTAATTTCAATAATGAAAATGACAGGTGTAAGGGACTTAAATGATGCATGATATATAAATATATCTGCAAGCTCAACGAAAGTATTACTGATTTTATATGGTCACTCCTCCTTAAAAAATATTTTTTTTTATTTACTTCGTTCTAGTCTGTAAACAAACATGGTTGACTGTAACTTGAAAAGCAGTAGATCAATATGTGTTTTTTCTTCTCATTATCTTGTCTTGGCTAGGATGGTTCTATAATAAAGCAAGGTTTGAAAACTTTTGTATGTGTAGTTTTTTTCGGCGCAGGTAGGTCACCTATTGAAAAATTTAGTGTTAAGCTCCCAGTTATCCCAGTATATTTAAGAAAGTTATCCCAGCCACTTTTGGCTCAACAAGTAAAGACCTCACTGCCTTCCGTGGCGGTACCAGGGCCCATACGTCCCCGACAGCACAGCTCCCCCTTGCAGAGTTACTAGATGACTGGGCACCTTAACTTGCTTAGAATGAGAGGGTAGATAGCTCCATCCTAAATGATGCCAGTGATGGAGCCTCAGCTACAGAAGCTGGTACAGAATTCCACAAAGGTACGGTTCGAAGGAAAAAGGTAAACTTTAAAGAATCAGATGATGTTGAAAACTGTCTGAACTTCCTGGCATGTGTAGCTCTGGTCCTTGCTGTGACTGGGGTCAAGTAATCAGCGGTAGGTATATCAACAAGGTCCCGAACCACTTTGTACAGTAGGGTGAGCTGAGTCTTTGACCGTCTGGTTTCCAGGGGTTCCTACTGTAGGTAATCGAGCATGGATGATACTTTTGGACCGAGCGTTTAGTTGCTAACTAAATACCAGACTTGTTTTCACTGAATATGTATTCCATGTTTTATTTCAATGTGAGAAAATGACAGGTGAAAGGGACTTATATAATGCATGTTTTATAAATATATCTGTAAGCTTAAAGAAATTATTTCTGATTTTATATGGTCACCCCTCCTTGAAAAATGTTGTTTTTATTTACTTGTAGTCGGTAAACAAACATGGTTGACTGTATCTTGAAAAGGAGCAGATCAATATGTGGATTGTTTTCTCATTACTTATTGGGCTAGGAAGGTTCTATAAAAAAGCAAGGTTTGAAAAGTTTTGCATGTGTAGTTTTTGTGGGCGCAGGTAAGTCGCCTATGGACATATTTAGTGTTAAGCGCCCAGTAACGAAGATAGAAATGTCAGCAGCACTGTCCTTTTTCAGTCATTACATACTATTTCCACACATTTGTAGTTCTATCCAATTCTGTTTTATAAAATGTATCTTCATGGCATGCACTTTACAATGGATAGAAATGTGATGGTAGTGCAAGTTTAGGTCTAACTGGGTGTATTTGATAAGTTTTTGACTTTGATCTATGTTCTTGGGAGGGGAAGGTACCTTAAAGACATGTAAATTATTTTTATTGATGTGTTTAGAAAGAAGACGGGCAGTAATTGCATTTGCAGAAACACAAGAAATACAAGAAAGAATCTACTTCATCTGGAATATAAGAGTAAGGTTTCATGGCACTAGGACAATGTCGCAAACCAAAGCAAAACTTCAAATTTGTCTCTCCGAAACAGCCCGCTGCAATATCCCGATAAGTTTTCTCATCCGTAATTTGTTTTAATTATTGTATTCATGTCAAAAGGCTGTGAACAGATATATTCAGCTATTTCTCATGGCATTAAGTGGCTCCTGTTTCAACAGGGAATGTCATCCCCATTCACTACAGCAGGAAAGTGACCTGTATATTTATTGCCTACAGACACGGGAGGCCGAAAACGTTCGTTTAAATAAAAGGTTGGTTTGGAAACAGGAGATCCTTTGCAAAATATGAGATCCACGATCGTGATAAAAAATAGTATTGAGGTGATTCGTTTCCGAAAGAATAAGATTTTATAAACTACTAAAGAAATAAACTGTTCGATGAAAACGTACACTTCAAAACTAAGTGATAAGTGTCCAATTCTGTTAACACTGAGGTCACATGAAATGACAAGTTGCTAGTCTAATAACGTGTATATATGCATCATTCATTCTTTGATGTGCAGCGTGATAGAGCATGAAAAAGTGACACATACACAGTACAAATATATATGTTAGACACAGATGAGGTTATCTTCCGTCCAGTGTGCGGCCTACCAGCGCATGATGATACACATTCAAATGTAGCATGGTAGTAACTTGTGTTAGGAAAGGTTTTAAAGGGTAGATCTCGAGTAATGAATTTTGTAATAATAAAAAAAAGAAATGTGATTTTGTTAGATACATCTGAACAAATTTATTCACAAAATAATACCGTTTGAATGGACGATGGTTCTGTATGTTGGAGGCTTTTACCCAACTGCCACAGAAAATAGCCATAAAAATGAGTATTGGTGCTATTTAATCATAATTCTGTGCATTTTAGGATAAAATTGTTCCAAATGCCTTGGAGAGGAAATACTGGTGCAAGCCGGTGTCTGGGTTCCATTCATGAAAGAGGTAAACTTTGCATTTTTCAAAGACATATGGTTTGCTCGGCTTTCATAGTTGAATCTGGAAGCGATAACTTTTTCGGAAATTAAAATATTCTTTGTGACTGAACTTGTATTATGCATGAGTAAATTATCATATATGACCTTAATTTCTGTTGGCAATTCTTTTAATACGTCATAAAGAAAAAAAAGGGTTCGGTATTTGTAGACTGCACTTGATACTGGGAGGTGCCGGGTTTATCACTTTTGGACCGAGCGTTTAGTCGCGTTCTAAATACCAGACTTGCTTCCATTGGATACATATGCCTTGTTTTATTTCAATGTGAGAAAATGACAGGTGTAAGGGACTAAAATGCTGCATGTTTTATAAATATATCTGCAAGCTCAAATATATTATTGCTGATTTTATGTTCTCACACCTCCTTGACTGTAACTTGAAAAGGAGCAAATCAACATGTGGATTTTTCTCATTAACTTTTTTTTGGCTAGGATGGTTCTATACACAATCAAGGTTTGAAAAGTTTTGTATGTGTAGTATTTGTGGGCGCAGGTAAGTCGCATATGGAAATATTTAGTGGTAAGCTCCCAGTAACAAAGGTAGAAATGACAGCAGCACTGTCATGTTTTCAGTCAATACATACTATTTCCACACATTTATAGTTCTATCCAATTCTGTTTCATAAAATATATATTCATGGCATGCATTTTGCAATGGATAATGTAACAATATGATGGTAGTGCGAATTTAGGTCTAACTGGGTGTATTTGATGAGTTTTTGCCTCTGATCTATGTTCTTGGTTGGGAGAGGGTGTACCATTAAGCCATGTATATTAATTTTCATTGATGTGTTTAGAAAGACTTGCAGTAATTGCATTCGCAGAAACACAAGGAACACAAGAAAGAATCTACTTTATCTGGGATATAAGAGTAAGGTTTCATGGCTCTAGGACAATGTCTCAAACCAAAGCAAAACTTAAAACTCGTCTCTCCGAAATAGCCCGCTGCAATATCCCGATAAGTTCTCTTCCGTTATATGTTTAATTGTTGTATTTCATGTCAAAAGGTTGTGAAAAGATATATTCAGCTATTTCTCATGGCATTACGTGCCTCCTGTTTCAACAGGGAATTTGATCCCATTTCATTGCAGCAGGAAAGTGACCTGTATAGTTATTCACTTTTGGACCGAACTTTAAATTGCGTTCTAAATACCAGACCTGCTATCATTGGATATATATCCCATGTTTTATTACAATGTAAGAAAATTACAGGTGTAAGGGACTAAAATGAAGCATGTTTTTCTCAATATATCTGCAAGCCCATAGAAATTGTTGCTGATTTAATATGGTCACCCTCCTTTGAAAATGTTGGTTTGTATTTACACCGTTCTATTCTGTAAACAAACATGTTTGGCAGTAACTTGAAAAGGAGCAGATCAACATGTTAATTTTTTCTCAACTTATTGGGCTAGGCTGGTTCTATAAACAAGCGAGGTTTGAAAAGTTTTGTTTGTGTAGAATTTGTGGGCGCAGGTAAGTCGCCTATGGAAATATTTATTGTTAAGCTCCCAATAGCAAACGTAAAAATGTCAACAGCACTGTCCTGTTTTCAGTCATTATACTATTTCCACACATTTGTAGTTCTATCCAATTCTGTTTCTTAAAATGTATCTTCATGGCATGTATTTTGCCATGGATAATGCAAAAAATGTGATGGTAGTGCGAATTTAGGTATAACTGGGTGTATTCTATGAGTTTTTGCCTCTGATCTAAGTTCTTTGCAGGGGGTGGGGGTTACTTTAAAGCCATTCAAATATTTTTTATTGATATGTTTATAAAGAAGACTTGCAGTAATTTTATTTGCAGGAACACAAGAAAGAATCTACTTCATCTGGACTATAAGAGTAAGGTTTCATGGAACTAGGACTATGTTACAAACCAAAGCAAATCTTAAAATTTGTCTCTCCGAAACAGCCCACTGAAATATCCCGATAAGTTTTCTCATCCGTTATATGTTCTAATTTATTGTATTCATGTCAGAAGGATGTGGACATATATATATATATATATATATATATATATATATATATATATATATATATATATATATATATATATATATATATATATATATATATATATATATATATTCAGCTATATCTCATGGCATTAAGTGGCTCGTGTTTCAACAGGGAATTTCATCCCCATTCACTAAGAAGGAAGGTGATCTGTATATTTTATTCCCTACAGACAAGGGAGGCCGAAAACTTTTGTTGAAATAAAAGGTTGGTTTGGAAAACAGGAGATCTCTTGCAAAATAGGAGATCCACGATTGTGATAAAGAATTAGAATTGAGGTGACTCGTTTCCGAAAGAACAAGATTTTATAACCTACTAAAGAAATAAACTGTTAGATGATAACGTACACTTCAAAACTAAGTGATAAGTGTCCAATTCTGTAAACTCTGGAGTCACATGACATTACAAGTTACTAGTCTAATAACGTATATATAATGCATCTTTCCTTCTTTGATGTGCAGAGTGATGGAGCATGAAAAAGTGACACATACACAGTACAAACGCATATGTTAGACACAGATAAGTTTTATCTTCCGTCCAGTGTGCGGCCCAAAAGCGCAGGATGATACACGTACAAATATAGCATGATACACATACAAATCTTCGACTCCCGCCGGGGTCGGCAACATTCTTTCGTGGGGTTTGATCATGAAATCTTTTCTACGGTCATTCTCTCCCTTCCGCTGATTCAAGAAGGGCAGCTGTCAGTTTCTGACGAAAGAATGTGAACTGTACTGGTTAACCGCTTACGTATAAGCCTGCCCAGGAAAGTGTTGATAGGTAAACTGACCGGCTCAAAAATGACCTAAATATTGTTGACTGGGTCGTAAAACTTCAATACAAACAAACAAACAATCACGTACAAATGTAGCATGGTAGTAACATGAGATAGGAAAGGTTTAAAAGGATAGATATTGTGTAATGAATTTTGTAATGAAAAAAAAAATGTAATTTTGAAAGATACATTTGAACAAATTTATTGGCAAAATAATACCGGATGAACGGACGATTGTTCTGTATGTTGGAGGAAGTATGAGGGTCACTGATGAGGCCTAATTGGCCGAAACAATCTAGTCTGGCCCAGAAACATGTACATTTCATATTTTCCAGTTCTGTGGTGTATTCCTTGCTTCCAAAGGATAAACCTTTTAAAGAACATATTTTGCCCAATCGCCACTGAAAACAGCCATAAAAATGAGTATTTGTGCTAGGCATATATCTGTGCATTTTAGGATAGCATTGTTCCAAAGACATTGGAGAGATAAAATACTGATGCAAGCCGGTGTCTGGGTTCCATTCCAGAAAGAGGTAAAAAAACGTAGGGTTTGCTCTGCATTCATAGTTGAATCTTGAAACGATAACTTTTTCGCAAATTTAAAATATTCTTTGTGACTGAACTTTTATTATGCTTCAGTAAATTATCAGATATGACATAATTTCTATTTGGCAATTCTTTTCATACGTCGTAAAGAAAATTAGGGTTCGGTTTTGGTAGCATTGCACTAGATATTGGTAGGTGCCGGGTTTTATCACTTTTGGACCGGGCTTTTAGTTGCGTTCTAAATACCAGACCTGCTTCCATTGAATATATATCCCATGTTTTATTTCATCGTGGGAAAATGGCAGGTGTACGCAACTTAAATGATGTATGTTTTAAAAATATATCTGTAAGCTCAAAGAAATTGTTGCTGATTTAATATGGTCATCCCTCCTTCAAAAACGTTGGTTTGTATTTACTCCGTTCAATTCGGTAAACAAACATGGTTGACTGTAATTTGAAAAGGAGTAGGTCAACATGTGGATTTTTTCTAATTAACTTGTTGAGCTAGGATGGTTCTATAAACAAGCAAGGTTTGAACAGTTTTTTATGTGTAGTTTTTGTGGGCGCAGGTAAGTCGCCTATGGAAATATTTAGTGTTAAGCTCCCAGTATCAAAGATAGAAATGTCAACAGCACTGTCCTTTTTCAGTCATTACATACTATTTCCACAAATTTCTAGTTCTATCTAATTCTGTTTTATAAAATGTATCTTCATGGCATGCATTTTGCAACGAATAATGTTGAAATGTGATGGTAGCGCTAATTTAGGTCTAACTGGGTGTATCTGATGAGTTTTTCCTCTGATCTACGTATTTGGGAGGTGGTGTACCTTAAAGCCATCTAAATTATTTTTTGCTGATGTGTTTAGAAAGAAGACTTGCAGTAATTGCATTTGCAGAAACACAAGAAACACAAGAAAGAATCTACTTCATCTGGAATATAAGAGTAAGGTGTCATGGGTCTTGGACAATGTCTCAAACCAAAGCAAAATTTAAATTTGTCTCCCCGAAACTGCCCGCTGCAATATCCCGATAAGTGTTTTCATCCGTTATATATTTTAAAAATGGTATTCATGTCAAAAACGTGGTGAACAGATATATTCAGCTACTTCTCATAGCATTAAGTGGCTCCTGTTTCATCAGGGAATTTCATCCCCATTCACTACAGCAGGAAAGTGACCTGTATATTTAGTCCCTACAGACACGGGAGGCCGAAAACGTTTGTTTAAATAAAAGGTTGGTTTGGAAAACAGGAGATCCTTTGCAAAACATGAGATCCACGTTCGTGATAAAAAATAGTATTGAGGTGATTCGTTTCTGATGGAACCAGATTTTATAATCTACTAAAGAAATAAACTGTTAGATGATAACGTACACTTCAACCTAAGTGATAAGTGTCCAATTCTGTAAACTCTGGGGTCAAATGAACTGACAAGTTACTGGTCTAATAACGTATATATAATGCATCTTTCATTCTTTGATGTGCAGAGAGATGAGCATGAAACAGTGACACATACACAGTACAAATATATATGTTAGACACAGATGAGGTTATCTTTCGTCCAGAGTGCGGCGGTGTCTGGGTTCCATTCCAGAAAGAGGTAAACTTTGCACTTTTCACAAACATATGGTTTGCTCGGCTTTCATAGTTGAATCTGGAAGCGATAACTTTTTCGGAAATTAAAATATTCTTTGTGGCTGAACTTTTATTATGCCTCAGTTAATTATCATATATAAGCTAAATTTCTATTTGGCAATTCTTTTAATACGTCATAAAGAAAAAAAAATGTACGGTATTGGTAGCATTGCACTTGATACTGGGAGGTGCCGGGTTTTATCACTTTTGGACCAAGCGTGTAGTTGCGTTCTAAATACCAGAGTTGCTTCCATTGGATATATATCCCATGTTTTATTTCAATGTGACAAAATGACAGGTGTAAGGGACTTCAATGATGCATGTTTTATAAATATATCTGCAAGCTCAAAGATATTATTGCTGATTTTATGTGGTCACCCCTCCTTGAAAAATGTTGTTTTTTATTTACTTCGTTGTAGTCGGTAAACAAACATGGTTGACTGTAACTTGAAAAGGAGCAGGTCAACATGTGGATTTCTTTCTCATTAACTTGTTGGGCTAGGATGGTTCTATAAACATGCAAGGTTTGAAATGTTTTGTATGTGTTGATTTTGTGGGCGCAGGTAACTCGCCTATGGAAATATTTAATGTTGAGCTCCCTATAGCAAAGATAGAAATGTCAGCAGCACTGTCCTGTTTTCAGTCATTACATACAATTCCACACATTTGTAGTTCTATCCAATTCTGTTTCATAAAATGTACCTTCATGGCATGCATTTTGCAATGGATAATGTAACAATATGATGGTAGTGCGAATATAGGTCTAACTGGGTGTATTTTATGAGTTTTTGCCTCTGATCTATGTTCTTGGAAGGGAAGGGTGCACCTTAATCCGATGTAAATAAAATTTCATTGATGTGTTTAGAAAGAAGACTTGCAGTAATTGCAGTTGCAGAAACACAAGAAACACAAGACAGAATCTACTTCATTTGGAATATAAGAGTAAGGTTTCATGGCTCTAGGACAATGTCTCAAACCAAAGCAAACTTAAAACTCGTCTCCGAAACAGCCCGCTGGAATATCCCGATTAGTTTTCTCATCATTTATATGTTTCAATTTTTGTATTCATGTCAAAAGGACAGATATATACCGCTATTTCTTATGGCATTTTGTGGCTCATGTTCCAACAGGGAATTTCATCCCAATTCACTAGAGAAGGAACGTGACCTGCATATTTTATTCCCTACAGGCACGGGAAGCGAATACGTTTGTTTAAATAAAAAGGTTGGTTTGGAAAACATTAGATCCTTTGCAAAATATGAGATCCACGATTGTGATAAAAAAATAGTATTCAGGGGATTCGTTATCCGAAAGAACAAGAATTTATAAACTACTAAAGAAAGAAACTGTTAGATGATAACGTACACTTCAAAACTTAGTGATAATTGTACAATTCCCTTAACTCTGGAGTCACATGATATGAAGTTACTAATCTAATAACCTATATGAAATGCATGTTTCATTCTGTGGTGTGCAGAGTAATAGAGCATGAAAACGTGACACATACACAGAACAAACACAATTGTTAGACACAGATGAGGTTATATTCCGTCCAGTGTGCGGCCCACCAGCACAGGATGATACACGTACAAATGAAGCATGGAAGTAACATGATATAGGAAAGGTTTAAAATGGTATGTAATTTTGTAAGATGCATTTAAACAAATTTATTTACAAAATAATACCGGTTGAACGGACGATTGATCTGTATGTTGGAGGCTTTTACCCAACTGCAATAGAAAATAGCCATAAAATGAGTATTGGCTATTTTAGGATAGATTTGTTCCAAAGACATTGGAGCGGAAATACTGATGCAAGCCGGTGTCTTGGTTCCATTCCAGAACGAGGTAAACTTTGCTTTTTTCGAAAACATTTGGTTTCCTCAGCATTCATAGTTGAATCTGAACGCGATAACTTTTCGCAATCTTCAAAGATTCTTTGTGACTGAACTTTAATTATGCATGTGTAAATTATCATATATGACCTAAATTTCTATTTGGCAATTTTTTTTGTACGTCATTAAGAAAATAAGGGTTCAGTATTGGTAGCATTGCACTAGATACTGGAAGGTGCCGGGTTTTATCACTTTTGGACCGAGCTTTTAGCTGCGTTCTAAATACCAGACCTGCTTCCATTGGATATATCCCCAGTGTTATATTTCAATGTAAGAAAATGACAGGTGTAAGGGAATAAAATGATACATTTTTTATAAATATATCTGCAAGCCCATAGAAACTGTTGCTGATTTTATATGGTCACCCTCCTTTAAAAATGTTGGTTTGCATTTACTCCGTTCTATTCGGTAAACAAACATGGTTGACTGTAACTTGAAAAGGAGCTGATCAACATGTGGATTTTTTCTCAGTAACGTGTAGGGCTAGGATGGTTCTATAAACATGCAAGATTTGAAAAGTTTTGTTTGTGTATGCGCAGGTAAGTCCCCTATGGAAATATTTATTGTTAAACTCCCAATAGCAAAGGTAGAAATGTCAACCGCACTGTCCTGTTTTCAGTCATTACATACATTTCCACACATTTGTAGTTCTATCCAATTCTGTTTTATTGAATGATTGATTGATTTTAGGTTTAACGTCCCCTATAACACTGTAAAGGTAATTTTGGAGACGTTGCTTCCAATTGTGTGGGACTTTTCCCCGATATTTAGATGAAATGACATTTCGAGCCCTGTCGCTCAATGAAACCAATAAGGTTTATTAGCATGGACGGTCCGCCTCACACCGCGGTTCCTGGACAGGCTTAGATCCTCTAAGCGGTTTACTAGTACTAGTGTGCGGGCCGGATTCAGCTCTGCGTTGAAGCATCATGCAGCCCGTATAATTCTTCAAGCCCCTATGGGCGGGGACCGCCAATTCTGTTTTATAAAATGTATTTTCATGGAATGGGTTTTGCCCTGGATAATGTAAAAATGTAATGGTAGTGCGAATATAGGTCTACCTTGGTGTATTCTACGAGTTTTTGCCTCTGATCTAAGTTCTTTGGTGGGGGGATAGGGCGTACTTTAAAACCATTTAAATCATTTTGATTGATATGTTTAGAAAGATGACTTGCATTAATTCTATTTGCAGAAACACAAGAAAGAATCTACTTCATCTGGAATATAAGACTAAGGTTTCATGGCACTAGGACTATGTCACAATCCAAAGCAAATCTTAAAAATTGTCTCTCCGAAACAGCCCGCTGCAATATAAAATCTAATCTTGCCGAAAGAACAAGATTTTATAAACCACTCAAAACAGAAACTGTTAGATGATCGAATACACTTCAAAACTAAGTAATACGTGTCCGATTCTGTGAACTCTGGAGTCACATGAAATGAAAAGTTACTAATCTAATAACGTATGTAAAGTACATCTTTCATTCTTTGATTTGCAGAGTGATGGAAAAAAGTGACACATACACAGTACAAATATATATGTTAGACATAGATGAGGTTATCTCTCGTCCAGCATGCGGCCCACCTGCGCAGGATGATACACGTACAAATGAAGCATGGTTGTAACATGAGATAGGAAAGTTTTAAAAGGATACATCTGACATAATGAATTTGGTAATGAAAAAGAAATGTAATTTTGTAAGATACATTTGAACAAGTTTATTCACAAAATAATACCGGATGAACGGACTATTGTTCTGTATGTTGGAGGCTTTTATCCAACCGCCACAGAAAATAGCCATAAAAATGAGTATTGGTGCTATTTAGGCATATATCTGTGCATTTTAGGGTAGAATTGTTCCAAAGACATTGGAGAGTAAATACCGATTCAGGCCGGTGTCTGGGTTCCATTCCAGAAAGAGGTAAACTTTGCACTTTCAAAAACATACGGTTTGCTCGGATTTCATAGTTGAATCTGGAGCGATATTTTTTCTCAAACTTAAAAGATTCTTTGTGACTGAACTTTTATTTTCCATGCGTAAATCATCAGATATGACCCAATTTCTATTTGGCAATTTTTTCATACGTCACAAACTTCAAAGATTCTTTGTGACTGAACTTTTCTTATGCATGCGTAAATTATCAGATATGACCTAAATTTCTATTTGACAATTTTTTTTGATACGTCATTAAGAAAATAAGGGTTCGTTTGTGGTAGCATTGCACTAGATACAGGGAGGTGCCGGGTTTGATAACTTTTGGACCGAGCTTTTAGCTGCGTTCTAAATACCAGACCTGCTTCCATTAGATATATACCCAATGTTATATTTAAATGTAAGAAAATGACAGGTGTAAGGGTCTAAAATGATGCATGTTTTATAAATATATCTGCAAGCTCAAAGAAATTGTTGCTGATTTTAAACGCTCACCCCTCCTTTAAAAAAATAGTTTGTGTTTACTTCGTTCCAGTCGGTAAACACACATGGTTGACTGTAACTTGAAAAAGAGCAGATCAACATGTGTATTTTTTCTCATTAAGTTGTCAGGCTAGGATGGTTCTATAAACAAGCAAAATTTGAAAAGTTTTGTATGTGTAGTTTTTGTGGGCGCGGGTAAGTCGCCTATGGAAATATTTAGTGGTAAGCCTCCAATAGCAAAGGTAGAAATGTCAGCGGCACTGTCCCTTTTCAGTCATTACATACTATTTCCACACATTTGTATTTCTATGCAATTCTGTTTCATATAATATATCTTCATGACATGTTTTTTTTTGCCATTGATAATACAAACATGTGATTGTAGTGCTAATTTAGGTCTAACTGGGTGTATTTGATGAGTTTTTGCCTCTGATATGTGTTCTGGGGAGGGGGTGTACATTAAAGCCATGTAAATCAGATTTTATTGATGTGTTTGGAAAGAAGACTTGCAGTAATTGCATTTGCAGAAACACAAGAACGAATCTACTTCATCTGGAATATAAGAGTAAGGTTTCATGGCACTCGGACTATGTTTTAAACCAAAGCAAATTTTAAAACAAAATGTCTCTCCGAAACAGCCCGCTGCAATATCCCGATAAGTTTTCTCATCCGTGATAAGTGCAAATTTATTGTAAAGTAGAAGTAAAACAAAGATCAGGGATTGATACAATTAACTTACTCCACCCATAAAAGACACCAAAGGGAAAGAAATACAAACATTAAGCGACCAGACCATAATGGAAACCTAAACAAAGGAAGGCCATAAGGACAGTTACTTTCCCACAAAATGGCCATATGGCCATCCAAAATTAAAAGACACAAGTGATACACACAGTAAGCAACAAACAACAACATAAATAAATCGCCACAGAAGAGCCGCCTTGGAACGGTCAGTGGAATATTTCCACTTGGGGGGGGGGGGGGCTTAAATCGATTTTACGTGGCCACAATCCTCGCCCTTACTTCCGCCGCGATTTAGACAAATAATTTGTTCAGTCCGCATGAAGGCCTCCTAACTCATCAGTGCAACATCTCCGTGAACACAAAAATCAAAGAACCAAAGAGGTCAGACAACGGTGAGGACTCGACAGCAAGAAACCACTGAAATGCTGGAGCAAAAGAAAACCACCAGTTAGACTCCGATGAGCCCGACCAGAGACGTAGTCTTGTCAAAAGGATGTGAACAGATATAGTCAGCTATTTTTTATGGCATTTAGGCATTTACAAACATTTTCTTGACACTTTTGTTTTTAAAATATCCTCAAAATATCATATTTGTTATTTTAAATAGGGGATGTAAGTGTGCAAATAGCCATAAAAACGAGTTTTGGTGCTATTTAGGCATAAATCTGTGCATTTGAGGATGGATTTGTTCCGAAGACATTGGAGAAAAACCACTGATGCAAGCGCCGGTGTCTGGGTTCCATTCCATAAAGAGGTGAATTTTGTGCTTTTCAAAAACGTATGGTTTCCTTGGCGTTCATAGTTGAATCTGAAAACGATAACTTTTTCGGAAACTTGAAATATTCTTTACGTTTTTTTATGCATGAGTAAATTATAAGATATGCCCTAAATTTTTATTTGGCAATTCTTTTAATGCATCATAAAGAAAATAAGTGTTCGGTATTTCTACCGTTTCACTAGATACTGGGAGGTACATGGTTTTATCACTTTCGGACCAAGCTTTTAGTTGCGTTTTAAATACCAGACTTGCTTCGATTGCATATATATCACATGTTTTATTTAATTGTGAGAAAATGACAGGTATAAGGGACTAAAATGATGCATGTTGTATAACTAATCTGCAAGCTCAAAGAAATTGTTGCTGATTTTATATGGTCACTCCTACTTTAGGTTTTGTGGTTAGTATTTACTCCATACTAGTAGGTAAACAAACATGGTTGACTGTAACTTGAAAAGGAGCAAATCGGCATGTGGATTTTTATACCCCCGCAAACGAAGTTTGAAGGGGGTATATAGGAGTCAGCTTGTCGTCTGTCGTCGTCGTCGGTCCGTTACAAAAAACTTTAACATTGCTCATAACTTCCTTATTCTTTGACCGATTTCTTTAATATTCACACACCACACACCTTGCCACTAGTACTTAAGATTGATATACATAAACGTGACCTTGACCTTTACGTTGACCTTTACGTTGACCTTCCTCAAGGTCAAATACTTGAAAAAATTTGTCTGACAACGCATGCGGGGGTATAATTGGCGCCCGTTAGGCGGCAGCTCTAGTTGAAAAAGAGCAGTGTCCTGGTCAGTTTTTGATGTATTAGCTGAGGATAGGTAAGCTGACTGGCTCAACATGACCTTGATGATGTTGACTGGACTGTAAAACTGGACTCAAACCGAAGTTAATCTATGGGATTCTGACAACGCATGCGGGGGTATAATTGGCGCCCGTTAGGCTACAGCTCTAGTTCCTCATTAACTTGTTGAGTTAGGCTGGCACTTTCCAGAGGTATAAGGTTTGAAAGGTTTTGTATGTGTTTTTTTGTGGGAGCAGGTAAAAGGTTACTGTTGTCGCCTATGGAAAGTAGTTAGTGGTGAGCTCCCTATAGCAAAGATAGAAATGTCAGCAGCACCGTTCTGTTTTCTGTCATTACATGCTACTTCCACACGTTTGTAGGTTCTATCTATTTCTGCTTCATAAAATGTATTTTGTTGGCATTTATTTTGCCATAGATACTATAAAAATGTGATGGTAGTGCTAATTTAGAGCTAACTGGGTGTATTAGATGAGTTTTTGCCACTGATCTATGTTCTTGGGAGAGGGGCGGGTACTTTTGATCCACGTTTATCTGTTTAATTGATGTGTTTCGAAAGGAGACTTGCGGTAATTGCATTTGCAGAAACACACGAAAGATTCTACTTCATTTGGAATAAAAGAGTAAGTTTTCATGGCACTAGGACTATGACTCAAACCAACGCCAAAGCTAGAACTAGTCTCTCCGAAGCAGCCCGCCTTAATATCCCGATAAGTTTTCTCATCAATTTAAGTGCTTGTGTATTGTTTTCATGTCAAAAGTATGTGAACAGATATAGTCAGCTTTGTGTCATGACATTAAGGCATTTATAGACATTTTCTTGGCAGTTTTGTTTTCAAAATATCCTCAAAATATCATTTATTACTTTAAATAGGGGTTGTAGATGTGAAAATATTTATGAAAACGAGTATTGGTGTTATTTAGGCATAATTCTGTGCATTTTATGATAGAATTGTTCAAAAAACATTGGAGAAGAACCGCTAGGACAAGTCGGTGTCTGGGTTCCATTCCATAAAGAGGTAAACGTTGTGTTTTTTCAAAACATACAGTTTGCTAGGCTTCCATAATTGAATCTGAAAGCGATAACTTTTTGGAAACTTGAAAGCTTCTTTGTAACTGAACTTTTATTATGAATGAGAAAATTTTTAGAAATGACCTAAATTTCTATTTGGCAATTCTTTTGACGCATCATAAAGAAAATAAGGGTTCGGTACTGGTAGCATTGCACTAGATACTGTGAGGTGCTGGGTTTTGTCTCTTTTGGTCCGAGCTTTTAGTTGCGTTCTAACTACCAGACTTGCTTCCATTGGATATATATCCCATGTACTATTTATGAGAGAAAATGACAGGTATAAGGGACAAACATGTTGTATGTTTTATAAATATATCTACACGCTCAAAGAAATTGTTACTGGTTTTATATGGTCATCCCTCCTTAAAAAATGTTGGTTAGTATTTACTCCGTACTAGTAGGTAAACAAACATAGTTGACTGTAACTTGAAAAGGAGCAGATCAACATGTGGATTTTTTTCTCATTTACTTGTTGGACTAGGACGTCTCTATAAAGAAGGATAAGGTTTGAAAAGTTTTGTATGTGTAGATTTTGTGGGAGAAGGTAAAATGTTACTACTGTCGCTTATGGAAAATATTTAGTGATAAGCTCCCTATAGCAACGATAGAAATGTCAGCAGCACTATCCTGTTTTCTGCCATTAAAGACTATTTCCACACATTCTGTTTCATAAAAGGTATCTTCATGGCTTTTATTTTGCCATATATACTGTAAAAATGTGATGGTAGTGCTAATTTAGGTCTAGACTGGTGTATTTGATGATTTTTTTGCCGCTGATCTATGTTCTTGGAAAGGGGGCGAGGCTACTTTTAAGCCATGTTTATCAGTTTTATACCCCACCACACGTAGTGGTGGGTATAATTATGATATACCGTCGAGTGTCTGTCCGTCCGTCCGTCCGTCCGTCCCCACCATTTCCGATCGATAACTTGCGTAATTTTTCACGATTTTTTTTAAGTTTGCATACATGTTTATATCGGGAATGAGTGGTATGGGATTGTTAATGGGCAAAATCCGTTAATATCTGACAGAGTTAGGGCTCCTTTTTTAGTTCAAAATAAGGGTTTTTGGGGCGTTTCCGATCAATAACCTGAACATTTTTTCACGGATTTTCTTCAAATTTTGTAGATACATTGGTATTGGGTATGAATGGTTTGGGATTGTTAATGGGCAAAATACGTTAATATTTAACGTAGTTATGGCCGTTAACAATTTATATTAAATAGTTTTGGGGCACATATTCCTTTACTAAATGGAATATATGTATGGTACGTCCCTGTTATATAGACCACGATTAGAAACAGATTTTGGATTGTTTAAAGGCAAACTGCGTTAACATTTGACAGAGTAATTGCCGTTAACAATTTCCATTAAATGTTTTTTGGGCTCTTATTTGTTTATTTTATGGAATAATTGGATGAAATGTATATATATTTGTATTGGGAATTGCTCTTGGCACAAATAGGTTTATATTTGACAGAGTTATAGTCGTTAACAATTTCCATTAAATGGTTTTGAACACTTATTCCATTACTGAATGGAATATATGGATGAAACTTCAGATATATAGACCACTATAGGAAGAATGTTTAGTATTATTAATTGGTAAAATACGTTAACATATTCGACAGTTATGGCCGTGCCCTTAACAATTTCCATTTAATGTTTTTTGGACTCTTATTCGTTTATTTTATGGCATAATTGTATGAAATTTTGTAGAAATTTATTGGTATTGAGAATGTGTGGTTTGGGAATTGCTCATGGCACAAATAGATTAACATTTGACAGAGTTATTGTTAACAATTTTCATTAAATGGTTTTTGAACACTTATTCCATTTCTAAATGGAATACATGGATGAAACTTCACAGATATATAGACCACTATAGGAAGAATGTTTACTATTGTTAATTGGCAATATACGTTAACATAAACAACAGTTATGACTGTGTACAAGTCCCATTAAATGCATTTTGGGCTCTTATTCATTAACTTAATGGGATATATGGATGAAACTTCACATATATGTACTATTAAAGGAAGCGTGTTTGAGATTGTTCATTGGCAAAATACATTAACATCTTTATCAGAGTTTTTGTCGTTAATAATTCTCATTTAATGTTTTTTTTCTTTACTTAATGGAATATTTGGATATAAATTCATAAATAGACCATTTATAGAAGCATAGTTGGGATGGTTAGTGGGCACAATGAGATAACATTTGGCAGAGTTAGGGTTTTTAACAATTTCCATTAAATAGTTTTTGGACTTTTATTGATGTATTTATTTTCTATGTAAGAAATGTTTTTGGCCTATAGCTGCTTAACTATATGGAATACCCTGATACAATTTTACAGATATATTGAACACTTAAGGAAGCCTATTTGGTCATGGAGCATACAATATTGGCCTGCAGTGGTGGTGTATCATGCAGTGTTAGCACGCTTTATTGATGTGTTTGGAAAGGAAACTTGCAGTAATTGCATTTGCAGAAACACAAGAAGGAGTCTACTTCATCACGAATATAAGAGTACGGTTTGATGGCACGAGGAATATGTCTCAAACAAAAGCAAAACATAAAAATTGTCTTTCCGAAACAGCCCGCTGCAATATCGCGATAAGTTTTCTCATCTGTTATAAGTTCTAATTTATTGTATTCGTGTCAAAAGGATGTGAACAGATATAGTCATCTATTTCTCATGCCATTAATGCATTTATAAGCATCTCTGTTGTTGTTTTGTCTTCAAAATATCCGCAAAAGCTTATTATTGCAGCGTATGTAAAATATTTAGTGGAAAGCTCCCTATAGCAAAGATAGAAATGTCAGCATCATTGTCCTGTTTTTGTCATTACATACGATTTCCACACGTTTGTAGGTTCAATCCAATTCCGATTCGTTAAATGTTTCTTCATTGCATTTATTTTGCCATAGATACTGTAAAAATGTGATGGTAGTGCTAATTTAGGTATAACTCGGTTTATTTGATGAGTTTTTTGCCACTGATCTATGTTCTTGTGACAGTGGCGAGCACTTTAAAGCCATGTTAATATGTTTTCATTGGTGTGTTTAGAAAAGAGGCTTGCAGTAATTGCATTTGCAGAAACACAAGAAAGAATCTACTTCATCTGTAATATAAGAGCAAGGTTTCATGGCACTAGGACTATGTCTCAAACCAAAGCAAAGCTTAAAATGTGTCTCTCCGAAACAGCCCGCTGTAATATCCCGATAAGTGTTCTCATCCATTATAAGTTCTAATTTATTGTATTCATGTAAAAAGGATGTGGACAGATATAGTCCGCTATATCTCATGGCCTTTATCAACTTTTGCTTGGCAGTATTGTCTTCAAAATATCCTCAAAATATCATTTTTTACTGTAAATAGGGCTTGTTGGTGTGAAAATAGCCATAAATCGAGTATTCGTGCTATTTAGGCATAATTCTGTGCATATTAGAATAGAATTGATCAAAAGACACTGGAGAAGAACCACTGATGCAAGCCGGTGTCTGGGTTTAATTCCAGAAAGAGCTAAACGCTTTTCAAAAACATATATTTTGCTCGGCTTTCATTGTTGAATCTGAATGCGATAACTTTTTCCGAAATTTGAAAGATTCTTTGTGTCTGAACTTTTATTATGCATGAGAAATTTTTTGATATGACCTAAATTTCCATTTGGCAATTCTTGTGATGCATCATGAAGAAAATAAGGAGTCGGTATTGGCATCATTACACTAGGTACTTGGAGGTGCCGGGCTTTATCTCTTTTGGACCAAGTTTTAGTTGCGTTCTAATTACCAGACTTGCTTCCGTATATCCCATGTTTTATTTCAACGTGCGTAAATGACAGGTATAAGGGACTAAAATGATACGTTTTATAAATATATCTGCAAGCTCAAAGACATTGTTGCTGATTTTATATGGTCACTCCTCCTTTAAAATGTTGGTTAGTATTTACTGCATACTAGAAGGTAAACAAACTTGAAAAGGAGCAGACAACATTTGTTTTTTTTCTCATGAACCTGCTGAGCTAGGATGGCTCTATAAAGAGGTATAAGATTGGAAATGTTTTGTATGTGTAGTTTTGGTGGGAGCAGGTAAAAAGTTACTGTTGTCGCCTATCGAAATTATTTATAGGTAAGCTCCCTATAGCAAAGATAGAAATGTCAACAGTACTGTCCTGTTTTCTGTCATTACATATTATTTCCACACGTTTGTAGGTTCTATCCAATTCTGTTTCATAAAATATATTTTCTTGGCATTTATTTTGCCATAGATACTGTAAAAATGCGATGTTGTGCTAATTTAGGTCTAACTGTGTGTATTTGATGAGTTTTTGCCATTGATCTATGTTCTTAGGAGAGGGGTGGGTACTTTAAAGCCATGTTAATCTGTTTTAGTGATGTGTTTGAAAGGAGACTTGCTGGTGTGTGGGAATGTGTGGCGGCGGTAAAACGTCTCCCTGCCCTACATCATAGTGTAGATTATATTTTCTTGTCCTTTGGGATCATTGATTCCATTGTGGAATTTCGAAAATATCTGAGGGTCACTGATGAGGCCTAATTGGCCGAAACTAGCTAGTCTGGCCCAGAAAACATGAACACTCCATATTTTTCACTTCTGTGGTGTATTCCTTGCTTCCAAAGGATAACCCTTTTATAGAACATATTTAACTTCACTACAGCTGGTGTGTGGGAATGTGTGGCGGCGGTAAAACGTCTCCCTGCCCTACATCATAGTGTAGATTATATTTTCTTGTCCTTTGGGATCATTGATTCCATTGTGGAATTTCGAAAATATCTGAGGGTCACTGATGAGGCCTAATTGGCCGAAACTAGCTAGTCTGGCCCAGAAAACATGAACACTCCATATTTTTCACTTCTGTGGTGTATTCCTTGCTTCCAAAGGATAACCCTTTTATAGAACATATTTAACTTCACTACAGCTGGTGTGTGGGAATGTGTGGCGGCGGTAAAACGTCTCCCTGCCCTACATCATAGTGTAGATTATATTTTCTTGTCCTTTGGGATCATTGATTCCATTGTGGAATTTCGAAAATATCTGAGGGTCACTGATGAGGCCTAATTGGCCGAAACTAGCTAGTCTGGCCCAGAAAACATGAACACTCCATATTTTTCACTTCTGTGGTGTATTCCTTGCTTCCAAAGGATAACCCTTTTATAGAACATATTTAACTTCACTACAGCTGGTGTGTGGGAATGTGTGGCGGCGGTAAAACGTCTCCCTGCCCTACATCATAGTGTAGATTATATTTTCTTGTCCTTTGGGATCATTGATTCCATTGTGGAATTTCGAAAATATCTGAGGGTCACTGATGAGGCCTAATTGGCCGAAACTAGCTAGTCTGGCCCAGAAAACATGAACACTCCATATTTTTCACTTCTGTGGTGTATTCCTTGCTTCCAAAGGATAACCCTTTTATAGAACATATTGCAGTAATTGCATTTGCAGAAACACAAGAATTTACTTCAACTGGAATATAAGAGTTTGGTTTCATGGCACAAGGACTATGTCTCAAACCAAAGCAAAAGTTAAAAATTGACTCTCCGAACAACCCGCTGCAATATCCCGATAAGTTTTCTCATCCATTATAAAGTCTAATTTATTGTGTTTATGTCAAAAGGATGTGAACATATACAGTCAGCTATTTCTCATTGCATTAAGGCATTTATAAGCATTTTCTTGGCAGTTTTGTCTTCAAAATATCCTCACAATATCATGTTTATTTTTTTTTACTTTAAATAGGGTTTTTGTTTATTTATTTTTGCTACGGTTTGTCTTGAGGTGTATGTGTCGCTTGTGTTATTTTATTTTTGATAGCTTATTGGACATTTTGTGGGAAAGTATCTGTCCTTTTGGCTTTCCGCTGTTGGGTGTTTCCATTAGGTCTGTTGATGCATGTTTGTGTTTCTTTCCCTTTGGTGTCTCTGGTGGGAGCTATGGGCTGATTGTATCGAATCCTGATCATTGCCTCTACTTCTTTTTTTATTCATCCTGTAATAAGGATGTGAACAGATATATTCAGCAATTTCTTATGGCATTAAGGCACTCATAAACGTTTCCTTGACAGTTTTGTTTTCTAAATATCCTCAAAAATATCATTTTTTTACTTTAAATAGGGACTGTAGGTGTGAAAATAGCCAAAAAAAGACGAGCATGCGTGCTATCTAGGCATAATTTTGTGCATTGTAGGATAGAATTGTTCAAAAGACATTGGAGAAGAACCACTGATGCAAGCCAATGTCTGGGTGCTATTTCAGAAAGAGGTAAACTTTGCACTTTTCAAAAACATGGGATTTGCTCGGCTTTCATAGTTGAATATGAAAGCGATAACATTTTCGGAAGCTTGAAAGATTCTTTGAAACTGATATTTTTTTATGCATTAGAAAATTTTTAGACATGACTTTACTCACTGATGAGGCCTAAATGGCCGAAACTAGCTAGTCTGGCCCGGAAAACATGTACACTCCATATTTCCAGTTCTGTGGTGTATTCCTTGCTTCCAAAGGATAACCCTTTCTAGAACATATTTAACGTCACTACAGCTGTTGTCTGGGAATGTGTGGCGGCCGTAAAAAGTCTCCCTGCCCTACATCATAGTGTAGTTTATATTTTCCTGTCCTTTGGGATCATTGATTCCATTGTGGAATTTTGAAAATATTTGAGGGTCACTGATGAGGCCTAAATGGCCGAAACTAGCTAGTCTGGCCCGGAAAACATGTACACGCCATATTTCCAGTTCTGTGGTGTATTCCTTGCTTCCAAAGGATAACCCTTTCTAGAACATATTTAAGATATGTCTCTCCGAAACAGGACGCTGCAATATCCCGATAAGTTTTTGCATCCATAATAATTTCTAATTTATTGTATTTATGTCAATGGGATGTGAACAGATATATTCAGCTATTTCTCATTGCATTAAGGCATTTATAAAAACGTTCTTGGCGGTTTTGACTTCAAAATATCCTGAAACTGTCATGTTTTACTTTGAATATGGGGTGTAGGTGTGAAAAAGCCATAAAAAATGAGTATTGGTGCTATTTAGGCATAATTCTGTGCATTTTAGGATAGAATTTTTCCAACATTGGAGAAGTGCCACTGATACAAGTCGGTATCTGGGTTCCAGAAAGAGGTAAACTTCGCGCTTTTCAAAAACATGTGGTTTGCTCATATTTGAATCTGAAAATGATAACATTTTTGAAACTTGAAAGATCCTTTGTGACTGAACTTTTATTATGCATGAGGAAATTTTTAGATATGACCTTTAGATATGTCTCTCCAAAATATCCCGCTGCAATACCCCGATAAGTTTTCTCATCCATTATAATGTCTAATTTATTGTATTCATGTCAATGGGATGTGAACAGATATATTCAGCTTTTTCTATTTATAAACATTTTCTTGGCAGTTTGTCTTCAAAATATCCTCACAATGTCGTGTTTTACGGGGTGTAGGTTTGAAAATAGCCATAAAATGAGTATTCGTGCTATTTAGGATAGGATTGTTCCAAAGACATTACAGAAGAGCCACTGCACTGATGCAAGTCGGTGTCTTGGTTCCATTACAGAAAGAGGTAAACTTTGCGCTTTTCAAAAAACATGCGATTTGCTCGGCTTTCAAAGTTGAATCTGAAAGCGAATACATTTTCGCAAACTTGAAAGATACTTTATGACTGAACATTAATTATACATGAGTAAATTATTAGATATGACCCAAATTTTTATTTGGCAATTCTTTTGATGCATCATAAAGAAAATAAGGGTTTGGTATTGCATAGGTAGAAATGTTTGAAGGTTCTATCCAATTCTGTTTCATTAAATGTATCTTAATGGCATGTATATTGCCATATTTGACGTCATTCTGATTCAATTTCAAAATTCAATACTGGACTTAAATCTCCTCTGCAACGAGGTCTATCGGAAACCGAATTATATGGTGCAGTTTATATTTTACTTTTGGTCCTTTCAGATCATCGTGAATATTCTGAGAAATTAGAAATAAATTATTTGTTTAGACTCATTCTAGACAGGTTTTTAATTATTTGGACCCCATTTTGATTTATATCAGTCTTTGAATCGACTGCCTATTCGAAATTCGCAAAATTGCAGTATGTTTCCCCTGGCTGTCGTTGCCGGATCATTACAGGGTCACTGATGAGGCTTTATTAGCCGAAACTACGTAGTATGGCCCATCTTCTTTCTTATGAATGTTTTCATTGCTCTTAAAGGAACTCATTTTTGACTTTTATTAGTATATAAATTAAGTAAAATCTATAACCGCAATGACTTTATGTTGGAACCGTCATAAAATCTGAGGCCTGACCAACCAGCGTGCAATTAAAGAGGAAAGCAAGGTTGTCAACCGTGATTGGGTTAACTACCATGCATGCAGTCTGTCGTATAACATTTATGTTGTGCCCAATCTTTTTATATCGAAGAATGATTTTACGAAATTGGGTGCTAAATAAAGTAGAAGTAAAACAAAGATCAGGAATCGATACAATTAACTTACTCCACCCATCAAAGACACAAAGGGAAAGAAACACAAACATGAAGCGACCAGACCATAATGGAAACCTTAACAAAGGATGGCCATATAGACAGTTACTTTCCCACAAAATGGCCAAATGGCCATCCAAAATAAAAAGACACAAGTGATACACACAGTAAGTAGTAACAAACACAACATAAATAAACCACCACATAAGAACCGCCTTGGAACGGTCAGTGGCAAGAAATCCACTGGGGGCTTAAATCAATTTTACATGGCCATAATCCTCGCCCTTACCTCTGTCGTGGTATACACTTATTTTGTTTAGTCCGCATGAAGGCTTCCTAACTCATCAGTGTAACATCTCCGATAACATACAAATAAAAAAACTACAGAGATGAAATAAGGTTGAGGACTTGACAGCATAAAACAACAGAATTGCTGGAGCAAAAGAAAACCAACAATTAGACTCCGAAAGTCACTGCGGTTATAATTTTTTTTCTAGATTTATATACTTAGTCACCATAAAATTCGGATTCCGATAGACCTAGTTGCAGAAGCGATTTAAATCCAGTATTGAATTTTGGAATGAAATCAGAATGACGGCTATACAATTTTGAAAAGGTTTTACGTAGTTTGTGGTACCGATAACCCTGATTAAGAAGTTTAGCCGTTAACAATTTATCACATGTGTTGAAGTCAGTTACATGACTACACACTCTGGCAAATCGAATTAATTGTGAAATATCAACGCCGTAGGATGGCACAAGTTGAACATCACCATCCAAAAAAGTAAATTTTACAATCTATAAATCAAAATCATCGCGTTCATCATAAATTTTGCAAGAAACAAACCCATCCACAATAGACAGATGTAAATTAAACAACGAGGCCTCGGTATCAGAAGAATTTCCTTTATTTAACTGAAGTTTTGGGCGGGGTGGGGGTAACTTTGACTGATCAAACCATCGAAATAGGTATTATCAATATTTAGTGAAGCATCCAAATATCTAGAAGTGGAGCTAAAAGCTCCAATGATTTCAGACTGGTTATCAGCAGAAAGGGACATCATGAAGTCTCTCTCATAACAAAACAAAAACAGATCAGCCAGAAGTTGTGCGCAATTAGTTCCCATCGGAATACCCACAGCTTGTCTAAATAACTTAGTACCAAATCTTATGTAAATATAGTCAAGTAGAAAGGTGAGAGCTTCACACACATTCTGACATGACCATAAAGTATAGTTTTTATGCTCTTCAGAAGTGAAAAACGCATTTCTTACATTACATGCAAGATAGAGGGAGTCTTCCCTATGAAATGTACATTCAATTAAATCACTAAGTTGTTCTTTTATAAGATTATGAGGAAGTGTAGTGTAAAGGGTGGCAAAATCATAAGTAGACAGACTTGAAGCACGAAAACGCCTGGGTTTCAATTTATTTAAAACTTCATTAGAATGTTTTGTAGACCAAAACAGATTTCTACCTGATCTTTCGAATACTTTGTCGCAACATTTTATCACATGTTTTTGGATGGCAGTAAAACATGAAGTTAATAACTGGAGAGTTCAGTGGTGGTACAAGAGCTTGAATTTGCAACAAACCGTGCTTTGTTTTGTCATTTATGAAGTTTAGGTAACCGATATAACGTAGGAAGCTAGTCTTGGCCTTCTGTAACACAGACAGCAGTAGGCCTTCATGCGGACTGAACAAATTATTTGTCTTAATCGCGACTGAAGTAAGGGCGAGGATTGTGGCCACATTGGAATTCATTTCCGCTGACCGTTCCAAGGCGGTTCTTCTGTCGCGGTTTATTTTTGTTATGGATTGTCTTTGGGAGTTTGTGTCGCTTATATTGTTTTATTTTGGATAGCCTTTTGGCCATTTTGCGGGAAAGTAACTATCCTATTGGCTTTCCGCTGTTGGTGTTTCCGTTTGAGTCTGTTGCTTCATGTTTTCCCGTTGGTGTCTCTGACGGGAGCTGCGGGTTAATTGTATCGATGCCTGATCATTGTCTCTACTTTCATTCCTCGGCTTTCATTGTTGAATCTGAAAGCAATAACTTCTTCGCAACCTTGAAAGATTCTTTGTGACTGAACTTTTATTATGCACGAGTTAATTATTAGATATTACATAAATTTCTATTTGGCAATTATTTTGATGCATAATAAAGAAAATAAGGGTTGGTATAGCAAAGGTAGAATGTCACCATCACTAACCTATTTTCAGTCAGTAAATACTATTTCCAAACATTTGTAGGTTCTATCCGATTCTGTTTTATAAAATGTTTCTTCATGGCATGTTTGTCGCCATAGATACTGTAAAAGTGTGATCGTAGTGCTTATTAAGGTCTAACTGGGTGTATTTGCGGATTTTTTTGCCTCTGATTTATGTTCTTGGGAGTGTGGGGGCGTACTTTAAAGCCGTGTAAATCAGTTTCTATTGATGTGTTTGGAAAGGAGACTTGCAGTAATTGTATTTGCAGAAACACAAGAAAGAATCTACTTCATCTGGAATATAAGAGTAAGGTTTCATGGCACTAGGACTATGTCTCAAACCGAAGCAAAACTTATCAATTGTCTATCCGAAACAGCCCGCTGCAATATCCCATGCAACTTGAGAAAACAACCAGCGGATCGCGTATACCCCCGGCCAGCACCACTCCAACATATTTTTCGAGATTGCATGTAATATGAATGAAGATGTCAAGAAGCTATAAGAATCTAAAATGTGGTTGTAAAAGCTAAACCAAACACAAATTTCTAAATGGACCAAGTTACTGAAGGGGTGGGGGCATCAATGTTACTGAAGCAGCAGTGAGGGGTATGCATCAATAAAATCAATGGACTGGTATGGAAAAACCAATGCAAGTATCAATTGAATTTGTGTTAGAGCTTAGAACATACACGCATCTATAAACTTTGTCACAAAACTTGAACCAAATGTAAAATTTCTAAGTTTGTGACTTTGACCTCAAGGTAACTGTGGGGGGACGGGGGTGGGGGCATGCTTCAATGAAATCTTTAGACCGGTATGTAACTTCAGTGTAAGTATCATCTAAATCTATGAAAGGGCTCAGTAGATAAATCTCTAAGAAACTTTAATGGAATGTAAAAATTCTAAGTCTGTGGCCTTGACGTCAAGGTCACTGTAGGCAGGTGGGACTTGCATCAATGAGATGTTTAGACCAGTATGTAACTTCAGTGTAAGAAAGAACTAAATGTATCAAAGGGTTCAGAAGATATAATGTCTTAGCATTTTTAACGCAAAACTTTAAGCAAAATGTTAATGGACGGGCGGACAGACGGATAGAAGTCCGGATAGACGGACATACGGACGGACGAACGCCAAAACGAAAACTATATACCCCCAAAGCATACTTCGTATGTCGAGGGTATAAAAATAGTCCTTGCAATCCATTTGCATATTCTGAATATGTTCCAGTAAAATAACAAGTTGCATACCCTTTGCAAGTGCTTTGCAACAGATTGGTGTAAACATTTTGCAAACATAGCTGTACCTCTGCAAAGAGATTGCAACTACATAGAGTATAGTTACTTTTTTGAGTTGGATACCAAAAATATTTCATCGAGTGTGTTGAAAAAAATCTAAATTTCACGAGTGAGAAGCACGAGTGAAAATTCGGATGTTTTTAACACACGAGATGAAATACTTTTGGTATCCGCCGAAAAAAAGTTAATGTTCTTTTTATTATATGATTTATTAGGACACTTACGGTAATTGATTGACCCGAGGTGACGTCACTATATTGGCCGGGCTAGTTGACGTCACAACTGTCAGTTTCAAAGCATAAACAAATCGAAATTTTGAATTTTTAGTTCAAAGAATGTTTTTCAAGGTATGTTACAGTATGCGTTGTGTTTATTTGAAGTCAATTTAATTTTTGAAGGCTCTATGTGACATGCACACAGCCACTGTATCATCGATTCCATGTGCAGCAGTTGGTCGTGGTCGTTTTATCACGTTGGAAAAATAATAAGCTAATTTGAACACATATTTCCTCGCACAAACTCTAACTCAGCCATTCAGTGAACTTGTACGCCTTGTAGACCATTTGTAACAATGACAGCTAAGCCTAAATCTGTGATGGAGCATTTAAATAATTGTGCCCGAGATGTGTGTCGGCAAAAGGGAGATGTTCAAATCAAAGCGCTACTGTTGTCAAATATGGCGCCTGATCATTCAGTTTTAATGCCACACTTCAGAACATATTCTACCGACATAAGGAATTATTATTCTTAGTAAATCAAAGGAAAATTAACCTTTTTAGACCAGAACGTTAACGTCAACGCTACAGTGAAATGATATAAATGGTATCAGTCAATACGATATCATTTCACTTGTGATTGATAATAGTTTTATTTGTTTCAGATACGCATTGATTTTACTGCTAAGTATAAAATAAAAAAAAGCTTTTAGCACACTACAAATGTTCGCAAACAGGATCTCTGACAGTTTTCATACTGCAAAGCTTTTACAAACAGTGACTTAAAATCACTTGGTAAGATTAATTAACAGTCTTTCCTCAATAGCAGTCTGCAAACAGTTTACAAACATCAACTCTGATTTTTATTCAGGTGCAAAGCTTTTGCAAATAGTTACTTTGAAAGTATTTCTTGCAAGTGTAATGTAAAAGGTTTTACAGTCATTTAAAAAGTATCGTTTTTCATAAGGTCTTTGGAATTAAATGCGAAACAGGATTTCAAAATTTGATCTGCATGTTGGGCATTACATTACAACGTTTATAGCCATAAAATGTAAAATGAATTTAAAAACCTCCCCTTTTATATACAGAATGATATTTGTATTTTTGGGTTGTTTTTCAATCTATTCAAAAAACATGTCAGGGTCATCAGTTGAGAAAATTCTGTAGTTCTTAACCAATAAATGCTGCATGCCATGGTTTGATGACTTCAAGTTATTTTAAACATTTGTTATCATCTACTAGCATAGAAGGCATGGCCTAGACCATTTGAATACAATTGATGTGACTGGGGTTGGGTGGGGTGGGGTGGGGTGTGGTAGCGTAGTGTAGGGTAGTTTGGAGTGGGATGGGGTAGGGTAGGTGGGTGGGTGGGAAGGGGTTGGTGGGATGGGGTAGGTTGGGGATTGGGGGAGGTTGGGGTGGGTAGGTAGGGTAGGGTGGGGTTAGAATTGGTAGGGTAGGTAAGTTGGGGTTGGGTAGGTTAGGGTAAGGTTAAGTAGGGAAGGGTAGCTAGGAAGATATGGGGTAGGTGGTTGTGGGAAGGTGGGTGCACTGGTGTGGAATGAGGTTGGGAAGGTGAGGTGGGGATGAGTGGGGTTGGGATGAATGCATTGGCATGGGGTGGGGTAGGTTTTGTTGGGGTGGAAGTAGGAAGGAAGGTATGTTGGGGTTTGGTGGGCAGGGGTAGTGCAAAATTGGGTACGGTAGGGTAGGTAGGGTGGGATTTGGGTAGTTGGGGATGGATAGGGTGGGTGCATTGGTTTGGGGTCGTGTGGGGTAGGGTAGGTTGGGTGAGGTTTGGGTTGTGTAGGCAGAGAACGGTAGCTAGGGTGGGTGAGGTTTGGGGGTTGGGGTGGATAGGTTTGGGTTGGATGGGTGGGGTAGGGTTAGGTAGGGTAGGTAGGGTGGGATTGGGTTATGGTGGGTGCGTTATGGATGGAGTGTGGTAGGGTAGGTGGAGTGCAAAGTAGGTAAGGTGTGGTTGGTGTAGGTTGGGTTGATAGGGCAGGGTAGGTGGAGTTGGGGGAGGTAGATGAGGTTGAGGTCGGGTAAGTAGGGGTTAGGAAGGTTAGGGTAAGGTTAAGTAGGGAAGGGTAGCTAGGAAGATATGGGGTAGGTGGGTGTGGGTAGGTGGGTGCACTGGTGTGGAATGAGGTATGGAAGGTGAGGTGGGGATGGGTGGGGTTGGGGTGGATGCATTGGCATTGGGTGTGGTAGGTTTTGTTGGGGTGGAGGTTTTTGTATGTTTGGTTGATTTGAGGTTTAACGTCCCCGTCAACACTGTGAAGGTCATTTTGGAGACGTTGCTTCCAGGTTTGTGGGACTTTTACCCGACATTGACGTGAAATGACATCTCAAGCCCTGTCGCCCAATGAAACCAATAGAGTTTATTAGCATGGACGGTCCGCCTTGCCCGGCGGTTCCTGGACAGGCTTAGATCCTCTAAGCGGTGTACCAGTTCAAGTGTGCGGGCCAGATTCATCTCTGCGTGGAAGCATCATGCAGCCCATATATTTCTTCAAGCCCCTATGGGCGGGGGCCGGTTGGGGTGGAGGTAGGTAGGGATTGTATGTTGGGGTTTGGTGGGCAGGGGTAATGTAAGATAAGGTAGGGTAGGGTAGGTAGTGTGGGATTGGGGTAGTTTGGGGTGGGTAGGTTGGGCGCATTGGTTTGGGGTCGTGTGGGGTAGGGTAGGTTGGGTGGGGTTTGGGTTGTGTAGCCAGAGTACGGTAGCTAGGGTGGGTGAGGTTTGGATAGGTGGGGTGGATAGGTTTGGGTTGGACGGGTGGGGTAGATTTAGGTAGGGTGGGATTGGGTTAGGGTGGCTGTGTTATGGATGGGGTGTCGTAGGGTTGGCGGAGTGCATTGATTGATTGATTTGAGGTTTAACGTCCCCGTCAACACTGTAAAGGTCATTTTGGAGACGTTGCTTCCAATTTTGTGGGACTTTTACCCGACATTGAGATGAAATGACATCTCAATCCCTGTCGCCCAATGAAACCAATATGGTTTATTAGCATGGACGGTCCGCCTCGCACCGCGGTTCCTACACAAGCTTAGATCCTCTAAGCGGTTTACCAGTACTAGTGTGCGGGCCGGATTCAGCTCTGCGTGGAAGCATCTTGCAGCCCATATATTTCTTCAAGCCCCTATGGGCGGGGGCTGTTGGCGGAGTGCAAAGTAGGTAAGGCATGGTTGGGGTAGATGGGTGGATAGGGTAGGGTTGGTGGGGTCGGGGTAGGTAGACAAGGTTAAGGTATGGTAGGTAGGGTGGGGTTGGGATAGGTAGGAGTAGGTACGGTGCATTTAACTAGGCAGGGTAGGGTAGGTAGGGTGTGGTTGGGGTAAGTTGGGGATTTTAGGGTAGTTTGTTTGTTTATTTGATTTGAGGTTTAACGTCTCCGTCAACACTGTAAAGGTCATTTTGAAGACGTTGCTTCCAATTTTGTGGGACTTTTACCCGGCATTGAGATGAAATGACATCTCAAGCCCTGTCGCCCAATGAAACCAATAGGGTTTATTAGCATAGACGGTCCGCCTCGCACCGCGGTTCCTGGACAGGCTTAGATCCTCCAAGCGGTTTACCAGTACTAGTGTGCGGGACGGATTCAGCTCTGCGTGGAAGCATCATGCAGCCAATATATTTCTTCAAGCCCCTATGGGCGGGGGCGGAGGATTTTAGGGTAGGATAGGATAGGGTAGGTAGATGGGAATGGTGGTGTTAGGTGGGGTAGTTGGGATGGGAAGGGTAGGTAGTTTTTGGTTTACGTGAGATGGGATGAGGTTAGGTAAGGTAGGTAGAGTGGAATTGGGATAGGTAGGGGTGAATAGGGTCGGTGCGTTGGTATGGGGTAGAGTAAGGTAGATGGGATGAGAGTGGGTATGCTGGGTGGGGTTAGGTGGGGATGGGTAGGGTAGGTACGTTGGAGTTAAGCGAGATTATGGTAGGGTAGGGTAGGGTAGGTTAGGTGGAGTGGGAAGGGTAGATAGGCTGGGATAGGGGTAGAAGGGGTGGTTAGGTAGGATGCTTTGGGGTGTGTTAGGGTGGAGTAGGGTTGACAGCTTTTATGATACCAGACATTGCAAGTATCACATCAAATTCACCAGTTCTTCATACAAACACTCAGTACAGAGCCCACAGGGGTAATATTCTATTCTATTCCATACAGGATGTGATGCATCAGAGTAGCGTCCCTTGGTTTGAATGACGTCATATATTTCACTGATGACACCACAAAATTATTGACTTCTCAAGGTCATATAGTTCCATTTGATTTTAGCAGAGTTTGCTCTGCTTGAATCTGAAAAAAATCTGATATCTGAAGATGCCAGACAAGGAAAGGCGAAGATCAGATACTGGGAGTGTAGGGCAGGCTGAGAGTAGGATTTCCATAGAAGGAAAGGCATAGATAGATAGATAGATAGATAGATAGATAGATAGATAGATAGATAGATAGATAGATTTTGATTGATTTAAGGTTTAATGTGCCCGTCAACACTGTAAAGGTCATTTTGGAGACGTTGCTTCCAATTTTGTGGGACTTTTACCTGACATTGAGATGAAATGACATCTCAAGCCCTGTCGCCCAATGGAACCAATTGGGTTTATTAGCATGGACGGTCCGCCTCGCACCGCGGTTCCTGGACAGGCTTAGGTCCTCTAAGCGGTTTACCAGTACTAGTGTGCGGGCCGGATTCAGCTCTGCGTGGAAGCATCATGCAGCCAATATATTTCTTCAATCCCCTATGGGCGGGGGCGGTGAGATAGATAGATAGATAGATAGAGAGAGAGAGAGAGAGAGAGAGAGAGAGATTAAATAGATAGAAAGATAGATATATAGCAAGTATTTTTAGCATACTAAAGATTTGTAAAATAGGTCCAGATTTAACACTTTAAACCCTTTAGACCAGTACAGATGCTTTAGAAAACAGTCAAGATCCAATGAACTATATCATCAGGGTCTACACTGTTTGTCATCATGTTTATGATTGCCAAATCCCCTATTTATAAGATTGGACATGTCCAAAATAAAATAAAAAGGATGAAATGATCGACTTCAGAATTTCAGGGGTAAAAGGGTTTAATCATGTAAATCAGTCAATAAATTTGCGATGTCATCAATGAAATAAATGTCATCATACAAACCAAGGGACGCTACTCTGAATTTACCAGCAACAATAGAATAGAATATAATAGAATACTTTTTATTCCCAATCCAGGAACCAAGTTCACACCCTGTTCCAGACAGGGGTAAAGTTGGCTCTCCAGGTCTACCAAATACAGTAGAACTTCGATGGCTTGAACACCGATTACTCGTTTACCATGGGTGTGTCGAACCCATTCTTGAGCCCCTAGCGAAATCCTCTACATAAGACATAGTGGGGGATAATTGAGGAGAATTTAGTCTTTTATCCTGCAAATGTATGCTGTGTGTACTCATTAGAATCGCCTCGATGAGGCGATTCTAATGAGTACACACAGCATACATTTTCATAAGAGAACACCGAAAATATATCTAAAAGTATCTCGTTATGCCTGCTGACAGTAACCTCAGTGGCTCGACCTACCCCAATCTCGAACATATTTTCGAGGCCCCAAAGGTGTTCGAGCCATTGAAGTTCGACTGTATGAATTATTAACCCATTCTGTATCAAATGGAATCTTGCAGTTGTTTTCATCACAAGTCGCGGTTCTAACGAGTACCCAAAATCTATATTTTAGAGCAGAAATAAGAAAAATAAGGTATACCCCCGGAAACCCCAGTTTTACTATATAAAAGTGGGGTTCAAGGGGGTCAAAATTATATAGGCGTGTTTTCGTGATGGCTTTGCTACTCGCCTGATTGTGTTTGTTTGATTTGAGGTTTAACGTCCCCGCCAACACTGTTTATGTCATTTTGGAGACGTTGCTTCCAATTTTGTGGGACTTTTACCCGACATTGAGATGAAATGACATCTCAAGCCTACCGCCCAATGAAACCAATATGGTTTATAAGCATGGATGGTCCGACACTCGCACCGCTTTGCCTGGACAGGCTTATATCCTCTAAGCGGTTTGCCAGTTTGTTTGATTTGAGGTTTAAAGTACCCGTCAAGCGGTTTTCCAGTACTCGTTTGCGGGTCGGTTTCAGCTCTGCGTGGAAGCATCCTGCAGCCCATCTATTTCTTCAAGCCCCGATGGGAGGGGGCCGACTACTCGCCTGATAAATCCGGTTTTGTTATACCTACATTCGTTTTTCATAAGCATTAAAAACTTTGAAGTGTCAACCAGATTGATGATATCACTTGTGACATCATCACCAACAAGTGACATCATTACCATGTGCTCATCCGGGCACCTGCCTTGGAGCAGCTTCCTTTTCCTGTTAACCCAAGGACAAACATGCAGCAAAAATGAGCTTTTTAAATAAACTCAAGAAATCAGTCATTTTTGAGATGGCTGACAGAGGAACACCTAGATAGGATGTCCTTAGGGTCGAGCGGTCTGAGAGGCAGGCTGTATTGAACCAGAATCCTGAAGGGGTAAGGAAAAGACAGGAAACGGTTGACCATGCAGCCCTCAGACCAGGATGTATGGGACAACATTTCCCTGAGTGGTGGTGGCTCTGAGCCAAAATCTGGAAGAGATATAACTAGAAAGGAAAAACCAGAAGATATTATTCAATTAAATTAATGTGTTTTAAGACTTGCAACCTGAGCTTAAAGGCCCACATCCAGTGCGGATTAAAAGCAGGATAAAACATGTTGTTGTGAGTCTGATCTAGGGAACTACAGTTATCTATCCTTATCAATAAGATCAAAACGAAAAGAGCAAATGACTAGAATTTCTTAGGAAAACCACCAGGGTTCAGTAATACACAGAAATTCGGATGGAATTTCACAGAAAAAAACAACATAAAAAAAACCACCAGGATTCCAATGAATTTTTACAAGAATTCTGGCGTTTTTGTCCAGTGGAATTCCGCCAATATGAATTCTTGAATTCCAATTAGAATTTTAGTAAGGATCTCCATATGACCTTAGCTGTTGTTGGGATGTAAACAAAAACACTCATTTCAAAATTTAGGGGTGTCAGGTTAACCGTTGTGTTTACTTAAAGAATTATTTGGAAATTGTCGGAACATTTTGCAGTTTTTCCAGGCGACTAAGGTCCTGATCAGATGCCACAGAAAGGGGCATCCTATCTGGACTCGTACTGTTTGCCAGTTACCCTTTAAGGGGCTTCAGATACAAGGTAAGTAAAGAGTATATGCATTAAGGTCTGAGCTTCCACATTTTAGCTCACCTGTCACTTAGATACCTGATGTGCTTTTGAGGCCGATGAATGTCAATTGTGCATCATGAGACTGTCAGCAAATAATTTAGCTTGCCTCTTCAAACAACAACAATGGTAAACCCTTACAACGCTAAATCCCGATACAGATACTTATGCATACTGCGGCATCTGATCTGGGTCTACACTGTTTGCCAAACCCACCACATATCCAGTCTAGATTTAACAGATACCCCTCTTTCATGTACGCAAGACTCTGATCTCTCAGTGAAACAAATAATATGGCAATTTTTGGGTCGATTGTTTGTCATTCGACCCAAACTTACTAAGCAGAAAAGCCCTTCAGTGCTAAGGACTATATGACCGACTTGTCGTCGGAATAACTTTCGGTTAACCAGAGCAAAAGGCTCCCGGGGAGCTTGTAGGACAGGCGGTTGTCGGTCGTCGTCCGTCGTATTTCGTCTGCGTCAACACTTTCAAACGACCTCACCTCTAAAACTACTGGGTCGATTGGGCCCAAATTTCATCTGTAGCATCCCTGGGCGGGGGGAAGACCTTTCAGATCCCCAACCCTAAACCATATTCTTGTTCCTAATGGCTATTTTTAGAATAAAAATGATTGTGGGTACTCGTTAGAATTGAGGCGGTTCTAACGGAGAGGCGGTTCTGACGAGTACCCACAATCTATGTTTTAGATCATATTTAAGGAAATAAGCTTTACCACTATAAACTCCAGCTTCACTATATAAAATTGGGGTTCAAGTGGGTCCAAATTAGATTGGTGTGTTTTCGTGATGTAAGGAAAAATTGGTTTACGGGTGAATATATTAGTTTGCTTTTTGCTGCTCCTAGACATAGGTTGTGGGTACTCGTGAGTACCATCACAACGATGCGGTTCTAACGAGCACCCACAACCAAATTGTGGAGTATAAATAAGGAAACATAAGAAATTTTCAGCTGAAAAGTCGTCGTTTTGGAGATATGAAAGAATGCATAATATCACACGGATGAGTTATCGTGATGAGATTAGAACGTAACGAATCACTGTTAAATAAATGGAGGATCGTACACGAGTGGTTGTTTCATATGAAATTTATGAAACGATTCTTCAGCGAGTATCATAAATTTCATATGAACTGACATCGAGTATAAGATTCTGTTTATCCTATGGCGAATTTAAATAGAATTTTATCGCCTCTAAATTTGACAGTTTTTTCCACAAAAATGCACTGTTGACATGGACGTCGTCAGGTTACTTAATACCGCCAAAATGTTATTACGCATGTGGTCATACCATATTTATTAGATGACGCTATCAACTGCCCATCAATGACGCCATATGATAAATCAAAATTATCTAGGCACATCTTAAGAAAGTTGGGGATGGACATAACAAACAACGGAGTAAAAGGGTCCATCCAACATTAGGTTAAAACGGCCGTAGGGCCAGTTTACCTGAATCACTCATTTCACAAGTCTACACAACGAGAGTGTCATAATGGCCCTGGATCGCTCACCCGATCCTTATTGTACAGATAAAATGGTATTTAATATAACGTGGTGTGGATGGTTTGAGCCACTTTGGTTGACAGTGACCCAAGGAACATTTCTGTGAAATTATTTCAAAATCAGTCTACCTATTGTGTAGTAGAAGTCATTTTAAAGTTTGTTTACTTTTTTAGTTTTGGTGGCTATTAAGTTCAGTGGAGCAATTTTGAGCAATTTTGTCAGAGGGTCACCCATGGAATATCCCTTCCAAATTGTTTTCTATCTGGGGATGAAGTCTTTCAAAAGTTACATTCGACAATACAGAGCTAAGTGTATGTTACTATCTGGGCACCTTCGTGCACACTGTGCACGGGGATAACTTTGCTCAGTCTAACTTACAACGCCTCGTGGTAACAAGACCAAAAGGAAATTGAGGGGTGGGGGGAGGGGGTGCAGATTTGGCATAAAATGCTAGATATATGAGTCAGTGGTTCACTTTGACAACACACAGCTGACTTGTATCTCACTGTCAAGGCACTTGTGGACAATGAGGGTCAGGTCCTAGTGCACCAGACTGAGATGTACCGGCACAATACAGATCGGACTTGTATTTCAGTATTTGGACAACTTGTGGACATTGAGGGTCAGATCCTTGTGCATGGACATGAACCGGCTCACTAACTTACAATGCCTTAACTCTATATAAAACCAGCGGGCCTTTGGGTGGGTCCATTTTTGGCTATAGATTTGAACATAGGGTGGCCATCTTTGAAGAGGGCCACAAAATGCTTCATTCAATATATCAATGACTTGAGTCTTCCGGTCTCAGACAAGCTCATTTTTAATGGTTTTTCCTATATAAGTCTATTTAAAACCGGTAGGCCCCCGGCGAGATCAATTTTGGCCCCATTGCTATAATTTGAATACTCTTGGTAGAGGTCCCCAACATGAAGCTTCATGCAAAATAACAAAAAGCTGTTTCAGAGAACAAGATTTTTAAAGGTTTTCCATATATAAGTCGATATAAAACCAGTGGGGACAGGGGCGGGGCCAGGGCACCAGGGCTATAATTTGAACAATCTTTGTAAGGTCCACTATCAAAGACCCGGGCCTTCTGGTTTCAGACAAGAAGAATTTTAAAGGGTTTCCCAATGTAAGTCTATGTAAAGCCAGTGGGCAACGGATCTCCAAAATGACATGTACAGTGTTGACGGGGACGTCAAACCATAAATCAAACAACAAAAACAAACAAACGGGACGGGGCTGGGCTGGGCGGGGATATTATTGGCTCGAGGACTATAATATGAACAATCTTGGTAGAGGTCCACTAGATGAAGCTTCAAATATAAAACCAGAGGACCAGTGGTCCTGTAAACGCTCACCTGACACCTGGTCCTGGTGTACATTTTAATGTTTTATATATGTATATAGCCTCAGAGCAGGGGTACACAACTTGTGGGGACAAAATTTTGATGTCTAACAATGTGATAAAACTTTCCACCTATTCCTACCTTTCTGACAGTTCGAAGGCCATGCTTTCATTATGGTTTATTCCATTTGTCATATTTTTTTAACTTTTCATATTATTTAGGGAATGTCTGATTGACAATGTGCTGGTAAAGAGCACTTGACTCCTTGATTTTCCACTTGTACAGTTTTACTTAATACCATCTACATTGTAAAAACTATGACGAGCCCGAGTACCATATGATTGATATATGCCAAGTTTCAAAGCCATTGGCCTTACGGTTCTGGAGAAGAAAATTTGTGAAGGCTTCTTACCATATATGGGCGTGGCGGCCATCTTGGTCATGTGATCTAGACCGTACTGGCAACTTTTCATTTGTTCAACTCACAAAAGCTCCATATTGAATTTCACTTAAATTGGCTCAGTAGTTTCTGAGAAAAAATGTGTTTTTTTTTTAAATATGAAATCGGAGTGACCTTGGTCTAAGGTCAATTAATGACCTTGACCTTTCTTACCCATAGATCTTCATGTATTCAGTTACTTTACCTAATCTACAAATTTTGGTGACACTGTCTTCAATGGTTTCCCTAAATATCCATTATTTTCACTTTTTCCTATGCAAAAGCCTAAGTCAGCAAATTTGACATTACTGTAAAATAGGTCAAGATCAACCCAGGGTCACCATTTGAACAAATTATGATAGGCCCGAGTACCATATGCTACATGCCAAGTTTCAAGGCCATTGGCCTTACGGTTCTTGAGAAGAAGAATTTCGAAGTTTCTTTACCATATATGGGCGTGGTGGCCATCTTGGTCATGTGATCTAGACCATGTTGGCAGCTTTTCATTTGTTCAACTCCCAAAGGCTCCATATTGAATTTCACTTCAATTGGCTCAGTAGTTTCTGAGAAAAAATGTTTGAAATATGGAACCTGCGTGACCTTGGTCTAAGGTCAGTTAATGACCTTGACCTTTCTTACACATAGATCTTCATGTATTCAGCTACTTTACCTTATCTACTAATTTTGGTGACACTGTCTTCAATGGTTTCCTAAAAATCCATTATTTTCACTTTTTCCCATGCAAAAGCCTAAGTCGGCAAATTTGACATTGCTGTAAAATAGGTCAAGGTCAACTCGGGGTCACCATTTGTACAAACTATGATGGGCCTGAGTACCATATGCCACATGCCAAGTTTCAAGGCCATTGGCCTTACGGTTCTGGAGAAGAAGAATTTTTAAGGCTTTTTACCATATATATAGGCGTGACGGCCATCTTGGTCATGTGATCTAGACCGTATTGGCATTTTTTCATTTGTTCAACTCACAAAGGCTCCATATTAAATTTCATTTAAATTGGCTCAGCAGTTTTGGAGAAAAAAATGTTTGAAATATGGATCCTGAATGACCTTGGTCTAAGGCCAATGAATGACCTTGACCTTTCTGACCCATAGATCTTCATGTATTCAGTTACTTTACCTGATCTACAAATTTTGGTGACACTGTCTTCAATGGTTTTCCTATAAATCCATTATTTTCACTTTGCCCCATGCAAAAGCCTACCTCGGCAAATTTGACATTGCTGTAAAATAGGTCAAGGTCAACCCGGGGTCACCATTTGTACAAACCATGATGGGCCCGAGTACCATATGCTACCTGCCAAGTTTCAAGGCCACTGGCCTTATGGTTCTGGAGAAGAAGATTTTTGAAGGCTTTTTACCATATATGGGCATGGCGGCCATCTTGGTCATGTGATCCAGACCCCGCGAACAAACTTTCGTTCCCCCATCCCACTGAGGCTCCATATGAAATTTGGCTTTGATTGGCCCTGCAGTATAGGAGAAGAAGATCTTTGAAAATGGTGGACGGACGGACGGACGGACGGACGGACGACGGACCATGGCTATACTATAAGCTCACCTATGAGCCTAAAGGCTCAGGTGAGCTAAAAATCGGAGCCCTCTGGTTTCAGAAGAGAACATTTTTAAAAGGCTTTCCCTATATAAGTATATGTAAAATGGGAGGCCCCCGGCGCGGAGGCATGTTACGCCCAAGGGCTATAATTTGAACAATCTTGGTAGAGGTCCTCTAGATGAAGTTTCGTACCAAATATCATACACCTGGGCCTTCTTGTTTCAGACAAGAAGATTTTTAAAGGTTTTCCCTATGTAAGCCTATGTAAAACTGTTGGTCCCCCGGGGACATTTTTAGCCCCAGGGTTATAATTTGAACAATCTTTATAGAGGTCCACTAGATGAAACTTTATACCAAATATCAAAGATCTGGGCTTTCTGGTTTCAGACGAGAGTATTTGTGATGGTTTTCCCTATATAATTCTGTGTAAAAATGGGTGGGCCATTGTTGGCCTCAGCGCTATAATTTGAACAACCTTGGGAGCGGTCCACAAGACAAAACTTTATACCAAATATCAAATACCTGGGACTTCTGGTTTCAGACAAGAAGATTTTTAATTTTGAAAGGTTTTTCCTTATGTAAGTCTATATAAAACTGGTGAACCCTGGCGCGGGGGTGGGGGCATTTTTGGCCACAGGGCTTTAATTTAAATAATCTTTGTAGAGGTCTACTACATGAATATGATCTTTAAAAGGGTTATCCTTTGGAAGCAAGGAATACACCACAGAACTGAAAAATATGGAGTGTACATGTTTTCTGGGCCAGACTAGCTAGTTTCGGCCAATTAGGCCTCATCAGTGACCCTCAGATATTTTCAAAATTCCACCATGGAATCAATGATCCCAAAGGACAAGAAAAATATAATCTACACTATGATGTAGGGCAAGGAGACGTTTTACCGCCGCCACACATTCCCACACACTAGCTTCATACCTAATATTGAAGACCTGGGCCTTCTTGTTTCAGTCTGTGTAAAATGGGTGGGCCCCGGCGCGGGGACATTTTTGGTCCCAGGACTATAATTTGAATAATCTTTGTAGAGGTCCACGAGATGAAGCTTCTAATAAAATATCAAAGACCTGAGGCTTCTGGTTTCAGACGAGAAGATTTTTAAAGATTTTCCCTAAATTAGTCTTCAGTAAATTAGATGAGCCCCGACGCAGGAGCAGTTTTGGCCCCAGTGCTATAATTTGAACAATCGTGGTAGAGAGGTCCACTAGATACAACCTTATTCTAAATATCATACATCGGGGCCTTCTGCTTTCAGACAAGAATATTTTTAACTGTTTTCCCTATGTAAGTCTGTGTAAAATGGGTGGGCCCTGGTGCGGGGGGGGGGGGGGGCTTTTTTGGCCCTTTGACTATAATTTGAACAATCTAGGTAATGGTCCACTAGATGAAGCTAAATACCAAATATCAAAGACCTGGGCCTTGCGGTTTCAGAGAGGATGTTTTTTATAGGTTTTCAGTGAAAAAAATTCTATTATTAATGGCTCCTGTGATCTAGATGTTCAATGGACCGGAACCGTTTGAACAACTTTTGAAAGTGGACCACCTAAGGATCATTCCTATGAAGTTTGGTCAAAATCCGATCAGTGGTTTAGGAGGAGATGTCGTTTGAAGAAATTGTTTACGGACGGACGGAGGCACGCTCGCACGGACTATCCTACCTTGAAATAAGTCTGTCAACACAAACACGATTCCATAGTTCTGGTTAACCATTCTGTATAGTCTTCATAGCTTTGCATTCAATCAGCGAGCACTTCCGTCCCCCGCCCATCGGGGCTTGAAGAAATAGATGGGCTGCACGATGCTTCCCTGAAATTGAAACTAAAAGCTTAGAATATCAAACAAACTGATATATTTTAAAAGGCAATTTGCTTGACATGTCAGGCGATTCATCTAAAGCCCACTATGTATGTTCAGCTCAAAGTAGGATTTGGTACGATTCCGGAATTGTCCTGCGCATATATGTAGTAGTAATTTGTTGCGCAGTGAGAATTCCTACCTTGCGCAAGACATTTCGGAATTGCCTCTGCGCAAACCTGAGAATCGGAACAAAGTAGGAATAATTTATCTTTTCTGTATTTAATTTATAATGTATTGCTATTATGATTCCTATTATTAAATTATTAATTATAAATTCTTAAGAAGTTCATAAAACAATCATATAATGTGAAAACAGAATAAAAACATGCATTTTGAGGTCATGTTTGTGTAACGATATCTGGAAGTAATTGAACTAGAATTATAAATATGTTAGCATGGTGCAATACGGAAGAGGGACGCAAATCATTATTTTTGGTTTATTCAAGATTATTTCATTCATTTCGAGTCGATCATAATTCACATGTGGGAGAGAGAACCGGAGTCCCCAGAGAAAAACTAACAGAATTTTGTATCTCAAATGTGGCCGACGAGAGACCTAATAATTGCGAGTCAATTCCACCAACTGGGCCATGAAGCCGCAAATCATTTATAAATAAAATGTTAGAATACAAACAAAAACGGTTCAATGCAACGTTTTCCCCTAAGGTTCAATGTGTCACACTGGTAAAGGCAAGCGCGCAGGGTAAGGAACAAACACACCGGATAAGGAATTTTTTCCGCTCAGGATAAAAAAGAAAATGGCGGAATGGGTATCACATGTGCAGGTTTGTTGTTGTTCTAGATCTCGTGACATGGTCACTAATCAATACCGCTGCTCACATTAGCTTCACGGAAGACACGTATTATTCACAAATTTATCTTCGATGGTCCGAATTCGACAGTTACATCCAGTCAAACGGAGAACCGGACACAGTGGAGCTACTCCACCGCGAAATCTCATTATTTTACATGAAACGCTCGACTGGGAAGATGACATGCACTTTTTTGTTGGTTGTAGACATACACATGATAACTCGGATTGTTGCAAATACGATTTAAGGAAAAAATGAAATTAGAAGGCCCACAGAGAGAAATCCTAGTTCAATTTTCAATACAACGCCTACGGGCAAGGAAATGGGTACAACGCATATGATAAGACACAAAATTTTCCGGGGGAAATGGTTGTTGTATGGTCGTAGCACTAGTAAATTTCCATCTCAGATTAGGTTTCCCGATATTAATAATTAGTCCTACATAGTTTAACGCACCGATTGTGATCTTTAGGAAACGTCCAAAGTTTGCGTGCATTGTCTTGGCATGCGCATTGCTGTGGTTCTAGCAATATAATCATCCCCTATGGGGGATAGATGGATTGGGTTCATCGCGATCATGAATTAGAAATGATGTATTTGTCCATGCAGTATTTCTGGAAGAAAATTGTATCCTTGTTCTTTTGGCTGAAAATAAGGTAGATACCTTCGCCAAATTCGCGAGACATACCTATTACATGGTCATTAAAGGGCCTGATATGATTTGGCTTCTTTTTGATCCTCACTCAAATCCTCTTCAGTGTGCGACGTTCACTTGCTAACAGGCTTCGTTAATGGAAACATACACAGAAACGAGTTGTTTCGTCTTCAAGTATTTTCAGAATAACTTGACGTTTGATGTGTCTGTATTGAGTTAATAAATTATGACGAAAATAGTAAGAAAAGTGTATTAAAAGTATACCCCTTCGAAAGAAAAAGACAATAGAAAGTGCCCTTAGCAACACTGTTTCAATTGGCGCATTAATATATCAGGTAGCTGTAGCACTGCTCATCGTTTGTACACTAAGTGCATGAGTCGTATCTTGTTACCCCACCCACTTGCGTTATCATGGAGATATACGAAAAATGAAAAATTACAGAATCAAAATGAAACAGGTATCAAATTATTCCTTGGTTTCTAACTAAGAAAATGAGAAATAACAACATATATTTAGCTTTACTATGAACGGATTTATGGCAATTTTATGTTGACATTTCTGATAATGACCAAAAATTAATTTATGAAAAAATAAACACACACAGAGTTCACCTTGCATTTCTTTTATTTTCACCACATGTTAACATATAAAAACGTTATCTGTATACAAAATATAAAATATGTATAGCCAAGGCTAGGCTGTAATATTTTGAAAGCCATAAAGGTGACAAATTTTGCAATTTTGGTCAAAATCAGCTGGGGGTAGGGGTAAAGTCATGGTTAAACATACCTTATTTGTAAATGGCAAAACATTTTATTGCTCACCATACAACATTTATGAAACAAATATTCCAGGGGTGGGGTGGGGGGGGGGGGGCAGATATAATTGAAGATATTAACAGGCCCTTTGTACGCAGTTCGTCGTCGGATATAAGGCAAATATTGTTTGTTTGATTTGAGGTTTAACGTCCTCGTCAACACTGTAAAGGTCATTTTGGAGACGTTGCTTCCAATTTTGTGGGACTTTTACCCGACACTGAGATGAAACGACATCGCAACCCCTGCCGCCCAATGAAACCAATAGGTTTATAGGCATTGGTGGGTCGACTCGCACAGCTTTGCTTGGGCAGGCTTAGATCCTCTAAGCAGTTTACCCGTACTCGTGTGTGGGTCGGTTTCAGCTCTGCGTGGAAGCATCATGCAGCCCATCTATTTCTTAAGCCCCGATGGGCAAGACAAACATTAAAGTATGTACATGTATTTGTAACTGAATGATTATGCCGGCCTCGGTAGCTCAGTCGGTTTCGCGTCTGCTGGTGATCCGGAGGGCGCGGGTTCGACACCTGCCGGGGTCGGTAACATTCTTTCGTGGAGACTGATCATGAAACCTTTACTACGGTCATTCTCTCCCTTCCGCTGATTCAAGAAGGGCAGTTGTCAGTTTCTGGCGAAAGAATGTACAGTGTACTGGTTAACCGCTTACGTATAAGCCTGCCCAGGAAAAGTGTGGATAGGTAAACTGACCGGCTAAAATGACCTACAATAGTGTTGACAGTGCCGTTAAACTCTAAAACAAACAAACAAATCAAGAGGCATTACTGAAAACAAACCCAAAAACATTTAAATGTCAATGTGCACAGGACATTATATTAGCCTTGCCAAGTTGTCCTACCCAATATTTTCTTACGAACCACATTCTCCTTGACCGAATTCTCCTAGGTCAAATCGTCCGGGCCAAATCGCCCTAGATTCATAGTGTATGGGTATGTGTGGGGGTGGGGTGGAATACATTGCGAGAACCAGAGCAATCCACATGCCAAGACAATGCACAAAAACTTTGAACGTTTCCTAAAGATCACAATTTGTGCTTTAAACTATATAGGACTAATTATTAATATCGGAAAACCTAATCTGAGATGGAAAGTCCTTGTGCTACGACCATACAACAACCATTTTCCCCGGAAAATGTTGTGTCTTATCATATGCGTTGTACCCATTTCCTTGCCCGTGGGCGTTGGTTTGAAAATTGAACTAGGAATTCTCATTGTGTGCCTTCTAATTTCACATTTTCCTTAAATCGTATTTGCAACAGTCCGATTTATCATGTGTATGTCTACAACCAACAAAAAAGTGCAAGCCATCTTCCCAGAAGAGCGTTTCATGTAAAATAATGAGATTTCGCGGTGGAGTAGCTCCACTGTGTCCGGTTCTCCGTTTGACTGGATGCAATTGTCGAATTCGGACCATCGAAGTTAAATTTGTGAATAATATGTGTCTTCCGTGAAGCTAATGTGAGCAGCCGTATTGATTAGTAACCATAGCACGAGATCTAGAACAACAACAAACCTGCACATGTGATACCCATTCCGCCATTTTCTTTTTTATCCTGAGCGGAAAAATTTCCTTATCCGGTGTGTTTGTTCCTTACCCTGCGCGCTTGCCTTTACCAGTGTGGTGTGTGCGCGACTTCAATGTGGCATTCATTACCGACATCTCTGTCAGCGGCGTTTTTATAAAATATCATAACTCTTCTTTTGTAAGTGCTCTATCTAGAACCAAGAAAGACTATACAGGAAACGAATTTAGCCACAAAAGACACACACACACACACACACACATACACACACACACACGAATTTAGCATTAATTTGGAATAACTGATGTTAGTAAACATTAATTCGTATGGTATAAATTGTCCCTTACATTTTTAAAAATTGATTTTGTGTACCCGTAAGAATCGCTTACTAGAGGAATATCAAAGGGCGTCTTTAAAATCGATGTGTTTTCATACGGATTTGTTGAATAGACAATGACCTCTTCGTTATTGTGTAATCTATTTTTATATTATTTTTGTAATATTTGTTTTTCCGAAAACCAGTACCGAATATAGGGAGTAATGCATCCTTTCATCGAAAAAAACTCATGTCTGATTTGATTCTTACTTTGTCTAACTTAACTCCTATTTTGCACAGAGACATTTACCGTGGCAAATAATCGATAGGTTAATACCCAATCCCTTGCGCATTTCTAGTATCCATCTCACCAACAGCTAAGGTCACACGGAAACGGGAGCTTTAGACTTGACCGCCCGCAAACTTCTCCAGCAAGTCGCATATCTCGGCGACAGTCAGAAAGGCTGTGATTATTTGGAGAAAATTGCAAAACAAAGAAATGAGACCACAGACTAAGTCCATTTGACGATGATTGGCAGGTTCAATAATGAATATCAAGTATAAGCTTTTACAAAAAGCTTGAGTCTAAGCTCAGCACACATTAATTTGTGTAGTCATAGGATTGAAAAGTAAAATGATCAATCTGTTCATGTGTATCCTGTATAAGTGTGCCAGTAAATACGGAAACACGTAAAAAAAGCCAAAGATTCCAAAAGCTGACTCCAGTTTCATATATAAACAAATTTTACCAATCATTTTCTATGACAACCACTCGCACTAGGGAAACGAAAAATCAGTAGAACATTTTGTATGCAAAGAGGGTGTGATAAACTTACGGAAGTGTTCTGGTCGATCCCGGTTTTTAAGCATTATACCACATAACACCGATGACCAGTCAATATAATATAGCATTCGGCCAGTAATGCCCTTTTCTTTCATGCTTCTGGAGCAAAAGTAAACCTTAGGTAGTCTACACCCACAGGCGTAGACAATAACACCGAAGACATGTTAATAGAAAATAACATTCAACCCGCCATGCCCTTTTCTTAAATGCTTAGGGTGCAAAAGTCATCCTTAACATTGCCTACGCCAGTGGCCATCGACATTAAAAATCATGTGACACTATATAGATAGATGAAATTATGCAAGTACTGCACAACTTTCCTTCGAAAACCTAGTTCGAGGCTCTCCAGGGACGGAGAGCCGTGTTCCGTTATACCTTTTCTTAGTCTGTTTGTCCTCACGTCCATGAGTCAGCTATTTCGAAACATTCATGATCAATGAAAGCATTGGAAACTATATTTCAGACTGGACGTCCAGTGGACACGGGAACGAAAGCTAATTTCCGTAGTCTGGATCACAAAAACAAGATGACCGCCACGTAATATATGGTTAAACACTTTGATTTGAAACTCGTATTCTCTGGAACCAAATCACCACCGACATTGGCACATGCTATGCAGCATTAGAAATTGTGTCCTTGCAAAGATTCGTCTTCAAATGAAGACCCTTGATAAACCTAAGCTTGTTTATACAGAGGTTACATCGGTTGAGAGGTTGGTTTGGTGTGAAGGTGCTGTATACAGCTTTCAATGCCGGGACGTTCTACTGTTTTGGCAATTATGAAAACACCCTTTAAAAATACATTGCAAATTCTATCGCCGGAAAAAGGAAATTTTAAGATGAAAAATTGTTATATTTTTCTTATTTCTGCTCAAAATATAGATTGGGGGTTCTCGTTAGAACCACCGCATCGAGGCGGTTCTAACGAGTACCCTTACAAACTATATTCTAGAGCAGATATAAGAATTATAAGGTATACCCCTGTAAACCACAGTTTTACTATCTAACAGTTGGGTTCAAGTGGATCAATATTATATCTATATTAGGTGTATTTTCGTGATGTTTTGTAGGGTAATGGACTGTTTTGCTTGCAGCAGGTGCGGAATGGGGGCTGCGATTCTTAGTTTTTGCGTTCTTTTTCTATTCGATATTTCCTTTTTGTAACGTCCGAGCTCTTGGGAGACGGACAGAGGTGGCCGTTTGTTTGAGGATTGGGCCATTGACCTAGCGGTTATTGAGGGCGATCTTACTAAGTACTGCATGGTAAACCACTATGAGCGTCTTAGCCTGTCCTGTAATAGTCAATGTAACTGATCGACCCTACGTATCCATAATTGTTGAAGGTACAAGGCACAATAAACTGGGGTTTTAACCAATTAATTATCGCAGTTTTCGCTCATTTTCGCACCCATAATAAATCAATACTGACCGTTGAAATGAACAGCCTGTTAGAGAGAGAGAGAGAGAGAGAGAGAGAGAGAATGAGAGAGAGAGAGAGAGAGAGAGAGAGAGAGAGAGAGAGAGAGAGTTTCAGTTTTACGTCCCACAAACAGCTAACGTCATATGGAGACGGGGCCCCGGTTTAAAGACTCATCTGAAAGTCTGGGATCGATCATGCGACCCCTGATTTACAAGGCAAGTAACCACTTCACCACGGAGGCTTAGAGAGAGAGAGAGAGAGAGAGAGAGAGAGAGAGAGAGAGAGAGAGAGAGAGAGAGAGAGAGAGAGAGAGAGAGAGAGAGAGAATATGTGTATGCATGAGGCAGAAAGCTATGTCGCGCCCCTGGGGCACAAGTCACCGAACCATAAAATCTAGGCCGAGGTCAAACATTGATGCTTGCATAAAAGTTGGCGCTCCTAGATGAAAGCGTGTATCCAAGTATCATTAATGAAGCGCTAATGAATTTACACATAGGTTGATGCAATAGTTCACTAAGTCAGTGAACCATGCAATTTAGGTCAAGGTCAGATATGGATGTTTTCATTATAGATGTCATCCCTAGATACGAGTATGTACCATTAGGAAAACATGTCCGTGTGAAATAATGGCGTCCAACATGGTGTCTGACATTGCACAGTTTGGGTAACAATTATAACATGTTTCTTATTTCTGCCTTCAACATAGATTGTGGGTGCTCGTTAGAACCGCCTCAATATTTTCTCTATATAAAGTGGGGTTTAGAGGGGTCTTCGTTTCACGGACTTGTTATCGTAATGCTAAGTATCATTAACAAAGATCTTATAGTTCTTTTGAAATGAACTTGACGATTGGGGTGAACGCTAGGGTGGTCGCAATATTTCACGAAGTCAGTTAAACATAAAATGTAGGTCAAGACCAAATATGGATGCTTGCATTAAAATTGCAATCCCTAGATACACGTCTGTACCATCGAAGAAATATATGGGCTGCGCAGAGCTAAAACCGACCCGCACACGAGTACTGGTAAACCGCTTATTGGATCTAAGCCTGCCCGGGCAAAGCGGCGCGAGTCAGCCCGTACGTGCTTACAAACCCTATTGGTTTTACTGGGCGGCAGGGCTTGAGATGTCATTTCATCCCAATGCCGGGTAAAAATCCCACCAAATAGGAACAACGTCTCCAAAATGACCTTTACAGTGTTGACGGGGACGTTAAACCTCAAATCAAACAAACAAACAAACAAAAGTTTATACCAAGTATCATTAAAGAAGCTCTTATTGTTCTTGAGAAATTAATTTGACCATTAGGATGAACGCTAGGGTGGCCGCAATATTTTACAAAGTCAGTCAGTTAAATATAGGCCAAGGTCAAATATGGATGCCTGCATTTATGTTGCCATCCCATGATACACTGTACAAGTATGTACCAAGTATCACTAATAAAACTCTTGTTGTTCTTGAGAAATTACTTTGACCATTAGGATGAACGCTAGGCTGGTCACAAATGTCTTGACAAACGTACAGACGGACAAACGTACGGAAAACCGGACGCCTATATCGCGCCATGCTAATAGCAGGTGCGACAAAAATTGCGTTTGAGTACACATAGTACTGTTATTGTTCTTCTGCAGGTCCTCAACAGACAGGTTATACAAAGTTACTTTATGGTGCTGTTACACATTGACGTATATGCCGGACGTGCGCAGGGCGTTTTGGAAAATCAATGAACTAGAAATGCGTCCATGGGACACGGATGCCCTCGCCTGAAAATATGTTGATTTTAGCATTTAACCTTCGACCGCTAAGTATGGCCTTGACCTTTCAGTAACGTACATTGGCATAGCGTGGGGTTTTCTTATTATTTCAATAGAGATTGAGAGTACTCGTTAGAAGTGTCCCTTTGTGGTCGTGCTTACGAGGACCCACAATCTATATTTCATGGTGTAACCTAGAACCGACGCTGGCTATCAACTATCGGGTCTTGGAGACACTGTGCTTCCGCTCAGAGTTAAACCAACCAAACTTGATTACTGGTGGTTAACCGCTTAGATTGTAAAAGCCTGCCCAAAGAAAAGTGGTGCAAGTGGGACACTTTAAACGAAAAGTATGAATACGACACAGATGCCCCCGCCCAGGGACCATCCTCGCCAAGGAAAAAAGCATGTTGCCAAAAAGAAAACCGCATAGCTCGGTTGGAAAACTATCCTTGAGACCATCCATCGGCGTAGGTGTGGGTAATGTCGTTTAAATCTTGGAAAACAGTGTGTATCATCATCCAGATATAAATCAAGTCCATAAAAAATAAATTACGAAGTCTGTGACATTGACCTTGAGTTTTTGTTTTACGGCCCTTTTAAGATTATTTCTTTTATTTCGAGCCGATCATTAATCGTTTGTGGACGAAAACGAAACGGATTAGCCAGAGAAACGACCCGTATAATACGAACTAAATCGATTAAATTGGTTGGGAAATGCGAGCTCTTATTAAAAACGCTGACATTCAAAAATTCTGAGTCTATAACCTTGACCTTGAGGTCATGGGCATGGGCGCGATTATGTTTAAAATTATGAGTCGGTGACTTTGACTTTGAGGTTATGGGCATTGGTGCGAGTACGCTAAATAGACTTTAAATGAGTATCTTTCATTGTACCAAATATGAACCAAATCCATTGTATGATTTTAAAATATGAGCTCTTAAATAATGTCAACATTTAAAGTATTCGGAGTCCATGACTTGACCTAGAGGTCATAGGTAAGGGCCATCGTATTGCTGAATAAACCTTTTAACCTATACATATCATCACAATTCCATCGTATGGTCTGGAAAATATGAGCTCTTAAAAGTTTAGGTTCTTCCTGGTAAAAACCTTAACCCGAGGTTGCAGGATCGCGTACGTACGCAACATGCGGAAAGACGTACGTACATGTGCGTACGCTCGTATGTACGAAAACCTTTAATGTCGACGGCGGGGGAGGGGATTATGGTCTTGCGTACTGTCATTTCGTCTTTGTGCAGGCGATTGTATAATTGCGCTTACAGACAGCTATAGAACAGGTTCTTTGTAATATAACCCTTTTTGTACCAAATGGAATCTTCCTCCTTATATATATCAGGAGTTCATTTCAAAATTTAGGGGTGTCCGGCTGTCTTTTCTTCAAAATTTAATTGAAGAAGGACTGAACTTTTAGCAAAAAGTGGAGGCCCTGATCAGGCGTCGCGTTCTGTGGCGTCTGATCTGGGCATGAACTGTTTGCCAATTATCCATTTTAGGGTTTCGGTACTAAATGGGTTAAAATCAATCATGCTGTCAGATCTATGTTGCAAATGAACTGAATCTATTTTTCATTGAAAGGCTGGACGGCCTGGCAGACCAACAATCAATAAAAAAATGTTTGCTACAGATCATTGCCTACGCCCCCGCCCATCGGGGCTTGATGAAATAGATGGGCTACATGATGCTTCCGCGCAGCGCTGAAACCGACCGCACACAAGTACTGGTAAACCGCTTAGAGGATCTAAGTCCGCCCAGGCTAAGGGGTGCGAGCCGGACCGTCCATGCTTATAAACCCTATTGATTCCATTGGGCGACAGGGCTTTAGTATCCGGTAAAAGTCCCACAAAATTGGAAGCAACGCCTCCAAAATGACCTATACAGTGTTGACGGGGACGTTAAACCTCAAATCAAACAAACAAACAAACAAACCTTTGCAAACCGGAGCTGAAATTTGACAACACTTACAGAGGCTACGTCAGGTAACGTTATATGCGGTTCCTTATTAAACAACGTCATGTATTAACGTTTTGTGTTAAAATCGTGCATAAACTGTGTTCATACGATAAATTGAATCTTGCATGCACGCTCTTGAATCACTGAATTTATTAAATTGAGCGTGAAAAGTTAATTTTTGCTTTGTTTGATTTGAGGTTTAACATCCCCGTCAACACTGTAAAGGTCATTTTGGAGACGTCGCTTCCAATTTTGTGGGACTTTTACCCGACACCGAGATGAAATGACATCTCAAGCCCTGTCGCCCAATGAAACCAATAGGGTTTATTAGCATGGACGGTCCGCCTCGCACTGCGGTTCCTGGACAGGCTTAGATCCTCTAAGCGGTTTCCAGTACTAGTGTGCGGGACGGAGAAGCATCATGCAGCCCATATATTTCTTCAAGCCCCTATGGGTGGGAGCCGAATGATGAAACTGACGAACGCAGTTCTTTAAAAAGTGCGTACGAACAATTTAAGATTAATCGTGCGATGTTTATTGATGAAACTGGCCCCAGATAAAAACAAAAGTCAACTTACAAGACATCAATTATCTATCACTTATACATTTTTTTCTTTCTTGTCAAAACATTGAAAAAATGCATGTTCAAGTCAGCATGTATCACACAAAAAATCATGCGACCATCGACCAATGGGATGAACAGATCAATCAATGAATACTTCACTCGTCAACTCAAAATCATCTCACTGACCAATGCACGGGACGATTTAAGTCGAATCGATACACATACAAAAAAGACTGTTCAGCTGTTTGCTGCTTTCTTACACAATGTTTTTGTTTGTTTGATTTGAAGTTTAACGTCCCCATCCACACTGTAAAGGTCATTTTGGAGACGCTGCTTCCAATTTTGTGGGACTTTTACCCGACAGCGACACGACATTCAATGAAACCAATAGGGTTTATAAGCATGGACGGGCCGACTCGCACCGCATTGCCTGGGCTGGCTTAGATCCTCTAAGCGGTTTACCAGTACTCTTGTGCGGGTCGGTTTTAGTTCTGTGTGGACGCATCATGCAGCCCATTTATTTCTCCAAGCCCCGATGGGTGCGACCTGTACTCAATGTTGCAGTATGTACAAGTAAAGTTATAACTGATGTCAATGACATGTATAAGAAAGTTTGCTTTGAAATCCAAAGAGCCTGCTCCCGACAAAATGATTTGTTTGTTTGATTTGAGGTTTAACGTCCCCGTCAACACTGTAAAGGGCATTTTTGAGACGTTGCTTCCAACTTTGTGGGACTTTTACCCAACCTTGAGATAAAATGACATCTCAAGCCATGTCGCCCAATGAAACCAATAGGGGTTTTAAGCATGGACCGCTTTGCCTGGGCAGGCTTAGATACTCTAAGCTGTTTACCAGTACTCGTGTGCGGGTCGGTTTCAGCTCTGCGTGGAAGCATCGTGCAGCCCATGTATTTCTTCAAGCCCCGATGGGTGGGGGCCAGTTGCCCGACAAAATGAATAAATACTTTTGACGTACATGTCTGGACAAGCAATGCAGTGGATCTGCATTCTATGGCAGTCACCCTACATCTCTTGGGCCGAATACGTTGCAATCAGGGAACAATGTTAAAATTTTATGGTGAGCTTTTGTAATCACCTTTAGTCCGTCGTACGTGCGTCGTGCGTCGACAACATTTACCTCGTTAATCCTCTAGAGACCACAGTTTTGCTTCAATCTCCATGAAACTTTACCAGAATCTTTGTCTCGATACTTGATACTCGACAAAAATGTCTCCTGCTACTTAAGGCAGGAGATTTTCTTTAAAAACAAGACACGTTCACAATTTGTTTGATTTGAAGTTTAAATTTCCCGTTACTTCTAATTTTGTGAGACTTGTATCCGACATTGAGAAGAAAAGACATTTCAAGCCCTGTCGCCCAACGAAACATGCACTGGACGGTCTAACTCGCACCACTTTTCCTAGGCAGGTTCGGGACATCTAAGCGGATTAACAGAACTCATGTGCGGTCAGTTTCAGCTCTGCGTGGAAGCATCACGTTACCCAACCTATTTCTCCAAGCCCTGGTGTGCGGGGACCGAGACACGTTAACAAATTCATATGACGAAAACCCTTGTAAACTTTTCCAACCACACGTTATCCGCCCCACCCATCGGAGCTTGGAAAAATATATTGGGCTGCACCGTGCTTCCACGCAGAGCTGAAATCGACTGTGCACACGAATACCTTTTGACCGCTTAGAAGGTCTAAGCCTGCCCAGGCAAAATCAGAGCAAGTCGGACCGTCCAAGCATATAAACCCGTTTTGCACGGGTGGACATCAGGGGAGATATCGCGAAATCGCGTCAACGTAATTTTGATCCAAATACACATCCGGGAACACTCGCGATACTTCCTAGGACCTGGGAATGGTAAACAAAGGTAAGTACCCTTGTGCGTTTTGATTTATTGTGGAAGAACGAGAGAATAATATGAAATTTCGGCGATGCTAAGCAATGTTAAAATGATTTATCTTTCTAAGCCGGCCGAAAAAAATATTGAAAAAAAAAAATCGTTACTGAAAGTAGGTGACCGTAACAAAATCGAAAACGGAGTAATCTGACCATAGTTTTATGTCAACACGAATGAATGATGTACGAAAGAGCATTAGGGCCAGGTATACTTTTTTTCTTTTGATAGGTATCTCGAAATTTCGACTTAGTAACTCGAAATTTCGACTTAGTAACTCGAAATTTCGACTTAGTAACTCGAAATTTCGACATAATAACTCGAAATTTCGACTTAGTATCTCGAAATTTCGACTAAGTATCTCGAAATTTCGACTTAGTATCTCGAAATTTCGACTTAGTATCTCGAAATTTCGACTTAATAACTCGAAATTTCGACTTAGTAACTCGAAATTTCGACTTAGTATCTCGAAATTTCGACATAATAACTCGAAATTTCGACTTATTAACTCGAAATTTCGACTTAGTATCTCGAAATTTCGACTTAATAACTCGAAATTTTGACTTAGTAACTCGAAATTTCGACTTAGTAACTCGAAATATCGACTTAGTATCTCGAAATTTCGACATAATAACTCGAAATTTCGACTTAGTATCTCGAAATTTCGACTTAGTATCTCGAAATTTCGACATAATAACTCGAAATTTCGATTATTAACTCGAAATTTCGACTTAGTAACTCGAAATTTCGACTAAGTATCTCGAAATTTCGACTTACGAGATATTAAGTCCTATACACACAGTTAATGTTAAACACCCCCGTTTCATTATACCCCAGCTTTGAAAACAAGTTTACATCAAGCAGATTATGCAAATTATGTGATAACATTGTGAGACTATGGTCATTATCGGCTTACTTGTATCGTGTAAACGCTAATGACCTTTCTCGGTGTATTTTGTCACATGTTCTTTCATTCTTCTTTCTCTCTATATTGGTCAATGTTAATTTTATCAAATATTTCTCAAGAACTATAAAACTAGAGACCCAAAACATATGTATCATGTAAGAGTCAGAGGGTTTTCTGTCTCATCAGGACGTCGCGCATTCAATCCCGTTTCACGGCCCCCTCCCATCGGGGCTTGAATAAATGGATAGGCTGCATAGTGCCTCAACGCAGAGCTGAAATCCGACCGCACACGAGTACTGGTAAATCGCTTAGAGGAGGTAAAGCGGTGCGAGTCGGACCGTCCATGCTTATAAACCCTATTGGTTTCATATTGGTTTCATAAGGCGACAGGGCGTCCCCGCCCATCGGGGCTTGAAGAAATATATGGGCTGCATGATGCTTCCACGCAGAGCTGAATCCGACCCGCACACGAGTACTGGTAAACCGATTAGAGGATCTAAGCCTGCCCTGGCAAAGCGGTGCGCAAGAGTCGGACCGTCCATGCTTATAAACCCTATTGGTTTCATTGGGCAACAGGGCTTGAGATGTCATTTCATCTCAATGCCGGGTAAAAGTCCCACAAAATTGGAAGCAACGTCTCCAAAATAACCTTTACAGTGTTGACGGGGACGTTAAACCTCAAATCAAACAAACAGTGCGACAGCGCTTGAGAAGTCATTTCATCACAACGTTGGGTAAAAGTCCCACAAAAGTGGAAGCAACGTCTTCAAAATGACCTATACAGTGTTGACGGGGACGTTAAACCTCAAATCAAACAAACAAATTCAACCCCGTTACAGTAAAATAAAAGCGGGCTAAAAATCATATTTGACAGTGATTTTTTTTTCGGTATCAAACTTTCACATCCAGCATCGTGTGCTGTAAAAATCATGTATAGATCAAAGCACTGACAGCACTGTTGGGTCGATTGTCTTCGAGTGTGGATTTGAACATGTTTCGTTTATCCTTTAAATTCCTATACTATAAGCAAAATGTGTAGATTCTGACCAGACGCCGCACTTGGGTCGATTAATTATCAATTGACTAAAAGTTACTAACTACAGAAGCTTCCCGCCTTCTATTGACCTCGTGACTATCACTGACCATGTTCAAAATCCAGGTCGAGCTATTTATAGCAGTGCTATAGTCTTTCCTTGTGACGTCAGTGCCCCATGTAGACTGGGCCGGGGAACGTGCAATCTGATTGAAACCCGATCTAAGCTGAACTATGTACGCCTAGCTGCGGCGAGATCGGATTTTAATCAGATTGGGGAACATGGACATTGCAAACAGTGTAGACCCTGATCAGACGCCGCAGAAGAGAGCTTCATTAAATAACCGGTACGTTCATGGTGTAGATGGTCAGCGATAGTCACGTGGACAATAGCAGGCGAGAAGCTTCTGTAGGTTGTTACTTTGGGTCGAATGAAAAAAAAAATCGACCCAAAAGATGGTAAACTATGCAACACGAACACCATGACTAACTTAACAAAGCAACAACCGGACAGAAAATGCGGTATCAGAATACGCTGCGTGTTCAAGATGTATAATTTTGACAGAGCAGCAGATTCCTTGACCCTTCGTTTCATCCCGTCGGTCAGACGTCGAAATTGATGGCTGGTCAGCTCTAGCCACGCGTGTGTGTGGTGGTGGGGGAGGGGGGGGGGTTGTGGGTGTGTTCAATGCTCTGTATTCGACGCCCAAGAATCTCCCAAATATGTTCCAGGGGATTCAAATCCGGGCTTCTAGCTAGCCAAGCCAATGTCTCAATTCCATAACGGCGGGGTCTAGCACACAGGTCCGGTTGCAAATGATTCGTTCTCAAAATGAGGCATGACTTCTAAACATGCAAAAATATCCAAACTCCATATTTAAACCGTGATAATGAAGTTGTGGAAAGTTGGTTATGACATCTGAGGTCTTCTTTCAACTCTGAGTTGACCATAACAAGATTCCTGTTATAGCTAATCCCTATTCAGAGTTAAATGCACAGCGCAGATCACAGAGTCAGTTTCGAGCTAGTATGTAGACATTATAGTAAGTCGAAATTTCGAGTTAGTATGTCGAAATTTCGAGATAGTAAGTCGAAATTTCGAGTTATTAAGTCGAAATTTCGAGATAATAAGTCGAAAATTCGAGAAATTAAGTCGAAATTTCGAGTTACTAAGTCGAAATTTCGAGATATTAAGTCGAAATTTCGAGTTATTAAGTCGAAATTTCGAGATAATAAGTCGAAAATTCTAGAAATTAAGTCGAAATTTCGAGTTACTAAGTCGAAATTTCGAGATATTAAGTCGAAATTTCGAGTTATTAAGTCGAAATTTCGAGATAATAAGTCGAAATTTCGAGATATTAAGTCGAAATTTCGAGTTATTAAGTCGAAATTTCGAGATATTAAGTCGAAATTTCGAGTTATTAAGTCGAAATTTCGAGATAATAAGTCGAAAATTCGAGATATTAAGTCGAAATTTCGAGTTATTAAGTCGAAATTTCGAGATACTAAGTCGAAATTTCGAGATACTAAGTCGAAATTTCGAGTTACTAAGTCGAAATTTCGAGATAGTAAGTCGAAATTTCGAGATAATAAGTCGAAATTTCGAGATAGTAAGTCGAAATTTCGAGATAATAAGTCGAAAATTCGAGATACTAAGTCGAAATTTCGAGATACGAGTCAAAAAAAAAAAAAGTTAAAGTGGCCCTAATGCTCTTTCGTAATGATGCAACTGTTTTGTAAGTTTTCGCTTAGAGCGAGATCCTTTGGCACTTATTCCGGGTATGTCCGCACTCATGCATCATTTAGACGTAAAAATGATCAATCCATGCACAGTGAAGTGGTAATGCTGCAAATTTTCAGGCGGAGTAGCTCCCACATCATCGCGGCAGCTCCCGAAACACAATATAGTTCCCAGGAGCCTATCAGATACTGAGGCTGTTACATTTGACCATTACCTCAGTTAGGTGGTTCGCTAAATTTAGCCAAATAAAATCAATGGATGAGGTTTTTAAAGTATTTACAATCTATTACAGCGGTGTACTGAAACGTTTACCACTGAGTCCCAATTTATACCTTGCGGGTTTTGAACTCTTCTGCAGTTTTGGCATTTTCCACAGAGGAGGGAAGACTTTTCCACTGAGAAATAGTTCCGGGAAAGAAGGAATTCTTCAGTGCATCACTATATGCCTGATACCTATGATATCGACTGTTGTTTTCGGCCCCGCCAATCGGGGCTTGTAGAGATAGTTTGGGCTGCATGGTGCTACCACGCAGAGCTGAATCTTACCACATACGTTAACTGTAAACCGCTTAGTAGGACTAAGCCTGTCCAGGCAAATGGGCGTGAGTCATATAGTCCGATGCATATAAGCTTTCTGTTTTCATTGGGCGACAGGGCTTGAGATTCATTTCATATCAATGTCGGGTAAAAGTCCATCTATTTGGCATCCCCAAGGTAGGACGGCTGCTCGATGGACCTGCAGGAGATGGCGGAACAAAAGTAGTGTTGGTGATATGCTTGATTAGCTGGATTGGCCATCGCTAGAAGCCCATCGTGAGCAGTCTTCTTTAACCTTTAACCTTCTGTGGTTTATCACTTTTTAATTGTGCAGTCTTTGCAAATAGTTTTTTTCGGCCCCGCCGAACATGACACGACTGCAATAGGTTTACCAAAATCGAAATAGATATAATTACTTTGGTCTGCAGTACTGGTATCAGCCAACCGCAAGATTTTAGACCTAGAGGAAATTCAAAATCTGATGAAAGCTTCATACCATTATTTTAGCAGAAGCACGTATATATAATACTAGACATTATATCACCTTGGTTTGCAGCACCGACATTTGAAAATGATCGGCCAACCGCAAGATTCAAGATCTGGACGAAAACTTCGAATCATAATTGCACAGAACATTCAAAATCTGATGAAGGCTTCATACCATTAATTTAACAGAATTAAATATATAATGACATTCAAGAAATCACCTTGGCTTGCAGCACCGACATTTAAAATGATCGGCCAACCGCAAGATTCAAGATCTGGACGAACACTTCGAATCATAATTGCACAGAACATTCAAAATCTGATGAAGGCTTCATACCATTAATTTAACAGAAACACATATATAATGACATTCAAAAAATTACCTTGGTTTGCAGCACCGATATTTAAAATGATCGGCCAACCGCAAGATTCAAGATCTGGACGAAAACTTCGAATCATAATTGCACAGAACATTCAAAATCTGATGAAGGCTTCATACCATTAATTTAACAGAAACACATATATAATGACATTCAAAAAATCACCGTGGTTTGCAGCACCGACATTTAAAATGATCGGCCAACCGCAAGATTCAAGATCTGGACGAACACTTCGAATCATAATTGAACAGAACATTCAAAATCTGATGAAGGCTTCATACCATTAATTTAACAGAATTAAATATATAATGGCATTCAAGAAATCACCTTGGTTTGCAGCACCGACATTTAAAATGATCGGCAAACAGCAAAATTCAAGATCTGGACGAAAACTTCAAATCATAATTGAACAGAACATTCAAAATCTGCTGAAGGCTTCATACCATTAATTTAACAGAAACACATATATAATGACATTCAAGAAATCAACTTGGTTTGCAGCACCGACATTTAAAATGATCGGCCAACCGCAAGATTCAAGATTTGGACGAACACTTCGAATCATAATTGAACAGAACATTCAAAATCTGATGAAGGCTTCATACCAATAATTTAACAGAAACACATATCTAATGACATTCAAGCAATCACCTTGGTTTGCAGCACCGACATTTAAAATGATCGGCCAACCGCAAGATTCAAGATCTGGACGAACACTTCGAATCATAATTGAACAGAACATTCAAAATCTGATGAAGGCTTCATACCATTAATTTAACAGAAACAAATATATAATGACATTCAAGAAATCACCTTGGTTTGCAGCACCGACATCCACTGAGGCGGTTCTAACGAGTACCCACAATCTACATTTTGAGCAGAAATGTGAAAAATATCAGAATTGTTAAAGGGAAATTTTCATTTTTGGAGGTAAGATTTTCATTATACTTGAATAGACGTGTTTTCATAATGACACATTTTTGTTTGTAATTACTGCATTATTCAGCTCATTATAAAAACATGCCTATTCAAATATATTGAAAATTTTACCTCCTAAAAATGAAAATTTTCGGATAAAAATTCTGATATTTTTCAGATTTCTGCTAAAAACATAGATTGTGGGTACTCGTGAGAACCGCCTCAATGAGGCGATTCTAACGAGTACCCACAATCTATGTTTTTGAGCAGAAATAAGAAAAATGATGTATACCCCTGTAAATCCCAGTTTTACTATATAAAAGTGGGGTTTGAGGGGTCTTAATTATATAGGCGTGTTTTCGTGATGTGAACGCATAATTCATGAAAATGTTCGGATAAAAATTCTGATATTTTCAGATTTCTGCTCAAAACATAGATTGGGGGGACTCGTTAGAACCGCCTCAATGAGGCGGTTCTAACGAGTACCCACATGCTATGTTTTTGAGCAGAAATAAGAAAAATGATGTATACCCCTGTAAATCCCAGTTTTACTATATAAAAGTGGGGTTTGAAGGATCTTAATTATATAGGCGTGTTTTCGTGATGTGAACGCATAATTCAAGCTCTGCACGAAAGCTTTTTACAACAAACATGACATGACTGCAATAGGTTTACCAAAATCGAAATTGATATTGGATATAATTACTTTGGTCTGCAGTACTGGTATCAGCCAACCGCAAGATTTTAGACCTAGACGAAATTTAAAATGATCGGCCAACCGCAAGATTCAAGATCTGGACGAAAACTTCGAATCATAATTGAACAGAACATTCAAAATCTGATGAAGGCTTCATACCACTAATTTAATAGAAACACATATATAATGACATTCAAGCAATCACCTTGGTTTGCAGCACCGACATTTATAATGATCGGCCAACCACAAGATTCAAGATCTGGTCGAAATCATCGAATCATAATTGAACAGAACATTCAGAATCTGATGAAGGATTTCATACCACTAATTTAATAGAAACACATATATAATGACATTCAAGCAATCACCTTGGTTTGCAGCACCGACATTTATAATGATCGGCCAACCGCAAGATTCAAGATCTGGACGAAAACTTCGAATCACAATTGAACAGAACATTCAAAATCTGATGAAGGCTTCATACCATTAATTTAACAGAAACACATATATAATGACATTCAAGAAATCACCTTGGTTTGCAGCACCGACATTTAAAATGATCGGCCAACCGTAAGATTCAAGATTTGGACGAAAACTTCGAATCATAATTGAACAGAACATTAAAAAAATACTAGAATTATTAAAAGGTATTAGACAAGCAAAGGAATCACTTTGGTCTGCAATACCGCATTTGCAAATGATCGGCCAAGCGCAAGTTTTAAGATCTGGACAAAATCTGATGAAAGCTTCATACCATTAATTTAGCAGAATCATGTATATATAATACTAGACATTATATCACCTTGGTTTGCAGCACCGACATTTGAAAATGATCGGCCAACCGCAAGATTCAAGATCTGGACGAAAACTTTGAATCATAATTGCACAGAACATTCAAAATCTGATGAAGGCTTCATACCACTAATTTAATAGAAACACATATATAATGACATTCAAAAAATCACCGTGGTTTGCAGCACCGACATTTTAAAATGATCGGCCAACCGCAAGATTCAAGATCTGGTCGAAAACTTCGAATCATAATTGAACAGAACATTCAAAATCTGATGAAGGATTTCATACCACTAATTTAATAGAAACACATATATAATGACATTCAAGCAATCACCTTGGTTTGCAGCACCGACATTTATAATGATCGGCAAACCACAAGATTCAAGATCTGGACGAAAAATTCGAATCACAATTGAATGTGAAAAATATCAGAATTAGTATAGGGAAATTATAATTTTTGGAGGTTAAATTTTCATTATACTTGAATAGGCGTGTTTTCATGTACCCACAATCTACGTTTTGAGCAGAAATGTGAAAAATATCAGAATTGTTATAGGGAAATTATCATTTTTGGAGGTTAAATTTTCATTATACTTGAATAGGCGTGTTTTCATAATGACACATCTTTGTTTGTAATTACTGCATTATTCAGCTCATTATAAAAACATGCCTATTCAAATATATTGAAAATTTTACCTCCAAAAAATGAAAATTTTCGGATAAAAATTCTGATATTTTTCAGATTTCTGCTCAAAACATAGATTGTGGGTACTCGTTAGAACCGCCTCAATGCGGCGGTTCTAACGAGTACCCACATTCTATGTTTTTGAGCAGAAATAAGAAAAATGATGTATACCCCTGTAAAAACCAGTTTTACTATATAAAAGTGGGGTTTGAAGGGTCTTAATAATATAGGCGTGTTTTCGTGATGTGAACACATAATTCAAGCTCTGCACGAAAGCTTTTTACAACAAACATGACATGACTGCAATAGGTTTACCAAAATCGAAATTGATGTTGGATATAATTACTTTTGTCTGCAGTACTGGTATCAGCCAACCGCAAGATTTTAGACCTAGACGAAATTCAAAATCTGATGAAAGCTTCATACCATACACGTATATATAATACTAGACATTATATCACCTTGGTTTGCAGCACCGACATTTGAAAATGATCGGCCAACCGCAAGATTCAAGATCTGGACGAAAACTTCGAATCATAATTGAACAGAACATTCAAAATCTGATGAACATTAATTTAACAGAAACACGTATATATAATACTAGACATTATATCACCTTGGTTTGCAGCACCGACATTTGAAAATGATAGGCCAACCGCAAGATTCAAGATTTGGACGAAAACTTCGAATCATAATTGAACAGAACATTCAAAAAAAATATGAGAATCATTAAAAGGTATTAGACAAGCAAAGGAATCACGTTTGTCTGCAATACCGCATTTGCAAATGATCGGCCAAGCGCAAGTTTTAAGATCTGGACGAAAGCTTCGCACCATTAATATGACAGGATTAGAAAATGTTCAAGTACCCACAATCTACGTTTTGAGCAGAAATGTGAAAAATATCAGAATTATTATAGGGAAATTATCATTTTTGGAGGTTAAATTTTCATTATACTTGAATAGGCGTGTTTTCATGTACCCACAATCTACGTTTTGAGCAGAAATGTGAAAAATATCAGAATTGTTATAGGGAAATTATCATTTTTGGAGGTTAAATTTTCATTATACTTGAATAGGCGTGTTTTCATAATGACCTTTTAATAATAAGCTTTTTACAACAAACATGACATGACTGCAATAGGTTTACAAAAATCGAAATTGATGTTGGATATAATTACTTTGGTCTGCAGTACTGGTATCAGCCAACCGCAAGATTTTAGACCTAGACGAAATTCAAAATCTGATGAAAGCTTCATACCATACACGTATATATAATACTAGACATAATATCACCTTGGTTTGCAGCACCGACATTTGAAAATGATCGGCCAACCGCAAGATTCAAGATCTGGACGAAAACTTTGAATCATAATTGAACAGAACATTCAAAATCTGATGAAGGCTTCATAACATTAATTTAACAGAAACACGTATATATAATACTAGACATTATATCACCTTGGTTTGCAGCACCGACATTTGAAAATGATCTACCAACCGCAAGACTCAAGATCTGGACGAAAACTTCGAATCATAATTGAACAGAACATTCAAAATCTGATGAAGGCTTCATACCACTAATTTAATAGAAACACATATATAATGACATTCAAGAAATCACCTTGGTTGGCTGCACCGACATTTAAAATGATCGGCCAACAGCAAGATTCAAGATCTGGACGAAAACTTCGAATCATAATTGAACAGAACATTCAAAATCCAATGAAGGCTTCATACCATTAATTTAACAGAAATACATATATAATGACATTCAAGGAATCACCTTGGTTTGCAGCACCGACATTTAAAATGATCGGCCTACCGCAAGATTTAAGATCTGGACGAAAACTTCGAATCATAATTGAACAGAACATTCAAAATCTGATGAAGGCTTCATACCATTAATTTAATAGAAACACGTATATAATGACATTCTAGAAATCACCTTGGTTTGCTCTACCAACAATTAAAATGATCGGCCAACCGCAAGATTCAAGATCTGGACGAAAACTTCGAATCATAATTGAACAGAACATTCAAAATCTGATGAAGGCTTCATACCATTAATTTAACAGAAACAAATATATAATGACATTCAAGAAATCACCTTGGTTTGCAGCACCGACATTTGAAAATGATCGGCCAACCGCAAGATTCAAGATCTGGACGAAATCTTCGAATCATAATTGAACATTCAAAATCCAATGAAGGCTTCATACCATTAATTTAACAGAAACACATATATATAATGACATTCAAGGAATCACCTTGGTTTGCAGCACCGACATTTAAAATGATCGGCCAACCGCAAGATTTAAGATCTGGACGAAAACTTCGAATCATAATTGAACAGAACATTCAAAATCTGATGTATACCCCTGTAAACCTCAGTTTTACTATATAAAAGTGGGATTTCAGGGGGTCAAAATTATATAGGCGTGTCTTCATGATGTATCTGATTTTTTTTTTCATTTTTGGAGGTAAAATTTTCAGTATATTTGGAATAGGCATGTTTTCCTAATGCTGGTTTTGGTGTTGATTCGATGAAATTCGATCTTGCACTGAAAAAAAGTACGTTTGCATATATGTATTTCCTGCATAAATCATAATTGAACAGAACATTCAAAATCTGATGAAGGCTTCATACAATTAATTTAACAGAAACAAATATATAATGACATTCAAGAAATCACCTTGGTTTGCAGCACCGACATTTGAAAATGATCGGCCAACCGCAAGATTCAAGATCTGGACGAAATCTTCGAATCATAATTGAACAGAACATTCAAAATCCAATGAAGGCTTCATACCATTAATTTAACAGAAACACATATATATATATAATGACATTCAAGGAATCACCTTGGTTTGCAGCACCGACATTTAAAATGATCGGCCAACCGCAAGATTTAAGATCTGGACGAAAACTTCGAATCATAATTGAACAGAACATTCAAAATCTGATGTATACCCCTGTAAACCTCAGTTTTACTATATAAAAGTGGGATTTCAGGGGGTCAAAATTATATAGGCGTGTCTTCATGATGTATCTGATTTTTTTTTTCATTTTTGGAGGTAAAATTTTCAGTATATTTGGAATAGGCATGTTTTCCTAATGCTGGTTTTGGTGTTGATTCGATGAAATTCGATCTTGCACTGAAAAAAAGTACGTTTGCATATATGTATTTCCTGCATATTTTCAAAAAAAAAAAGATTTGCATTTGTTCCTGGTCAGGCATATATACAAAATGTGTCCACATTGACTGATTTGAACGTATGCGAATATATTTACTCACATGAACAAATATGGTGGTGTGTCTTGGGTCAAGGGTTACGGTTAGCCGATATGTTCTGCATTTTAACATGTTTCTAAATGACACCAAACATGCAAAAACAACAACAACAAAAACAAAAACGTTTTTAGAATGGAGAATAAGTGTGGTAAGTAAAAGAAGAATGAAAGTTTTCAAGGATTGTTACAGTTACAAAGCAAACTGAGACCAACGAGAGAGAGAGAGAGAGAGAGAGAGAGAGAGAGAGAGAGAGAGAGAGAGAGAGAGAGAGAGAGAGAGAGAGAGAGAGAGAGAGAGAGAGAGAGAGAATTCAAATAAATCAGCTGACAAAGGGTGATTAAAATGTTAAATAGAGCACTGATCAGACGCGAAAATTGACGCGACATCCACGCAGAATACAACTATCCAACTATCTAAGATTAGGCTAGTGGCGGGGCCAAGAATCGGATGTTTACTAAAATATTCAACCAAGGGTGATTCTGGGTGACGACACCAATTTTTCATTTCCCATTGCATTTGATAAAACCATGCCTTCGCTTTTGTCGAAAACCGCTTTAACGATAACCAAACGTCAAGCAGCGTAACTACGCGTAGGAACATTATCAAATGCGTAGCAACCCAAAAACATTCGAAATTCTAAAGCCATAACGAAGCGCTGGAGGCCACTCATTTGACTGGGAGCGAAAGATTAAAAAAGATGAACATTCTAATTATACCCGTATGCTTTTCTGTGATTACTGCAGTAATCATTGCAGTGTATTTTGTCTGCATATCTCTCCTATAGTATTCAAGATATAAGAAAAATCATTGAACCATGAAATATAGGTCACAATGACCTAGATATATTTTGAGGTCAATCATTGGGTCACATGGCACTAATATCCCAGGTATGACATCTCTCCATCAAATAGTATTCAAGATATAAGGCAAAATCACTGAACCATGAAATATAGGTCACAATGACCTAGATATATTTTCAGGTCAATCATCGGGTCACATGGAACTAGTATCCCAGGTATGACATCTCTACAACAAATAGTCTTCAAGATATCAGGTAAAATCACTGGACCGTGAAATGTAGGTCACCATGACCTTCTTTCTTTTCCAGATTTTATTGCCAATTATCTGCACACTTTTTATGATTTTAAAATCGAAATTTGGATTTCGCAAAGCTAAATTAACTTGGTGCGTCGTCGCAAGCGGCGTCATAAACTTACACGTCGTTGACGTCATTATTGATATGCAGGAAACAAGACGTCATAAAATACATGAAGTAAAGGCGAAAAAGTGGGAAAATCATCACGTTAATATTTTTCGTTACAGAAAGGTGAAGAATCTATAAGGGAAATATTGTATACGGCAAGTACATCACGAAAACACGCCTATATAATTTTGACCCTCTGAAACCCCACTTTTATATAGTAAAACTGGGGTTTACAGGGGTATTCATTATTTTTCTTATTTCTGTTCAAAAACATAGATAGTGGGTACTCATTGAGGCGGTTCTAACGAGTACCCACAATCTATGTTTTTGAGCAGAAATATGAAAAATATCAGAATTTTTATCTGAAAATTTTCATTTTTTGGAGGTAAAATGTCCAATATATGTGAATAGGCGTGTTTTCGTAATGAAATTCAACGTCCTTTCTATAAAAAAAAAAAGTGGTGGTTACAGGGCTAGTTTTGTCGAAGAAAACATTTTTACTTTTCTTTGCTGAATTTTGAATTACTGATGTTCGACAACACTATTGTGAAAATTTCAGAAAAAAAAAAAAAACAAAAAAAAAAAAAACAAGCGGAACTTGTTGAAAATCTGCCTACCCTACAATTTTCTGCACAATTTGCATTCATTTCGACCACGGGAGAAAGCATAACTATTTGCTTTTAAAAGTCCGATGACTAGAATAAAAAAAAAATGCGCAGGTATTTGCGAAAAAATGGTTTTGCATTAAATCATCACAAAACTTTGTTAATTTACTCCTTCTATGTAAAGCACCAAGTAGAAAAACGGCTTTCTGCAAGATAATTTGCATATCCATTCGTGGATCATCCATTTTATTGCATAGCGGATCGTACACGAGGGGTCATTTCGTATGAATTTTATGAAACGAGCCATTTTTTTTCATATGAAATGACCACAAGTATAATGTTCTGTTAATCATATGACCATTTAAAATTGGATCTTATCGCTTTAAAAATTAACATTATTTCAAAAAGAAAATGCCCAGTTGTCACGGTTGTCGTCAGTGACGTTACATCTTCGCGCCTAAGTGTTATTAAAATTTTTATATGATGTCGTTAGCTACTGTATAACAGCGACGTTATCAGATAAATAGGGGACTTGGGGTGGGACTTGGGGTATTTCGTGCGGCCGCTCGCAAACTGTGTTTAGAACAGACATAAGAAAATAAATCACATTATAAGCAAAAAACATATTTTATCATATAACGTTGTGTCTGAGAGTTAAATAACGTCATATATTATATTTTTGGTGCTATTTTTAGGGAAATGAAAATAATATTATCCTACTGGGAAAATATTACTTTCTGACGGGGATTTATTTCCTTCGAACGTCACCACGCACCATGACGCGCCAAAATCGGGACAAATGACGTAACGTCATAGCGCAAATTACGCAGTTTTAGACGTCAGAAAGGCAAAATACGTTTTTTTTAAATAAATGTAATATATAAATTAATGTATCTTTAGTTTAAAACACTGGAAATATTTCCCTCGAGACTTGGATATCTACTAGACAAACTCGTGCGTTCGCACTCGCTTGTTTACTTGATTTGCAAGTCTCTCTGGAAATATTTCCCGTATTTTAAACTAAAGATGTATTAATCTCTATTTATCATATGACGTCGCGACTGAGAGTGTAATAACGTCATGTAATAAATTCGGTAATTTACTAGTGGATTAAATATGCAAATTAGCTGGTTACGTTGCATAACACTAACCGACGTTGTCCATAATAACGTCTCGTTTTCTTAAGGCGAAATGATAACGTTTTCATGCGATAATTGGAGATCAGATGAAATAATTCCGTCATATGATAAATAGAACCTTACATTTGTGCTCGTGTATTATTGAATTTATTAAACGCGTTGCGAAAAAGGGATAAAATGCTCGGCAAAGCCTCGCATTTTATCCCCTTTTCTCAACTCGTTTAATAAATTCAATAATACACGAACACTCATGTAAGATCCTCTATATCTAGCCTGGATGTGGGTGTTGCGGAAATGTATTTCATGTTTATGAGAGAATATGACTATTTTGATCCCCAAAAAATCAACTTTGATGATGTTGAGTCATTAGTAGGTGTCAAAAATTTAATAATTTGTTGCCGCGTATAGATTGTAATGATAATCCTAGAGCTTTAATATATCATGTAACTGCTACTGTCTATGGCCCCAGCAGGTAAGTTCCCACCCCGTGTACTTTTCCGAGTCAGGAAGAATGGTTTCTACTTTGCTTTAATTCTAATGATTTTGAGCAAAAATTCAACTAGTTAAAAATACGTATTTCAGTAGGAGTTGCAGCAATATTGATATTCATATAAACGTTTGCGATATGTGCGGTAAACATATTATTAGATAATTAACACCTATTAATGACTCAAAATCATCAAAGTTGATTTTTTTGGTCAAAATTGTAATATTCTATCACACACATCATAATTATTTCCGAAATACCCATATCCAGGCTAGATATAGGGGACTTGGGGTAATTCCGGGACTTAGGGTGACTTGGGGTATTTCGTGCGGCCCGTTTGCGAGTCCTCGTTAGAACTGCTTCATTAGTGCCCACACATGGAGAAGTATGAAAAATAATGTATACCCATGTGCCCACGGGGTTTAGCTGATAAGATATTAAATTGTATTGTGACCTCGACGCTATGCTTGATTCGTGATTCAAATTTCAAATTTCTCAGAAATTCCCTTGCAAATATTTTGAATTTCAAAGGAAGATATTCATAACGTATTTACACCGAAGCGAGCAGAATATCTATCTATCTATCTATCTATCTATCTATCTATCTATCTATCTATCTATCTATCTATCTATCTATCTATCTATCTATCTATCTATCTATCTATCTATCTATCTATCTATCTATCTATCGGCCAGTCGATCTAATCTATCTAAGAAAGACAGCAAAGCGTAAGTAGAAACGAAAGAAAAAAACAGAATTCGTCACAATGGTTTCTAGAATATATGGAAGGAAGATGCCTGCCGGGAAGAATTCTACCATTATAGGGACGTTGTAAGTTGGTAGAAGGAGACACGGCCTGTTTTAATTCTCGTTCCATCTTTCCCCTAAATCAAATTCTTTCTTTGCGCAGGACAATTCCGGAATTGTGCTGATTCTTACTTTGCGCCGAATATTTACATCATTTTCTTTATCGTTTTCTTATTTCAGCTCTTAAAGAAAGAGTGGGGATACTGATTAAAATGGCTTCTATAACTAGTACCATTAATCACTGTGTTTCGAGCAGAAATAATGATAAAAAACGAAAAAAAAATAAATAAATAAATAAAACATTTCATCTAAAATTGTCATTTTTTACAGACGTAACCCCATGATATTGCGTAAGCCCGATCTTACACAACAGTATCATGCATTTAGTTGCACATTGTATAAAAGCTTCATATCACGGAAACACGCCTATGTAATTTCGACAACTCCCCCCACTCGAACCCCACTTGTATATAGTAAACTGGGGTTTTCAGGAATACACATTATTGTTATTTTTGTTATTTCCGCTCTAAACCATAGATTGTGGGTACTCGTTAGATGAGGCGATTGTGTTTTACCCACGTTTTAGCAGAAGTATGAAAAAAATCTTTTTTTTCTTTTTTTTTTCATTTAAAAAATTTCATTATTCCGGCCGTAAATTTACATAGGCATAATATAAACGTTCCACAAGGCTCCACAATTTCAAACGTCGTTTCGCTTAGTTTCATGTAAAGTGTAATACAAAATACATGTAGTACAAGGTTTTTTTTTTTTTTTTTTTTAGAAATATACAACATCTTGTCATTGTAGTTTAGGTTAACTGTCTCAAAAGGGAAAACAAAAGAAAAAGGTAAGCTGGCCATCCTACTCCATCTCAAATTTTAAGATTAACATCCATTGTACCATTTCCTTCTGTCAAAAACAAAATCAATAATTTATATAGCTTTAAAATATACTCATTCCACATAGAACCGGGCATAAATTAAGATTATTCCATAACTAGTAAATAAAGGGATTGGACGCAAGTCGTTGAATACATTCTTTGAATGGTACAATGGTGTACATGTATAGCATAGCAGGAATAGCAAGAAATAAAAACCGCCATCTCCACATGCATCAATAAATATTTCTTATTTTTCTATAATAAAGTGATGATTTTGTTGCATATCTGTAACATGTTTTTGTTTTTTTCTTGAATCAGATGGGTGGGGTTGTACTGGTATTAGAAAGCGATCAAAATTGATGACGTTCTTATACGTAACTGCAGACTTCCATGTTCATGAAAAATAACAGTGAAATTTGTATTGTATTGTATTGTAAAGTTTAAGCATTTTACGTCCGCTACGGTCAGGCGCGTTAGCATTGCCCCACAACAGGACGTAAAGTTTGAGTGCTTCTGGGCTGCAAAACGCGGCAGATTCAGTGAAATGTGAGTCATTCTGAACTGCCAGTGCCTTCCCCTGAGTAAAATTGAAGCACTGTAATTTAGAATTTTGAACGCCAGATCGAAAATGGGCATAAAACTGCAGAGGAATCAATGCCAATTTCGGCTGCGAATTGAGATTTCTCTGTCTCACCCGAGAGCATACTAGTTCATGTTGCTCTCTCTTAGGGCCGTGTGTAAGGCTATGGACTGGCTAGAAATGATGAAAAACCCAAGTTATACAGGGTATTCAGATGTGCGGCCCTAAGTTTGCAGTATAATATATATAAAATAGATATATAAATAATACAGAGGTATACATAAATATATGTCATAGGTAAGAAAGGAGGAGAAAAAAAAAGTGGAATATATCCAATAAAAAAAAAAAAAAAGAAAAAAAAAAGGAAATTAAAGCATTTAGTTCTTGCCCGTTTGGTAAACAATAATAGTTTAGATGTATAAAATAACAGAACTTCAAAGGCTGTTTGCAAGTTATCATATAAAAGTGCTTAATTGTTTTTTTATCACTAAATTGGCAAGCTCATTATTGGATAGTAATTATGAAAAAGTAAAGTGGTATTATTCATGAACAGGTGCATTTCATTGAAACATGGTTTCAATTACAATGTTAATTGTTGTTGTCAAATTGCATTTTTGTGAATACAGTCTTAAGCTAAGATGCGATTAGAATTCAATTGTAAAAAAATGGTAGACTTCAAAGGTTTTTGAATATTTTACAACATTTAGGTAAACAAAAGAGCCATCTAACTGTCTTTCTAAAGAAGCATTATTTTGACTTTGACCATTGAAATATTTGATTACTCACACCAATATTGCATAGCAATTCTTAAATGCTGTTAAATGTTAATTTGAGACAGGTGCATGTACACAATCTGATTGTTTCATGTTTGCAATGTTAGTAAGCTCTCGTCAAAGACATAATTGATAACAAAAGTTGAAAACAATTGAGATAATTGGTTCTGTAAAAACTGTTTATTTGTTGAGAAGTTGTGAAAACTACCATCAATAGATAGTATTCATTGTTTTGAGAGGGGGAAAAAAGAAAAAAAAAAAAGGAAAAGGAAAAAAATAAAAAAATAAATAAAAGAAAAATAAAATAAAAAAAAAAATAAAATAAAATAATAATAATAATAATAATAATAATAACAATGAAAACAATAAGCATAAATGTAAATATCTATATGACTTTCCTTCACCATAAAACTATAATACATAATTTAACCCTTGTCCTGCTGGGCCCGAATATGTCTGATCTTTCAAACAACGCAGATCCAGATAAGAAGCCATCTGATCAGGATCCTCGTTGTTTGTGATTCAGTTTAAGAATTTCTTGCATTGACTTGCCTCAAGAAACCCGAATGGTTGATGATCTGTGGTGGGTGTGGCATATTTATATATTCAGCAGGTCAAGGGTCAAGATTTATGGCCATGTTAAACAGAGTTCGTTTAACACGACTTTTTTTTTTTTGATGAGATTTAAAAGGCGATTAATTCAGTTCTGTTCTGTATTCCGGGCGTTGTGTGTTTTCCAAAGAGAGAAAAAAAAAAAAAAAAAAAAAACTTAATATAATGCACAACATCTGAGATGAGAAAATACTATTTACAAGTCTTTTGATGGTTTTGAAAAAAATGTACTTCTGCATAACAAAATAACACACACACATTCACTCACAAACACATTCTGTGAAACATATTTACAATATTTACATCTGTCTGAGAGGCAAGGAAATGACATAAATCATGCAGTGGCAGAGGTATGAGAGGCCAGTCCGCCCAATAGGGGGAGTCAGTATCCAATTAAGAAAAAAGTTAGACCCCTGCCACTGTGTACCTTGCTCTCTTTGAGGCATGAGTGCACCAAACAGCTGTATTGATAGGTTCAGCTTGCCATAGCTCCTGGATTCAAGCTTCACCCATCCAACAAACTGTTGCTTGCACTCACAAACACTCGAAGGATTGGCCTGCAGTACAAAATGATTGCCCTCTTCGGTGCTGTATACTGTTCCCGCTGATATACATTTTCTTGATCCTTAGTTACATGTATGCATGGAGTATGCCTAAATTAGGTTAGTATACTTATATGTATGACAAGTATCCTGTATTGGTGACATATTTGAATACTGCTTCCCTTATAATTGTTGCATGGGCAGGTTGGGGGTTAAGAAGTACCTTAAGATCTATAACACATATATCAGATATGTTATCTTTTATGGTTTGTAACATGATTTCTCTTTCATGTCTATGTTTTTCACAATCAAGAAGATAGTGGGTTGTGTCCTCAGTTCCCTCACAGTGAGGGCACTGAGGGTCCATTCCACTGTGTGTCTGATTGTTAAACCTAAGTCCATTCCTACCTAACCTTAACCTAGTGTATACCCTATCAAATTGCCTATTGTCGCTATACTGTATGAGTTTCGTACTGATCTCCCAACGAAAACCATGACCATGTTTTTTCCAAGTTGATACCCAGTGCGTTTTAACTTCTCTTTTTATAAGCCCATAAACTTCAGTTTTACCCAGCCTAATCTTTATTTCTTTGCCTATGGAACTTCCTAATTTTGCAGCTTCATCTGCAATGTCATTACCTTGTATATTGCAATGCGACGGACACCAGTCAATATACAGTATTGTGTTGCTCCTTAAAATTGTGTCAACTAAATTGTTGATTTGGATTAAAAGATCGGGTCTTGAGCGACTGTTCCCAGACTTTATTGCCTGAATTGAACTTAAGGAATCAGTGAGGATTACTACCTGGTCTGGTTTGTTCTGCTCAACCCATTTCAGGGCTTCAATTATTGCAATTAATTCTGCAGTAAAAATTGTAACCTTGGCATTCAGTTTAAATTTTCTAGTTATTTGGTGTGAGGGAATGGTAAATGCAGACCCTACTCGATTCTTTCCATCGTCCTTACTGCCATCAGTAAATATTTGAAGACATGATTTGTATTTTTGATTGACTAAGGTTTTGGTTTTATCCTCAATGACCTTCCTGCTGTCTGTTTTTTTGTTTACATATTCCTTAAGAGTTTCCCTAGGTGTAATTGACTGCAAGGCAAATTTGTCCTGATATACCGGTTCCTGTATCAAAATATCACTTAGCTTATATTTCATCTGAAGATCCCTTACTTGCATTACAAATGGAATTTTACCCTTTAATCGATCCCTACAGGTTTCATATACAGCATAGTCATAGAGACTGTTCAAGGGGAAATTTTTTCCATTGGCAGAGGACCTAGCCCAGTATTTCAGGATAAGTTCCTCCCTCCTTAGCGCCAGTGGTTGAATGTTGCATTCAGCTTGCACATCAATATTTGCAGTTGATTTATATGCCCCTGTTATTATTCTGAGAGCAGCTGATTGAATTCTATCTATCCGAAGAAGCTGAGTTGGTGATGCAGAAGCATATGCTTGACAACCATAGTCTAGTTTACTCCGGATAAGTGTCTTGTAGATAGCCATTAGCGTTATCTTATCTGCCCCATATTTAGTTCCTGATAGATATCTCATGAGATTTAGATCTTTTTTACATTTTGCTACCAAGTCTGTTATATGTTTCTGCCAGTACAACTGGCTATCAAATGTCATTCCTAAGAATTTAGCTTCAGTTTTATATTCCAGTGATTTGTTTCCTATTTTCAATTTAGGTATACTTTCATTTGGAGTTCCTGGATGATTGAACAATACAACTTCGGTTTTATTGGAGGAGATTTTGATACCCAACGACGCTGCCCATGCCTCAATTTTATTCAAGATCTGCTGCATGAGATGCACCAAATGGGACTTACTGCGCCCTGATTTCCAGACTGCTGAGTCATCCGCATATTGAGACAGCTCACACGACAGATCTTTTAGCACATCATGTTGAGTGTTGATAAGAATGTTAAATAAAATTGGACTAAGAACACTGCCCTGGGGAGAACCGTTGTCAAGTACCTTAACTTCGGACAAGTTAGATCCGACCCTAACCTGTATTTTTCTATCTTTAAGGAAGTCCTGTACCCAACCTAATAATCTACCTTTGATTTTGAATTTGTTTAACTGCATTAGCACTCCATTGGTCCACATAAGATCAAAAGCTTTTTCTAGATCCAAGAATATACAGAGAAGGTCCCTAGTCTCCATTTTAGCTTTTAGTATTGCAGTCTGTAATCGAATGATTTGATCAAGGGTAGACCTATTTTTCCTAAATCCAGATTGCGTAGGTGCCAAAAGTTTGTTCTTTTCAAGGTGATTCGTCAGTCTGTTTGCGATCATAGTTTCCATGACCTTACATGTTACTGATGTTAAAGAAATTGGCCTATAAGATCCTGGTTCATGAGGGGATTTATTTAGTTTCAGAAGTGGTACTATTGTTCCCAGTTTCCATTCGTCTGGTAGTTTACCCTCAGTCCATGATTTGTTAATTAATTGTAAAATTTGCCATTTGCATTTTTCAGAAGCATTTTTCACCATATCATAGTGAATTGTGTCAGCCCCAGGAGCAGTGCTCTGTTACTTATTAAGCGCGGTTATAAGTTCCTTAAGGTAAACAACTCATTGTATGCCTCACCCTCACCCATCGTGATGTTTTCCTGCACTGACAAGATAATTCCAGGTTCAAGTTCAAGTTTTCTTAGTTTGAAACTGTGTTCAAGTAATTCATTGCCACTTACTTTTTGGTAATGGTTAACCAGGGCATTTGCCTTATCTTCATTTTCATGGTATCGAATATTATTTAGTTTCAATACTTCCACTGGCCTAAATGGTTTTCCATTGAATTTGGATATTACATTCCAGATATATTTACTGTTTGCCTTGTGATTTAGCTTCGAGACAATTTCCTGCCATTTACACTTCTTTGCATTATCCAGGATATCATTACTTTTGGCTCTGGCTTTTATATACAGGTCCTTAAGTTGATCAGAATTGTATTTTTTCCATTTCTTATATGCTTTACGCTTCTCACGGACTGCAGTTGAACATTGGTCATTCCACCAGGGAAGATGCCGTTGTTTTTTGTCAGGATTTGGCTTGGTTTTAGGTATTGTTTCCTCACAAATGGCAATTAATTCATTTATGAATTGGTCACTAGATTCATTAATTGTTTGTTGATCAAAACTGAATATCAATGTTGTTTGTCAAAATGCGAAAAAGGGCCCAATCAGCTTTAGTCAGTTTCCAGCGTGGTATTTGATCCTGTAGAATACATTTGTATTGTTTATTTAAAGTAGTTACAATGGGGAAATGGTCACTACCCAGACAGTTTTGGTGCACATACCACTGGAAATCTCGACAAACGTCACGAGAGGCGAGGGTGAGGTCAATCGCAGTTGTTTGCCCCGATTCAATCGAGTAACGTGTTCCTTCCCCATTATTCAGCACCACCAGGTCATGGTCCTCTATAAAGTTTAGAAGCTCACGCCCTGCTGGAACCTCGCCATCATGGTATTGATTATCCCAGAGGCTGTCCCTTATATTAAAGTCACCAACAATGATATGATTTTTACTTACATGAGTTAAAATATGATCATAATCAGCTTTGCTTATCATGTTTTTTCCATTTGAATATATATTAATAATGTCAGTACTTTTATTAATCCCAAATATTCGTACAATGGTAACCTCAAGATTTGGATTCTTTTGCCTGTATAGAATTTCTTCCGAGTCTAGCCCTTCCCTCACAAATGTAGCAACCCCACCACCCTTTTTCTCAGTACGTACATAGGAGACTGGTTGCTTGTACCCCATAAATTTTAGACAATTATGTCCAGTGTTATTCCAAGTTTCCTGGATGCAGACAACCTCTGGAATATCTTTAAATGTTAATAAGTAGTCATAGAATTCTGCTTTTTTGTGTTGCATGGCATGTCCGCAGAGACTGCGGGCATTCCACTGCACCACTTTCAGTTCTGTTATGCGGTTTATTGAGCCCATTATCACAACCTAATTGTTAAGAGGTAAAAACTATTTCTTAATTAGTCTTGGTTTAGTTGGTACAGCGATTTTACCTCTGTAGACTTTACCCACATCAGGAGTTCTGCGATCTAGAAGCTCCTTTTGCAGGCTCTTCCCTGTTCGACGTGACTGATTAAGTCCCTTACTGTTTGTGTTAGATCTGCGTGCCTGTGTTGGCTTGGTTTTGCGTGGTTAAGGAGAGGATGAAATTGGTTTTGCTATGTTTTCCTTAATTAACCTGTCATACAACTGCTCAGGTGTCTCTGATCGCTGCACAGCAGTTTGTTGTAGTTCAGGCAGCTTCTTGTTCCTTTTTTGATTTGGAACAATTGATTGAGGGGGCTGTGGATCTGGAGACTGGGATAATTTAGGAGTATGATAAGGTTCAGACACAGAAGTATTGTTATGAAGAGTCCCACAAGGAGCATTATCATTAATTGATATGCAGTCATTACTTTTAGGATCATTTTCTTCCAAGAATTGTGCTGTATTACAGATGAGTGCATCTATAGCCTTATCCCTGGTTTCCTGTGTTAAGCCCTGCATTGTGGTTAGCACGTTTGGTTGAAGCAGATACTTTATAATGCGTGCAACATCCATTGTAGCCATAAATGGTTTAATGCCTCCCTGCTTGCTGGTTGGTATTTTTATTGCAGTGGTGTGATTTCCACCAGTGTTTTCTGTTAGTGTTGGAGCATGTGTCCCAGTGCAAGCAGTTCGGGCAATAATATCGGGTGTTGAAACCCTAGCAATACATTGCGGTTGTGCATCTGGAGGTGCTTGTGTTGATTGTATCGATTCCTGATCATTGCCTCCATTTCTGTTTTGTAGTGGCTTAGAGTCAGACATTAGTTGTTTTCGTTTGTCCATTTCCTGTTGAAGTTGACGGTTTTTTGTTTTAATTTGGTCCTTATATTTGATGAAGACAGGGCAAGTCGGACTGTTAGCAGCATGCCCTTGTTTACAGTTTGCACATTTATGGTAGCCAGGCAAGTTTCTGCTTGGACAAAAATTTGTTTGATGACCATAACTGCAAAACATACACACTGTAAAACTGTTCCTGCAGCGGGTTGTGGTATGTCCAAATTGCTGGCATGCATTGCACCTTATTATTGAATAGAGAAGGGGTCGGACTTCAGTATTATGTATTGACGAAATCAGCATCAGTGGCGCATGCACAGTGCTAAATGTTAATATTGCGCACCCTGTTTTTCGTCCATACTTATTTGTTAGAGGCCTGAAATCAATGATATTGTTTTCCTCAAAGTTATATGTGAGGCAGAAGTCATCCCTATCCATGAAGTTTGTGTCGACCACTCCTTTGCTTGTCCTTGGTGAGTTTCGATTTGCTTGGTCCCGTTGTTGTTTATTTTGTTTGTTGGTTTGTTTGTTTGTTGCCTTGTCTGACGGGATAATTAAGGTTGGAAGCCCATGGCTCTGAGAAATAAAATTCTTAGCTTTGTTTATTAAGGCATGTCTTACACCAAAAGTGATCCCCCTGTTTGAAAGAGTGGTCTTACACATCTCCCCTATGTACTTATGGAAAGTCTGGCTTATTTTATTGGCCAAATCTCTGTTGATGACTCTTTTTGACTGCAGGGCGAATGTGATAAAGACAAGCCCGGTGGCTAGACCAGTACACAGAGGTGAAGAAGGAGCGGGAGAGTGGTCCATTGCCTCTTCAAATGCTGCGGTGGACTGCTGCTTCTTTTTGCGACTCACCTCTATAAACTTGTCATCGTCGCCCTGGGTAATATCAAAACCCTCGCAATCCTGGTCACCTCCAAAGGTCATGCTTTGTCTGGCCTTCTTTGGTGCAGGATTGTCACTCGAGGTGGAAAAGTGGTCAGCTGGGGAGGTCTGTTTCCTCTTCGCAGACCCAAAAGGTGTCTGCAGCCCAGAGAGTGGTGCAAATTTGTTGGGTGTTGTCATTATAATGGGACCAGAGAGACTAACCGACCCACTATGTTTTGCTGCAAGTTTTACTCTGTCAGCAGAAGGGCTGCCATGAGCCGTATCTGGCTGGTTCCCAGTTGAAGAAGACAACTCGGTACCAAGAGCTGTGGCCAGAATAAGCCCTGGAGGACTAGCCCATTCATTCTTTGCCTCAGGAGTGTTGTGGGTTGAAGGAGTTTTCAGGTCCTTATCTTTTTCGGGAGTGTCCTGAAGTTCAACAGGAAGAGTGCCCAGCAGATAGCTGATTTCCTCCTCTGTTTGCACCGGCAGTGGTACATTTGTTGAAAGCCGGACATCCTCAATAAGACCTGGGATTCCTTTGAGTGATGGTATTTTGCAGTACGTAGTCATTTTGATGTACTCAAATAATGAATAAACTAACAAACTTAAAACAATTGAGTGATAACTAGTAACTGTGAAAAGTAGTATTGGTTGGCTCCTACCTTGGTTCTTTAATAGAAATTTAAATCCAGCATGCACAGTCAAAACTTACACAAACTACTTAACCTCAGAATCACTTTGAGAACACTAAAACACTTTTCCACACTTAACACACTCACAATTAAGACAATAGAGATGCAGCAAATTATCCATACAAGTTTTTCACACAAAACAAAAACACCTATTAATGAATAAATTAAAGACACTTAAAGCATTAGATTATTTGAATGATAATTAAGACAATATTTCATACAATGAAAAATTTGAGAAAAAATACAAAAATTGAAATGAAATTGAATTTGTTAATATTGAATAATAATATTGAATAATCCAGAATAGATCCTATTAGCCTGATAACACACAACCAGTCAGTACGGATGCTATACCCAGAAAGGGGTCTGACTGACTGACAGTTGTTTTTAAGGTAACCGGGCGCCATGGGCACATAGGGGCTACCCCCAGTTCGCCATCTGGGATTAGTTGTAGGTACTGCTCTTTTCCCTAGGCTGCCAATATGCTGACTCCTGTCTGCTTGACAGTTATCAGCTAGCCGATTGGGAGTTGGGTGACTTCTTTCGCGGAGGATGTGAGAAGTAGGTCAATCCCACCTCCCACATCCCCCGCTCAAGATGTCATGTAGGCACAGAACGCACCCAATGTTAAGCGTTTGTCCTGTAAAATGGGCAGTCCTCTGGCGGGGTTCGAATTTTGAATGCAGATGCAGACCAATGGTCGGGCTCTAGAATGTGGTGACACGTTGCCAATTCCGGCTGCAAAATGTGTCAGTACACAGCCCTTGTCTGACCGAGGAAAAAAGCTTCTCATGCATTATCGGTTTTGGCTTCCATTAGACTCTACCCCCACCCCTGCCGTGGTAGAGAAAACGCCTTGGACACGGTGCTTGTTAAAGGGTGATGATGCATGTAATTTTGAATTTTGAACGGCGGCCAAAAGTGAGCCAGGAAGGGTTACTATTAGACCAGCCAATTTCGGCTATTGCAAAATGTCCTAGTACCCGTGCTCTACCACCTTGAGAACACGCCTATGCTGTGTCGCTACCCCCCAGGTCTCTACAAGGATAATCTTGGTAGTACCATGTACTACTGGCCCCTACTTTCGTCGCGTTGGGATGTCATATGTTGGTGTTTTGGTTGTTGCTTTTCTCTTAGTTTGTAGTTAATTCAGCCAATCAGTGTGCAGTTGTTGACTTCTATCTCAGAGGATGCGAAAGGAGGTCAATCCTATTTTGCTTCTTAGCTTTCCAGTTTCTGAAAAGGTGATGCTTTCATCGACGTAGGATGTCGAGTTCTTATAAATTCGTAAGTGGGTCAATTGGGACCGGACCGCCATATTTGCATATCATTATCTCATCCTCCGTGAAGGAGGATATCATATTGGGGATATATGGATTGTAATACATTATGGATCAGTACTGATTGTATGTGGTAGTGTTGTAACCCTCTTTTGTTCAGGATCAGTGTGGTTAGAATTATAATGTTTACACATAGGCGTGTCTTTTAGTGGTGAAAAGTTATGTGGTTTGGCAAAGGCGAGTATGTGGCTAACCAGCCATTGTGCAATTTCGCTTTTATTTCATTTTGAACGGTCGGTCTAAAAGGCTTTTTTAAGGGTCTTCCTGTGTCCAAATCCCTATCAAATTTGGTCATTACCGTTGCCCCGCCTATTAAATTGTTCTGTATTTGACCTACTCCAGAGATGTATGCTCCGTTCTGACAGCATGCTGTCTTCGCTTCGCACATTTCTGGGTTTCACCAGGAGGGTGTCCCCAAGGGGGCCTCTACGAGGCAGCCTTCTGGGCACCCAGCTGATGACTTCTCGGTAGCTGTCCTACACGAGGTATGGTGGGATTCCCCGTCAAGGATCCCCATGTACCTGCAAGAGAAATTATGATTAGTGTGTATTGGAGTTAGGGTTAGGGTTAGGGTTAGGGCTAGGGTTAGGGTTAGGGTTAGGGTTAGGGTTACATAAGCCTAAGTTTAGACTTGTCTATCACCGATGTGTTGCGTCGGCGGAGCACTCATAAGTGCAAAGCAAATGAGCCGCAACCACATTGCCCCGCTTCGGCTCAACCGGTTCTAGCCCAAGTCATGTAGGGTAGGGGCTGTAAGAGGTAGAAGCAGTGCTCATGTAACCACTGTATAAGAATGTGTGGGTTTTGTGTTCCCCCGCACCCATGCAACCGGGGACCCAGGGCCACCGCCCCGGGAACGGCCAGTCCGCCCAAAGTGGGGGAATCATGTCCCCAGGGGCACCAGCCCGTGGCCCCCAGGTGCACGGAGAGGCAGAAATATGAGAATGGGGCCTATATATATGGGTTTTGTGTTCCCCCCGCACCCACGCAACCGGGGACCCCGGGCCACCGCCCCGGGAACGGCCAGTCCGCCCAAAGTGGGGGAATCATGTCCCCATGGGCACCAGCCCGGGGCCCCCAGGTGCACGGAGAGGCAGAAATATGAGAATGGGGCCTATATCTATGGGTTGGGCAGCATAAGCAGCACTGTTAAATTCTTAGTAAAAATAATTCACCTGTTCGCGACGGCGCAGGCCAGAAGCACAACGCGGTCACGGTCTGATTGGGATAACCCCCACCTAGGTTGCAACCAGCCCATGCACCAGCAAGCACGTGATCACGACCAGGCGCAATTTTTGATTTGAATGATTTGTTTAGAGAGAAACTTATATGCTACTTCAGTTGATTCTCCCGACCCAGACACATAGATGAAACTGCCTGCCAAAATCGAGAGAACCAATGAATATGAATCATTTTCCGGCACACACAGCCATAGCGACCAGTGCGCCTGAACAGGAATATATAGGTTCACAAATCCGCACACGCCAAACTACATACAAGCACTTTTGGCATATACGGATGTGCAAACCTAATGCATTCAGGATGTCCTGAACACAGTTCTGGGCATCTACATGTAATTAAAGGCTGGTTATGGAACAAGGCACAGGGAACCAGATTGCCTCCCGCAGTCAGTAACCTAACGTTAGCAGCATTGGTTGGCTCTCTGATTGAAACCTAGAAACCTTAGTCCCACGCCCAGCATAATTAGATTGAGAGATTCATATTGCTTTATGATCTAGTTTAGAGAGTGGGGGAATCCTATCTCCGGACAACCTCCCCTCGAGTCCCTGGGGGCAAGGATATATGGTGTTATTGGGTTAGGGCCAGGTGGTTATTGGAGGCTGTGTCTGTAATAGAAAGAAACATGCAGTATTAATGATCGCTGCATGAAAGGATTCCAGCGCTGGAAGAGAAATAAACTTGGATAAGTATTGCATGGTTACTCTTTTATACTGCAGCTGTCTATATTTTATCGAATAACTCAGTGTCTTTCAAAAATGTAATGATTGCCTCGACTATCTGAGGCCTAATGTTGCGTGGGGGGTTAAGTAGATCTTGTTCATCAAAAGTGTTGTATCCCAATATAAACAGTGCAGCTTTTAATTCCTGTCTGGGTTCTATATTTCCTTCACAGTGAAAAAGGATATGTTTGATGTTATTTTGTTCATCTTTATCACATCTATTACATTTGATGTGGTTTTGATTAAATGCACAATGGGTCCCTAGTTTACTATGGTTTAGACGCAAACGTGTGTAAACTGCGTCATGTTTTCGTTTATCGCTGTAATGGGTAGTAGTATTTTAACCTTAGGTTCCAGTCTATGGTAAAAGCGACCTTTACTTTGTGGGTTGTCCCATAATTTTTGCCATTTTGTCATAATGGCCTGGTTAATTGCCGGTATATTTCTGTTTTGGTCGGTAAGGTCTGATCGTTTTTACCGTTTGTCATTGCTGATTTGGCACTGGAGTCTGCCATTTCATTACCTGGGATATCTACATGGGAAGGAATCCATTCCAGGTAGATATTGTTGCCTTTGTCTTTGGCTGAGTCTAAGAGTAGAAGTATTTTGTTTATTTTATCTGGTCTTGTTTTTGATTGGCCAGATTGGAGGGCTGAGGGAGTCTGTAAGTATGACTGCCTCCGGGATGTTATTATCGATGATCCATTTAATGGCATGTTCTATTGCTATCAGTTCAATAGTAAATATAGACAGGCTCGGATTGGTTTTGAGTTCGATATTCACGTTTTCATCAGGGACCGAAACTGCTGCTCCTGCTGTTTGTTTTTCAATATCTTTGCTGCCATCTGTATATATCTGTAATCTACCCCTATGTTTTTTTTTTATATAGTTCATACTAGTTTGTTTCATAATTGTTATGTCATTATCGCCTTTTTCCCAATGATGTCCTTGATTGTACAGGAGGGGGGGGGGGGGGGGGGGTTGTGCTTAAGTCACACTTGTTTCTATAATGGGGTGGTTCGATATCCTTAGGTATGTTCAGCTCAGCTATGAGTTTCTGAACTGTAACGGAGTATGGTCGGTATTGGTGTGCCTTTTTAGTAGTTTGGCACCCATGTTCCCCAATGAGGTCGTTTACAGGCAGATTTTTACCCAAAGGCGAGGAACGTGCCCAATATTTTAGGATTAATTCCTCTCTTCTTAAATGGAGTGGTTTTATGCCACATTCTACTTCGAGTGCATTAATCGGGGTGAATATAAATGCCCTTGTTGCAATGCGAAGGGCTTGGTTTTGTACTGTGTCGAGCTTTTTAAGTTGGGCTTGTGAGGCAGAGTTATAGGCTTGTGCGCCATAATCTAGTTTACTTAAGATGAGGGCATTGTATAGGTTGATAAGGGTATTCTTATCAGCACCAAAAGTTGTGCCCGTGACCAAACGAAGAATGTTCAGGTCCTTCTTACATTTCTGGATGAGCTGTTTTATGTGCTCATCCCATCTGAGTGCTTTATCAAGGATCATCCCTAGAAAGTTTACATTGTCCACAAATTCAAGTTTTTTGCCAAAAAGTTTGAGATCGAATTTGGAGGTGTCGATATTTTTCTTACGTCTAAAAAGTATGGCTTTAGTTTTAGTGTTGGACACCTTAACCCCCCACGCCTCAGCCCAAAATTCGATTTTTTAGTGCTTTTTGAAGGGCATCTACGGCGCAACTGGGTGAATAATGTTTTCTCCATATTGCGCTATCGTCTGCAAATTGCGACAGCTGCAGTCTTTCTTCAGGGTCGAGATTCTCTTTTAGTGAAACCATGATTATATTGAAGAGAATGGGACTAATAACACTGCCCTGGGGACAGCCATTTTCGAATTTGTGCTGATTTGATGTTTCTTGTCCCACCCTTACTTGAATTTTTCGATTGTGGAGGAAATTGTGTATCCATTTGAGCATGTTTCCGTTTATGCCAAATTGTTTCAGTTTACAGATGGTTCCTGTTGACCACATGAGGTCAAAGGCTTTTTCCAGGTCTAGAAAGACGGAAGCTACTATCTTATTTTCCATAAAGGCCATATTTATCTCAGAGTCTAATCTGGTTAGTTGATCAGTGGTAGATCTGTTGGGTCTAAAACCGGATTGAGTGTCAGCCAGGTGCCCTTTGTTTTCTAAATGGGCCGTCAATCGTTTAGAAATCATGGTTTCCATTGTTTTACAGATACACGATGTAAGTGATATAGTTCTGTATGACCCTGGTTCCAATTTATTTTTATTTGGTTTCATAATAGGTATGATGGTGGCAAGTTTCCATTCAGGTGGGAGTTCTCCTCTTTGATAGGAGATATTAATAAGTTTCAATATTTCCATTTTGGAGTTATCGGGTAGTTGTTTGAGCATTTCATAATGGATTGTGTCCGCTCCTGGTGTTGATTCCTTTTTGGATGATAGTGCAGTCCCCAGTTCAAAAAATGTGAAGGGTCGGTTTAAGTCCGAGTTATTTTCTGTTGCCTGGGGTTCCGGGATGTGACCAAGTCCCCTATCTTCCATAATTATTTTAACAGCTTGAAATTTGGGCATATGATTTGACGATTTCGACATGTTGTCATAATGTTGTGCTAGAGCATTAGCTTTTTCTTTTTCATCGGTAATGATTGTTTTGTTTACCTCTAGGCAGGTAATATGGTCAGTAGGTTTGCCCCGGAAGCGGTTAATCATATTCCATACTGTTTTGGAGTTTGCCTTATGGTCTAGTTTAGATACAAAGTCACGCCATGAATTGATCTGTTTGTCCCTTTTAATGTCTCTTGCTTCATTTTTTAACCTGTTATAGTTTCGTTTTTGTTCTGGATTTTTATTTTTAAGGTATTTCTTTCTAGCTTGTTCACGTTTTTTGATAGCTATAGTAATTTCCTGATCCCACCAGGGCGGTCGGAGCGATTTTACTTTTGGTTTTGTTTTAGGAATAGTTTTTTGACAAATTTGTTGGAGGGATTCTACAAAGTCTGTTGCTATTTCCTGTGTTGGATTGTTTTCGTTTATTTTTAATGTTTCTGCGCACAAAATTTTGAACTTTTCCCAATCAGCTCTTTGTAAGTTCCATTTTGGATTGTGGGCTGTCCCCAGTGCATTGAATTTTGAAAGAAATCGGAGGTAGATGGGGAGGTGATCGCTTCCACAAGTGTTGCCCAGGGTTTCCCAGATTGTACCTATGCTCAGGGCTGGAGTGGCTATTGACAGGTCAGGCGATGTAGTATATTCGGCCATCGTGGCTTCATCATTCTCATTGAGTATAATAAGGCAGTTATTTATGACGAGGTCAAGTAAGATTTTTCCCTTTATGTTTGATTTGGAGCTCCATAAGGAGTCATGGGCATTAAGGTCGCCTACAAGGATGAAATTTTTGGTAGGGATAAGGTCAACGACCTTTTGATATTCATCAGCTGTGGATTCGCTTTGAGGAGGGCCATAGCAATTAAGAATAGTTATTTTGTCTTTTTCTAAATATATGGTGGTGGCACAGTATTCAAGGTTGGGTTGCTCAATTTTAAGGTCTAAGTTTGTGAAAGGTAAATCGTTTCTAATATATGTTAGGACTCCGCCTCCTCTGTCTATTCTATGTTTGAAGGAGGCGACTTTGTAATTGGGTATGTGGGGTATTTTATTTTTCAACCACGTTTCTTGTAGGCAAAGTAGATGGGGCTTAAGTTTTTTATCTTCCAGTTGTGACCTAAGTTCGGAGATATTGCCCATGCTACGGATGTTCCATTGAACCAATTCAAGGTCAGAAGCTGTTGTTACAGCCGCGTGTGTGAAGCCGTTGCTGTAGTCGTGGGGCAATGGCGGGGGTATTAGTGTCTACCGGAGGTCTCTTGTGATAGTAACGTATAAATATTGTTACTATGGTACGTTGCCTTAGGTAAGGAGTTATTTGGTCGTCTGGTTTTTTGCTGGGCAACCATTGTGTTGGCATTTGTATTTATAGGATTGGGCCTTCTAACTTGGTTGGATGAGGCAGTTCCTGTATTTTGAGGAGCATACCTCGGCACATTTGGTTTCAAGGGAACTGGGGGCAGGTTATGGGTCTGTATGAGGGTGGGGGGGGGAGTGTTATCTCTTTCATCCACATGCTTCTCTATGATGTTTGATACTACACTTTCTTTCTGCTTTTTACTCATATTGGATGTGTTTGTGTGTAAGATGTCTGTTAATATGTGTTTTAATTGTAGTAGTGTGATGGTTTTCGTCATGTCAGGTCCGGTTGCTGGTTGTTCGACATTTTTAGTTTTATTTATTTTCGGAAAGTCCGTTTCTAAATTAAAAAGGGAGGGGGGTTTGATCATCATGAGGGGGGCTAGTTTTTTATCGGTCCTGTGTGTTGTTGGATCTTTCCTTCTTTTTGCCCATTCTATGTAGGATATGTTATTTTTCCTATCAATGGGATATTTCTGTTCCAAGAAGAAGGGGCGAGATTTGGATGCCGCTCCATGTTGACCGTAGCAATTGCTACATTTCCTTAATCGCGATTCAGTTTTATGCGTGCACTGGCTGTAATTATGATTTCCAGCGCACAAAGGACACTTAACGGGGTTACCAGGACAGGTGTTTATACTATGCCCATGTTCCTGGCAATTATTGCATCTTAGATAGGGTATTTCGCAGGGGTAAACTGGATAAGATTCTGTCCTAGTTAGAAGTAGTGTGGGGGCTTCCTGAACATTGAAGGTAATTTTGACCATGTCTGTTGGTTGTTTTAGTTTGTTCGAGATTCTGTAAAGGTCCTTGATGAGTTTGCCATTTTGGTTGAATGACCGCTGAAATTGGGCCAGGTTAGTGTTGAAGGGGATGTTTTTAATTAAGAAAGGGGGTTGTTAAACAGTGAAATTTAAACTTACCTGGATTTTTAACGTTCAATGGCTCTGATTGGTTCATAGGAACGTCTCGTGATTGGTCTTCGATAAAGTATACCCGGTTGAGCTCCGCCCATTTATTGTTGCGTTTTATTGGATCGTACTGGTCAGCGAAAAGAGGGATTTTCACGAAAAGATGCGAACTCACACTTGTTTACTTGGATATGACACAGCACAAGTCCTTATTCTGCAGCTATTGCACCCCCCCCCCAACCCAACCCCCTCCCACAAAATAAACGACACCACCATAGATCTGTATTTTGTAAGAAAAAAATAAAGTATAAAAATTCTAAGGTTTTTAAACACACATTTGATATGTTTTGTTAAGGACACTGACGTTCAAATACTCTTTGGCCTGCCGTTGTTCCAACGTTGGGTGCCCGCTGGGTAATTATGTAAAATGGCCTGAAAAAGGACTGTACTACATAATATTTTGAATTCAATTGATTTAAGAAGACACGTAGTTTATTAGTATCGCATTTCAAAATGTCAACGGAATTTTTATAATAACATGCTATATGAATCGTCATTTTGGACATCTTGTTGGTTCCCTCAATGACAGTCGCTGAGGCGGTTCACGGGTATCAAAAAATATTAATCACCCCCGTGACATCCGATTTCATATAAGGAAAGACGAAGTAACATCTACAATATGACCCTAAAATGTGTTGACAGGGCGTAAAACCTCACCACAAGCAAACAAACAAAAAACATTTCTTATGTGGATGTAGGAATGGTTATATGTGTAGGATAGTTCTGAAGGGAGCATTGCATGAAAAAAAGAAGAGACTCTTAATTTGTTTTCTTCTTCGTCGTCGTCTTCTTCTTCTTTACTTACTATCTAGGTTCGCAGCGGTTATTTTTCAAGATTTTTTTGTGGAAAGCAAAAACTGTTTGAATTTACATGTGCGCCCAACAAGCACTCTGATAAGTCTGCGCATCTGCGCAGTCTGATCGGGGTCTTTACAAATCGCTCTATCAGTGGATAGCTGAGGACCCAGTACTTCGCGCGGCCTGTGAAGATGGTTGTGCAGGCTAATCTGAGTCTCCGTTTGGCGCAAATGTTACTTGTAGGAAATGTTGTGATCGGCACAATTATTATTAACCCTTAAGACGCCAAGAATGTTGTCTGCTTATCTTCTCGTAAACTTTTCAAACATATTTATGGATACATGCAAACTGTGCGGACCCAGATCAGAATGCTCCTAGAGGAGCAGTCTGATCTGGGTCCACACTATTTGCAGAAACGTCTTTTAAAGCTACCAGCAGACGATAAAGCAGACGACAAATGTTGTGATTGGCATTTTATGGGTTAAAGTACAGTCGGCAAATGGAAAGAGACTAGTCCATGTTCATTATGTCAGTCATAAACGATATTGTCTTCAAAATCACGTTTCGCGACTGAAATAATAGTACCTTATTATTATTATTATTTTTCGATATCAATATATCTTTTGAAAAACATATATGTATTCTGGAGGAAATTCAAATTTTAGTGCAAAATTTTCTGTTGTGCTTCAATTTATTTTGTTTTGATTTTTCAAATAAATAAATAAATAAATAAATAAATAAATAAATAACATCGCTCTACTAGAAAAAAAATGTTTTGCTATAACGTGCAGTTTAGTCCTTATATAATAATCAATAAAATTGTTTAAGCCGGTGGCAGGCCATAAACATACTGCACACGAAGACCGAAAACTAAATAAATCAATTAATCGATAAAATCAATAAATCGGTAATTTTAAAAGTAAGTTTCGATTTGTCATATAATGTCAGATGAACTATTTATGCAATAAAATTTATTGGTTTACAGGTTTTAGCTCAATAAGATGCTTTAAACGACCGACCGCAAGAACTTGCGCCGCAAGATCTTGCGACAGAGAAGCCTCCTAACTCATCAGTGCAACATCTCCGTGAACACAAAAATCAAAGAACCACAGAGGTGAGACAACGGTGAGGACTCGACAGCAAGAAACCACTGAAATGCTGGAGCAAAAGAAAACCATCAGTTAGACTCCGATGAGCCCGACCAGAGACAGAGCATCAGGCACCAACCGACATTATCTCTCTAATTCTCAATTAGCCTTTACGTTGGAGCCGTCATAGAATCTGAGGCCTGACCCACCGGCGTGCAATTAAAGAGGGAAGCAAAGTTGCCAACCGTGATTGGGTTAACTACCATGCATGCAGTCTGTCGTATAATATCCATGTTGTACCCAATCTTTTTATATCGAAGAATGATTTTACGAAATTGGGTGCTGAAGTCATTGCGGTTATATATTTTTCTGAATTTATATACTAAGTCACCATAAAATTCGGGTTCCGATAGACCTTGTTGCAGAAGAGATTTAAGTCCAATATTGAATTTTGAAATTAAATCAGAATGGCGTCTATAAAATTTTGAAAAGGCTTTGCGTAGTTTATGGTACCGATAACCCTGATTTAGGAGTTTAGCCGTTAATAATTTATTACGAGTGTTGAAGTCAGTTACATGACTACACATTCTAGCAAATCGAATTAATTGCGAAATATAAACGCCATAGGATGGCGCACGAGGAACATCACCATCCAAAAAAGGAAAATTTACAATTTCAAAATCAAAGTCATCGCGTTTATCATAAGTTTTGCACGAAACAAATCCATCTACAATAGATAGATGTAAATCCAAAAACGGGGCCTCGGTATCAGAAGAATTTGCTTTATTTAACTGAAGTTCTAGGGGGTAAATCTGACTGATCAAACCATCAAAATAGGTATTATCAATATTTAATAAATCATCTAAATATCTAGAAGTAGAGCTAAAAGCTTCAATAATTTCAGATTGGTTATCAATGGGAAGCGACAAAATGAAGTCTCTTTCATAACAATACAAGAACAGATCAGCCACAAGAGGTGCGCAATTAGTACCCATCGGAATACCCACAATTTGTCTAAATAACTTAGTACCGAATCTAATATAAATATTGATTAATCTAATATAAAGTTTAATTGTGATATCAATTACCATGGTTAAGAAGTTAAGCAGTTAAAAATTCTTACGAGTGTTGATGTCAGTCAGTTACAAGACAAGACACTTAGGCAAACCGAATTACAGTGTAATTTCGATTATTAAGCTCCATCTGATGCCACAAGAGCAACATTACCATCCACGAACGGAACATTTATTTCAAAATACAGTCGACTCTCGTTATCTTAAACTCCAAGGGACTGGAATTGGTTTGCGATAACAGTAGTTTGAGATAAAAGGAGTGGAAATCTAAGGGGCATATAGCAAAACTAACATAACAGTGCACAAAATTTAATTTGAATTAAGCCATTTTGAGATATCAGAGTTTGAGATAACGAGAGTGTACTGTAATCGTTTTTATCGGAAATTTTGCATGAAACAAACCCATCGAAAGTAGAGAAATGTAAATACAAAGACGGGATTTTAGGTATCGGAAGTACTAGCTGTATTCAGTTGAAGTACGGCTGATCAAGCCATCGAAAAATGCATTTCTTACCTTACATGTAAGATGGAGGGACTCTCATTTCAATTAAATCATTAAGTTCTTTCAAACAATTATGAGGTATAGTATTTTCAAGCGCTGGAAATTCATACGTTGACAGACTACCTGCAAGAAAACGTCCGGATTTTAATTTATTTAAACCTCATTAGGAATTTTAACAGACCGAAATAGAGCATCAAGACAAACATTCTGGTACAGTTTCATGAATAGTTATTCGAAACCTGTGGCCTGTAGATTGTGAACAAGGTTTTAAAGCACTCTGATCCAACATGTCTTAAATTCAAATTTGACCGAGATATCATCATGACAAGCATAACGATAACGTCTAATGTCAACTGAAGCAAACGTATGGTCTATAGAGGGTGAACAATGTTTTACAGAAACTTCACCTAGATTTTAACCGGACAAGACCTATCGAACTTGTCCTTATATTATCAGGACAAACATTCTGGCAAAGTTTCGTGGTAACTGTAATACAGCTGTAGGCTATTTTTGTTTGTTTGTTTGAGTTAGAGTTTAACGGCCCAGTTAACACTATTAAGGTCATTTTGAGCCGATCAGTTTATCCATTCTTTTCCTGGGTAGGCTTATACGTTACGGGTTAACCACTACAGTGCACGTTCATTCACCAGAAACTGACAACTGCCCTTCTTGAATCAGCGGAAGAGTGAATGAACCGTAGAAAAATTTCATGATCAATCTCCACGAAATAATGTTGCCGACCATGGCAGGTATCGAGCCCGCGGGCCCTCTGATCACCAGACAGAGCTACCGAGGCCAGCACAACTGTAGGCTGTAGCGGATGAAAAACATAAACGTAAACGTAAAGGTTGACGACGGTCGACGCACGACTGTCTTACCACGGACACAGGGTGATAGCTATAGCTACCTTGTGCACTTCGTGCTCGTGTGAGCAAAAATATGATCTGTCAATAGGAAATATTAATTATTATATAATATCTTATTTCATAAGAAATATTGATAGATCTAGTAGAGATACGGATAAAGAACATTGCAATAAAGGGAATTTCTCATTAAACAACAACTGCAGCACTACTACTACTACTACAACAACATCTTCTAAATATTGATGTAAAAGCATTACAATCACATTCCCGTGCGCTAAAATGGCGTTTGCCATGTCTTGAAACCAGCATTTTCACAGGATGTTTTATTTTCTTTCTTTCTTTCGTCATCGCCATTTGAAACAAGCCTATATAATTTTAACCCCATTAAACCGCTAGTAAAACTAGCGTTTATAGGGGTATACAATATTGTTCGTATCTTTGCCCAAAAATAGGTACGAGGCCAACCGCAATACCTGATAACTGCACGCTATAATCGGTAGTGAGCCAGTTGTTCAAAGCATTGTTAGCTTAACGAGCTCATTAGTGGTCATATTGTTAACTCTTCTAGCAAGTACAATATCGTAAATTTTGGTGTTTTTGCTGAAAAAATATGTGAGCAGCTTTAGCGTCCGCAAAAGCTGCTCACATTTTCAGCAAAAAATTCAGCATATTTGCCATATTTAATGATCAAAGTTTTAACGATACGTTAACTAACGACATCGTTAGTTTTGAACAACTGGCCCTAGGCCTACTTTTAAGGTCCATAATTTCAAATGTAAACAATAACATGCAACCTTTTTTAGACGGGAAAACAACGAAACTGCAAGTTAAAATCTTTGCAATAGCTATTTAAACATATTTTCAGCTAGATTCTTACCTTCTCCAGCTTTCCTGGTTTGCATGGTCTGTTGGAATATAGTAAATACATGGTTAGTGTCTTTAATAATAAAAAGACACTAATCATGTATTTAGTTTATACCGCAATTCAAAGCAATGCCGTCACCACGCCACAGGGACGCAGGAAACAACATGGACGCTCGAATAAAAGTTTTCCAAGGCTTTACAGTCTGTATGAAAATCTGCAAATAAATAGTTTATTTAAGAAATAGATCAGCTCTAGTTGAAATTTGTTGAGTAATAAATCACAATTTGGAGGTCTGTTGTAAGTGGACAAATCACATGCGCGTAGCGCGCGTGATTTATCCACTTACAACTGACCGACAAACTGTGATTTGTTACTCAACAAATTACAAACTATAGCTGATCTATTTCGATTCTAACACGCTGAAAATCGGCAATAATGCTGTTGACAAACTGTGATTTATTACTCAACAAATTACAAACTATAGCTGATCTATTTCGATTCTAACACGCTGAAAATCGGCAATAATGCTGTTGTTTCCTTCAAAATCTCACAACTTTTCGCCATTGTTAGAAGAAATCCCGCTAAAATTATCGACTGAAACACATGCATTTATAACCTTTTCTAAAGTTTTCGATGCAAGGAAAAGACGTTACACCGTCTAACGTCAAGGAAATCGACTAGTGACGTCATAAATTTGCAGTTTCAAATGACGTCACTCGTCTCGCTCTTCCTTGCCGTGATTTGTTGTAGAATAAAATGCAGTTATTTTCCATTGCCTATATAGGCGCGCTTTGTTAGAATTCAGTTTTAGAAATTATTTTCGAGGTTGAGACGCAACCGCATTACCAGTGCGCAATCATTCCAACGGACCATTCAAACCAGGAAAGCCCGAGAAACTAAGAATTTAGTTGAAATTTCTGAAAATCTGTTTGAATAAATATTGTAAAGATTATAACTTGCAGTTTTGCTGTTTTCTCGTGTATAAAAGGTTGTATGTTATTGTTTACGCTTGCAAATTAGGGACCTGAAAAGTAGGTCCGGTCTATTAACGGTCACTGGGCGTATTATTGATCAGTAGAAGGTATCATAGGTCACTGCCAATTATAGCGAGCAGTTATTCGACCCCCTTTATTAGTTACTAGAATGCCTGATTGCGGTATAAAATGGCACACTGCTACTGCGGTTGTGTCTTAACCTCGAAAATAGGTTCTAAAACCAAAATAAACTATTTATTTGCAGATTTATAAAAGGATGTAAAGCTCTGAGAAACTTTCATTCAAGCGTCCGTGTTTCTTACGTCTTCGTGGCACGGTGACGTCAGAAACTTTGCAATCTTTGACGTCACGGTATACTACATGTACGTGTGCGCGCCATGGCACCAACTGTCCTTTATTATGTCATACTGTCTGCTGCCTTTTTAGGGTAAATTTGCTAAAGTATTGATTGATTGTTTTGGATTGCGGTATAAACTAAATACATGATAGGTGTCTTTTATAATAAGATATAATTTGTTCGCCGCAACAATTTTATAGGGGCTCGCTGAAGCTCGCCACTTTTAAATTGTCTAAGGCTCACATATTATATTTATTATTAAAGGCACTAACCATGTAGGTTCGGCCCCCGCCCATCGGGGCTTGAAGAAATAAATGGGCTGCATGATGCTTCCCCGACCGCACACGAGTACTGATTAACCCCTTAGAGGCAAAGCGGTGCGAGTCGGGCCGTCCATGCCTATAAACCCTATTGGTTTCATTGGGCGACAGGGCTTGAGAAGTTATTTCATCTCAATGTCGGGTAAATGTCCTACAAAATTGGAAGCAACGTCTCCAAAATGACATATACAGTGTTGAAGGGGACGTTAAACCTCAATTCAAACAGACAAAACTATATTCAGGGTACTTGTTGGAAGCGCCTTTAGGCGGTTCTTGCACGTTCCCATAATTTTTTTGGAGCAAAACCGTTAAATAGAACAGAATTTCCTACCCGAAAATTTTCATTTTCATTTTTGGGTGACGAAATTTTCTTCCATTTGAATAGGCGTGTTTTCATAATGATTTTTCTTAGTTCTAGTCCAAACATAGATTATCAGTGCTCGTTAGATCCGCCTCCTATTTTTATGAGCGGAAATCGGGAATACTTTGGATACCCCTGTAACCCCACTTTTACCTGTATAAATTGGGTGTCTGTATGGGTGGTCATTACACGAACTTGCTAATCTGATGACGTTTAGATACCATTAACGTTAGACGGCGCTTAATTATGAGTCGACACCAACAAAAAGAGGCATCAGTTACAAAAAAGCAATCGAATTCGCTTTGATTCTTGTATTGCAAACATACGATAAAACTTTACAATCTGCCATGGCATTAATTGTTTGTTTGTTGAATTTGGGTTTAATGTTTAACACTATTTAGGTCATTTTGGTAACGTTAACTGGTTAATTCCAAGTTTGAAGGAATTTACTCGGCATTGAGATAAAATGACATCTCAAACCCTATCGCTCAATGAAACCAATAGGTTTATGTGCATGGATGGTGCATGGGAAGGCTTAGACCTTCTAAGCAGTTACCAGTAATCATGTGCGGTCGGTTCAGCTCTGCGCAGCCCAATCTATTTCTCAAAGCCTCGATGTGGAGTTTGGGAGTTGGGGGGGGTGCAATAGGGCGCACCATGAAATAATTTAATAAATAAAGTTATGGGATTTTAAATGATAAAATAATAATACTGAAATGGTTAAAAGCCCCTGTCCATCGGGGCTTGAAGAAATAGATGGGCTGCATGATGCTTCCACACAGAGTTGAAACCAACTGCACACAAGTACTGGTAAACCGCTAAGAGGATCAATCCTGCCCAGACAAGGCGATGCGAGTCGAGCCGGCCATGCTTATGAACCGTTTTGGTTTCATTGGGCGACAAGGCTTGAGGTGTCATTTCATTTCAATGTCGGGTTAAAGTCCCGAGAAAAGGAAGCAACGTCTCCAATATGACCAATACAGTGTTGACGGGGAGGTTAAACCGCAAAATCGATAAATCAATCAATGAAACTGTTAAAACAGACACACAAAGGCAGTGATATCCAATGTATTCTGATGTACTCAGTTTCAAGCCGCTGAAAAAAGTCGCTTCATTCCTAATAATTGTCTTTGATTTAAAGTTGTTTAAAGAAAAATCATGGCCCCCGCCCATAGGGGCTTGAAGACATATATGGGCTGCATGATGCTTCCACCCAGAGCTGAATCCAGCCCGAACACTAGTTCTGGTAAACCGCTGAGAGTATCTAAGCCTGTCAAGGAACCGCGGTGCTAGGCAGACCGTCCATGCTAATAAACCCTATTGGTTTCATTGGGCGACTGGGCTTGAGATGTCATTTCATCTCGATGTCGGGTTAAAGTCCCACAAAATTGGAAGCAACGTCTCCACAATGACCTTTACATTGTTGACGGGGACGTTAAACCTCAAATCAAACAAAACAAAGAAAAATCACCTCTGTAGATCTTTACACTTCCCCGTTCTGCGGAATAAGATTTTTTCCGCAGAAACGGGGAGGTTCGATATCGGTGTTACACACTTGAAACTTTAAATCGATCAGCAGTTATACACTTTTGTGTATCAGATATACGTCCTGAACCTACAAAACGGGGAAGGTGTTAGATTACCATAGGAAACTATTTTTAAGGTTCATCTAGTACTGAATTTTCAATATTTCTTGCTATTTCAAAACGGGGAGCTCCGCGTTTGGAGGTGTCTCCCCGATTCGAAGGTGTGTATTCTTATGTACTGCCCCGATTGGTAGCAAGTACACACACACACACACACACACACACACACACACACACACACACACACACACACACACACACACACACACACACACACACACACACACACACACACACACACACTTGTAAAGTGAACAGACCGGGGAAGTCTGCCTGTAACCTTCCAAAGGCGGAGGTAGCTTTGCTTCGGTATTTTTGGTGAAAAATTATATATTTAGCATAAACTAGATTTGTTCAATTAGAATTTGAAATTTTATCATTAAAACTCTCCTATATTTAATCAAAGCGCCAAAGGCACTGAAATGACAGATTCTATGAGAAAATCATAACACTGTGAAAACTTACGGAAAACCTTTCTAAAAAGAGCTTAAAATTTAGAAAGGTAGTTCTGCAAATTCCAATATATGATATGTTTGCAGATGTCTATAGACCGGTGGTATTATGAAACGCCATTCGATGTTTCAAATTTTTGAAAGAAACTATTTACGTTTTCAAAACCAAACATTAAAATTCAAGTTTGAATAATGTTACTGTCCATAAGTAACAGTTTTTGTCTGGTCGGTTGTGGACACCTCTACCCAAAGATACTCTATGAATTCCATTGGCTTGAAGACATTTTTGAGTAAGAACAGCACTATGAGCCCGCTCGTAATCCTGCTGGATAAGATATCCCGGATTCTGAGCGTAAACAAATAAATGGAACCATGTGAGGCCGAAGCGCTTGATTGGTGTAACGTCTCGCTGTTCAATCCACGTCTCAGCTATGATCTTGAATGTTCTTAATGACACTAAGCTGCGTTCGCTAACTACACGCAATAGCTCGCCACACAATTACGCTTAATTCACCCGATATGTCATGCTCTATTACGCGTGCGTCGCCTCGGCATATCTTACACCTATACGTCGAAACACCCGGAAACGACAACTGGCGTGATTCACGCTGAAGTGCGATTTGTCACTGAAACGCATATGTCAGTCGCTTAGACGCCAATTTACGTATTTCATGCACTAGCGTAAGTGTTCCGTACTGTCTCGATGCGTTAACTTTGGTCACGACAGGGACGTCTACCTCTCAAACGTGCATCGCATAAGGGCGACGATCAGTGTCAATGCTTATTAGTCGGTAGTTGAGACCCCTTGTTTGTCTACAGGTACAGTGTAGCAGCTGCCGGCGGAAATCTGTTTCGCATATGCGTCTGACGGTCGAATCGATCTTGTACGTACTGACGTCTGTCTTCCGCTACGTCGACGTCCACTAGCGTCTTCTGTATATAGTAAGATGTCGCTCCAATAGACGATAGATCACACACATGTGGCACCCAAAGTCAGAGTCAACGTTATCCGGTTTCCGACCAGCTTCTAACTGTCCAGGGGCACACTTACGATCCTTTAATGAAAAATGTTGCAATACGCTCTCACTAGAACAAATTTCAGTTTCTTGTTTTCTAGACACGACCTTACATTACACATCAGAAGTTTGATCCTGAACATGTGGTTTCTATCCGCACTGGTGTGAGGGTGGTGCACAGGACCGACGTGGCCGGACTGGTAACCAGACGTCACGGTTGAATTGATTTAACCTATTTAGCTTAAGGGCATGGTGCCTAAGCGTGTTGTAATCATGCAATCGTTTGGTTTCAGAATCAAAGCACTGAGAGTGTGGGGTGAATGTTGGAGTAATAGGCCTGGGCTGAGATTTAAACTGTTTCATTTAACTCTGATATTCCAAACAAATAGGGAAGATTTTGATAAGAAGACGCGTTCGGTAGCGTCTGATCTTGGTTTGCCAAGCTCACACTATGATTCCAGGAAAACCCTCTTCCGTCTTACGGAATAGCCCGATCTCACTGCGGCTATTTTCTACAAGACAAATAGTTATTCTGACAAGTCAGTGATAGTCACGTAGAGATTAGAACTGAAGCGCTTTTCTTATTATCAACTTCGGGTCGAATGCCAAACAATCAACCCAAACATAGCCGCGTCGTTTGTCAGTGTTGGGTACATGTAAGAAAGTAACTGTCCTTATGACCTTCCTTTGTTTAGGTTTCCATTATGTCTGGTCGCTTAATGTTTGTATTTCTTTCCCTTTGGTGCATTTTATGGGTGGAGTAAGTTAATTGTATCAATTCCTGATCTTTGTTTTACTTCTACTTTGGGTACATGTAAGTGTTAGCTGTAAAATCTTGTTGGATTTGGCAAACAATGTAAACTCAGTTCAAAAGCCACACATCACGGTGCTGATCTTGTTTTACAAGTTTTTGCATTAGTTACTAACATCTTAAGTTTAAACGAATCAGTCCAAGACCCGTTCATGACGAGCCTGCATTTAGAGACAATCGGCATGAGTGTTGTCAGTGCTTTGATTTATTCATTGCCTTGGGTTTCTGGAGTGCACTCTTCCATCACTGAAGTTGGGCTCGTCCATTCTGCTAAATATATGGCACCTAGAATTATATCACAGGACCTACACTAAGTATCTGTACCATATTCCAGGGCTGAAAGGGACAGCCTTTCTTTTCAATTTCTCCACGCAAAGTCAATATACACCTGAGTTGTAACTGACCTAAACTTGACCTCGAAAGTCGGAAAGAAACCCCATTAATATTCTTGTGTACAGCTGACCTGGTCCAACAGCAGGCTGGTCTTTAAGGATTAAATATTGATAGCACTGATAGAAAACAGTGTAAAACCTGAGCAGACTTCTAAGCAGACACCGCATTGTTCTGTTAATACAGTCCGTTCGCCAAACCCATCGCATGATGCAGCTGTTTCATATGAAATGCTGAATCGTATAGTCGTGTGCTTCAAAAGTTTGTATTACGCTTACAGGATAACTAATACGCTAGTACAATTTTGATTACTGCGCCAAACCGGATTACATTTTGTGCGGACTCATACTTCTGTGGCGGTCAAAGCCGGAAGAAAAAGCCTGAATTACTTTAAACGTGCAGCACAGCAAGAATAGACAGATGGAATCTGTCATTAAAAACTGTTGAAATGAGAATTTTTACTACCAAAGCGGGGAAACACACATTTTTATACACACATGTGAAATGTTTACTACAAAACGGGCTACCTACAAACTTGGAATACACAATCCGAACACACAGCAAAACGAGGAGAACTATTCTTTCTAATCTATTAACACAATTTAAATTCAGACAATATCAAATTATTCCTCCTTCAAAATGCTACACATGTGGGTATGCAATTCATCTAGTTCTCAGACTGGGTTGGAAGTTTATGTTGTGCCCCAAATTATACATACAAATTAATCGCTTTAAGTGCTCTCTTCAGATTGCAAATGCGCAGGCTGATCAACGTTTTGCTTGCATGTCACCCATTGGCATTACTGAAAGGCTGTACGTACAAGAACAATGTTTAAAAAAGTTTTTATCGTATCGGGGATGCACAATTTGCATCTACACACCGAAACGAGGAGTAATGAAGATACACACCCAAACGAGGAGATCATTAAACACATTTTGAATACGTACACCCAAATGCGGAGTTAATATTTTTACTTTGGTAGCACTTAAATTTAAAACAAAATAGTATGATTATAATTATGTGAGTAAATGTCTTATATACCTACTTAAGGTCCTTTAGTGTTCTGGGCCCAGGATTACAATCGTTACTTAAGTTAAGGTCGACTTAACGATTTAAGGAGGAATTCTTATCTTAGTAAAGTATTTCCTTAAAAAGTGCATTCGAAAGCCGCCTATTTAATTTACTTAGCTAAGTATTTAACTTCGGATGAAGTCGTAATTTTGACGGAAATTTTCACGAAGATTAGCACGTAAGTTTCAATTACACATTGATGTAGGCGGCCCACAATTTTTCCGCGATCTGTCAAAAATTACTTCTTCTGCTTGATTGAATGGAGACAATAGAAAATATATCTAATTCTTTTCGGTCTGTCTTATAGGACATGTACAATGACAACTGTTCATACTATTTTCACGTTTTTCCCGTCTTATATGATGCCTTTTGGGTGATGTGAGTTTATAGGTTAATTTAAAAGGCCTTGAATGGTTTTCTCGTCAGTCGACCGCTATACGCTACAGAGAATAAAAGGGAAAATTTGTCTTTAGACCAAAGTTTTGACAGACAGAGAGACTTGATGCTTGAGTTTTGTTTCAAGATTTGGCTACACCATCCGCAAGTGTGTTGCTGGAACAAAACAGGAGCAAGTGCTGAAAAACCAGAGTCAGAGCCAGCTAAACGGAATGAAGTTGAGTATTCTTTTTGAACTGTAACAATTAGGTTATTTAAAACGTTTGAGGTCCGCACAAGAGAAAAGTCCTCTAACCTGCCAGAAAGTTTTGTGAGTAGTAAAAAGAGGTTCCAGGGATCGCCTGGAAAGTCGCAAAAGTAGCAGGAAAATATCACTATGCCATTGGCATTTGGTAACTTTTGTCAGATTATGACCAGGTGTTTGTGCCCAGTAGATTGGTATTCGATCACTGAGCTTTCAAATTCATTCGTTGCTGTTGTTGTTTTGGTAAGAACCCAGAAATGCGGCCGCCCAATACACAATTGATTTGACAAAAAGCAAAACTGTACCTAATAGAAAGTTAAATGATTGTTTTTAAGCGCTCGTGTGATTTAGACATTTGAGAGGGCAAACTGATCAGACTCTACACTGATAATCAGTATCTGGAAAATTAGTACGTAAGCAAAGGTAGCATAGTTTATTTGCTGCAGTTGGTTGCTAAAGAAAGACTTTAGATATTTGACTAATGAGGAAAAACGGGGTCCATTTGCAGATTTTAAAGATTCTGAAGTTCAGAAATTCCAAGTATTGCTCACCTGATACTACCGGAGTTGAGAAGCCTCCGCGGTGTAGTAATGCTTCTCGTCTCGCCTCATTGACAAGTGGTCATGGTTTCGATCTCGAGCTTCTCCAGACTTTCGTATCATCGGAGTCTTGAAACAGAGTCCCCGACACAATATGACCTTAGATGTTCGTGGGACGTAAAACTCGAACACACGCACAACCGGAGTAAACGCTTTTGCATATGGTTGGAGTCGGAATTTAAACTGGATTGTTCCCCTTGTTTTGCTTAATTCTGTAAGCCTTGATCAATATGCGTTGTATGAAATCAAGAGGCGTTTTCATACTTCCCAAATCCGTTTCCCCTACTCATTGATCTAATACCGGGTCGCTATCGAACTGATGTTCTGGAAGTTGCTTTCTATATACCTGGGTCAGATTCCAGGAGCCTTTATTTGCTGTCGTCTTTTGTAAGTAATGTTCTTATGATCGTCTGTGCTCGGTTACAAAAAAAAAAAAAAAAAAGAGAGAAGGAAAAAAAGAGAAATGAAAGACAGAAAATCATAAACAAAAACATTGCCGTCGCTATACTGATTTGTTTCATATTGTTTGTTCTGCGAGCTGCTATCGGAGATCGACACATGTACTTTTCGTTCATATTTTTATTTACCAGAAAACGAGTACGTTATGAGACTTCATTAGAATTAGCACGTTTCAAGTAAAAATGTTGATATTTTTTCCTTACGTTTTGTCAGGATATGGATTATTTGTGCTCGTTAGAACTGCCTCAATGAGCCGGTTCTAGTGGATACCCGTGGTCTATGTGTTTGGGCTGGAATTGGGAAGGCGGTGAATACCCTCGTAGACCCCACATTCGCCATACGGAGTCGGGTTTGGGGTGTTTACAATGTCTAGTTAACTTTACCTTTAGTATACGTTGCGATTCAGCGCCCAGTAGCTATTTGTCATTTTCTTAAAGCTCTGTAACAACGCGGATTCAATATTGCAGCAACGTTGCTGTCGTATTGAATTCAAGTAATAGCAGCTCGTGTTGAATTTCAATATTTTACTATTGCCTAGAAAGAAAGCAGTTAATTTTTCGGTAAATTAACGTTAAGCGAACTCTTTTACATCCATGTATCCATTCATAATTCTTTCAAACATCTCGTGCGTGGAAAACAGTATGCTCTAGTCCTTGTCCGGGTAATGGTTTTCTACATTTTTCTCTTATCTTTCTTTCCATACTGCAGTTCCCATCGCGAGGAACATATGCAGGCTGGTTGCGACTTATAGTCCAAATGCAAGAACGATAACACAACAGCAACACAAAGTAAAAGGCGATAGTGTTGCATTAAAAATTAAAAGAACAAATCAGGCGAAAAGCATTATGGCTGAAGGTGGTCCAGGGAAAGAACTGCCGCACTGAACTGGTCAAGTGTAGACTGCTTTTCTGTATATATGCTTTCTTTTGGTTCAGTGCGCATTCTTTCATGGCAACCTGGTGTTAAAAAAAACAAAAAAAAAAACAAAAAAAAAAACATGTATTGGGTAGAAGCCCAGAGATTGGTACCGGGTAGTAACCCAGAGAGAGAGAGAGAGAGAGAGAGAAAGAGAGAGAAAGAGAGAGAGAAAGAGAGAGAAAGAGAGAGAGAAAGAGAGAGAGAAAAAAGCAGAAGTCACGTAGATGTAACCCACAGAGAGAAAAACAAAACAAAACAAAAAAAACATGTATTGGGTAGTAGCCCAGAGGTTGGTACCGTGTAGTAACCCAGAGAGAGAGAGAGAGAAAAAAAAGACAGAAGTCATGTAGATGTAACCCACAGAGAGAGAGAGAGAGAGAGAGAGAGAGAGAGAGAGAGAGAGAGAGAGATTGGAAAAAACAAGATTAAGACAAAAGTCCTGTAGATATATCTTATAACAAGTAGCAGCTTTCTGCAAAGAGTTCAAGCTTTATAAACCTAAGATTGTATCCCCGAGTCTTACGTTATGTGTCATTTATCGTATCCTTAATTTTTACAGTATGATAATAACTATAGTGCGTTATTATCGGAGAACATTCTTGGGTTTATATTTTAGTTTCGATGATGAAGCTTAAAAATAATTTTGTGTTTTATAGATTCCTTTTCAAAGCGAACTATGGGGTTCATGAGTTAGACGCCTAAACGACCATCCTGGCCTCGGAGATGCAGCAAAACGAATATGGGACAGTGTTACATTCTAGAGCAGACAGAACGAGCAACACTTTCTACTGTTAAGTGAGTTTGGTTCTGCATAGTGCCAGGCAATTCGTTAGTCACTACAGGTTTCATCGGAAGTTCTTTGTGTTTCTTAGTCATCTAGTGAAGTCAAAAGTATGTTTCTGCGTAAGATTTTATTTCTACGCAATAAGTTGGAATCATAAGTTGGCTTTAATGTCGAACCCTCGACAAAGAGTCCGTGTATATGGCTTTAGAAGGACTGAAGCGCATAATGTCAGCACCCATCAGGAAGGAGTCTATCGCTGTGGATCGTCTACATAAGGGGAATTTCATGTTCTATTTCTTAAATAGTGAAAACATAAAAAGCGGATATGTATGTTCTTTGCGCACTGCAGGGTTTTCCAGGTTCTTCATATATCTAATATTTACATGCGTGGCACGAGTTTGTGTTTTGTGTAAAAAGATCAGTATAGAACGGTCATCAATATTACTCTGGCACCGATTAACGGCAGTTTTATGGTTAAACAGACATACAGCCGCTTCTAGGTTACAGCCGAAATCCGATCATTTTTCACTTAGGGTCTTCAGAATAACAAAACTTTTTGAAGTTATCATATAGAGTAAGAGAACATTTACTCGCGCTTTAGATTTATTTGAGGGCAAAACTAATCGTTGTCTTAGAAGCAGCTTCAAATAGCAATGGAGAAGAGCGCTTAGTAATGGCTCATGGTCATAGGAAACGTTTTTCTTCCAAAAGACGCCTTTAGTATCGTAAAAATTAGTTTTATAATTTTGCATAAATCCTGGTTTCTCATAAACTGTGGGTCGTGGGTTCAAGCCCTGGCTTTTCTAGACTTTCGGATGAATTTTAAAACCGAACTCCCGTTCATTATGACATGAGCCATTGGTCCGATGTAATACTTATATATAGGCACATCATCCCATTCTGATTTAAGAATCCGTTACCGGGTACCCCTTCTTTGATTTTAAGTCGATCTGTAGCGTTCAGCGGCATTTCCAACTCAATCTTACTTGAATTCTTATTCTGTAATGTGACAGATTCTCGCATTGTGACCACAATGCAAGAGTTCGTCCCAGGACAGCATAGAAAAGACTACTTTTATTTTCGGACGAACGAAGTGAGGGAGAAAATAAATCTAATTCTTTTCGGTCTGTCTTATAGGACATATACAATGACTACTGTTCATACTATTTTCACGTTTTTCCCGTCTTATATGATGCCTTTTGGGTGATGTGAGTATATAGGTAAATTTAAAAGGCCTTGAACGGTTTTCTCGTCAGTCGACCGCTATACGCTACAGAGAATAGAAGGGAAGATTTGTCTTTAGACCAAATTTTTGATCGAAAATACATAATTAATGATCGGAACATCGGCTGTTTCCAACTGACAAAGTCAGAGGTCATTGACCAACCCATACATGTTTAACGTGATCTTGACAGGGGAATGAGACGGTCAATCAAAATATTTAGAATCGTGAACGATTCACAAGAGCTGAAAAACGTTTCGCCAGTTCTAACGAGCATTTCGAACAGTCAATACCACATTCAAGATAGAAGCCTCCGTGGTGCAGTGGTTACGCTCCTCGCCTTGTAAACCAGGGATCGCAGGATCGATCCCGGGCTTCTCCAGACTTTCGGATGAGTCTTTAAACCGAGGTCCCGTCTCCGTATGACCTTAGCTGTTGGTGGGACGTAAAACTAAAACTCACTCACTGACTCGCCACATTCAAGAATCTTTATATATTGATCATATATCTAAATGCAGTGTGAAATATAGAAAGTCACTGAATAGATTTTGGACACAAGTTTTCAGCTAAGCTGTTTTTTGCTGGAGTCGTGCGCTTTTAGATGTGGACATTCTGTTTTATAATAAATACTCAGTGCTCTGTCCACAATATTTATGCATTGCGGTAGTATATAGAGCTTTTGCCGTGACGTCACATAACAGGTCTGTCGGGTGTTGTCTATGTTACTTCGGGGTTAAACGGTAGTATCAGGAATTGTTTTCAATATTCATATTTTGCACCTTAGAGATTAAAATTCTTCCAATTATCGAATGAAAATAATTTTAGAATTCGTATTGATAATTTATATTTTTTTCTTATTTTTTATAACGGAGTTTAATGCCGGTTTTATTCAAGTATCGCGCAATTACCATAGACGAATTTTGCAAGATTTTCGTATTTAAAACAAAACAATTATATTAGAAATCATTGAATGGATGTATAAATAAGTAGAAAATGACAATCTGAGAAGATTTTTCTTTTATTCAGTTATATCACGGTTTAAATTACCTAAATTTGTTTTCTATCGACTATGGTCCATACACTGTAAAAATAGTGTTTACAGATTAAACACTTTCTGAGACGCATTTCTTGTCCCGTTTTTTTTTATGCGTTTAACGCTTTGACATGTCTCGTTTCTAAACACGTCTAGGGAGGTGTTTAGATATTAAACATGTATAGGACAGTGACATGTTTAATACCTGCACATGTTTAGCTCAGAAACATGTTGAAAATCTAAACATGTCTAGAGGTAAAATCATCATTATTCATGTTGTAATTGTCTATAAAGTTTTGTTTCTTTGATCCTGGAATAGTAGAAGATATGGTACGTCCTTCATACATATTTTTCTTTCAAGGATGAGTGGAATATTGGTGTTTAGTTCTTAATGTAATTAGTTTCGCGACTCATATTTGAAAATATTTCTAGATCCAAGTTGTGTTCAGCAGACTTACTAATGCCATTTGATAGAAGATTGTGATTGGTAAATGAATAAAAATAAAAAATGAGTTCCTTTAAGAGCAATGAAAACATTCATAAGAAAGAAGATGGTTCATACTACGTAGTTTCGGCTAATAAAGCCTCATCAGTGACCCTGTAATGATCCGGCAAAGGAAGCCAGAGGAAACATACTGCAATTTTGCGAATTTCGAATAGGCAGTCGATTCAAAGACTGATATAAATCAAAATGGGGTCCAAACAATTAAAAACCTGTCTAGAATATGAGTCTAAACCAATAGTGTATAATTATTATTTCTCAGAATAATCACGCTGATCTCAAAGGACCAAAAGTAAAATATAAACTGCACTATGGTTGATGTACGGGGAGACGTTTTACGGCCGCCACACGGCACAACACCAGCTGCAGTGAAGGCAAATAAAAATCAAAAATGAGTTCCTTTTAGAGCAATGAAAACATTCATAAGAAAGAAGATGGTTCATACTACGTAGTTTCGGCTAATAAAGCCTCATCAGTGACCCTGTAATGATCCGGCAAAGGAAGCCAGAGGAAACATACTGCATATATTTTTTCTTGAATATATTTATATAAACTGCCTAAAACTGCAAAAAAGGTGAGGAATTGTTGGGGAAAATGCCACAACATGGTCTAAACATGTTTAGCGTAAACATGTTCAAAACCTAAACATGTAAAATGTAATTATGCTTTAAGGTGTAGTGTTCTGCTTTTCTACCGAAGACATCTTAACCTCCAACATGAACTCCCAGATAGTGCACACTGTATGATTGTACTCTAGTTTCGCATATTGAAGAGGAGCCTCTGCGTGAAGATAACGCCGCCTTTATAATTTTGACACCCCCGCCCCCAACAAACTCTAAAATAAAAGCAGTGAAGGTGAGGGTGGGGTTGGGATCCCGTAAAGTATACTTAAACCCACCAGTAATTTTACTGACCATTCCAAGTCGGTTCTGTTCCTGTTTTGTATTGATGGTTCTGATTTTTTCCCCTAATTATGTATGTTATTATGTTGATGATTCTTATTCTTTCTCCCCCCTTTTTTGGTTCATTTTTAATTGTGTTTGTCCTTCCAGTTAAATGTTTGTCATGTTGGTGACTCTGATTCATTCTCCCATTATGTTTGTTGTTCCTTTTTAGCTACGTTTGGGTATTCTGAGTTACAACCTGTTTGGAAAAGATCTGCTGACTCGGTTTAGCAGTGGTCTGTTTGGTTTATTGTCGTCACTCCATGTTTCGACTTCTTTCCCTAGTGATATTGTGGGGAGGATTTGGGATTTTATTGTATCAGTTCCTGATCATTCTATTTTCAATTTAACCCATTTAAGCTCAATGAATTCTTCCACTATCATTTAAATGAGTTCATTTGTTGAATTTGGGGATCAAGGGTGATTCTATTTTTATTATCTTAACATAAACTGGTGTATATTTCAAGAAAACAGTGAAGACCCAGATGAGATGTGGCGTCCCATCTGGGTCTGCACTGTCTGACTCGCATCTCATCTGGATCTGCACTGTTTGCCCATATCCCATTTACAGGACCGTCAGGTGCCAGGCTTATATGGGTTAAAATAACGAACATTAACCCAAGCTCTATGCTTGTGATATTTTTTAAGATTTTATAATGTTATATCTACGCAGATTTAACACATTCTCCACATACTTCCCCATGCTCCTGTAGGCATTTTTGACAGAGATCTAAGACGATCACTGTCAATGACTGTTATGTTATGAATATCTAAGAGAAAACAAAATTTTTTGTGTCCATATCTCTTGTCCACTATACCCAAGCATGCCTCACCTCTCCATAAGTGTTGGGTAAGGGGATTGTTCCAAAAGTCTGTGAATACATTTAAAACTCACCTCTCCACAACAAATAGGTATGAGGATTGACAAACCAAATTTTTAAGCAGTTACATATTGTAGTAGATTGTACGACCAGTAATGAATACAAAAAAAAAAAAAAAAACAACAACAACAAAAAAAACAACATTTGTACCTGTATATCCGATTTCTAAATTTATACTGAAAAAGCCAGTGTTGAGATGGATTAAAAAGCATCTTTCGGCTAGACCTGAGAACTATAACCTGATTGCGACAGTAGTAGGTTGGATCCCCGGTGCCGGCGAGGAATATTTGGTGATAAAACGCCCTTTTTCTTGCCATTTGCAGTGATACGAAAACAGTGTGTCATGCTTTAGATCGAGACATGAACTCATTACGATAATACACCTATACAAACTCAGATCATTGTTACGCCAGTAAAAATGAAAATTATAGTCGATGAAAAAATTGGATTGGTTTCTTAATCTTATGTCTGTTTAAAATATAGGTTGTGTGCTCTACAGTCTACTCATTAGAACTGCTTCATCAAGGTTCGGGATGAGGTGGTTCTATATGTAGTTCTCCCATAAAACACTGCTTTTATTACAGCGTCTGTGGGGGGGGGGGGGTCAAAATTATAAAGGCGGCGTTATCTTCACGCAGAGGCACCCCTTCATTATGCGTAACTGGAGTACAATCATACAGCGTGTACTATTTGTGAGTTCATGTTGGAGGTTAAGATGTCTTTGGTAGAAAAGAAGAACACTACACCTTAAAGCATAATTAAAGTTTACATGTTTAGGTTTTGAACATGTTTACGCTAAACGTGTTTAGACTATGTTGTGGCATTTTCCCCAACAATTCTTCACCTTTTTATTTTGCAGTTTTAGACAGTTTATATAAATGTATTCAAGAAAGAATATATGCAGGTTTCTTTTACCAATCACAATCTTCTATCAAATGTCATTAGTAAGTCTGCTGAACACAACTTGGATCAATAGAAAGAAAATATGAGTCGCAAAAACTAATTACATTAAGAACTAAACACCGATATTCCACTCATCCTTGAAACAAAAATATGCTTGAAGGACGTACCATATCTTTTACTATTCCAGGATCAAAGAAATAAAACGTTATAGACAAATACAACATGAATAATGATGATTTTACCTCTCTTTTATGTCTTTGCAGTTCTGCAACTTTCAGCGTTCGTTCAGCGTTCGTCTACGCGGGTAAAAGATCGTATCGATTTCAGCAAGACGTGTTTAGACTTTTGACGTGTTTGTACTTACAAATACGGCAAAACAAATTACATGTTTAGAAACAACACACTTTTCTAATCATGTTTAGATCTAAACATGTATAAAACACGTTTAATTTCTATACGCTATTTTTACAGTGTAGTTTCTCATCAGTTAAGATAGATAACTCTGTATTGATCAGGCATTTGACGTCACGGGATTTCGTTCAACTGTCGTTTTTAATACGAAGTATGGACATACATGTTAAGATTTCATAACTTCAGTTACGATTAGGAGTTAACTATTTTAGCAGTCATGTGATTACCAGAACAGCATAGCGTAGTATGTTGCATTGTTACAAGTTGATAATAAATGGAAACCGTCGGTCTGTAACGTTCAGCGGCATTTCCAACTCAATCGTTTTCTTACTTGAATTCTTATTCTGTAATGTGACAGATTCTCGCATTGTGACCACAATGCAAGAGTTCGTCCCAGGACAGCATAGAAAAGACTACTTTTATTTTCGGACGAACGAAGTGAGGGAGAAAATAAGATGGTTTAGCTTCCATTTCACTACATAAACCATGAAAAATGTTTTATACACTATAAAACGTGTTTCATTGAAGGATCACACTCGCTCTCGATTTGTGTGGACAAACATTGTAGCACCACGACATATTCAAAACGCTAGTTCTACGGGGTCCCTTTAGACACAAGAAATCATATAATATTTGAATATGCAAACTCGGTTTTATGGAGTATTTTTGAACTGAGGTTTAACGTCCCCGTCAACACTATATAGGTCATTTTGTAGACGTTGCTTCCAATTTTGTGGGACTTTTACCCCACACCGAGATGAAATGACGCCTCAAGCCCTGTCGCCCAATGAAACCGAAAGGCTTATATGCAATGGACTCACACCACTTTGCCTGGGCAGGCTTTGTCCTTTTAAGCTGTTTACCAGTACTCGTGCCAGTGTGGTCAGTTTCATTGCTGCATGGAAGCAGCATGCAACCAAATCTGTTTCTTCAAGCCCCGAGGGGCGGGGGCGAAATCGATTTTATGGAGTCTGTCCATGATTCAACCCTTTTCATGCCGTTAGGCGTTTTCCATAATATTCAAAACAATCTGGTAGAATCGATAATTAAGAAAATAAATAGAGTCTGCGCTACGGTGAAGAACAGGGAAGACTCCCGCAGAAACCACCCCACACATAGCCCCAGCTACAATATTATTTTGGATGTCATTATTATACATGTATGTAGTTGATATAGTCATTAAGGACTAGCTAGATCAAACATCGTGCAGACAAACACGGAGAAAACCGTAGCTCCAGTCGGAGTAAAAAACAACCACAACAAAAAGAAAAAAATGGGATATAAAATCACTGTACATTCGATCTTGGATTTCCCCGTCTTTTTTGCGTGGGCCTGGTAAGAATATGGACGAGATTGGAAAATGTCTACAGTTCAGCATCAAGGTTTGAAAGACGCTTCTCAGCCACGCAATCAAGCGTTTGCTTCAGGTGGATCAATAGATTGGTTCCCTCGTCGTTATCTTAGACTGGTTCCCTCACCCTATAGCTCCGGCTTTCGCATCATATATTTTTAATAGAACACAGGCATCCAGTTAAGTCGTTATCTCCGCTAAATGGCTACTACTGACCGATACACAGACCATCTCATTAGTAGAGAACATGTTTATAAATAAAACGGGTTTCCCATTGAACTGTAAATAACCCATTAATGCCAAGCGCTTCACTGTCAGTCGGAAGAATTGTCGTCTGCTCGCTGCATGTATTTTGACAAAAGCAGCAAAAACCCTGACCAGACTGTGCATTTGCGCAGGCGGATTTCTGTCTCTACTTTTCGCAAAATTACTTCAATATTTCTTTGTGCCTTTTATGGACAAATGGGGGTAGTCAGTTCCGAACGTTTTGGGGTTAATAACCTGAAAATATTAGATCAGTGCATACGTTGAATTTATTCATGGGGCTTTTCAAAAATGCAAGGTTTCGCAAGGGTGAATGCAACTTCCTTACTACTGCTATAGCATTGAGTAGATCGATATGTATTTGTTAAAACTGCCTCGTCGAGACGATTCTAACGAGTATCCTTATTATCTAAATCTATGTTTGGTCTGAAAAGAAGGAATATTTTAGCAACAGTATTTTATGGCCCTGACTGGTTGATTGGATGATTGATTGATTTAAGGTTTAGCGTTCCCGTCAACACTATAAAGGTCATTTTGGAGACGTTGGTTCCGATTTGTGGAACTTTTACCTTCATCTCAATCCCTGCCGTCCAATGAAACCAATAGAGTTTATTAGTATGGATGGGCCGATGGGGCGACTCGCACCGCTTTGCCTGGGCAGGCTTACATTCTCTAAGCTGTATACCAGTACTCGTGAGCGGGTCGGTTTCAGCTCTTTTATGGCCCTGACAAATCACATTAGTTTGCAAGACTTTCTAACGTAAGAACACACAGGGAAACTAATTAGGACTGAACTAACCTCTTATATCTAGCTAGGTACATTTCCATGTAGAGTTCTGTCTACAAAATTGTTTAAGATTTATTTGGTTGATTTGCAGGATCGTTTGGCACAGGGAGAAGACTAAACACTGCTGCCTGGGTTTTGTTCATAACCAGCGATAGTCACGCGGACAAAACCAACCAAAAGAAACACTGCTTTATAACGTAGATTGTGGGTACTCGTTAAATTGCTTCTTTATGAGAAAAGTATTCAGTGAAAAAAAAATAAAAAAAAATAAAAAAAAAAAATAAATAAATGACGTTCTTGGTGTTGTACTGGAAGCATTTTCCTTCAAGATTTTCCAAATTATTAACTTATCATTTGTTAATATGTTTATTTCCCTTCTGTGTACACTTATCCCTTATGCACCTATTACCGGTGTATACTAATTACCGGTGTATTCCGTTTTACCCCGATTACTGTCGCGTGCGTTGTTGTCATTCGGAATATCCCCCTTTATTGCTTACAAGATGTTTTTCTCTCTGCCTGTTGAAGAAAAAAAAATATAACAGAGTTGTCCGTTTCTCAGGTCAAGTGACTTCTTTTATCTGAAGTTATAATTAATCATGATGTAGGTTCAGTGTTATTGCATAAAAACATAAGATTTTCGTTTACAGTAGTTTATAAAGTGTGTCTGCTCGTATCCAACTTTTTGACAGTCTAGTTCTCGATGTATAGATAAAAACAATGACATCAAATTTACGCGTAAGTCACATGATACCAAAATTTGGATGAAGGCTGTAGATACAAAAATTGTCCACTCGTTTTTTATCTTGTTAGTTTCTCCCCTTTCTGGTACTACCTCTTGAATGTCAAAATATGTGATATGTATTCTGCGATATAATACATAGTGTGATTATATCCTTTCCATAAATGCAATTATAATAATAAAAAAAGATAATAATAACTAGATCTTAGTGTGACATTTGATTTTCTTTTAAAAAATCTAATGTTATGCACCCCGCGCCTGCCCGGGGGTAGAAATATGGCGGCTGCCTTCGGGAGTGTGGCAGAGTGGTAAGACCCCACCGAAAACAGTCCCATTGCCGAGACCATCCGGTGCTTCGAAATAGGTGGCTGCCTTCAGCTTCTGTGGCAGTTGGGTAAAAGCCTCCAACATACAGAACCGTCCGTTCGACCAGTATTATTTTGTAATTCAATTTATTCAAATGCATCTTACAAAGTTTTTGTACAATTCACTACGCGAGATCTATCCTTTTAAACCTTTCCTATCTCATGTTACTACCACGCTGCATTTGTATGTGTATCATCATTGTTGGTGGGTCGCGCACCACAAAGAAGAAAACCTCATCTGTATATGTTTGTTCTGTGTATGTGTCACTTTTTCATGCTCCATCACTCTGCACATCAATGAAAGATGCATTTTAAACACGTAATTAGATAAGTAACTTGTCGTTTCATGTTACCTCAAATTTATTTCATGTTATTCCAAAGTTAACAGAATCGGATACTTATCACTAAGTTCTGAAGTGTATGTCATCATCTAACACAGCTTATTTCTTTAGTAGTTTATAAAATTCTTTGTTCTTTCGGAAACTTATCACCACAATACTTTTTTTATCATAATCATGGATCTCATATTTAGCAAAGGATCTCCTGTTTTCAAAGCCAAGCTTTTATTTAAGCAAACGTTTTCGGCCTCCCTTGTCTGTAGGGAATAAAATATACAGGTCACTTTCCTTCTGTAGTGAATGGGGATGAAATTCCTTGTTGAAACAGGAGCCACTTGTTTGCCGTGAGTGGCGTCTCGTATGCTGGAAGAAGGGATCCTGATGATTGAGAAAAGCCCAGGGATCTCCAGCTTTTCAACACATCATTTTGGCCCATATTTCAGATAGACGAGGGGTTTAGGCTAGATCCGGCCTGAATCAATCGGCTCAGTCGTGCCAAGCTCTAGAATCGCACCGCTTGTCCTTATCTTCCTTCTTTCTTTTTTACGTATCTTTATGGTACAAACCGGGTTTAATTTTGTCTTATTCCTCTATCTTTGAGTGTTATTTGATGGGCGGCGGCTGATGGATCAATCGGTGGGCTTGTACTGGGGAAATTCAGCAGAAACTTCTGTGAGGGAGAGAATACGGGTGGGGATGGGTCCCAACTGTTCCTCATTTTTCCATCGAAATCTGGGTGCAAAGTTGGGAATCATAAAACAGAAGTGGAGCGGAAGGACTCTGGTCCTGTCATCGAGTATAATAGCAATGTAGCCTTGGCGTTGGAAATAGGAGATCCATTTCCATTAAACGTCCCCTTGTAGGGCTCCAAGGAGGGTGGGGCGTATAGCTATCGAATCATAAATTATCATCATGTGATCCAACACTAGGAAAAGAGCTTTTTTAGACTTATCGGATGACGACCCGGAACCGGCTACTTTTAATTTCAAAGGAAATGACAATTTTTCTCGATTTTTAGTGATTTCGAGTAAGGATGAAAAGGCCGTTACGACTCTATCACCATTCGTAATTGAAAAACAAATTGAATCATTAATAGGCACTCCAAAAAACGTCAAAAAATTGACCCATGAGGATCGTCACCCCAGATGGAATTTGAATAAAGCAATTGGGAAAAGTTTAATCAATTATGTGATGAAAAACTCGACCCTGAACTTTTTAAAACTGCAAGTGATATACAAGATTTTACTGATGAATTGATTGATATTGCTGAAAAATGTATTCCTAAATCCTCGACTTTTTCAAAAAGAAACAGACCTTGGTTTAATGATGAAGTTAAAACTTCAATCAATAAAAGAAAATATGCATTACGAAAATTCAATAAACAACCAACAAAAGAAAATCTTATCCATGCCAAACATATGCGAGCTAAAGCTCGCAAAACAATAAAATCGGCCAAAAAAGCATCTTGGCAGCAATACGTCTCCAAACTGAATACCAGAACACCAACTAAGAAAATATGGGACATGATTCGAAAAATTAGTGGCAAAAACAAATCAAATAAACATGTCCATATCAAATCGAACGGAAATATATGTTCAACGACTAAAGACATTTCCAATGCCTTGGGGGAAAATTTTCAGAAAAACTCCTCTAGCTTAAACTATTCAGAAAATTTCCAAAATATTAAACAAGAACAAGAGAAAAAGAACTTAAATTTTTCCTCCTTAAATCATGAAAAATATAATTTGCCTTTCACTACTAAAGAATTATTAGATGCTCTTCATAAATCTCATGATACTGCTGTTGGTCCTGACGACATACACTATCAAATTTTAAAACATTTACCCAACAAGGCACTGGAAACATTATTAAATATTCTGAATGATATTTGGATCACTGGAAAATTCCCTGAAAACTGGAGAAAAGCTACCATTATTCCTATTCCGAAACCTAATAAAGATCATACTGAAGCCACTAATTACAGACCTATTGCTTTGACAAGTTGCTTATGTAAAACAATGGAGAGAATGATTAATGATAGGCTGGTTTGGTTCTTAGAATCATATCAGCTTATCACTAAATTTCAAGCTGGTTTTAGAAAAAAACAGCTCTACTAATGATCATTTGATTCGCTTAGAATCATTTATACGTGATGCCTTTATCAAAAAAGAACATGTCGTAGCTGTATTCTTTGACCTCGAAAAGGCCTATGATACGACTTGGAAATATGGCATCATGAAAGATTTACACAACTTGGGCCTAAAAGGCCGATTGCCACTTTTTGTTCAAAATTTCTTGTCCGATCGAACATTTAATGTTCGCATAGGAAATACATTATCGGACACATTTGATCAAGAACAAGGTGTACCACAAGGTAGTATTTTATCACCAACCTTTTTCAGCATAAAAAATAATAATATAGTTAAATGTGTAAAAGACCCAGATTGTTCGCTTTTTGTTGACGATTTTGGAATTTTTTATCGTTCCAAAAATATGGAAACCATTGAATTTAAAGTCCAAAGGTGTTTAAATAATATAGAAACTTGGGCAACAGAAAATGGTTTTAAATTTTCTAAAACAAAAACTCAGTGTGTTCATTTCTGCCAAATTCGAAAGTTGCATTTAGATCCAGTTTTAACAATATACGGCAGTCCAATTCCAGTCGTCACTGAGGCGAAGTTTTTGGGTCTTTTATTTGATAGCAAGTTGTCTTTTATTCCTCATATCAAAACTTTGAAAGCTAAATGTTTAAAAGCTCTTGATATTCTTAAAGTCCTGTCCAGTTCCGACTGGGGAGGAGATCGCACTGTTCTTTTAAATCTTTATAGATCTTTAATTCGTTCCAAATTGGACTATGGTTCCATAGTCTATGGATCTGCTAAAAATTTTTATTTAAAATCCTTGGATACTATACATCATCAAGGTTTACGTCTAGCACTAGGTGCATTTCGCACTTCACCTATTGGAAGTCTTTATGCTGAATCAAATGAACCATCACTTTATGTAAGAAGAGAGAAATTGTCTCTTCAATATGCTACCAAATTAGCTGCTAATCCACGAAATTCAGCATATGACTCCGTTTTTAACCCAAATTATGAAAGATTCTACAATAACAAACCATCTGCTATAAAACCTCTTGGCCTGAGAATAAAACCGTTACTCGAAGAGGCCAATATAAATATTAAAAATATACAATCGTTTTCTTTACCATCGAAAGAACCATGGGTGTTGAAACCACCAATGATAATTTTAGATTTAAGAAAAAATAAAAAATCCGAAGTAGAATCGCATATATTTAAGAACGAATTTTTAGAAATCAAATCCAATTTTAAACATCACATTCCCATTTACACTGACGGTTCGAAACAAGATGAGAAAGTTGCTTGTTCTGTCATTAGTCCGAATTTCACTGATAGCATTAGATGCCCCGCGCCTGCCCGGGGGGTAGAAATATGGCGGCTGCCTTCGGGAGTGTGGCAGAGTGGTAAGACCCCACCGAAAACAGTCCCATTGCCGAGACCACCCGGTGCCTCGAAATAGGTGGCTGCCTTCAGCTTCTGTGGCAGTTGGGTAAAAGCCTCCAACATACAGAACAATCGTCCATTCGACCGGTATTATTTTGTAATTCAATTTATTCAAATGCATCTTACAAAGTTTTTTTTTACAATTCACTACGCGAGATCTATCCTTTTAAACCTTTCCTTTCTTATGTTACTACCACGCTGCATTTGTACGTGTATCATCATTGTTGGTGGGTCGGGCACCACAAAGAAGAAAACCTCATCTGTATATGTTTGTACTGTGTATGTGTCACTTTTTCATGCTCCATCACTCTGCACATCAATGAAAGATAAATTTTAAATACGTTATTAGATAAGTAACTTGTCGTTTCATGTTACCTCAAATTTATTTCATGTTATTCCAAAGTTAACAGAATCGGATACTTATCACTAAGTTCTGAAGTGTATGTCATCATCTAACACAGCTTATTTCTTTAGTAGTTTATAAAATTCTTTGTTCTTTCGGAAACTTATCACCTCAATATTTTTTTATCATAAGCATGGATCTCGTATTTAGCAAAGGATCTTCTGTTTTCAGAGCCAAGCTTTTATTTAAGCAAACGTTTTCGGCCTCCCTTGTCTGTAGGGAATAAAATATACAGGTCACTTTCCTTCTGTAGTGAATGGGGATGAAATTCCTTGTTGAAACAGGAGCCACTTGTTTGCCGTGAGTGGCGTCTCGTATGCTGGAAGAAGGGATCCTGATGATTGAGAAAAGCCCAGGGATCTCCAGCTTTTCAACACATCATTTTGGCCCATATTTCAGATAGAAGAGGGGTTTGGGCTAGATCCGGCCTGAATCAATCGGCTCAGTCGTGCCAAGCTCTAGAATCGCACAGCTTGTCCTTATCTTCTTCCATTCTTTTTTACGTATCTTTATGGTACAAACCGGGTGTAATTTGTCTTTTTCCTCTATCTTTGAGGGTTATTTGATGGGCGGCGGCTGATGGATCAATCGGTGGGCTTGTACTGGGGAAATTCAGCAGAAACTTCTGTGAGGGAGAGAATATGGGTGGGGATGGGTCCCAACTGTTCCTCATTTTTCTTTGAAATCTGGGTGCATAGTTGGGAATCATAAAACAGAAGTGGAGCGGAAGGACTCTGGTCCTGTCATCGAGTATAATAGCAATGTAGCCTTGGCGTTGGAAATAGGAGATCCATTTCCATTAAACGTCCCCTTGTAGGGCTCCAAGGAGGGTGGGGCGCATAGCTATCGAATCATAAATTTTCACCATGGGATCCAACACAAGGAAAATAGCATTTTTAGATTTATCAGATGACGACCCGGAACCGACTACTTTCAATTTCAAAGCAAATGACAATTTCGCTCGATTTTTAGTGATTTCGAGCAAGGAAGATAAGGCCGTTACAACTCTTTCTCCGTTCGTTATTGAAAAGCAAATAGAATCATTGATTGGCACACCAAAAAACGTCAAAAAACTAAAAAATGGCACACTTTTAATAGAAACAAACAGAAAATCACAAACCGAAAACCTCCTGAAAGTAAACAAATTCTTTAATATGAACGTCTCTGTCACGGAACATAAAACACTCAACTCTTGTAAAGGAATTATCCGTGACAGAATGCTAAAGCACGAATCGGAAGCCAGCATAATTGAATATCTAAAAGAACAAGGTGTAACGGCATGTAAAAGATTTAAAGTAAAAAAAAAGACGGAAATCTGATTGATACAAATACACTTCTACTCACTTTCAACTCTACTTCCTTGCCGAAATCGCTGAAGATCTTCTACAGGATAATACCGGTCGAAATCTATGTGCCCAATCCTCTGCGTTGTTTCAATTGTCAGAGGTTTGGGCACCATGAAAATGATTGTACTGTCCCGGACGGATCTGTTTGTGAGAAGTGTGGTGGTACCGACCATCATACTACCAACTGCAAGAACTCACCAAAATGTGTGAACTGCGGAAAAGATAATTTGTCTAAATCCAATGTCTGTGAAGTTTGGAAAACGGAAAAAGAAATCATGAAAATTAAAGTTACACAAAACGTCACCTATTTGGAAGCAAAGAAAATACAACAAAACAAACCAGAAAACACATTCGCAAAAGTTGTCCAATCCCTTGCCAGCAAACCTGAAACAAAAGAAACCTCCACTCAATTTAACGAAAAAGATTTTGAAATAAAACCCCATTCTAAAGTAATTACCTCTACTGTTAAACCAAAACACACATCATCACAATCTACATCGTCACAACCTACATCTACTCATCATTCTAGATCAGAATCTAGACAAACTTCACAGACCAGTTCACAACCTAACGGCAAACATCTAGCAGATCACACTCCCAATCCACGTCAGGGACAGCGGATCAAAAAGAAAAATAAAACGGCAAAGAAAAGCATAAAGGATCAAACCCAAACAGTATAGGGGCGTCTGCTGATCCAGTAAAACTGGCTAATCAGTACGTCGCCCTTGAGGACATGGAGTTGGACGTTGATCCCTCCACGTTCTCAAAGCATAATAAAAGATAAAGGATTAAATTCCTTGTTTTAATCTTCTCTCCGTTCAGCCATGGATAAGAAGTCAATTATTCAATGGAATTGTCGCGAGGACTTAAAGGCAATTTTAACGAACTTTTAATTTTAACTACACTTTTTTCTCCTAATGTCATTTGTCTCCAAGAAACTTTTTTGAAAACTACAGATAATATTAATTTCAAAGGTTACAATATGTACAATCATATCACAACGGATAATCAGAAGGCATCAGGAGGTACATCCATCCTGGTAAAATCTGACGTTCCTCATAGGAAAATAGATGTAAACACTAATTTACAAGCTGTTGCTGTAAACGTCACATTATCCAAATCCATAACGATTTGTTCTGTCTACCTTCCACCACACTATAATTTTTCTAAACAAGAATTAGAAAATTTAACAAATCAATTACCTAGTCCTTATATATTATTAGGAGATTTTAATAGTCACAGCAAATTATGGGGTTGCTCGGATACAAATGACAAAGGAGAAATCATAGAAAATTTTATTGCTGAAAATGATTTATGTTTATTTAACGATAAACAACCAGCATATCTTCATTCTCCCACAAGAAATTATTTTGCTTTAGATCTTTCAATTTGCTCTCCAAATATTTATCTAGATTTTGATTGGTCTGTTGTGGACGATCTCCATGGGAGCGATCATTTTCCGATAGTAATTGAAGAAATTGCATCGACCCATGAGGATCGGGCCCCGCGCCTGCCCGGGGGGTAGAAATATGGCGGCTGCCTTCGGGAGTGTGGCAGAGTGGTAAGACCCCACCGAAAACAGTCCCATTGCCGAGACCACCCGGTGCCTCGAAATAGGTGGCTGCCTTCAGCTTCTGTGGCAGTTGGGTAAAAGCCTCCAACATACAGAACAATCGTCCGTTCGACCGGTATTATTTTGTAATTCAATTTTTTCAAATGCATCTTTAGGCGAGGCACTTTAATTTTTATGGTCAAGATAATTCCTTGAGAAATTCTTTTAACACCAAAACACATGGCTATGTTATATTAATTACCAAAAAAAAAGTCCTCAAAAAATATCCGTGCCAGTTCTGAGAAAATTAGGATTTAATCCGCAGAAAAAAATTAAATAAGTAATGGTCCAATAATAGCACCATACACTGTTTTACCGGCTGTAAGGCTAGCTCTCCTCACGCGCAAACAAATGACGTCATTAAAAACAAAATATACGTCACAAATTGTTAATGTGCAGTCTGTAACACAGGCACTTGTAGCATAAAAAAATTCCCTTTTTGTATGAAACAAGTGCCTGTGGTCTGTAATTTATTATTAAAAAGAGAACGAAGAAGCTTTCTCTTGATTGAAAAATGGAAATATTTGCTCAAAATCGTTCGAGATATGGTACACGGAGGCTATGCATTTTCCCAAATCTATCCATCTATATGTGTTGGAATCCACAAAATCAAAAGGAAATCCAGTTGAAGGTTTGGCGGACACAAGCAGACAATGTAGACTCCCGCTGCTTTCTATATTCTATTTTTTTTTTGTATAGATGCTATTTATATTTCCCTTGTATGCTATTGATATACAAGATCTATGTTCAAGTTGTAAAAATAAACATTTTTTTTTTTTTTTTTGGGGGGGGGGGGGGTCTCATGACAAAAATTTAGTGTATGGAAGCACATTTGTGCCATCAGAATCAAATCAATTAATATCATAAATATGTGTATACGGTGTATTCTGGTAACATTGCGCACACTATGTGTGACTTTGTGGAAGCAACCGCTCAAAAATCACAATCAGAACAATTGCAACACTGTCCTATCTACTTACTGCAATAGAAATTGGCCGCTGAATTTTAAACAGGCAGGAAAAAATAATACTAAGAAAAGGGATACCCCCTTGAAATTGATTTACAAATTTTGTCTCCCAACATTGCTCACAATAACTGTTTTGAGCTGATTGAACATAAAGGTTGACTCAAACAACCTTAAAGGGGCAAATTCCGGATGAGAAAAATATCTTTCAGCTAACTTTCCATGAGGAATCCATATATGAAATTTCAAAACCCTAGCATACAAGCTTCTAAAGTTATGTAATGCATCACAATGCATACAATGTACCGAAAGTGACAAAGGGCCATTAGCCACAAAGTATTTTTCGGAATTTAGTCAAAAGTTAATCAGGACATCTACTCATCAGCACCAATCTTTTCACCAACTTACAAGGTTCTAACTACAATAGATTTTGAGATATGTTGCTGACAAGATTTTATAAAAACAAAAATTCAAAGGGCAATAACTTTTGAAAGGGACATAATCCGGATAAGAAAAAAAATACGGGTTAGCTAAATTTCCATGAAGAATCCACATATGAAATTTCAAAACCCTAGCATGCACCGTTCTTGCGTTATGCTATGCATCAAAGGCGTAACGGAAGTTCTAATGGACCAACCAGAAGCAATATGCCCCTCCAAAAAAGCTGGGGTCATAAAAAAAAAAAACATTACGAAAACACACATATTGAAATCTATTGGAAGATTTGATCACCCAAAAAATTTCCAGAGAAAATTCTGATGTTTTTCTTATTCATCACGAAAACGAGACGTTGCTTCCAATTTTGTGGGACTTTTACCTGACATTGAGATGAAATGACATCTCAGTCCCTGCCGCCCAATGAATCCAAAAGAGTTTACATGCATGGACAGGCTGACTCGCAGCAACTTTTCTGGGCAGGTTTAGACATTCTCAGCGGTTTAACAAGTACTCATGTGCGGTCGGTATCAGTTCTGTGCGGAAGCATCATGCAGCCCAATCTATTACTCAAAGCCCAGATCGGCCCCGCCCATAGGGGCTTGAAGAAATATATGGACTGCATGATGCTTCCACGCAGAGCTGAATCCGGCCCGCACACTAGTACTGGTAAACCGCTTAGAGGATCTAAGCCTGTCCAGGAACCGCGGTGCGAGGCGGACCATCCATGCTTATAAACCCTATTGGTTTCATTGGGCGACAGGGCTTGAGATGTCATTTCAACTCAATGTCGGGTAAAATTCCCACAAAATTGGAAGCAACGTCTCCAAAATGACCTTTACAGTGTTGACGGGGACATGACCTTTACAGTGTTGACGGGGACGGATGTTCTCACAAATGGATAGTTATGTGGATATTTTTGGCAGGATCGATACTTAAGTGGCTACTTTTAGCCACAGAAAAGAAGTATTTTGCGGTGTCTAACGGAATAAATCCCATTGACTTACATTGATTCTGTCCATTTACATAGCCACCTAACTATACATTTGTTGGTGCGTTAAACCTCAAATCAACCAAACCAAGCCCAGATGGGTGGGGTCGAAAAACAAGCCTATATCATTTTGACCCCTCAAACCCCACTTTTATATTGTAAAACTGGTTTACAGGGATAAACATTAAATTTCTTATACCAGTGTAAAAACATAATTGTGGGTACTCGGCAGAACCGCCAAGTTCAGGCGATTCTTAGTCGACCTCTGCAATCTATGTTTTGAGCAGAAATAAGAAAAACATCATTTTTTTTAATCTTAAAATTCCATTTTGGGGCTGAAAAATTGACAATGTTTTTGTTAAGGCGTGTTTCGTAATGTCTACTCAAAAGCATAGATTGTGGGTACTCGATAGAAACCCCTTCCTCATCGAGTTTTAGTTTATCTAATTTATTTTTGTTCGATTGCGATGAAAGTCTCAAACTTAATCACTCATTCCGGATGTTTTCACGTGCGCGAGGGAGAGGCAGTTGACTTTTATACCACTGCTACCTATATACACCTGGGTGGGGTGGGGCAGTGGGGAGTTTTAGGGTGTATACATGTACATTATTTGTCTTATTTCTGCTCAATGAAGCCTCCATGTTGTAGTGGTTAAGCTACTCACCTCATTAACCAGGAGTCGTGGGTTCGATCCAAAGGCTTCTACAGACTCTCAGATGAGTCTTTAAACCGAGGTCCGGTCTCCGTATGCAGGGGTTTTATCAATAGACGGGTACTGGGGGTTTTCCCGTTTACTTAGACATTATTCCCCTGCTATGCTTCATAAATTTGGCTTTATTCAGATAACATTGAAAATCACAATCCTATCTTTCCTTGAAATCTGGATGCCAAAATGTTTTTGAAACCACTGCATATGACATTTGCTGTTGACGGGACGTAAACCTCAAACACACTCACTCACTTGTTTCTGCTCAAAACATAGATGAGGCGGTTCTATTGAGTATCAACAATCTCAGAAGCTATGTTTTTGAGCAGAAACATAATGTATAACCCCTAAACCTCAAGTGTTATATAAAAGTTGGTTAGTGGGGGTCAAAATTACATAGGCATGTTTTGTGATGTGTCACAGTTTGCTTTTGATTTTCCTTTTTTGATTTTGTTTTATGTGACATTGTTGATAAGATTTGGAAATCCTTATTTGATGTCTGTGACTCTTTTTACACTTTATGGTAACTGACACATTTTAGTTCTACACAAATTAATGTGTGCTTAGCATAGACTCAAGCTTTTTGAAAAAGCTAATACTTGTTTTTCATATATTTCACACAAAAATATATATAAAAAAAAAAATTAAAAGAAAACTTTTATCTTCAGAATTTTTAGTATTTTTCCCCAAATAGAAATATTCATTTTGGATGATTTAATGAAGTCAAGTATTAATTGTTTAACATACGCCAGTAATATTAATTTTGTCCTGGTTTTTGTGATTTTTCTTCATTTTTCGTAATTTTTCACCCCCAAAAAATACCCTTTCCCCTCGGATTTTTTTTGAGGACTTTTTTTCTATAAATCAGGACACCTTCCTGATACTAAAACTGCTGATAACATTTCTCAAGGAATTAGTTGTGGGTCAAGGGTCATTTCGAGCTAAATGTACTGGCCTACTTACAAAGTTTTTTACAATTCACTACGCGAGATCTATCCTTTTAAACCTTTCCTATCTCATGTTACTACCACGCTGCATTTGTACGTGTATCATCATTGTTGGTGGGTCGCGCACCACAAAGAAGAAAACCTCATCTGTATATGTTTGTACTGTGTTTGTATCACTTTTTCATGCTCCATCACTCTGCACATCAATGAAAGATGCATTTAAAATACGTTATTAGATAAGTAACTTGTCGTTTCATGTTACCTCAAATTTATTTCATGTTATCCCAAAGTTAACAGAATCGGATACTTATCACTAAGTTCTGAAGTGTATGTCATCATCTAACACAGCTTATTTCTTTAGTAGTTTATAAAATTCTTTGTTCTTTCGGAAACTTATCACCTCAATAATTTTTTATCATAATCATGGATCTCATATTTAGCAAAGGATCTCCTGTTTTCAGAGCCAAGCTTTTATTTAAGCAAAAGTTTTCGGCCTCCCTTGTCTGTAGGGAATAAAATATACAGGTCACTTTCCTTCTGTAGTGAATGGGGATGAAATTCCTTGTTGAAACAGGAGCCACTTGTTTGCCGTGAGTGGCGTCTCGTATGCTGGAAGAAGGGATCCTGATGATTGAGAAAAGCCCAGGGATCTCCAGCTTTTCAACACATCATTTTGGCCCATATTTCAGATAGAAGAGGGGTTTGGGCTAGATCCGGCCTGAATCAATCGGCTCAGTCGTGCCAAGCTCTAGAATCGCACAGCTTGTCCTTATCTTCCTTCTTTCTTTTTTACGTATCTTTATGGTACAAACCGGGTTTAATTTTGTCTTATTCCTCTATCTTTGAGTGTTATTTGATGGGCGGCGGCTGATTGATCAATCGGTGGGCTTGTACTGGGGAAATTCAGCAGAAACTTCTGTGAGGGAGAGAATACGGGTGGGGATGGGTCCCAACTGTTCCTCATTTTTCCATCGAAATCTGGGTGCATAGTTGGGAATCATAAAACAGAAGTGGAGCGGAAGGACTCTGGTCCTGTCATCGAGTATAATAGCAATGTAGCCTTGGCGTTGGAAATAGGAGATCCATTTCCATTAAACGTCCCCTTGTAGGGCTCCAAGGAGGGTGGGGCGCATAGCTATCGAATCATAAATTATCATCATGGGATCCAACACAAGGAAAAGAGCTTTTTTAGACTTATCGGATGACGACCCGGAACCGGCTACTTTTAATTTCAAAGAAGATGACAATTTTTCTAATTTTTAGTGATTTCGAGTAAGGATGAAAAGGCCGTTACGACTCTATCACCATTCGTAATTGAAAAACAAATTGAATCATTAATAGGCACTCCAAAAAACGTCAAAAAATTGAAAAATGGAACACTTCTAGTTGAAACGAATCGAAAAACGCAAACAGAAAATCTTCTCAAAATCAGCAAATTCTTTAATATGAATGTCACTGTCACGGAACATAAAACGTTAAATTCCTGCAAAGGCATCGTCCGTGACAGAATGTTGAAACATGAATCAGAAACGAGCATTGTCGAATACTTAAAGGACCAAGGAGTAACGGCCTGCAAACGCTTCAAAATCAAAAAAGACGGAAATCTAATTGAAACCAACACTCTTTTGCTAACATTTAATTCAACATCCTTGCCGAAATCGCTGAAAATCTTTTACAGGATAATACCGGTCGAAATATATGTGCCCAATCCACTGCGTTGTTTCAATTGTCAGAGGTTTGGGCACCATGAAAATGATTGTACTGTCCCTGACGGATCTGTTTGCGAGAAGTGTGGTGGTACCGATCATCACACTATCAACTGCAAGAATTCTCCAAAGTGCGTGAACTGCGGAAAAAGTCATCTCTCAAAATCCAATGTCTGTGAAGTTTGGAAAACAGAAAAAGAAATCATGAAAATCAAAGTAACCCAAAACGTAACATATTTAGAAGCAAAGAAAATTCAACAAAATAAACCAGAAACCACATTTGCAAAAGTTGTTCAATCCCTCGCCAGCAAACCTGAAACCAAAGAAACATCTACACAATTCAACGAAAAAGATTTTGAAATTAAACCCCACTCTAAAGTTATTACCTCTTCTGTTAAACCCAAAACTACATCGTCACAACCTACATCGTCACAACCTTCTACATCGTCACAACCTTCTACATCGTCACAACCTTCTACATCGTCACAACCTACTACATCTACTCATCATTCAAGAACAGAATCTAGACAAACTTCACAGACCAGTTCACAACCTAACGGCAAACATTCTAGTAGATCTCACTCCCGATCCACGTCAGGGACAGCAGATCAAAAAGAGAAAAACGGCAAAGAAAAGCATAAAGGATCAAACCCAAACAGTAAAGGGGCGTCGGCTGATCCAGTTAAACTGGCTAATCAGTACGTCGCCTTGAGGACATGGAGTTGGACGTTGATCCCTCCACGTTCTCAAAGCCTAATAAAAGATAAAATGATTAAATTCCTTGTTTTAATCTTCTCTCCATACAATCATGGATAAGAAGTCATTAATTCAATGGAATTGTCGAGGACTGAAAGCCAATTTTAACGAACTTTTAATTTTAACTACACTTTTTTCTCCTAATGTCATTTGTCTCCAAGAAACTTTTTTGAAAACTACAGATAATATTAATTTCAAAGGTTACAATATGTACAATCATATCACAACGGATAATCAGAAGGCATCAGGAGGTACATCAATCCTGGTAAAATCTGACGTTCCTCATAGGAAAATAGACGTAAACACTAATTTACAAGCTGTTGCTGTAAACGTCACTTTATCCAAATCCATAACGATTTGTTCTGTCTACCTTCCACCACACTATAATTTTTCTAAACAACAATTAGAAAATTTAACAAATCAATTACCTAGTCCTTATATATTATTAGGAGATTTTAATAGTCACAGCAAATTATGGGGTTGCTCGGATACAAATGACAAAGGAGAAATCATAGAAAATTTTATTGCTGAAAATGATTTATGTTTATAAACAACCAACATATCTTCATTCTCCCACAAGAAATTATTTTGCTTTAGATCTTTCAATTTGCTCTCCAAATATTTATCTAGATTTTGATTGGTCTGTTGTGGACGATCTCCATGGGAGCGATCATTTTCCGATAGTAATTGAAGAAATTGCATCGACCCATGAGGATCGTCACCCCAGATGGAATTTGAGTAAAGCAAATTGGGAAAATTTTAATCAATTATGTAATGAAAAACTCGACCCTGAACGTTTTAAAACTGCAAGTCATATAAAAGATTTTACTGATGAATTGATTGATATTGCTGAAAAATGTATATCTTAATCCTCGACTTTTTCAAAAAGAAACAGACCTTGGTTTAATGACGAAGTTAAAACTTCAATCAATAAAAGAAAATCTGCATTACGAAAATTCAATAAACAACCAACTAAAGAAAATCTTAACCATGCCAAACACATGCGAGCTAAAGCTCGCAAAACAATAAAATCGGCCAAAAAAGCATCTTGGCAGCAATACGTCTCCAAACTGAATACCAGAACACCAACTAAGAAAATATGGGACATGATTAGAAAAATTAGTGGCAAAAACAAATCAAATAAACATGTCCATATCAAATCGAACGGAAATATGTGTTCAACGGCTAAAGACATTTCCAATGCCTTGGGGGAAAATTTTCAGAAAAACTCCTCTAGCTTAAATTATTCAGAAAATTTCCAAAATATCAAAATAACATAGGCATGTTTTGTGATGTGCCACAGTTTGCTTTTGATTTTCCTTTTTTTGATTTTGTTTTATGTGACATTGTTGATAAGATTTGGAAATCCTTATTTGATGTCTGTGACTCTTTTTACACTTTATGGTAACTGACACATTTTAGTTCTACACAAATTAATGTGTGCTTAGCATAGACTCAAGCTTTTTGAAAAAGACAAAAATATATAAAAAAAAAATTAAAAGAAAACTTTTATCTTCAGAATTTTTAGTATTTTTCCCCAAATAGAAATATTCATTTTGGATGATTTAATGAAGTCAAGTATTAATTGTTTAACATACGCCAGTAATATTAATTTTGTCCTGGTTTTTGTGATTTTTCTTCATTTTTCGTAATTTTTCACCCCCAAAAAATACCCTTTCCCCTCGGATTTTTTTTGAGGAGAAATCATAGAAAATTTATTGCTGAAAATGATTTATGTTTATTTAACGATAAACAACCAACATATCTTCATTCTCCCACAAGAAATTATTTTGCTTTAGATCTTTCAATTTGCTCTCCAAATATTTATCTAGATTTTGATTGGTCTGTTGTGGACGATCTCCATGGGAGCGATCATTTTCCGATAGTAATTGAAGAAATTGCATCGACCCATGAGGATCGTCACCCCAGATGGAATTTGAGTAAAGCAAATTGGGAAAATTTTAATCAATTATGTAATGAAAAACTCGACCCTGAACTTTTTAAAACTGCAAGTGATATACAAGATTTTACTGATGAATTGATTGATATTGCTGAAAAATGTATTCCTTAATCCTCGACTTTTTCAAAAAGAAACAGACCTTGGTTTAATGACGAAGTTAAAACTTCAATCAATAAAAGAAAATCTGCATTACGAAAATTCAATAAACAACCAACTAAAGAAAATCTTATCCATGCCAAACACATGCGAGCTAAAGCTCGCAAAACAATAAAATCGGCCAAAAAAGCATCTTGGCAGCAATACGTCTCCAAACTGAATACCAGAACACCAACTAAGAAAATATGGGACATGATTAGAAAAATTAGTGGCAAAAACAAATCAAATAAACATGTCCATATCAAATCGAACGGAAATATGTGTTCAACGGCTAAAGAACAAGAGAAAAAGAATTTAAATTTTTCCTCATTAAATCATGAAAAATATAATTTACCTTTCACTACTAAAGAATTATTAGATGCTGTCCATAAATCTCATGATACTGCTGTTGGTCCTGACGACATACACTATCAAATTTTAAAACATTTACCCAACAAGGCATTGGAAACATTATTAAATATTCTGAATGATATTTGGATCACTGGAAAATTCCCTGAAAACTGGAGAAAAGCTACCATTATTCCTATTCCGAAACCTAATAAAGATCATACTGAAGCCACTAATTACAGACCTATTGCTTTGACAAGTTGCTTATGTAAAACAATGGAGAGAATGATTAATGATAGGTTGGTTTGGTTCTTAGAATCAAACCAGCTTATCACTAAATTTCAAGCTGGTTTTAGAAAAAACAGCTCTACTAACGATCATTTGATTCGCTTAGAATCATTTATACGTGATGCCTTTGTCAAAAAAGAACATGTCGTAGCTGTATTCTTTGACCTCGAAAAGGCCTATGATACGACTTGGAAATATGGCATCATGAAAGATTTACACAACTTGGGCCTTAAAGGCCGATTGCCACTTTTCGTTCAAAATTTCTTGTCCGATCGAACATTTAATGTTCGCATAGGAAATACATTATCGGACACATTTGATCAAGAACAAGGTGTACCACAAGGTAGTATTTTATCACCAACCTTGTTCAGCATAAAAAATTAATAATATAGTTAAATGTGTAAAAGACCCAGATTGTTCGCTTTTTGTTGACGATTTTGGAATCTTTTATCGATCCAAAAATATGGAAACCATTGAATTTAAACTCCAAAGGTGTTTAAATAATATAGAAACTTGGGCAACAGAAAATGGTTTTAAGTTTTCAATAACAAAAACTCAGTGTGTTCATTTCTGCCAAATTCGAAAGTTGCATTTAGATCCTGTTCTTAATATATACGGCAGTCCAATCCCAGTCGTCACTGAAGCGAAATTTTTGGGTCTTGTATTCGATAGCAAATTGTCTTTTATTCCCCATATCAAAGCTTTGAAAGCTAAATGTTTAAAAGCTCTTGATATTCTTAAAGTCCTGTCCAGTTCCGACTGGGGAGGAGATCGCACTGTTCTTTTAAATCTTTATAGGTCTTTAATTCGTTCCAAATTGGACTATGGCTCCATAGTCTATGGATCTGCTAGGAAATCTTATTTAAAATCTTTGGATACTATACATCATCAAGATTTACGTCTAGCACTAGGTGCCTTTCGCACCTCACCTGTTGAAAGTCTTTATGCTGAATCGAATGAACCATCACTGTATGTTAGAAGGGAGAAATTGTCTCTTCAATATGCTACAAAATTGGCCGCCAATCCACGAAATTCAGCATATGACATTGTTTTTAATCCTAACTACGAACGATTCTACAACAACAAACCATCGGCTATTAAACCGCTTGGCCTAAGAATCAAGCCATTATTTATGGAGGCCAATATTAATATTAATAATATTCAATCTTTTACGTTACCATCAAAAGAGCCATGGACGTTAAGTGCTCCAAAGATTATTTTAGATTTAAATAAAAATAAGAAAACCGAAGTAGAATCTCATATTTTTAAAAACGAATTTTTAGAAATCAAATCCAATTTTAAACGTCACATTTCCATTCACACTGACGGTTCGAAACAAGATGAGAAAGTTGCTTGTTATGTCATTAGTCCGAATTTTACTGACAGCATTAGATTACCCGATAATAGCTCTATTTTTACCGCTGAAGCAAAAGCAATTGATATAGCACTCTATCATATACGAGATCAATCCGAAAAACAATTTATCATTTATTCTGATTCCCTTTCTGTCTTAAAAGCTCTGAAAGACCAACAACACAGGAACCCCTTGATTCAACAAATTTTACGAAAATATCATTACCTTTCTGTCTGCAAGGAGATTATATTCTGCTGGCTTCCAAGTCATGTTAATATTCGTGGAAATGAATTGGCTGACTTGAGGGCCAAGTCGGCATTATCGTTAACTGTTACAAATTTAAAAATTCCTTTCTCTGATTTCAAATCAAACATCAATACATATATAAAGAAAAAATGTCCATCTATTTGGGACAATGAAACTAATAATAAATTAAATAAAATTCAACCTAATTTTTACAGTAAATGTCAATGTTTGAACTATAGCCGAAAAGATCAGACAAAAATTACGAGATGCCGTATTGGACACACACGACTCACACATTCCTACATTTTAAAAAACGGACAAGCACCTTTCTGTATATCTTGTAACGAACCGTTCACTGTTAAACACTTTCTCATCTCATGTATTGAATTTAATCATATACGTTCAAAATATTTTAACATTACTACAATGAAAGATCTTTTTAATAATGTTCCTTTTTACCAATTAATCAATTTTCTTAAAGAAATCGGTCTTTTTAACAAACTGTAATTATTAGAATTTTAATTGTTTAATCTTGCACAATTTTAATATATAATATATAACTGTTTTAGACACTATATGCCCTATTAGGGTTGAGCGTCTTTAAATAAAACATCCATCCATCCATCCATCCATCCATGAGGATCGTCACCCCAGATGGAATTTGAGTAAAGCAAATTGGGAAAATTTTAATCAATTATGTGATGAAAAACTCGACCCTGAACTTTTTAAAACTGCAAGTGAAATACAAGATTTTACTGATGAATTGATTGATATTGCTGAAAAATGTATTCCTAAATTTTCGACTTTTTCAAAAAGAAACAGACCTTGGTTTAATGATGAAGTTAAAACTTCAATCAACAAAAGAAAATCTGCATTACGAAAATTCAATAAACAACCAACAAAAGAAAATGTTATCCATGCCAAAAATATGCGAGCTAAAGCTCGCAAAACAATAAGATCGGCCAAAAAAGCATCTTGGCAGCAATACGTCTCCAAACTGAATACCAGAACACCTACGAAGAAAATATGGGACATGATTAGAAAAATTAGTGGCAAAAACAAATCGAATAAACATGTCCATATCAAACGAACGGAAATATATGTTCAACGGCTAAAGACATTTCCAATGCATTGGGGGAAAATTTTCAGAAAAACTCCTCTAGCTCAAATTATTCAGAAAGTTTCCAAAATATTAAACAAGAACAAGAGAAAATAATTTAAATTTTTCCTCATTAAATCACGAAAAATATAATTTACCTTTCACTACTAAAGAATTATTAGATGCTCTCCATAAATCTCATGATACTGCTGTTGGCCCTGATGACATACACTATCAAATTGTGAAACATTTACCCAACAAGGCATTGGAAACATTATTAAATATTTTGAATGATATTTGGATCACTGGAAAGTTTCCTGAAAACTGGAGAAAAGCTACCATTATTCCTATTCCGAAACCTAATAAAGATCATACTGAAGCCACTAATTACAGACCTATTGCTTTGACAAGTTGCTTATGTAAAACAATGGAGAGAATGATTAATGATAGGCTGGTTTGGTTCTTAGAATCGAATCAGCTTATCACTAAATTTCAAGCTGGATTTAGAAAAAAACAGCTCTACTAACGATCATTTGATTCGCTTAGAATCATTTATACGTGATGCCTTTATTAAAAAAGAACATGTCGTAGCTGTATTCTTTGACCTCGAAAAGGCCTATGATACGACTTGGAAATATGGCATCATGAAAGATTTACACAACTTGGGCCTTAAAGGCCGATTGCCACTTTTTGTTCAAAATTTCTTGTCCGATCGAACATTTAATGTTCGCATAGGAAATACATTATCGGACACATTTGATCAAGAACAAGGTGTACCACAAGGTAGTATTTTATCACCAACCTTGTTCAGCATAAAAATTAATAATATAGTTAAATGTGTAAAAGACCCAGATTGTTCGCTTTTTGTTGACGATTTTGGAATTTTTTATCGTTCCAAAAATATGGAAACCATTGAATTTAAACTGCAAAGGTGTTTAAATAATATAGAAACTTGGGCAACAGAAAATGGTTTTAAATTTTCTAAAACAAAAACTCAGTGTGTTCATTTCTGCCAAATTCGAAAGTTGCATTTAGATCCAGTTTTAACAATATACGGCAGTCCAATTCCAGTCGTCACTGAGGCGAAGTTTTTGGGTCTTTTATTCGATAGCAAATTGTCTTTTATTCCTCATATCAAAGCTTTGAAAGCTAAATGTTTAAAAGCTCTTGATATTCTTAAAGTACTGTCCAGTTCCGACTGGGGAGGAGATCGCACTGTTCTTTTAAATCTTTATAGATCTTTAATTCGTTCCAAATTGTACTATGGCTCCATAGTCTATGGATCTGCTAGGAAATCTTATTTAAAATCTTTGGATACTATACATCATCAAGGTATACGTCTAGCACTAGGTGCATTTCGCACTTCACCTGTTGAAAGTCTTTATGCTGAATCAAATGAACCTTCACTTTACGTTAGAAGAGAGAAATTGTCTCTTCAGTATGTTACAAAATTAGCCGCAAATCCACGTAATTCAGCATATGACTCTGTTTTTAACCCTAACTATGAGAGATTTTATAACAACAAACCATCAGCGATAAAACCTCTTGGCCTAAGAATTAAACCATTACTCGAAGAGGCCAATATTAATATAAACAATATTCAGTCTTTCTCTTTACCATCTAAACAACCATGGACGTTAAACTCCCCAAAGATAATTTTAGACTTAAACAAAAATAAGAAATCCGAAGTAGAATCACATATTTTTAAGAACGAATTTTTAGAAATCAAATCAAATTTTAAATATCATATATCCATTTACACTGACGGTTCGAAACAAGATGAGAAAGTTGCTTGTTCTGTCATTAGTCCAAATTTCACTGACAGCATTAGATTACCTGATAACAGCTCTATTTTTACTGCTGAAGCGAAAGCAATTGATATCGCACTTTATCACATTAGAGATCAACCTGAAAGGCATTTTATCATTTATTCAGATTCTCTTTCTGTATTGAAATCTCTCAAAGATCAACATCACAGAAACCCCTTGATTCAACAAATTTTAAGAAAATATCATTACCTTTCCGTCTCAAAGGAGATCGTATTCTGCAGGCTTCCCAGTCACGTAAATATCCGTGGAAATGAGTTAGCCGATTTAGAGGCCAAATCGGCATTGTCGTTAAATATAACTAATTTTAAAATTCCGCATTCAGATTTTAAATCCAACATAAATAAATATATAAATAACAAATGTCAATCTATTTGGGAAAAAGAAACCAATAATAAATTAAATAAAATTCAACCAAATTTTAATAGCAAATGCTCTTTTTCGAATTATAGTAGGAAAGATCAGACGAAAATCACAAGATGCCGCATTGGCCACACACGGCTCACTCATTCCTTTATATTAAAAAACGAACAAGCACCTTTCTGCATAACTTGCAACGAACCGTTCACAGTTAAACACTTTCTCATTTCATGTATAGAATTTTATCATATACGCACAAAATATTTTAATGTTTCAACAATGAAAGAGCTTTTTAACGACATACCATCTTATCAATTAATCAATTTTCTTAAAGAAATCGGACTTTTTAACAAACTGTAATCATTAATATTTTAACTTTTAAACGTCAATAACAATTTTATATCTAATACCTAATTATTTTTAGACGCTATATGCCCTATTAGGGTTGAGCGTCTTTAAACAAAATATCCATCCATCCATCAAAAAATTGAAAAATGGAACACTTCTAGTTGAAACTAATCGAAAAACGCAAACAGAAAATCTTCTCAAAATCAGCAAATTCTTTAATATGAATGTCACTGTCACGGAACATAAAACGTTAAATTCCTGCAAAGGCATCGTCCGTGACAGAATGTTGAAACATGAATCAGAAACAAGCATTGTCGAATACTTAAAAGACCAAGGAGTAACGGCCTGCAAACGCTTCAAAATCAAAAAAGACGGAAATCTAATTGAAACCAACACTCTTCTACTAACATTTAATTCAACATCCTTGCCGAAATCGCTGAAAATCTTTTACAGGATAATACCGGTCGAAATCTACGTGCCCAATCCACTACGTTGTTTCAATTGTCAGAGGTTTGGGCACCATGAAAATGATTGTACTGTCCCTGACGGATCTGTTTGTAAGAAGTGTTGTGGTACCGATCATCACACTATCAACTGCAAGAATTCTCCAAAGTGCGTGAACTGCGGAAAAAGTCATCTCTCAAAATCCAATGTCTGTGAAGTTTGGAAAACAGAAAAAGAAATCATGAAAATCAAAGTAACCCAAAACGTAACATATTTAGAAGCAAAGAAAATTCAACAAAATAAACCAGAAACCACATTTGCAAAAGTTGTTCAATCCCTCGCCAGCAAACCTGAAACCAAAGAAACATCTACACAATTCAACGAAAAAGATTTTGAAATTAAACCCCACTCTAAAGTTATAACCTCTTCTGTTAAACCCAAAACTACCTCGTCACAACCTACTACATCGTCACAACCTTCTACATCGTCACAACCTACATCTACTCATCATTCAAGAACAGAATCTAGACAAACTTCACAGACCAGTTCACAACCTAACGGCAAACATTCTAGCAGATCTCACTCCCGATCCACGTCAGGGACAGCAGATCAAAAAGAGAAAAACGGCAAAGAAAAGCATAAAGTATCAAACCCAAACAGTAAAGGGGCGTCGGCTGATCCAGTTAAACTGGCTAATCAGTACGTCGCCCTTGAGGACATGGAGTTGGACGTTGATCCCGCCACGTTCTCAAAGCCTAATAAAAGATAAAAGGATTAAATTCCTTGTTTTAATCTTCTCTCCATTCAATCATGGTTAAGAAGTCAATAATTCAATGGAATTGTTGAGGACTGAAAGCCAATTTTAACGAACTTTTAATTTTAACTACACTTTTTTCTCCTAATGTCATTTGTCTCCAAGAAACGTTTTTGAAAACTACAGATAATATTAATTTCAAAGGTTACAATATGTACAATCATATCACAACGGATAATCAGAAGGCATCAGGAGGTACATCAATCCTGGTAAAATCTGACGTTCCTCATAGGAAAATAGATGTAAACACTAATTTACAAGCTGTTGCTGTAAACGTCACATTATCCAAATCCATAACGATTTGTTCTGTCTACCTTCCACCACACTATAATTTTTCTAAACAAGAATTAGAAAATTTAACAAATCAATTACCTAGTCCTTATATATTATTAGGAGATTTTAATAGTCACAGCAAATTATGGGGTTGCTCGGATACAAATGACAAAGGAGAAATCATAGAAAATTTTATTGCTGAAAATGATTCATGTTTATTTAACGATAAACAACCAACATATCTTCATTCTCCCACAAGAAATTATTTTGCTTTAGATCTTTCAATTTGCTCTCCAAATATTTATCTAGATTTTGATTGGTCTGTAGTGGACGATCTCCATGGGAGCGATCATTTTCCGATAGTAATTGAAGAAATTGCATCGACCCATGAGGATCGTCACCCCAGATGGAATTTGTGTAAGGCAAATTGGGAAAATTTTAATCAATTATGTAATGAAAAACTCGAACCTGAAATTTTTAAAACTGCAAATGATATTCAAGATTTTACTGATCAATTGATTGATATTGCTGAAAAATGTATTCCTAAATCCTCGACCTTTTCAAAACGAAATAGACCTTGGTTTAATGACGAAGTTAAAACTTCAATCAATAAAAGAAAATTTGCATTACGAAAATTTAATAAACAACCAACAAAAGAAAATCTTATCCATGCCAAACATATGCGAGCTAAAGCTCGCAAAACAATAAAATCGGCTAAAAAAGCATCTTGGCAGCAATATGTCTCCAAACTGAATTCCAGAACACCAACGAAGAAAATATGGGACATGATCAGAAAAATTAGTGGCAAAAACAAGTCAAATAAACATGTCCATATCAAATCAAACGGAAATATATGTTCAACGACTAAAGACATTTCCAATGCCTTGGGGGAAAATTTTCAGAAAAACTACTCTAGCTCAAATTATTCAGAAACCTTCCAAAATATTAATTCCCCGCGCCTGCCCGGGGGTAGAAATATGGCGGCTGCCTTCGGAAGTGTGGCAGAGTGGTAAGACCCCACCGAAAACAGTCCCATTGCCGAGACCACCCGGTGCCTCGAAATAGGTGGCTGCCTTCAGCTTCTGTGGCAGTTGGGTAAAAGCCTCCAACATACAGAACAATCGTCCGTTCGACCGGTATTATTTTGTAATTCAATTTAATCAAATGCATCTTACCAATTTTTTTTATACAATTCACTACGCGAGATCTATCCTTTTAAACCTTTCCTATCTCATGTTACTACCACGCTACATTTGTACTTGTATCATCATTGCTGGTGGGTCGCGCACCGCAAAGAAGAAACCTCATCTGTATATGTTTGTACTGTGTATGTGTCATTTTTTCATGCTCCTTCACTCTGCACATCAAACAATGAAAGATGCATTTTTGTATACGTTATTAGATAAGTAACTTGTCATTTCATGTTACCCCAAAAGTAATTTATGTTACATCAAGGTTAACAGAATCGGATACTTATCACTAAGTTATGAAGTGTTCGTCATCATCTAACACAGCTTTATTCTTTATTAGTTTATAAAATACTTTGTTCTCTCTGAAACTTATCACCTCAATAATTTCTTACCATAATCGTAGATCTCATATTTAGCAAAGGATCTCCTCTTTTTAGTGCCAAGCTTTTATTTAAGCATACGTTTTCGGCCTCCCTTGTCTGTAGGGAATAAAATATACAGATCACTTTCCTTCTGTAGTGAATGGGGATGAAACTCCTTGTTGAAACAGGAGCCACTTGTTTGCCGTGGGTGGCGTCTCGTATGCTGGAAGAAGGGATCCTGATGATTGAGAAAAGCCCAGGGATCTCCAGCTTTTCAACACATCATTTTGGCCCATATTTCAGATAGACGAGGGGTTTGGGCTAGATCCGGCCTGAATCAATCGGCTCAGTCGTGCCAAGCTCTAGAATCGCACAGCTTGTCCTTATCTTCTTTCTTTCTTTTTTACGTATCTTTATGGTACAAACCGGGTTTAATTTTTTCTTATTCCTCTATCTTTGAGTGTTGTTTGATGGGCGGCGGCTGATGGATCAATTGGTGGGCTTGTATTGGGGAAATTCAGCAGAAGCTTCTGTGAGGGAGAGAATATGGGTGGGGATGGGTCCCAACTGTTCCTCATTTTTCTTTGGAATCTGGGTGCATAGTTGGGAATCATAAAACAGAAGTGGAGCGGAAAGACTCTGGTCCTGTCATCGAGTATAATAGCAATGTAGCCTTGGCGTTGGAAATAGGAGATCCATTTCCATTAAACGTCCCCTTGTAGGGCTCCAAGGAGGGTGGGGCGCATAGCTATCGAAACAAAAATTTCAACCATGGGATCCAACACTAGAAAAAGAGCTTTTTTAGACTTATCTGATGACGACCCGGAACCGACAACTTTCACTTTTAAAGCAAACGAAAATTTTGCTAGATTCTTGGTGATTACGAGCAACGAAGGAAAGGCTGTTACTTCTCTTTCACCGTTTGTCATAGAAAAACAAATTGAAGCGCTTATCGGAACTCCTAAAAATGTTAAAAAACTAAAAAAATGGTACCCTTTTAATCGAAACTAATAGAAAATCCCAAACAGAAAACCTCCTCAAAATCAACAAATTCTTTAACCTTAACGTCTCTGTCACGGAGCACAAAACATTAAATTCATGTAAAGGAATAATCCGTGACAGAATGCTGAAACAAGAATCAGAAGCCAGTATTGTGGAATATTTAAAAGATCAAGGAGTAACAGCCTGTAAACGTTTCAAAATTAAAAAAGACGGCAATCTAATCGAAACAAATACACTTCTTCTGACTTTCAACACCACTTCGTTGCCGAAATCACTAAGGATATTTTACCGAATAATACCGGTTGAAATGTACGTACCAAATCCTCTGCGGTGTTTTAACTGTCAGAGGTTTGGTCACCATGAAAATGACTGTTCTGTCCCTGATGGATCTGTTTGTGAGAAATGTGGTGGAACCGATCATCACACTCAAAACTGCAAGAACCCTCCAAAGTGCGTGAACTGCGGAAAAGATCATGTATCAAAATCCAACGTCTGTGAAGTGTGGAAAACAGAAAAAGAAATTATGAAAATTAAAGTCACACAAAACGTAACATATTTGGAAGCCAAGAAAATTCAGCAAAACAAACCAGAAACCACATTCGCCAAAGTTGTTCAATCACTTACCAGCAAACCTGAAACCAAAGAAACATCAACACAATTCAACGAAAAAGATTTTGAAATTAAACCCCATTCTAAAGTCATTACTTCTACTTTTAAACCCAAAACTACATCGTCGCAACCTACTTCTACACATCAATCAAGATCGGAAATAAAACCCTCAACTTCACAGACCAGTTCACAAGCACATACCAAAAATTCAAGCAGATCTCACTCCCGACCCAAATCAGGGACAGCAGATCAAAAAGAAAAACACGGCAAAGAAAAACATAAAGGATCAAACCCAAATAGTAAAGGGGCGTCGGCTGATCCAGTCAAATTGGCAAATCAGTACGGCACCCTCGAGGACATGGAATTGGAGGTCGACTCCTCCATGTTGTCTCAAAGTAATAGAAAATATAAGGATTAAATTCCTTAGTTTAATCTTCTCTCCATTTAATCATGGATAAGAAATCAATACTACAATGGAATTGTCGAGGACTGAAAGCCAATTTTAACGAACTTTTAATTTTATCTACACTTTTTTCTCCTAATGTCATTTGTCTCCAAGAAACTTTTTTGAAAACTACAGATAATATTAATTTCAAAGGTTACAGTATGTACAATCATATCACAACGGATAATCAGAAGGCATCAGGAGGTACATCAATCCTGGTAAAATCTGACGTTCCTCATAGGAATATAGATGTAAACACTAATTTACAAGCTATTGCTGTAAACGTCACTTTATCCAAATCCATAACGATTTGTTCTGTCTACCTTCCACCTCATTATAATTTTTCTAAACAGGATTTAGAAAATTTAACTAATCAATTACCTAGTCCTTATATATTATTAGGAGACTTCTGTGGCGGTTTATTTATGTTGTTGTTTGTTACTTACTGTGTGTATCACTTGTGTCTTTTAATTTTGGATGCCCATATGGCCATTTTGTGGGAAAGTAACTGTCCATATGGCCTTCCTTTGTTTAGGTTTCCATTATGGTCTGGTCGCTTAATGTTTGTACTTCTTTCCCTTTGGTGTCTTTTATGGATGGAGTAAGTTAATTGTATCAATTCCTGATCTTTGTTTTACTTCTACTTTTAATAGTCACAGCAAATTATGGGGTTGCTCGGATACAAATGACAAAGGAGAAATCATAGAAAATTTTATTGCTGAAAATGATTTATGTTTATTTAACGATAAACAACCAACATATCTTCATTCTCCCACAAGAAATTATTTTGCTTTAGATCTTTCAATTTGCTCTCCAAATATTTATCTAGATTTTGATTGGTCTGTTGTGGACGATCTCCATGGGAGCGATCATTTTCCGATAGTAATTGAAGAAATTGCATCGACCCATGAGGATCGTCACCCCAGATGGAATTTGAATAAAGCAAATTGGTAAAAGTTTAATCAATTATGTGATGAAAAACTCGACCCTGAACTTTTTAAAACTGCAAGTGATATACAAGATTCTACTGATGAATTGATTGATATTGCTGAAAAATGTATTCCTAAATCCTCGACTTTTTCAAAAAGAAACAGACCTTGGTTTAATGATGAAGTTAAAACTTCAATCAATAAAAGAAAATCTGCATTACGAAAATTCAATAAACAACCAACAAAAGAAAATCTTATCCATGCCAAACATATGCGAGCTAAAGCTCGCAAAACAATAAAATCGGCCAAAAAAGCATCTTGGCAGCAATACGTCTCCAAACTGAATACCAGAACACCAACTAAGAAAATATGGGACATGATTCGAAAAATTAGTGGCAAAAACAAATCAAATAAACATGTCCATATCAAATCGAACGGAAATATATGTTCAAAGGCTAAAGACATTTCCAATGCCTTGGGGGAAAATTTTCAGAAAAACTCCTCTAGCTTAAACTATTCAGAAAATTTCCAAAATATTAAACAAGAACAAGAGAAAAAGAATTTAAATTTTTCCTCATTAAATCATGAAAAATATAATTTACCTTTCACTACTAAAGAATTATTAGATGCTCTTCATAAATCTCATGATACTGCTGTTGGTCCTGACGACATACACTATCAAATTTTAAAACATTTACCCAACAAGGCATTGGAAACATTATTAAATATTCTGAATGATATTTGGATCACTGGAAAATTCCCTGAAAACTGGAGAAAAGCTACCATTATTCCTATTCCGAAACCTAATAAAGTTCATACTGAAGCCACTAATTACAGACCTATTGCTTTGACAAGTTGCTTATGTAAAACAATGGAGAGAATGATTAATGATAGGCTGGTTTGGTTCTTAGAATCAAATCAGCTTATCACTAAATTACAAGCTGGTTTTAGAAAAAACAGCTCTACTAATGATCATTTGATTCGCTTAGAATCATTTATACGTGATGCCTTTATCAAAAAAGGACATGTCGTAGCTGTATTCTTTGACCTAGAAAAGGCCTATGATACGACTTGGAAATATGGCATCATGAAAGATTTACACAACTTGGGCCTTAAAGGCCGATTGCCACTTTTTGTTCAAAATTTCTTGTCCGATCGAACATTTAATGTTCGCATAGGATATACATTATCGGACACATTTGATCAAGAACAAGGTGTACCACAAGGTAGTATTTTATCACCAACCTTGTTCAGCATAAAAATTAATAATATAGTTAAATGTGTAAAAGACCCAGATTGTTCGCTTTTTGGTGACGATTTTGGAATTTTTTATCGTTCCAAAAATATGGAAACCATTGAATTTAAACTGCAAAGGTGTTTAAATAATATAGAAACTTGGGCAACAGAAAATGGTTTTAAATTTTCTAAAACAAAACTCAGTGTGTTCAATTCTGCCAAATTCGAAAGTTGCATTTAGATCAAGTTTTAACAATATACGGCAGTCCAATTCCAGTCGTCACTGAGGCGAAGTTTTTGGGTCTGACCGTTCCAAGGCGGCTCTTCTGTGGCGAATTATTTATGTTGTTGTTTGTTACTTACTGTGTGTATCACTTGTGTCTTTTAATTTTGGATGGCCATATGGCCATTTTGTGGGAAAGTAACTGTCCATATGGCCTTCCTTTGTTTAGGTTTCCATTATGGTCTGGTCGCTTAATGTTTGTATTTCTTTCCCTTTGGTGTCTTTTATGGATGGAGTAAGTTAATTGTATCAATTCCTGATCTTTGTTTTACTTCTACTTTTATTTGATAGCAAATTGTCTTTTATTCCTCATATCAAAGCTTTGAAAGCTAAATGTTTAAAAGCTCTTGATATTCTTAAAGTCCTGTCCAGTGCCGACTGGGGAGGAGATCGCACTGTTCTTTTAAATCTTTATAGATCTTTAATTCGTTCCAAATTGGACTATGGTTCCATAGTCTATGGATCTGCTAGGAAATCTTATTTAAAATCTTTGGATACTATACATCATCAAGGTTTACGTCTAGCATTTCGCACTTCACCTATTGAAAGTCTTTATGCTGAATCAAATGAACCATCACTTTATGTAAGAAGAGAGAAATTGTCTCTTCAATAAGCTACCAAATTAGCTGCTAATCAACGAAATTCAGCATACGGCTCAGTTTTTAACCCAAATTATGAAAGATTCTACAATAACAAACCATCTGCTATAAAACCTCTTGGCCTGAGAATAAAACCGTTACTCGAAGAGGCCAATATAAATATTCAAAATATACAATCGTTCTCTTTTCCATCGAAAGAACCATGGGTGTTGAAACCACCAAGGATAATTTTAGATTTGGAAAAAAATAAAAAATCCGAAGTAGAATCTCATATATTTAAGAACGAATTTTTAGAAATCAAATCCAATTTTAAACATCACATTCCCATTTACACTGACGGTTCGAAACAGGATGAGAAAGTTGCTAGTTCTGTCATTAGTCCGAATTTCACTGATAGCATTAGATTACCCGATAATAGCTCAATTTTTACTTACTGCACTGTATCATATTAGAGATCAGTATGAAAAACAATTTATCATTTTTTCAGATTCTCTTTCAGTTCTAAAGGCTCTTAAAGATCAACAGCACAAAAATTCCTTAATTCAACAAATTTTAAGAAAAATCCACTATCTTTCTCTCTCCAAGGAGATTATTTTCTGTTGGATTCCCAGTCACATCAATATTCGTGGAAATGAGTTGGCGGATTTAGAAGCTAAATCTGCTTTATCTTTGAATGTTACAAATTTTAAAATTCACTTTTCAGATTTTAAATCTAACATGAATAAATATATCAAAAACAAATGTCAATCTATTTGGGAAAAAGAAACCGATAATAAATTATTCAAAATAGATCCTAATTTTCACAGTAAATGCTCTTTTTCAAATTACAGTAGGAAAGACCAGACTAAAATTACCAGATGCCGTATTGGACACACAAGACTCACTCATTCTTACATATTACAAAACGAACAAGCACCTTTCTGTGTATCCTGTAACGAACCGTTCACAGTTAATCACTTTCTCATTTCATGTGTAGAATTTTATCATATCCGCTCAAAATATTTTAATGTTACAACAATGAAAGATCTTTTTAACGACATACCATCTTATCAATTAATCAATTTCCTTAAAGAAATCGGACTTTTTAACAAACTGTAATCATTAATATTTTAACTTTTAAACTTCAATAACAATTTTATATCTAATACCTAATTATTTTCAGACGCTATATGCCCTATTAGGGTTGAGCGTCTTTAAACAAAATATCCATCCATCCATCCAAAATATTAAACAAGAACAAGAGAAAAAGAATTTAAATTTTTCATCATTAAATCACGAAAAATATAATTTACCTTTCACTACTAAAGAATTATTAGATGCTCTCCATAAATCTCATGATACTGCTGTTGGTCCTGACGACATACACTATCAAATTTTGAAACATTTACCCAACAAGGCATTGAAAATATTATTAAACATTTTGAATGATATTTGGATCACAGGAAAATTCCCTGAAAACTCGAGAAAAGCTACCATTATTCCTATTCCGAAACCTAATAAACTTCCCCAATGATTTTTTTGAAAACATTTCTGTGTATTGCCCGTCTATGGTACATTATACCCACAATATATGGTCACTCTGAAAACTCCCAGGCTATGGCCCCCGGAGCGTCGAACTTGGGTACCACCACCTGTAGACTCGCGTTTAGTCATATATTGCACATGCGGGGACGCGATTTTCTCAAAACTTCCGCAGTGATTTTTTTGGAAACATTTCTGTGTATTGCCCGTCTGTGGTACATTATACCCACAAAATATGGTCTCTCTGAAAACTCCCAGGCTATGGCTCCCGGAGACTCGAACCAGGGTACCCCACCCAAAATATAGCCAGATATTGCATATATTGTGAGGCGATTTGCTCGGAACTTCCCCAATGAATTTTTTTTGAAAACATTTCTGTGTATTGCTCGTCTATGGTACATTATACCCACAAAATATGGTCACTCTGAAAACTCCCAGGCTATTGCCCCCCGGAGCGTCGAACTTGGGTATCCCCACCTGTAGACTCGCGTTTAGTTATATATTGCACATGCGGGGACGCGATTTTATCAAAACGTCCCCAATGAATTTTTTTTGCAAACATTTCTGTGTATTGCCCGTCTGTGGTACATTATACCCACAAAATATGGTCACTCTGAAAACTCCCAGGCTATGGCCACCGGAGCGTCGAACTTGGGTACCCCAAACTGTAGACTCGCGTTTAGTCATATATTGCACATGCGGGGATGCGATTTTATCAAAACTTCCCCAATGAATTTTTTTGAAAACATTTCTGTGTATTGCCCGTCTGTGGTACAATATACCCACAAAATATGGTCACTCTGAAAACTCCCAGGCTATGGCTCCCGGAGACTCGAACCAGGGTACCCCACCAAAAATATAGCCAGATATTGCATATAATGTGAGGCGATTTGCTCGGAACTTCCCCAATGAATTTTTTTGAAAACATTTCTGTGTATTGCCCGTATATGGTACATTATACCCACTAAATATGGTCAATCTGAAAACTCCCAGGCTATGGCCCCCGGAGCGTCGAACTTGGGTAACCCCACCTGTAGACTCGTGCTAAGTCATATATTGCAAATGCGGGGACGCGATTTTCTCAAAACTTCCCCAATGATTTTTTTTGAAAACAGTTCTGTGTATTGCCCGTCTGTGGTACATTATACCTACAAAATATGGTCACTCTGAAAACTCCCAGGCTATGGCTCCCGGAGACTCGAACCAGGTACCCCACCCAAAATATAGCCAGATATTGCATATATTGTGAGGCGATTTGCTCGGAACTTCCCCAATTAATATTTTTGAAAACATTTCTGTGTATTGCCCGTCTATGGTACATTATACCCACAAAATATGGTCACTCTGAAACCTCCCAGGCTATGGCCCCGGAGCGTCGAACTTGGGTACCCCCACATATTGTACATGCGGGGACGCGATTTTCTCAAAACTTCCCCATTTATTTTTTTTTTGAAAACATTTCTGTGTATTCCCCGTCTGTGGTACATTATACCCACAAAATATGGTCACTCTGAAAACTCCCAGGCTATGGCTCCCGGGGACACGAACCAGGGTACACCACCCAAAATATAGCCAGATATTGCATATATTTTGAGGCCATTTGCTCGGAACTTCCCCAATGATTTTTTTTGAAAACATTTTTGTGTATTGCCCGTCTATGGTACATTATACCCACAAAATATGATTACTATGAAAACTCCCAGGCTATGGCCCCCGGAGCGTCGAACTTGGGTACCCGCACCTGTAATCTAGCGCTTAGTCATATATTTCACATGCGGGAAAGCGATTTTCTCAAAACTTCCACAATGAATTTTTTTGAAAACATTTCTGTGTATTGCCCATCTATGGTACATTATACCCACAAAATATGGTCATTCTGAAGTCTCCCAGGCTATGGCTACTTGAGACTCGAACCAGGGTACCCCACCCAAAATATAGCCAGATATTGCATATATTGTGAGGCCATTTGCTCGAAACTTCCCGAATGAATTTTTTTGAAAACATTTCTGTGTCTTGCCCGTCTATGGTACATTATACCCACAAAATATGGTCACTCTGAAATCTCCCAGGCTATAGTTCCCGGAGCGTCGAACTTGGGTACCCCAACCTGTAGACTCGCGCTTAGTCATATATTGAATATGCGGGGACGCGGTTTTCTCAAAACTTCCCAAATGATTTTTTTTTGAAAACATTTCTGTGTATTGCCCGTCTATGGTACATTATATCCACAAAATATGGTCGCTCTGAAAACTCCCAGGCTATGGCTACTGGAGACTCGAACCAGGGTACCCCACCCAAAATATAGCCAGATATTGCATATATTGTGAGGCCATTTGCTCGGAACTTCCCCAATGCTTTTTTTTTGAAAACATTTCTGTGTATTGCCCGTCTATGGTACATTATACCCACAAAATATGGTCACTCTGAAAACTCCAAGGAGGCTATGGCTCCCGGAGCGTCGAACTTGGGTACCCCAACCTGTAGACTCGCGCCTAGTCATATATTGCACATGCGGGGACGCGGTTTTCTCAAAACTTCCCCAATCTATTTTTTTTTGAAATCATTTCTGTGTAGTGCCCGTCTATGGTACATTATACCCACCATATATGGTCACTCTGAAAACTCCCAGGCTATGGCTCCCGGAGACTCGAACCAGGGTACCCCACCCAAAATATAGCCCGATTTTGCGTATATTGTAAGGCGATTTGCTCGGAACTTCCCCAATGAATTTTTATGAAAACATTTCTGTGTATTGCCCGTCTATGGTACATTATACCCACAAAATATGGTCACTCTGAAAACTCCCAGGAGGCTATGGCTCTCGGAGCGTCGAATTTGGGTACCCCGGCCGCTTAGTCATATATTGCACATGCGGGGACGCGGTTTTCTCAAAACTTCCCCAATTAATTTTTTTTGAAAACATTTCTGTGTATTGCCCGTCTATGGTACATTATACCCGCAAAATATGGTCGCTCTGGAAACTCCCAGGCTATGGTTCCCGGAGACTCGAACCAGGGTACCCCACCCAAAATATAGCCAGATATTGCATATATTGTGAGGCGATTTGCTCGGAACTTCCCCAATGATGTTTTTGAAAACATTTCTTTACATTGTCCGTCTATGGTACATTATACCCACAAAATATGGTCACTCTGAAAACTCCCAGGCTATGGCTCCCGGAGCGTCGACCTTGGGTACCCCCACCTGCATATTCGCGCTTAGTCATATACGGCACATGCGGTGACGCGATTTTCTCAAAACTTCCCCAATGAATTTTCGTGAAAACATTTCTGTGTATTGCCCGCCTATCGGCCCTTATACCCACCAAATATGGTCACTCTGAAATCTCCAAGGCTATGACTCCCGCATATATTGTGAGGCGATTTGCTCGGAACTTTCCAAATGATTTTTTTTGAAAACATTTCTGTGTTTTGCCCGTGTATAGTACATTATACCCACAAAATATGGTCACTCTGAAAACACCAAGGCTATGGCTACCGGAGACTCGAACCAGGGTTCCCCCACCCAAAATATAGCCTCATTATTGCATGTATTGTGAGGCGATTTGCTCGGAACTTTCCCTATGAATTTCTATGAAAACAATTCTGTGTTTTGCCCGCCTATAGCTCTTTATACCCACGAAATATCGCCAATCTAGTGCAGCAACATTTGTAATGCTGTCAAAATGCTCGTGTCCTTCATTTGTTAAAGAATCGGTTCCTGGTTGTTACTGTTTCATATAAGCCCCACACATAACATTTGAGAGTTGCATTATCTTTAATAGCAGTACAACAAGTCAATTGGCCAACAATTCCGTAATTATAAATACCCATCTAAACCCAATTTTATGTAGAGAAAACTGGGGTTCACGGGGTATGGATTATTTTCTTATTTCTGCTCCAAGACGTAGGTTGTGTATACTCGTTATAACCGACTCATAAGACATAGGTTGTGGATACTCGTAAGAACCGCCTCAATGAGGCGGTACTAATAAGCACCTACAGCCTATGTTTGCAGTATAAATAAGAAAAATATCATGGATTTTCATCAGAAAAATAACCATTTTGGAGATGTGAAAAATGCACTATGTCGCACGGGTGTGTTATCGTAATGGAATGTTCCGCTAATGCGAGTCTATCCCACAAGGCATAGGTATGCAGCTCAGGTAAGTTTTAAGTGTCTTGAATGCTATTCGGGCCACCAGGATTCTGAGTATAAGTTTCTTGACATATTAACAGTTATTCTCATCTGTTCTGTGCAGGTGTATTTTGCGAATCGGGAATAAGTAACTACTTATTCCCGATTCGAATCGGGAATAAGGAACCGGGAATAAGTAACCAACTTGATGCCAATCGATAATAGCTCTATTTTTACTGCTGAAGCGAAAGCAATTGATGTTGCACTGTATCATATAAGAGATCAGTACGAAAAACAATTTATCATTTTTTTCAGATTCTCTTTCAGTTCTAAAGGCTCTTGAAGATCAACAGCACAGACATCCCTTAATTCAACAAATTTTAAGAAAATTCCACTATCTTTCTCTCTCCAAGGAGATTATTTTCTGCTGGATTCCCAGTCACATCAATATTCGTGGAAATGAGTTGGCGGATTTAGAAGCTAAATCTGCTTTATCTTTGAATGTTACAAATTTTAAAATTCCTTTTTCAGATTTTAAATCTAACATTAATAAATATATCAAAAACAAATGTCAATCTAATTGGGAAAAAGAAACCGATAATAAATTATTCAAAATAGAACCTAATTTTCACAGTAAATGCTCTTTCTCAAATTACAGTAGGAAAGACCAGACTAAAATTACCAGATGCCGTATTGGACACACAAGACTCACTCATTCTTACATATTACAAAACGAACAAGCACCTTTCTGTGTATCCTGTAACGAACCGTTCACAGTTAAGGCCAAAAAAAAAAATAGGTGTGTTTCAGGTTTCAGCTTGAAAAAAATTAGGTGGGGAAGGTCGATTTAATTTTTTTTTTTATCTTAATTTTTTATTTTGTTTATACACTGTATAGAGCATTTCTGCGGAAATAGTAGTAGTAAACACCGAAATGCTCGGAAACTGACCGAATTAGAACAAATAAACCGCAACCGCTCGCGTAGTTCCCATCCGAGTCGTTTCGGCCCGCGATTTTTTTTACGAGTCGTTTCGCCCCGCGATTTTTTTTTTTTTTGGCAATAAAAAATTTAGGGTCGGGCCTAAAACTTAGGTAGGGTCGGGAAACCGGAAACACACCTATTTTTTTTTTTTTGGCCTAATCACTTTCTCATTTCATGTGTAGAATTTTATCATATCCGCTCAAAATATTTTAATGTTACAACAATGAAAGATCTTTTTAATGACATACCATCTTATCAATTAATCAATTTTCTTAAAGAAATCGGACTTTTTAACAAACTGTAATCATTAATATTTTAACTTTTAAACTTCAATAACAATTTTATATCTAATACCTAATTATTTTTAGACGCTATATGCCCTATTAGGGTTGAGCGTCTTTAAACAAAATATCCATCCATCCATCGAACATGAAATCATTGCAAGCTTATATATTTATGAATTTATATACTCAGACACCATACAATTCTGGTTCCGAAAGGCCTTTTTCCAGAAAAGATTTTAGTCCGACATTGAATTCTGAAACTAAATCGAAATGACGTCTATAAAACTAAGAAAATACTCGCGAAGTTTATCAGGTTAAGGAGTTTAGCAGTTAAAAATTCTTACGAGTTTTGATGCCAGTCAGCTACAAGACTAGACACTTTGGCAAACCGAATTACAGTGTAATTTCGATTATTAAGCTCCATCTGATGCCACAAGAGCAACATCACCGTCCACGAACGGAACATTTATTTCAAAATATGATATCACGTTTATCGGGAATTTTGCATGAAACAAACCCATCGAAATCGAAAGTAGAGAAATGTAAACACAAAGGCGGAATTTAGGTATCGGAAGAACTAGCTGTATTCAGTTGAAGTTCGACTGATCAAGCCATCGAAAATGCATTTCTTACCTTACATGTAAAATGGAGGGAATCTCCTTTATGGAATGTCATTTCAATTAAATCGTTAAGTTCTTTAAAACAAATATGAGGTATAGTACTTTAAAGCGCGGGAAATTCATACGTTGACAGACCACCCGGAAACCTCATTAGGAATTTTAACAGACAGAAATAGAGCATCAAGACGAACATTCTGGTACAGTTTCATGAATATACAGTTATTCAAAACCTGTGGCCTGTAGATTGTGAACAAGGTTTTAAAGCACTCTGATCCAGCATGTCTTATATTCAAATTTGACCGAGATACATGTATCATCATGACAAGCATTACGATAACGTTTCATGTCAACTGAAGCAAACCTATGGTCTATAGAGGGTGAACAATGTTTTACAGAAATTTCACCTAGTGACCTGGGCCCAGGATTACAATACGTACTTAAATTTTAAGTACCTACTTAAACTAAGTATTTTATTAACTGTCGTATAAACTGAATTTCAAAGAATTTCTTTCGTTTGAGTCGATACTTAACCAAAGAAAATGCTTAAATATTTAAGGAAACCCAGGTAGGTACCTTAACTTTTAAGATTTGACCTTGACACATGAATGTATATATCAACAACGGCAAACACGAGAGCTTTTATTTGCTCGAAATCACCAGTCATGTTCGGTAGCGCAGACGGTAGATTTTTGCATCATGTGCGAGAGGCCCTGGGTTCGGGTCCCGGTCGAGCCACTTTTTTTTATCTCCCTGTGGCGCAAGTCGACTTGGCGATGAGGTATTATACTACTTGGATGTATTTCTCCCTTGGTGTGTCAAAGTTTTCAACGAATAGAGCTGTATAAAACTTCTCTTTACATAATACTGTATAATACTGGTGACAGGGCATCAATTTATTGTTTGGTGTAGGAAGGTTCTTACAAGCAAAAGGGGGTCTTAAAGGACTTGGTTGTTTTGTCAGGGTTGGTGTGTGTATGTTTGATTGATTGATTTGATGTTTATCGTCCCCGTCAACTCTATACATGTCATTTTGGAGACGTTGCTCCTATTTTGTGGGACTTTCACCCGACATTGAGATGAAATGACATCTCAAGCCCTGTCGCCCAATGAAACCAAAAGGGTTTATAAGCATGGACGGTCCGACTCGCTCCGCTTTGCCTGGGCAGGCTTAGATCCTCTTAAGTGGGTAACCAGTACTCGCGTGCGGTCGGATTCAGCTTTGCTAGGAAGCGCTCATGCAGCCCATTTATTTCTTCAAGAACCGATGGGTGGGCGGGGGCCTACAGATGTGTGGGTGTGGGGAGAGGCTGGCGTATATCACTTGTGTCTGTTATTTAAAAACTGATCCTGTGGCACATCGGGTCCATGTTCCTACGCTTATGCATGTCCTGCTACTTTTACGCATACAATGTTCACAACGTTCATATGCCGTCTTTATATTCAGTGTCATGAAATAGTATGACGCCACGTGCATTTAAAAATTTCGATCTAAATTGATGATATCCAGAAATCGATATATGGATATCCATAATTCGATTTATGGATATACATAATTTGATTTATGGATATCCATAAATCAGCCGAATAATGGATATCCATAATTCGATTTATGGATATCAATAAATTGAATAATGGATGTCCATTATTCGATTTATGGAGATCATTAATTCAGTTCGATTTATGGATATCCATAATTCGAATTATGGATATCCATAAATAATTATGGATATCCATAAATAATAATGGATATCCATAATTCAATTATGGATATCCATAAATCGAATTTTTGATATCCATAAATAATTATGGATATCTATAAATACGGATTAAATACTAAAACGGCACCCCATACAGCTCAATATCATTCCACTTATCCAAAACGGATTATATAAAGTGCCATCAAAATCGGACTTGAGGTGTTCATTATAACTTCTGAGTAGCAAATTAACACGAAAAAATGGTTAATTTACAGGTAGACTAGATAATTTTGACAACAATTAGCTTAAATTGTCGTAAAATGTGCAAGGAAAAATCTGGTATTCTATGCTGTGTATGTGACACGAATGATTGTTCTGTTCTGTTATGTACACACGCGTGTGTACAGTATCATGCCTATTTTGATTTATAAAACATTATTCTTTTGAAATAAATATGTTTAAACTAATTCTTACAACTCTGGTATATGTATTGGCTTCAAATGGCACAAAAGGACTTACAATTCCATAAAATATCGTTGTCAGAATTGACAGATTATTATCAAAGGTTATTTCATTTAAGAATCGTAGCCAGCATTTCTCTTAAGAACTCAACTTAAAGCATAAAATGTTTTCTTTTTGAACTAATTTTCAAATCACAGAAACACGCCAATATATTTTGGATCCCCTTAAACCCCACCTCCATAAAGTAAAACTGGGTTTACAGTGCTATACATTATTTTCTTATATCTGTTAAAACAATATATGTTGGTACTCGTTAGAATCGCAACGAAGCGCCTCGTTCTCGAACCGTCTCATCGAGGCGGTTCAAAAGAATTCCCGCAATATCTGTTTTGAGCATATAAACAGACAATAGTTGGCCATCCAATCCCCAAAAAATTGATATTTTTACTTTTGATGGCAAAATTGAGTAGAGTATGCCACCCATGCTAATGAAATCCTTGATGTGTGTCAACATTCATAGGGGTGGATGCCACGTCTGGAAATGCGTCCGGGGCTCAGAAGTAGGTCAAAGGTCAAATGAGTGCAAAAATAAACATGTATCTACTCATAACGCACTTTTAACACACATTTGGGGGAAATTGCTTGCTTAAAGTCACCATAAAACTATTCAGGTGCAGTGAACAAAGGAAAATTATTTTAAATGTACCCTCAAAGTATGTCAGTCTTTTAGGTCAGGGGTCATTTAAGTGCAAAACTCGTGAAAAATGGATGTTTTCTAATCAAATTTTGTCATATTTAACATAAGGATGTGCTGATGGCCAGTATTTATTATCAAAATATTAAAAACACATTTGTTACGTGTATTTGATTAGAAAATCTACCTGTTTACATGGATATGGGTTAAAAGGAATAGAAATAGATATTAATGCTACAGACTTGAATCATTGATGATCCCCGATATTGATATAGCACTGGATTCTTTCTTTGTGACTTTATTTCTGTTATGCCTTTGCGCAACTAAGTCAAAACGCGACTCCCGTTGAGCTATCCTGTCCGGCGACAGGCTTATTAGTCAGTCCCCCAGCTGACTGAATCGGGTTGCCAGGCCGGTGTAACGTAAAAAAGTGGACCGTGAAAAAAGGAGACATTTCCACCACTGCGCATGCGCGTTGCTAAGTGGGCGTAAACCGATTGTTTAAGGCGGGGCTTACAAGATAAACAAATCAGTAGTCACATTTTCAATCCTCCTTGGATGAACTATTGCCCAGCCTGCCAAAAACATCGGACCAACGTCGGGTCGACAGCGATACGACGTATCAACGGAATAAAAGAAAAGGAATGAAAAAAAGATGTGCGTGAAAAGTGCTGAAAAGGTACCTGTCCGTGAAAGAAGAAAATGCGCGTGATAAGGATAATCACGAAGAAAAATGTACACTGACGTGAAAGAAAAATAGATTAGGCAACAATCCGTGAAAAGAGTGGACATCCGTTAAAAAGTGGACATAAAGAAATACAAAGAAACGGAGTGAGTGAGTTTTAGTTTTACGTCCCACCAACAGCTAAGGTCATACGGAGATGGGACCTCGGTTTAAAGACTCATCCGAAAGTCTGGACAAGCCCGGGATCGATCCTGCGATCGCTGGTTTACAAGGCAAGTAACCACAGCACCACCGAGGCTTCTACAGGAAAAGGAATGAAAAAAAGAAGATATGCGTGAAAAGGGTTGAAAAGTTACCAGTCCGTTAAAGCAGAAGATGTGCTTGAAAAGGATAATCACGAAGAAAAATGTACACTGACGTGAAAGAAAAACAGATAAGGCAACAATCCGTGAAAAAAGTGGACATGCGTGAAAAAAGTGGACATAAAGAAATACAAAGAAAAGCAATGAAAAAAGAAAATGTGCGTGAAAAGGGTTGAAGGGGTACCTGTCTGTGAAAGAAGAAGATGTGCGTGATAAGGAAAATCACGAAGATAAAAAAGTTCACTGACGTGAAAGAAAAATAGATAAGGCAACAATCCGTGAAAAAAGTGGACATCCGTGAAAAAAGTAGACATAAGAAATGCAAAATAAAGGAATGAAAAAAGATGGATGTGCGTGAAAAGGGTTGAAAAGGTATCAGTCCGTGAAAGCAGAAGATGTGCGTGAAAAGGATAATCCCGAAGAAAAATGAACACTGACGTGAAAGAAAAATAGATAAGGCAACAATCCGTGAAAAAGTGGACATCCGTGAAAAAAGTGGACATAAAGAAATATAAAGAAAAGGAAGGAAAATAGAAGATGTGCGTGAAAAGGGTTGAAAAGGTACCTGTCCGAGAAAGAAGAAGATGTGCGTGATAAGGATAATCACGAAGAAAAATGAACACTGACGTGAAAGAAAAATAGATAAGGCAACATTCCGTGAAAAAAGTGGACATCCGTGAAAAAAGTGGACATAAAGAAATACAAAGAAAAGGAATGGAAAAAGAAGATGCGCGTGAAAAGGGTTGAAAAGGTATCAGTCCGTGAAAGAAGAAGATGTGCGTGATAAGGATAATCACGAAGAAAAATGAACACTGACGTGAAAGAAAAATAGATAAGGCAACATTCCGTGAAAAAAGTGGACATCCGTGAAAAAAGTGGACATAAAGAAATACATAGAAAAGGAATGGAAAAAGAAGATGCGCGTGAAAAGGGTTGAAAAGGTACCTGTCATTGAAAGAAGAAGATGTGGTTGATAAGGATAATCACGAAGAAAAATGTACACTGAAGTGAAAGAAAAATAGAAAAGACAACAATTCGTGAAAAACGTGGACATCCGTGAAAAAATTGGACATAAAGAAATGAAAATTAAGGAATGAAAAAAGATGTGCGTGAAAAGGGTTGAAAAGGTACCTGTCCGTGATAGAAGATGTGCGTGATAAGGATAATCACGAAGATAAATGTACACTGACGTGAAAGAAAAGTAGATAAGGCAACAATTCGTGAAAAACGTGGACATTCGTGAAAAAAGTGGACATAAAGAAATGCAAAATAAAGGAATGAAAACAGATGGATGTGCGTGAAAAGTGTTCAAAAGGTACCAGTCCGAGAAAGAAAAAGATGCGCGTGATAAGGATAATCAAGAAGAAAAACGAATACTGACGTGAAAGAAAAATATATATGGCAACAATCCGTGAAAAAAGTGGACATCCGTGAAAAAAGTGGACATAAAAATACAAAGAAACGGAGTGAGTGAGTTTTAGTTTTACGTCCCACCAACAGCTAAGGTCATACGGAGACGGGACCTCAGTTTAAAGACTCATCCAAAGGTCTGGAGAAGCCCGGGATCGATCCTGCGATCGCTGGTTTACAAGGCAAGTAGCGTAATCACTGTACCGCGGAGGCTTCTACATGAAAAGGAATGAAAAAAAGAAGATACGCGTGAAAAGGGTTGAAAAGTTACCAGTCCGTGAAAGCAGAAGATGTGCGTGAAAAGGATAATCAGGAAGAAAAATGTACACTGACGTGAAAGAAAAATAGATAAGTCAACAATCCGTGAAAAAAGTGGACATCCGTGAAAAAAGTGGACATAAAGAAATGCAAAATAAAGGAATGAAAAAAGATAGATGTGCGTGAAAAGGGTTGAAAAGGTATCAGTCCATGAAAGCAGAAGATATGCGTGAAAAGGATAATCCCGAAGAAAAATGAACACTGACGTTAAAGAAAAATAGATAAGGCAACAATCCGTGAAAAAAGTGGACATCCGTGAAAAAAGTGGACATAAAGAAATACAAAGAAAAATAAGGAAAAAAGAAGATGTGCGTGAAAAGGGTTGAAAAGGTACCTGTCCGTGAAAGAAGAAGATGTGCGTGATAAGGATAATCACGAAGAAAAATGAACACTGACGTGAAAGAAAAATAGATAAGGCAACAATTCGTGAAAAACGTGGACATCCGTGAAAAAATTGGACATAAAGAAATGCAAAATAAAGGAATGAAAAAAATGTGCGTAAAAAGGGTTGAAAAGGTACCTGTCCGTGAAAGAAGATGTGCGTGATAAGGATAATCACGAAGATAAATGTACACTGACGTGAAAGAAAAATAGATAAGACAACAATCCGTGAAAAAAGTGGACATCCGTGAAAAAAGTGGACATAAAGAAATGCAAAATAAAGGAATGAAAAAAATGGATATGCGTTTAAAGTGTTCAAAAGGTACCAGTCCGAGAAAGAAAAAGATGCGCGTGATAAGGATAATCACGAAAAAAAACGAATACTGACGTGAAAGAAAAATAGATAAGACAACAATCCGTGAAAAAAGTGGACATCCGTGAAAAAAGTGGACATAAAAAAATACAAAGAAACGGAGTGAGTGAGTTTTAGTTTTACATCCCACCAACAGCTAAGGTCATACGGAGATGGGACCTCGGTTTAAAGACTCATCCGAAAGTCTGGACAAGCCCGGGATCGATCCTGCGATCGCTGGTTTACAAGGCAAGTAGCGTAACCACTGCGTGAAAAGACTAAATCCCGAAGAAAAATGTACACTGACGTAAAAGATAAATAGATAAGGCACCAATCCGTGAAAAAAGTGGACATCCGTCAAAAAAGTGGACATAAAGAAATACAAAGAAAAGGAATGAAAAAAGATGTGCGTGAAAAGTGCTGAAAAGGTACCAGTCCGAGAAAGAAGAAGATGTGCGTGATAAGGATAATCACGAAGAAAAATGTACACTGACGTGAAAGAAAAATAGATAAGGCAAAAATCCGTGAAAACGTGGACATCCGTAAAAAAAAGTGGACATAAAGAAATACAAAGAAAAGGAATGAAAACAGAAGATGTGCGTGAAAAGGGTTGAAAAGGTACCTGTCCGTGAAAGAAGAAGATGTGCGTGATAATGATAATCACGAAGAAAAATGTACACTGACGTGAAAGAAAAATAGATAAGGCAACAATCCGTGAAAAAAAGCGGACATTCGTGAAAAAGGTGGACATAAAGAAATACAAAGAAAAGGAATGAAAACAGAAGATGTGCGTGAAAGGGGTTGAAAAGGTACCTGTCCGTGAAAGAAGAAGATGTGTGTGATAGGGATAATCACGAAGAAAAATGTACACTGACGTGAAAGAAAAATAGATAAGGCAACAATCCGTGAAAAAAGTGGACATCCGTGAAAAAGGTGGACATAAAGAAATGCAAAATAAAGGAATGAAAACAGATGGATGTGCATGAAAAGGGTTGAAAAGGTACCAGTCCGAGAAAGAAGAAGATGCGCGTGATAAGGATAATCACGAAGAAAAACGTACACTGACGTGAAAGAAAAATAGATAAGGCAACAATCCGTGAAAAAAGTGGACATCCGTGAAAAAAGTGGACATAAAGAAATACAAAGAAAAGGAGTGAGTGAGTTTTAGTTTTACATCCCACCAACAGCTAAGTTCATACGGAGACGGGACCTCAGTTTAAAGACTCATCCGAAAGTCTGGAGAAGCACGGGATCGATCCTGCGATCCCTGGTTTACAAGGCGAGTAGCGTAACGACTGCACCACGGAGGCTTCTACAAAGAAAAGGAATGAAAAAAAAAGATGTGCGTGAAAAGGGTTGAAAAGGTACCAGTCCAAGAAAGAAAAAGATGTGCGTGAAAAGGATAATCACGACGAAAACTATAGACTGACGTGAAAGAAAAATAGATCACGCACCAATCCGTGAAAAACGTGGACAGGCGTGAAAAAAGTAGACATAAAGAAATAAAAAATTCCTGTATACACTATTACATAATCAGTCATCATTAGCGTGAAACTGTTAGACAGGAGTGAGAGAAGTAGACATGGGGAATCCGAATTTTTCTGCCTATGATGAAGAAGTACGAATGTGCTAAATTGAAAAAAGTAGTCAGGCATTGAACTAGACATACAAAAACCGTGCTTATGGTATAACAGCACGATAAAGTCTGACCGCGGATGAGCTACTGATCAGTACACATTCGAAACCCTGAATTTCCAGCCTACGTGGAAAAGGAGACAGACATGTTAAAAGTAGATAAGGCACCAATCCGTGAAAAAAGTAGACATGCGTGAAAAAGTGGATATAAAGAAATACAAAATAAAGGCATGAAAAAAGATGGATGTGCGTGACAAGGGTTGAAAAGGTACCTGTCCGAGAAAGAAAAAGATGCGGGTGATAAGGATAATCACGAAGAAAAATGTAGACTGGCGTGAAAGAATAATAGATAAGGCACCAATCCGTGAAAAAAGTGGACAGGCGTGAAAAAAAACTGGACATAAGGAAATACAGAGAAAAGGAATGAAAAAAGAAGATGTGCATGAAAAGGGCTGTAAAGTTACCAGTCCGTGAAAGAAGAATAATAGATAAGACACCAATCCCTGAAAAAAGTAGACAGGCGTGAAAAAAGTAGACATAAAGAAGAACAAAATTCCTGTATACACTATTACATAATCAAACATTATCAGGGTGAAACTGTTAGACAGGACACTTAGTGTACAAAATTGTATTCGGTTGGTCAAGGTCACATGACCAAGATGGTCGCCATGCCCAAATATGTTGAAAGTTTTAAGAAATCTTCTTTTACAGAACCACTGGGCCGATTTTCTTGAAACTAGGTATGTATTATTGGGAGACCGAGTACTACCAAGTTTGCTAAAATGATGACCATATGTAGACCTTGACCTTGACTTATTTTATGCCAAGGTGAAATTCGGCCCCTAAGGCTTTTCAAAGAGAATTATGTGAATCGATGCATTTTTCGAAAAATATTTTGGTCTGTGATATGAGAAAATGGTAAAATGTATGTCTGTGAATGTTTAAGGTCAAGGTCATTCGGTGACCTTAGCCCACTGCAGGTGCATTTACATAGTAGAATACATTTTCTCTCTAACACCACTTGGCCAATTTTATTTTAATTGTATAAGCATCCTCAGGACACTTAGATAACAAAAATTTATTCCGATGGTCCAGGTCACATGATCAAGATGTTTGCCATGCCCAAATATGGTAAAAACCTTAAAAACCGTCTTCTCCAGAACTACTGGGCCAATTGTCTTGACACTTGGTATGTAGCATCGGGTGACTGAGTTCTACTATGTTTGCAAAAATGATGACCTGAGATTGACCTTGACCTAATTTACACCAAGGTCAAATTTGGCTCCATATGCTTATAAATGGGAAGTTGGTAAATCAATGCATTTTTCCAAAAGTATCGTGATCTATGATATGAGAATAGGTTTTTTTTTTATACTAATTTATTTTAGTTCTATTGCGATGAAAGCTTCAAGCTTATTGAATCGCTCTCGAACACTCATTCCGGGTATTTCCACGCGCGCGAGAGAGAGAGAGGCAGTGGCTTTTGCACCAATGCTACCCATTTACACCTGGGTGAAGTGGGGCAGTGTCATTATGTGTCTTGTCCAAGGACACACCTCGATACCGGTGGCCGGATTCAAACGCACAACCTCTCGATCATGAGTCGAACGCGCTAACCACTGCGCTATCGAGGCTGAGAATAGGTAACAACTGATGTCTATGAATGCTAAGGGTCAAGGTCATTTGGTTTGTAGTGAAGGTCTTTTGACATATAAGAATATATTTTCTCTAAAACAACTGGGCCATTTTCATTTAGATTTTACATGCAGCCTAAGGGTTGTAAGGGAACAAAACTTATTCAAATGTTCGGTTCGCATGCCCAAGATGGCCCCTATGCCTGAAAATGGTAAAAACCTTAAAATGCTTCTTCTCCAGAACTAATTGGCCGATTGTTCTGAAACATGGTATATAGCATTGAGTGACTGAGGACCAACAAGTTTGCAACAATGATGCCACTAGGTTGAACGTGGCCTATTTTACATCAAGGTGGCCACCATACCCTATTATGGTGAAAACCTTAAAAAATCTTCATCTCCGGAATCACTTGACTGACTGTCTTGAAACTTGGTTTATAGCATCAGGTGATTGAGTACTACCAAATTTGCACAGGGCTCAGGGGAGCGACCAGGACCTCATGGGCCTCTTTTTTTGTTGTTGTTTTGCTTTGATTATTTTATGCGGCTATTCTCCTCTGTTTCTGTCGAATGAATGTGCACTGTATTGGTTAACCACTGATGTGCGTGTCTGCCCAAGGTAAGATGGCCTGCTCGGTGTTGCCTTAATGGTGTTGACAAGGCCGTTAAACATCGCACAAACTACCGAACAAAAACTCGGACCCCGCCCATCAGGGATGGGAGAATAGATTGGGCTGCATGATGTTTCCATGCAAGGCTGAAACCAAGCGCACACGAGTACTGGTAAGCCGCTTAGAGGGTCTGAGCTTGCACAGGCAAAGTGGTGCGAGTCAAACCATCCATGCATATTAACCCTATTGGTCTCATTGGGCGACATGGCTTGAGATTACATTATACAGTAGAACTTCGATGGCTCGAACACCGATGGCTCTTTTACTATGGCTGAGTCGAACCTGTTCTTTAGTCCCTGGGGATTTATAGTGAGGGGAAAATTTAGGATATTTTCGTTTTTTATCTTACAAATGTATGCTGTGTGTACTCATTAGAATCGCCTCAACGAGGTGATTCATATGAGTACTCACAGCATACATTTATATTATAAAACACCGGAAAGAAGTCTCAATATCATCCATTTTATGTCTCCTGGTAGCAGCCCTCAGTGGCTCGAACTACCCCTGCCTCGAACAGAATTTCGGGGTTCCAAAGGTGTTCGAGCCATTGAATTCGACTGTATCTCTGTGTCGGGTAAAAGTAGCAACGTTCCAAATAAGACCTATATAGTCATGGTGGGCACGTTAAACATCAAACAAACAAACAAACGAACGAACAAACAAAATTACTAGCAGGTATTTTGTTATCCTGCATTCTCATTGCGTTTTGTCAATAATAAAACAGTGTATACTGCCTTTTTGGAGCCTTCATGGTCTAGTGGGTAAAAGCTTTGACTCTTAATCACCTTGCATGTGTGATGCAAAGTTAAGGTCATATATTTTTCATGTACTCCAGTTGTCGCCCACCTTTAATTAACGGTCTGCTCGAAAATCAATGGGTCTAAAAACCAGAAAAAAATCGCATGGTTTTACTTATACGCAGTGTGTAAGGCCTTAGACGAATTGAACATAACAGCGCAGTAAAAGATATGTGGCTCGTACAAACAATATGTGAAGAAACCTTGGCAACAGGTTGATTTTAGGCTATTTACAGTGAATCTGAATGTCTCGAAGAGGGATGGCGGGTTTACCACGGATATTTCGAACTCGTTCTTAGACCCTAGAGAATTAATCCTATAGCTTCCGTTAGGTTTTCCATATATAGAATAGTTCATTTTGTCTAAAAAGGTATGTTGCGTGTAATCACCAGATTCGCCTAAATGAGTACTCACAACATTCCTTTAACCCTTTTTGTAACAAATGGAATATTCCTCCTTATATATAGCAGGAGTCCATTCCAAATTTAGGGGTGACTGGTTGTGTTTTCTTCAACATTTATTTGGAAGATGGCTGAGCTTTTTGCAAACAGTGTAGGCCCCGATGAGATGCCGCGTTCTGATCTGGACCTGCACTGTTTGTCAGGTTACCAGTTTTAGGGTTTCCGTTAACTTAGAGAAGACTGCAAAGAAATCCTCCTCTCATCACCATTATATCTCAAGACCAGGGCCCCCGCTGCATGATGTTTTCACGCAGAGCTGAAACCGGCCGCACACAAGTACTGGTAAACCGATTAGAGGTTCTAAGCCTGCCCAGGCAAAGCGATGCGAGTCGGCCAGCCATATTGGTTTCATTTGCCGACAGGGCTTGAGATGTCATTTCATCTCAATGTCAGGTAAAAGTCCCACAAAATTGGAAGCAAAGTCTTCAAAATGACCTATACAGTGTTGACGGGGACGTTAAACCTCAAATCAAACAAACAAAGTTATACCTATATTTAAGTTTATATTGACGGACGGCGATTGACGCCGCCATTTTGAAAGTGGCGCTGCAGTGTCAGAACGTCATGACGTAACGTCTTTCGCAACGCACTTAAATAATTGTGTCATTTATGTATTCTTGACCTTTAACAATGGAAAAGAAAGTCAAAGTACAAACATTCATCAACTGTCATTTCGTCATCCAAAAGTGGTGATTTCTTACCCTAAACGACCCGCGTTTGATGGAGGTCTCGTAACCTCAAACTGCAATCTACCCCTTGCTAGTGCAATCACAATCAGATATTCCTATACTGATATACGCCTACTGTCTCTGTTATAGGTGAAGTGAGTGTTTGAGTTTTACGTCCCACCAACAACTAAGGTCATACGGAGACGGGACTTCGGTTTAAAGACTCATCCGAAAGTCTGTCTCTATTATAGGAGATATGTAAACTGTGCATCGGTTTAACCCATATACGCCTAGAAGCCTCTGTGATGTAGCACCTTTTCCCTGTGGCCTTGGCGAACATTGGCTAAGGAGCGTCTGATCTAGGTCTGCACTGTTTTCGTAGTGTCCATACATAGAGAGTTTAGTAAGATATGAATTAATGGGCATCTGATCTGGGTCTGCAATGTTTCCTAGTGTCCTTTATTTTAGATGTTGGGTTAAATGGGTTAACCGACATCTGAGCCGGGTCTGCGAGGATCTGCGTTGTATCCATTTGGCCTTTAATAGAGGTGATGTGCTAATTTGGTTTAAGACTGAATAACCCAGCTCTAGCGTTGATATGTTGAGTAATATATCACTGTTTGGAGGTCCGTTGTATGGTAGATCACATCAAGAGCACGTAACAATAGAGCTGATAACACACTGAAAGTCTACTAAAATGCTGTTGTTTCCTTCATATTCTCTCAACATTCCGCCACTGTTTGAAGAAATCCCGCCGACATGTTTGACTGTAACGCATGTGTAACGTACTGAAAAAGACGTTACACGGTCTAACGTCAAGGAAAGGATCGATGACGTCGCAAAACTTCAATAAACGGCGGCTCTTCACGTCACGCTTTTTCGCCTAGTGATTTATCACGCAATATATCGCCGGATTTAACCATTGGCTGTATAAGCGACTAGTGATAGATAAGCTCTAGCTGTGATTTGTTGAGTAATAAATCACATATTGGAGGTCCGTATCACGAGCGCGTAGCGCGCGTGATTTGTCTACTTACAACTGACCGACAAACCGTGATTTATTACCCAACAAATCACTGGCTAGAGCTTATTTATTTCGATTCTAGCACGCTGAAACTCTTAAATAATGTTGTTTCCTTCAAATTCTCACAAATTTTCACCATTGTAAAAAGAAATCGACTGTAACACATGCATTTATGTCCTTTTGAAACGTTGTTGGTGCTAGACAGTGGCGTTACACCGTCTAACGTCTACGAATCTACGTATGGCGTCATAAATTTGCAGCTTTTAATGACGTCACTCGGCACGCTCTTCCGCACCGTGATTTGTTGCATAATAAAACACAGTTTTTCCCATTGCCAATGTAAAAATACGGGGCACAATCTGGTCTGTACTGTTTGCCTATGTCATTAAACAGATATGCTGCGCTTAATTGGGTTAAGGAACATCTGAGCTACGTCTGCACTGTTTACCTATGTCCTAAGAGACACTAAGCTAATATGGGTTGTGTATGTCTTTGAGAATTACGTCCTAACAACAGCTAAGGTCATAATGATACGGGACCTCGGTTTAAGATCCGCAAGTCTGGAGACGCCCGAGATGGAACCAACTAACCCTGGTCAATGAGGCGAGTAGTATAACCATTTCAAGACTTAGGCAAATAATGCAGACCGAGATCAGGCATTGCTTAACCAGCGTTAGCCTTTCGTTTCTACTTTAGGACTAAGACAAATGGCACAGACCCAGGTCAGACGCCGCTTTAACGTCGTAAGCTAAGCGTTTCTTTCAGGATTGGCAAACGGTGCAGACCCAGGTCAGGCCGATTAACCCTTATTAGCCTGGCATATCAAATTTAGACCATAGACTAATAGGCCAGTACATTTAGCTGGAAATGACCCTTGACCCACAACTAATTCCTTGAGAAATGTTATCAGCAGTTCTAGTATCAGGAAGGTGTCCTGATTTATAGAAAAAAAGTCCTAAAAAAAATCCGAGGGGAAAGGGTATTTTTGGGAGGTGAAAAAATACGAAAAATGAAGAAAAATCACAAAAACCAGGACAAAGTTAATATTACTGGCGTATGTTAAACAATTAATACTTGACTTCATTAAATCATCCAAAATGAATATTTCTATTTGGGGAAAAATACTAAAAATTCTGAAGATAAAAGTTTTCTTTTAATTTATTTTTTTTTATATATATTTTTGTGTGAAATATGGAAAAACAAGTATTAGCTTTACAAAAAGCTTGAGTCTATGCTAAGCACACATTAATTTGTGTAGAACTAAAATGTGTCAGTTACCAAAACGTGTAAAAAGAGTCACAGATATCAAATAAGGATTTACAAATCTTATCAACAATGTCACATAAAACAAAGTCAAAAAAGGAAAATCAAAAGCAAACTGTGGCACATCACAAAACATGCCTATGTAATTTTGACCCCCACGAACCCACTTTTATATATAAACTAGAAACACTTGAGGTTTAGGGGTTATATATCATTTTTCTGCTCAAAAACATAACTTCTGAGATTGTTGATACTCAATAGAACTGCCTCATCTATGTTTTGAGCAGAATTAAGTGAGTGAGTGTGTTTGAGGTTTACGTCCCGTCAACAGCAAATGTTATATGCAGTGGTTTCAAAAACATTTCGGCATCCAGATTTCAAGGATTGTGATTTTCAATGTTATCTGAATAAAGCCAAATTTATGAAGCATAGCAGGGGAATAATGTCTAAGCAAACGGGAAAATCCCCAGTACCCGTCAATTGATGAAACCCCTGCATACGGAGACCGGACCTCGGTTTAAAGACTCATCTGAGAGTCTGGAGAAGCCCTTGGATCGAACCCATATCTCCTGGTTTATGGGGTTAGTAGCTTAGAGGCTTCTTTGAGCAGAAATAAGAAAAATAATGTACATGTATACGCCCTAAAACTCCCCACTGCCCCACCCCACACAGGTGTAAATGGGTAGCAGTGGTGTAAAAGTCAACTGCCTCTCCCTCGCGCACGTGTAAACATCCGTAATGAGTGATTAAGTTTGAGACTTTCATCGCAATCGAACAAAAATAAATTAGTATAAACTAAAACTCGATGAGGAAGGGGTTTCTATCGAGTACCCACAATCTATGCTTTTGAGCAGACATTACGAAACACGCCTAAACAAAAACATTGTCAATTTTTCAGACCAAAAATGGAATTTTAAGATTAAAAAATGATGTTTTTCTTATTTCTGCTCAAAACATAGATTGCGGAGCTCGACTAAGAACCGCCTGAACTTGGCGGTTCCGCCGAGTACCCACAATTATGTTTTTGCGATGATATAAGAAATTTAATGTTTATCCCTGTAAACCACAGTTTTACAATATAAAAGTGGGGTTGGAGGGGTCAATATTATATAGGCGTGTTTTTCGACCACACCAATCTGGGCTTGGTTTGTTTGATTTGAGGTTTAACGTCCCCGTCAACACTGTAAAGGTCATGTCCCCGTCAACACTTTAAAGGTCATTTTGGAGACGTTGCTTCCAATTTTGTGGGAATTTTACCCGACATTGAGATGAAATGACATCTCAAGCCCTGTCGCCCAATGAAACCAATAGGGTTTATTAACATGGACGGTCCGCCTCACACCGCGGTTCCTGGACAGGCTTAGATCATCTAAGCGGTTTACCAGTACTAGTGTGCCTGCCGGATTCAGCTCTGCGTGGAAGCATCATGCAGCCCATATATTTCTCCAAGCCCCTATGGGCAGGGTCCGATCTGGGCTTGGAGTAATAGATTGAGCTGCATGATGCTTCCGCACAGAACTGATACCGACCGCACATTAGTACTGTTAAACCGCTGAGAATGTCTAAGCCTGTCCAGAAAAGTTGCTGCGAGTCAGCCTTACCATGCATGTAAACTCTTTTGGATTCATTGGGCGGCAGGGACTGAAATGCCATTTCATCTCAATGTCAGGTAAAAGTCCCACAAAATTGGAAGCAACGTCTCTTTTTCGTGATGAATAAGAAAAACATCAGAATTTTCTCTGGAAATTTTTTGGGTGATCAAATCTTCCAATAGATTTCAATATGCGTGTTTTCGTAATGTTTTTTTTTTATGACCCCAACTTTTTTGGAGGGGCATATTGCTTCTGGTTCGTCCATTCGAACTTCCGTTACGCCTTTGATGCATAGCATAACGCAAGAACTGTGCATACTAGGGTTTTGAAATTTCATATATGGATTCGTCATGGAAAATTAGCTAACACGTATTTTTTTCTTATCTGGATTATGTCCCTTTCAAAAGTTATTGCCCTTTGAATTTTTGTTTTTATAAAATCGTGTCAGCAACATATCTCTAAATCTATTGGAGAGCTCTAGAACCTTGTAAGTTGGTGAGTGAGTGAGTGTTTGAGTTTTACGTTCCACCAACAGCTAAGGTCATACGGAGACGGGACCTCGGTTTAAAGACTCATCCGAAAGTCTCTTGTAAGTTGGTGAAAAGATTGGTGCTGATGAGTAGATGTCCTGATTAACTTTCGACTAAATTCCCAAAAATACTGTGTGGCTAATGGCCCTTTGTCACTTTCGGTGCATTGTGATGCATAGCATAACTTTAGAAGCTTGTATGCTAGGGTTTTGAAATTTTATATATGGATTCCTCATGGAAAATTAGCTGAAAGATATTTTTTCTCATCCGGATTTTGCCCCTTTTAAGGTTGTTTGGGTCAACCTTTGTGTTCAATCAGCTCAAAACAGTTATTGTGCGCAATGTTGGGAGACAAAATTTGTAAATCAATTTCAAGGGGGTATCCCTTTTCTTAGTATTATTTTTCCTGCCTGTTTAAAATTCAGCGGCCAATTTCTATTGCAGTAAGTAGATAGGACAGTGTTGCAATTGTTCTGATTGTGATTTTTGAGTGGTTGCTTCCCCAAAAGTCACACTTAGCTTTCAAAATCTTATGTGCGCAATGTTACCAGAATACACCGTATACACATATTTATGATATTAATTGATTTGATTCTGATGGCACAAATGTGCTTCCATACATTAAATTTTGACATGAGACATTCTGACCCCCAGACCCCCCCAAATGTTTATTTTTACAACTTGAACATAGATCTTGTTTATCAATAGCCTACAAGGAAAATACAAATGGCATCTATTAAAAAAAATAAATAAATAAATAGAATATAAAAAGCAGCGGGAGTCTGCATCGTCTGCTTGTGTCCGCCAAACCTTCAACTGGATTTCCTTTTGATTTTGTGGATTCAAACACATATAGATGGATAGATTTGGGAAAATGCATATATAGCCTCCGTGTATCATATTTCGAACGATTTTGAGCAAATATTTCCATTTATCAATCAAGGGAAAGCTTCTTCGTTCTCTTTTTAAATAAATTATAGACTGCACTTTAGCAATTTGTGACGTATATTTTGTTTTTAATGACGTCATTTGTTTGCGCGTGAGGAGAGCTCGCCTTACAGCCGGTAAAACAGTGTATGGTGCTATTATTGGACCATTACTTATTTATTTTTTTTTTCTGCGGATTAACTCCTAATTTTCTCAGAACTGGCAAGGATATTTTTTGAGGACTTTTTTTTTGGTAATTAATATAACATAGCCCTATGTTTTGGTGTTAAAAGAGTTTCTCAAGGAATTATCTTGACCATAAAAATTAAAGTGCCTCGCCTATAACGATTCCGATGCCGCAAAGTATGTTGTTTGATCGGGTGCTTTACTTGTTACTCACGGCAGTTTCGATCAAATATAGTTTTTTTTTCAGGTTTTGGTTCTACGTCCTTTTCAAGTCAAGATTATTTCACTTGTATCGAGCCGATCGTTAATCAAGGGTGGGCGCCGAAAAATGTGAGGTACCCGTAGGAAAACCACCTGACCTTCACTTGCAGAACTTTGCATCTCAAATGTGACCCGAGCCATGCTCCAACCACTAATGCTCTTATCCAATAGCCCAATTGATTCATCTGAGTTAACTGTAATAATTTTGTCGTGACAGAGGGCAGAAGAACAATATGACCTTATGATCGTCTTTTGAGATATATTGATAATACTTGGTAAAGCTGTGCACGAAGTGAAGAGGCCCCCGCCCATAGAAATATATGGGCTGCATGATGCTTCCACGCAGAGCTGAATCCGGCCCGCACACTAGTACTGGTAAACCGCTTAGAGGATCTAAGCCTGTTCAGGAACCGCGGTGCGAGGCGGACCGTCCATGCTAATAAACCCTTTGCTTCATGTTAACAAGTCCGTGAAATTAAAACCCTCTAAACCCCACTTTATTTTGAGAAAACTGGGGTTTACAGGGGTATAAGGTATTTTGCTTATTTCTGTTCTAAGACATAGGTCATGGGTACTCGTAAGAATCGCCACACCCGCAACCTATGTTAGGAGTAAAAATAAGACAAATATATCAAATTGCCATGGAAAAGGAAATAAAATGCAAAATGTTGCACGGGTGTGTCATCGTAATGTGAGAATATTGGTGGGTCGTTGTACAGTTGTACAGAAGGTTAAGAAGGTGTGTAATGAACAAGAGCCGCAACTCTGTGTGCCATGGTATTATAGTTTTTCCCCCTGACAATTTCACATGGTACTTGGTTTAATTAAGGTCTACGACTCTGGATCACCTATAGTGTACATAAAGTTAAAGACGTCATGGGCAAGGTAAAACCTCGGTATCACCCGTAGACCGGTAATTTATGTAACGGATATTAGCAGGAGTATAATGTGTATTTTGTTTCTAGTGCATTTGCTGCATGTGTAAAATCTTTTGAATGCCATATTGGCATTAGGTCGGAGGATGGCTATTTTGTCAGTTAAGGATGTCGGTTTATGTCGGTTATAGTCATATTAATACCTTATTTTAGTAGCCCTCTATATGTATGTACAAATACATTGCGTATTTAAAAACCCTTGGAGGTTGAATATCTGGGAAAGAAACGAGTGCGCTTGCGCAGGAGTTTTTTTTATTGGGTGTTGGAACACCCGATGTTTATTAAACCCATATTAAAATTGGGCTGAGTCTATAGACTTCCTTTTTTATAGAGCTGATTAATCATTTTGCATCTAATTCTCTTAGCATACGGTAGTTGGCGCAGTGACTGAAACCAAAAAATGTATAGACGCCATCTTGAAAGCGCTTTCTATTGTACGGAATCAAAAGTTGAGCTTACAAAAGTGATCATTTCATATGAAATTTATGAAACGAGGTTATCTAAAGGAATGGAAGGGTGAGGAACAGCCACTGTCGACCTAAACAGTTTGTGTGATTGAATGTGTCTAATCATAATATAGGTCATGGCATGGGGATATGTATGGCTTCTAAGATATACTAGGGACAAAAAATAAGGGCCAACCCCCAAATTCAAATAGAAAGAAGCGAAACTTACATGTCAAAGGGAAGGTTTATATGCAAAGGGGATCAGTATCTGGCCCATGCACCACGAGCATTAATGCATGCACGACACCTTCTAGGCATGCTAGTGATTGTGCGACGGATTATGTCCCTTGGTATCCGGCAATGCTCGGCAAAACTGTTGCAGATTGTTACAACGCTGCCGTCTGTTGCACACGCGGCGACCCAATAAATCTCAAATGTGCTCAATCTGCGACATATCGGGGGATTTGGCTGGCCACGGCAGTGTTCTTGCACCGTGTTGTCTCCGAAATTCAACGGCAACACGGGCTCGATGTTGTCGTGCGTTGTGGTCTTGGAATTTGGTCTACTTAACGCTGGCCCGTCAAGTTACCAGGATCGTTCAAGGTAACTTGACTAGCCAGCGTTACGTAGATCAAATTTTACGCCGAGTGGTTGCCTCATTCGCCCGGCGTATTGTTGGTAACTACGAGTTCCAAGACGACAACCTTCCCTGTTGCATTGAAGTTTAGCTTCTTTCTATTTGAATTTGGGGGTTCCCTTATTTTTGTCCCTAGTATATATATGGAATTTTATGAAGTGGAGGGGCGGAGCATGGCCCCAGCACATTGACCCAGCACAAACAAACCCCAAGGTTGTTATGACTGAGTCTTGAAAATATACGGTTTAGGGGTGGGGATCTTAACTGTTTCTGAGATATATGGCTTATTATAAAGTGAAGGGTTGGAGCATGACCTTGACATGACTTGGGGCACCCCGGGTGCCTCGATATTGATAGAAATGAATGCGTCTTATTGTAACGAACATGAATATATATGGTTTAGGCTCTGAACAGTTTCTCAGATATTTGGCCTTCTGTGGATGGGGCTTGGCCCCGACGCACCCAGGGAGAACTGACTGTGTCTTATCATAAGGAACAAGAATATATATGGTTTAGGGGGTGTGGATCGCAACGGTTTCTGAGATATTGAGCCTTTTACGTATTGGAGGGTTGGGGTATGGCCCCACTACACCAAGCCCCCACCCCACCTACCCACCAGGTTGGTGTCACTGAATGCATCTTATCACGAGGAACAAGAATATATATGGTCTGAATAGAGGTATATAGTTTCTAAACTTGAAGCATGGCCCCTGCACGATCTGGGAGGACCCCCAGGTTGGCATAAAACATATCGCTAAAGAAAACTTAAAGTGACTTGGTGGTGGTGTCTGTTCCCAGAAAAAAAAAAACATCTGCAAATGCTGTTACAAGGAGAACTCAACCTCAAAGCTCGCTAACAGAGCGAACGAGGGGAGGTAACTGCCAGACTACACGATAATTAAGCAAATAGCAATCCGATAAAACGTATCTAAGGTAGGCGGAGCAAATGTGTTGCGCATGCGCATTGGCGGAAGTGGATCCTTTTTTCGCGGTCCACTTTTTTTACGTTACACCGATTTTGATCATGATTTGTCTTTTACAAAATAGATAGAATATTACGATGTGCCATTTCTAAAACAGAAAAGGCGATATAAAACGATTTTACAAGCATTAAATACTTTCAACTAAACTGTTGCTCTATTATGAGCTGCACCGATTTTAACACCTTTCTTTGTATTAGACAATTAAAAATCAAACTTTAACCTTATCCCTTTAATTAAAATGTCGGATAATTGGCAATTATAGATAAACCAATTAACAACACATAAAAAACATCCTTTATTATTGTGATGCGTGACTAAGCAGGTGCAAAAGCTGATTGATATTTTTACTTTTGATGGCAAAATCGAGTACAGTATGGCACTCAGCTAAATGTAGTCCTTGATGTGTTTCAACAATCATAGGGGTGGGTGCCACGTCTGGAAATGCGTCGGAGGCGCAGAAGTAGGTCAAAGGTCAAATGAGTGCAAAATTAACATGAAACTACTCATGACTCTTTTATCACATATTTGGGGGAAATTGCTTGGCTTAAAATCACCACAAAACTGTTCAGGTGCAGTGAACAATGGAAAATTATTTTAAATGTACCCTTAAAGTATGTCAGTCTTGTAGGGCAGGGGTCATTTCAGTACAATACTCTTGAAAAATGTATGTTTTCTGATCAAATTTTGTCATATTTAGCATAATGATGAATTGACGACAAAAATTTATTATTAAAATCTTAAAAATATATTTGTTACGTGCTTTTGATTAAATTGAATTCCTTAAGTTGGCATCCAAGATGGCTGTTAGACAGTTATTGACTTTTATTATACGAGGAGAGTTCAATAAGTTCGTAGAACTCGGGATTTAACTCACAGGTTGGAAGATGGTTTCAACATTATTTTTCAATATTATCCCCCTTAACGTCTACACATATGGCCCACTTTTCTAAAAAGCAGTATATGCCTTTGAAATAAAAGACGTCTATTTGGACCTCAAACCAAGCCTCTGTAGCAGCTTTGAGCTCATCATCGTCCCGAAATCTCGTTCCATGCAAGCGGGACTTCAAATTTCGAAACAGATAATAATCACTTGAGGCCAGGTCTGGACTGTATGGCAAGCGATTTAATTCCTCAAACCTGCACTCACGAATAGCCGCTTGTGCAACTCTGGACTTGTGCACCCGACACCAGCAGCTAGCTTTCGCCATCGTTTTTTAGCTCACCTGTCACGTAGTGACGAGGTGAGCTTTTGGGATCACTTTTCGTCCGTCGTGCGTCCGTCCGTCCGTGCTTTTACTTCAAACGACATCTCCTCCTAAACCACTGATCGGATGTTGACCAAACTTCACAGGATTGATCCTTAGGTGGTCCCCTTTCAAAGTTGTTCAAATGGTTCCGGTCCGTTGCACATCTAGGTCACATGAGCCAAAAATAGATCTTTTTTACCCAAAATTTAAAAAAATCTTCTTCTCTGAAACCACAAGGCCAGGTCTTTGATATTTGGTATGAAGCTTCATCTAGTGAAGCCCTACCAAGATTGTTCAAATTACAGTGCTGGGGTCATAAATGCCGCCGCCCCGGTTCCCTTTGGTTTAACATAGGATTATATAGAGAAATTTTTTAAAAATCTTATTCTCTGAAACCACAAGGCCATGGTCTTTGATATTTGGTATGAAGCTTCATCTAGTGGACCCCTTCCACGATTATTCAAATTATAGTGCTGGGGCCAAAAATGCCCCCGCCCCAGGGCCCTTTGGTTTTGCATGGGCTTATATAGGGAAAATCTTTAAAAATCTTCTCTGAAACCACAAGGCCCACGTCTTTGACATTTGGTATGAAGCTTCATCTTGTGGACCTCTACCCAGATTGTTCAAATTATAGCCCTGGGGCCAAAAATGCCCCCGCTCTAGGGCCCTTTAGTTTTACATAGACTTAAATAGGAAAAATCTTTAAAAAATCTTCTTCTCTGAAACCACAAGGCCTTAGTCTTTGATATTTGGTATGAAGCTTCATCTAGTGGACCTCTACCAAGATTGTTCAAATTTTGGCCCTGAGACTAAAATGTTCTCGCCTTGGGGCCCTTTGGTTTCTACCAAGATTGTTCAAATTATAGTGCTGGGGCCAAAAATGCCCCGGCCCCGGGGCCCTTTGGTTTTACATAGACTTAAATAGGGAAAATCTTTAAAAATCTTCTTCTCTGAAACCACAAGGCCTTAGTCTTTGATATTTGGTATGAAGCTTCATCTAGTGAACCACTACCAAGATTGTTCAAATTATAGTGCTGGGGTCAAAAATGCCGCCGCCCCGGGTCCCTTTGGTTTTACATAGGATTATATTGAGAAAATCTTTAAAAATCTTCTTCTGTGAAACCACAAGGCCTAGGTTTTCGATATTTGGTGTGAAATTTCATCTAGTGGACCTCTATCAAGATTGATCAAATTATAGCTGCCCCCGCCCCGAGACCCTTTGGTTTTACATAGACTTATAAAGGGAAATCTTTAAAAATCTACTTCTCTGAAACTGCAAGGCCCATGTCTTTGATATTTGATATGGAGCTTCATCTAATGAACCTCTTCCAAGATTGTTAAAAATATAGCCCTCGGGCCACAAATACCCCTGCCACTGGGCCCTTTGGTTTTACATAGACTTATTTCGAGATAATCTTAAAAAATCTTCTTCTCTGAAACAGCAAGGCCCAGGTCTTTGATGTTTGATGTGAAGCTTCATCTAGTGGACCTCTATCAAGATTGTTTAAATTATAGCCCTGAGGCCAAAAACATGCCTCTGCCCCGGGGCCATTTGGTTTTACATAGGCTTATGTAGAGAATATATTTATAAAAATCTTCTTTACTGAAACCGCATGGCCCAAGTCTTTGATATTTGGTGTGGAGCTTCATTTAGTGGACCTTTGCCAGGATTGTTCAAGTTATAGCCTTTGTTAATATTTAGTATGAAGCTTCACCTTTTTAGATCCCCCTCAGCATTATGCACATTATAGCCCTGGGGTCAATAATGGCCCTCCCCGGGGCCCAGTCTTGTTACTCTATGGATCAGGTGAGCGATCCAGGGCCATCATGGCCCTCTTGCCTTTAACATCAATCCTTAATTGTTTAATGACATTGGCATAGTAGTCTCCTGTAATTGAAGTACCAGCAGGCCTGTAATCTATCTAAATAATCCCTTCGAAGTCCCAAAGCACCGTGGCCACAACCTGGATCTGCATTGTACACTTCCCGAAGTTCTTGACTTGACTCCGCCCTTTGCTGACGGTCTTGCATGTTCAGGTTTCTGGGTACCCACCCACCTGGGAGATACTTTTGCCAAAATGTTCATGGATTATGGTGTAAAAACTTCCATTAGATATACCCCATTCTGAAGCAAGTTCGCCAACATTGATTCAGCGATTATTTAGCCCAAGTCTCTCAAAACGGCCGACCATCTGGTTGATGGCATCAGCAGGGCGACCTGGCCATGGGTCATCTTCTAAGGAGTATCGCCCACATTTAAATTCTGCTAACCACTTTGCAACTGAGGAATACTTTGGGCTACTATCATCATACACATCAGCCATGATGGATTTCTTTGGCCTTTGCATCCTCCTTAGTGAGGAACTTCATGTCTGCCCTGAACTCAATATTCTGACTTTACATTTCTGCCTATGGGTATAGGTTTTCAAACAAAACGTAAGAGCAAAACAAAATGCACGTGTTGACGGCTGTTATCATTCACCTGACAAAGGTTTGCACTGCATAAAAATGAAAAAAAAAAAAAAAAAAAAATCTTGAATTGTACAGAAACATACCGAGTTCTAAGAACTTATTGAACTCCCCTCGTAAAATAGAAGTGAAAATAGATACAATTAACCCATAGCTCCCATCAATGACACCAAAGAGAAAGAAACATAAAATGAAATAACTAACCCTAATATAAACATCAATAGCGGAAAGCCAAAAGGACGGTTACTTTCCCACAAACTGGCCAATTGGCTATCCAAAACAAATAATTTACGGTAATCGATACACGCACTCGAAGACAAACAACACTGTCGGGAAACAAACTCCGTGGTAGCTATCATTTGTGCTTACGTCACATGTTAGGAAGTTTTTTCGGGTACGATTTAGGTTCGGAATGCAGGTATTTCCATTTCTTTCTTTAATAACTTCCATTGGAGAAATTTGACACTTAGCGCAGTAGGTGGCGCATAAATTTCCATTTCTTTGGCTACTTTCATTATCTGTGTGCTTACCATGGTTACCGAGAACACTTGGGACAAAACACCGGAAAACTGACTGTTAGCGAACACGGAAAGCTAAAGAAAATCCTCTTTTTTCATAGCCCATAGAAGAAAAGTCATGATAACAGGTTCGCTTTGAAGCATGTTCGTCGCTTACCTACACCCATCCCTTTTACAGCAGCAGAAAATCCCTCGTCGAAGTGTTGGAGGAGAAAAAGTAATAGAATAATAGCGTGAACGGACTTCGGCCACATGCAAATTGAGATAGCTTCCACGTACGATCTTTCCCGAAGGGTTTAGCAGATTTACAAACACCCTTGATATGCATATTTTCTCCCTTTTTAGCTACACGGAGTTCGTTTTCTCAATGTGATAAGCTTGTTTATATATATTCAAAATTAGAGTAAATTGTTTAACAAAAACAAGGTTGCATTTTTTTCTCTAAACGTAGATTTGTATCGTGTCAATTGCTTTCTTATTCAATGAGCAACTCGCCATTTGTTCAGTGTGGTTCAGCGATGTCCCATTTGACTCTACGAAGAGCGTTTGTTTGCAATGGAATTTAACGGCACATTCAACACTATTTTAGGTCATTTTTGAGCCGGTCAGTTTAATTCATCCACACTTTTCCTGGACATGATTATACGTAATCGGTTAACCGATGCAGTGCACATTATTTCGCCGGAAACTGACAACTGTCCTTCTTGAAACAGCGGAAGGGAGAGAATGACCTTAGAAAAGATTTCGTGATCAATCTCCACGAAAGACTGTTGCCGACTACGAAGAGTGACTTCCGAAAAATGAGAAGAGGGTCAGTATTTAAATCTACAACAGGTCTACAATAAAAGCGAGTGTTTTTTTTTCAATCTGTCGACGTGTTTTCGTTTGGTTTCCTTGGAGTTGTACGTCCCGGTCAACACTAAGTTATATCGAGCAAGACAGTTTACGTCGCCGCATTTTATCTTCACTGCAGCTGTTGTTGTGCCATGTGGCGGCCGTAAAAAGTCCCCCCCCCCCCCCCCCCGTACATCATCCTAGTGCAGATTATATTTTCTGGTGTTTTGGTAATATTAAGTTTAGAGAACTTATTTATCTTCACTGCAGCTGCTGTTATGCCCTGTGTCGTCCGTACAAAATCTCCCCGTACATCATAATAGTGCAGGTTATATTTTCTCATTGTGTTCATTTAGAATAATATTGAAAATAGAGTTCTGTTTAAGCCGATGCTAGAGGGCGTGGCCGTTGTTGCACATTTCAGTACTGGTCATGAACAGACTCAATAAAACCAGTCTGCTATTTTCGTTTATTTGGTATATTCTTTGCGTCTAAAGGATCGAACTATTCAGAATTAATTTATTCATAGGCAGCCAACCAGAACTGTGGAAATTATATTGCCAGAGGCTGACACCAGCCTTTCTTGAATCAGGAGAAGTGAGAGAGAATTACCGAAGAAAAGATTTCAATGTTGCCGAACAGGCGGGGATCGATCATCAGTCAGACACGTTTTCGATAATTTTCTGAAAAAGGGGTAGTCCTTTGGAAGTGAAAACTATGGGGTAAGCAAGATTTTTCTTGGCCCGACTAGCTTGTTTCGGCCAACAAGGTCTCATCAGTGACCCTCATCTGTTCTCTATTAAATCCCACAGCCCAATAAATGATTCCAAAGGACTAGAAAATATAACCCACTGAGGCCATTACCTGATTTACCTGCATATGCGACAACATAAAGGCCCGGTTTATGCGCAAAATATGTAAAGTAGTCTGTATGTGCCCATATTCATATCAGGAAATAAAGAGCTGATCCACACACACACACACACACACACACCCACACACACACAAAAAGGCGATTTTTGCTAAATTCATACATGTATGTTTACTTGTATGCGGGTCGGTTTCAACTCTGCTTGGATGCATAATGCAACCCATCTATTTCTTCAAGCCCTGATGGGCGGGGCCGAGCAATCTTAGATATCGGAACGCGACGAATTAAACAATTTGGAATCTAAATGTCGCCCGAACGCCCTCGCTAAATTTCACCTGCATCTAATATGGTTCTGGAGAATTTTACGGCAGACGGGCTTACGTGCAGACGACAGTCGGAAAACGGACAGCAAACCACAGCATAACGTTACCGATGCTCCAGATGTGCAACATACAGACAATAAAAATAGCCTACATGCGCACGAGTCTTAAATGTTAGCTTCCACGGACACGGATTGAAAAGATAGCTTCCACGGATATGATTAAGAATGTTAGCTTCCACGGACGAGTACAAAAAATGTTAGCTTCCACGGACATGGGTTTCAATAAACAAAATGCATGTATTAATCATTATTTCTGCTACTAATATATAATCAGCATATATTTATTGGCCATTTTACCTGTAAAATTATTTATTGCAGCCATGGAACACCAGCCAGCAGTGTGTCTTTATTGTGGAAATATTTTTCGGAGCCGTTCAGGTCTAAGTGACCGTGAAAGGAGCCATATCAATTTGGCGCCATACAGATGATGTACCCACTATCTCCTAATAATAGTAACACACGAAGGCCCTGACAAACGTGTGGTATCGGTATTCGCTCACGTCTTACAGTCTGAGAGGTCGTTTGATGAATTTCAAGATGGCCGCCATGGCCATCTTAGATTTTGTTTGATTTGAGTTATGACGTTCTCGCCGTCACTGTAAAGGTCATTTTGGAGATGTTGCTTCCGATCAACTGTTACCCGTCATTGAGATGAAATGAAATCTCAAGCCCTGCCACCCAATGAAATGAATAGGGTTTATATACCTCGACGGTCAGACTCGCACCGCTTTTCCTAGACAGGCTAAGATCCTCTGAGCAGTTTACGTAGCTGTCACCTTTCTACTTGACAATATTTATATAAGATTTGGTACTAAGTTATTTAGACAAGTTGTGGGTATTCCAATTGGTAATAATTGCGCTCCAAGTGGGCTGATCTGTTTTGTTTTGTTATGAGAGAGACCTCATGATGTCCCTTTCCTCGTGCGCGATCCTATGGCGTTTATATTTCACAATTAATTCGATTTGCCAAAGTGTGTAGTCATGTAACTGACTTCAACACTCGTAATAACGTGTTAACTGCTAAACTAATTAATCAGGATTATCGGTACCATAAACTACGCAAAGCCTTTTCCAAATTTTTTATACGTCATTCTGATTTAATTTCAAAATTCAATATTGGACTTAAATCTCTTCTGCAACAAGGTCTATTTGAACCCGAATTTTATGATGACTTAGTATATTCATTCAGAAAAATATATAACCGCAATGACTTCAGCACCCAATTTCGTAAAATCATTCTTCAATATAAAAAGATTGCGTTCAACATAAATGTTATACGACAGACTGCATGCATGGTAGTTAACTCAATCACGGTTGACAACTTTGTTTCTCTCTTTAATTGCAAGCCGGTGGGTCAGGCCTCAGCTTCTATGACGGTTCCAGCGCAAAGGCTTACTGAGAATTAGAGAGATCTAATTCAACGTAGTGTTGGCTGTAGTTTTATGCTCTGTGTCTGGTCGGGCCCATCGGAGTGTAACTGTTGGTTTTCTTTTGCTCCAGCATTTCAAGTGTTTCTTGCTGTCGAGTCCTCGCCGTTGTTTCATCTCTGTTTTTTTATATTTTGTGTTCACGGAGATGTTGCACTGATGAGTTAGGAGGCCTTCATGCGGACTGAACAATTTATTTGATTAGTTCGCGACGGAAGTAAGGGCGAGGATTTTGACCACGTAAAATCGATTTAAGCCCCCCCCCCCCACACACACACCCAGTGGAATTCGTTTCACTGACCGTTCCAATGTGGTTCTTCTGTCGCGGTTTATTTTGTTATGGTTTGTATTTGGGTGTTTTTGTCGCTTTTATTATTTTGGTTTGGATAGCCAATTGGCCATTTTGTGGGAAAGTAACTGTCCTTTTGGCTTTCCGCTATTGATGTATCCATTAGTGTCTGTTGTTTCATGTTTGTGTTTCTTTCCCTTTGGTGTCTCTGATGGGAGATGTGGGTTGTGTCGATTCCTGATCATTGTATTCACTTCTATTTTACCAGTACTTGTATAAGGAGATAGTATTTCTTTAATATACTAGAGAGGTTTAAACATAATTCCCCTTTTTTATCAGTTCTTTATTATCTCTGTTCTCTCCACGGTAACTGATAACACTTGGAACAAGCTTTCCTTAACTATTTGTCCTGACTGTTTTCAGTTACCATGGAGAGCACCATTGCAGCGAAAGAAATAATTGAAAGGAAGATCTATCGGTACAAAGAAGTAATAAAGACAAAATGTCACATTAATTGATTCATATTTTTCCTATTGGTGCACAGCAAATTCGAGGGGTTACTATCAAAAATAGTCTACCTTTGCCTTTGCACGTTTGTTTTGCTGCAGAAAGACTTGTTGCAACATCTGTATGGGGGCCTGATTCGTATGGCTCCCTTCATGGTCACTTAGACCTGAACGGCTCAGAAAAATATTTCCACAATAACGACACACTGTTGGCTTGTGTTCCATGGCTGCAATAAATAATTTTACAGGTAAAATGGCAAATAAATATATGCTGATTATATATTACTGTAGCAATAATGATTAATACATGCATTTTGTTTATGGAAACCCATGTCCGTGGAAGCTAACATTTTTGCACTCGTCCGTGGAAGCTAACATTCTTAATCATATCCGTGGAAGCTATCATTTTCAATCCGTGTCCGTGGAAGCTAACATTTAAGACACGTGCGCATCTAGGCTATTTTTATTTTCTGTATGTTGCACATCTGGAGCATCGGTAATATTGTGCCGTGGTTTGATGTCCATTTTACGACTATTGTCTGCACGTCAGCCCGTCTCTCGTAAAATTCACAATTTTGACATGTCCAGAACCGTGTTAGATGCAGGTGAAATTTGGTGTCAGCTTCCGGCGAAAGTATGTGCACTGCGACGGCTAACCGTTTACGTATAAGCCTGCCCAGGAAAAGTGTGGATGAAGTAAACTGACCGGCGCAAAAATGACCTAAAATAGTGTTGAATTGGCCGTTAAACTCCAATACAAACAAACGCTCTTCGTAGAGTCAAATGGAACATCGCTGAACCACACTGAACAAATGGCGAGTTGCTCATTGAACTAGAAAGCAACTGACATTATACAAATCTTCGTTTAGAGAAAATATGCAACCTTGTTTTTGTTAACAATTTACTCTAATTTTGACTATATATATAAACAAGTTTATCACATTGAGAAAACGAACTCCGTGTAGCTAAAAAGGGAGATTATATGCATATCAAGCCTGTGTTTGTAAATCTGCTAAACCCTTCAGGAAAGATCGTACGTGGAAGCTATCTCACTTTGCTTGTGGCCGAAGTCCGTGCACGTTATTATTCTATTACTTTTTTCTCCTCAACACTTCGACGAGGGATTTTCTGCTGCTGTAAAAGGGATTGGTGTAGGTAAGTGACGAAAGTGCTTCAAAGCGAACCTGTTTTCAGGACTTTTTTCTTCTGTGGGCTATGAATAAGGAGGATTTTCTTGAACTTTCCGTGTTCGCTAACAGTCAGTTTTCCGGTGTTTTGTCGCAAGTGTTCTCGGTAACCATAGTAAGCACACAGATAATGAAAGTAGCCAAAGAAATGGAAATTTATGCGCCACCTACTGCGCTACCTGTCAAATTTCTCCAATGGGAGGTATTAAAGAAAGAAATGGAAATACCTGCTTTCCGAACATAAATCGTACCCGAACAACCTTCCTAACGTGTGACGTAAGCACAAATGGTAGCTACCACGGAGTTTGTTTCCCGGCAGTTCCACTGATTCCACTGGGTTGGGTGGGGGCTTCAATCGATTTTATACAGCTGTAATCCTCGCCCTGACCTCCGTCGCGATTTAGACAAATATTTTGTTCAGCCCGCATGAAGGCCTATCTGATCAGTGCAACATCTCCGAGAACAGAAAAATCAAGCAACCACAGAGATGAAACATTGGTGAGGACTTGACAGCAAGAAACAACTGAAATGCTGGAGCTTCTGTCACCGACGATGCCTATGACCAATTGACACATCATAATTGTGATGTGTAGAATAAGGTCTTTCACTCTTTGAGTTTTATTGGCGGATTTTTATTTTGGCGTTTTTTTTTCTCGACTGCAAATAGCGCCAAATTAATATGACCGCCAAATTTAAGTGTTGTAATTAGCTGCATGTGACCTTTCATGATGACCCACTTGTGTTATTATTAGATTTATCTTCACCATATATATCATTGTGGCGTTTAGTAAGAACTCAGACGATTTGGAATGTTACTTATAATAATGGATGACGTAAATAATCAAAGTATTTTGCAAAATCAATATATTTTGCCAAATATGAACTTAAATGACCTTTTACCTAAGGCTAATTAGGTTGGCCATTTTGTTTTTTTGTATAATGTGTGAGTTTTATGCTTCCTAGGTAAGAAAATGACAACTCATTTGACTTCGCTTCAGTTGACATACCAGATAACCCTTTGTACAATAAATATTGATGCATATTTAAAGAAAATTTGTACTAAGATGACCTTTGACTCTGGTCAAATCTATGGTACAACTTTTTTTTACACACATGATGCATAAATAATATGCCCTAAGTACATTGCTGGTGTTTTAATTAACTTTATTTGGTCTGCTTAGAAAGAGAGTGGGTACAAATATTATTATGTACAAGTTTTACTGTTTTTTTTTTTTTTTTTTTTTTTTTTTTTTTTGCACTCATTTTAGCTTTGACCTAATTTTGAGGCTCAGGGGCATTTTCAGAAGTGGCATCCACTCCTATCACTTTTGCAACACACTAAATAACACAATTTGCATGGATGCCATACTCTACTCAATTTTGCCATCAGATTTATTTTTTCGTGGTTTGGATGGCCAACTAAATGTTACGCGTTCGACTTTAATATGATCGAGAGGTTGTCAGTTCAAATCGGGCCACCGGAGACGAGTGAGTGTTTGAGTTTTACGTCCCACCAACAGCTAAGGTCAAATAGAGACGGGACCTCGGTTTAAAGACTCATCCGAATGTCTGGAGAAGCCCGGGATTGATCTTGCGACCCCTGGTTTACAAGGCGAGTAGCGTAACCACTACACCACAGAGGCTTCTATCACCGGAGACGAGGTGTGTCCTTGGGCGAGACAATTAAGGACACCGCCCCTCTCCACCCAGGTGTAAATGGGTAGCAGTAACGAAAAGTTCTTTACCTCTTTCTCGCGCACGTGATACCACCCGGAATGCATAGGGGCTTGAAGAAATATATGGGCTGCACGATGCTTCCACGCAGAGCTGAATCCGGCCCGCACACTAGTACTGGTAAACCGCTTAGAGGATCTAAGCCTGTCCAGGAACTGCGGTGCGAGGCGGAACGTCCATGCTAATAAACCCTATTGGTTTCATTGGGCGACAGAGCTTGAGATGTCATTTCATCTCAATGTCGGGTAAAAGTCCCACAAAATTGGAAGCAACGTCTCCAAAATGACCTTTACAGTGTTGACGGGGACGTTAAATCTCAAATCAAACAAACAAAACCACCCGGAATGAGTGTTCAAAAGCGATTCAAATAGCGCAATCTTGCCTACATAGGCATTGTTTTCACATGTAGACATATTTTCTCATATAGTCGTATTTCCAATTTAAAGCGCTTGATAGAAGTTTTCCGTGGTAAGTTTTGTCATTTTAGTACTACATATATTAATGTGTGCTGAGCGTAGACTCAAGCTTTTTGTAAAAGCTAGTACTTGTATTTGAGGCATTAAATCATGTTGAACCTCAGTGATCAATGCATACATTGGAACGATATGGTATGTGGAAGAAGCGTTTTTCTGTAAATCGATGACACGATCTGTGTAACAGTCTACTGTTATGCAGTTTCTTTTTGCATATTTGGAAGAGTGTTTTCGCTGGCTAAAGAGTGTTTTCGCTGGCTACGTTTGTGTGATTTTCTGACGGAATTGCTTATGCACCTAGTATTTTCGTTTCTTAATTAATTGATTTGGATTAGAACAACATTAAAAAGCATCAATGGCAAACTGTTATATATCAGGCGACGAGAGGTCGGACTCTAGCACAATAACTCGCGATAAGCTTTGTGTTTTTCCTACATACGTAGAACCAAAACATCTGGGAACGCCAGGTGTCAGTCAGGGTTCCCCACGCGTGAGCAGGGGGTACCATCCTACGTCAAATTCACAACATAGTTTAAGTGATATCAATATGGATAAAAATCGTCGTCGGAGTACTATTCACTCTTATAACCTTGTCAATTATTACGCAATGCCAAACGACCCTGTCACATTACATACTGTTCGGGAAATGAAAGGCAGTAAAGCGATGAAGAACATAATAGTGCTGGGGTTAGCTTTCATGTTCGTTCATACCGCTTTTATCTCCATCATAAGCCTACAGAGTATTATGAGTACCGAAGACTGGGTTGGTATTGTATCTGTAAGCAGCATTTACACAACAACTGTAATTTCATGCATGCTGGCACCTTGGATGATTGACAAACTCTCAGCTAAATGGACAATGGTTGTTGCCTGCATCTCATTCACGCTTTACTACGCTGGAAACTTTTATCCAAAGAAGTTTGTTCTTATTCCATTGGGAATTTTATTGGGCTTCCTCGGCGGACCTCTTTTGAGTGCTCAGGCCACTTTTATCACAACACTAGCTTTAACGTACGCTCAACACTCACACATACTAGACCAAGATGCCATTATCAACAAGTATATGAGTATATTTTGTGGGTTTTACCGCAGTAGTTACATTTGGGGAAACCTTATTACCACACTGGTGCTTGCTAACAGTCAAAGTCTCAGCATTTCTATTTTCAACGTTTCTTCCAGCAATAATAATCAGACTGGAAAAAAATATTGTGGGTCAGGTTCTCGTAGCTGTGGTGATAAAATTTATAACAACACACAGCACTGGAACAACATGGAAATTCATGAAAGCACAAAATACATGCTATTCACGGTTTATATTGGCTGCGGAGTTATGAGTGCTATCATTCTTATTGCCTTGCTAGATAAAGATGTCTCCAAAAGCCTCAATGCAGAGGTTCAGAAGACAACAAAGGAACTAATCCTATCTACCACCAGTATGTTTAAAGATTCGCGATTTCAGCTTTTGGTTCCACTTGTTTTGTTTGCGGGTCTTAATCAGGGTTTTATATTTGGAGACTTTACAAAGGTAAGCTGAAATACTCAATATTTATCTGTATATAATTGAAGGGGTTGGTGTAAAAGCGCGGCTAAGTCATTTTTTTATTTAATATTTGAAGAAAAGCGCGAAACACATAAAAATTGCTAAATTCCAAACATTTGAAATTTGCTTTTTGAAAATTTTGCTTTCGATCTATAGTATGTGAAATTTCATGAAAATCCTACAAACGGTTCTGAGTTTATCGCAGATATAGAGGATATTTACCCTTTTTAGGGGAATACCAAAATATTGCAAGTGTGTTGAAAACATCACGAGTTCGCACTGGTGAAATCATCAGAATTCCCACAACCGCAAAACACGAGTGAACATTCTGATGTTTTTCAACTCACGAGATGAAATATTTTTGCGTATTTATCGAAAGAAAAGTAAAATTTTCTTTTAATTTTATTCGTAACTTTGATGTGATGTATAGTACTGTAATAGAATATGATGTGATGTACAGTACTGTAATAGAATATGATGTGATGTACAGTACTGTAATTGAATATGATGTGATGTACAGTACTGTAATAGAATATGATGTGATGTACAGTACTGTAATTGAATATGATGTGATGTACTGTACTGTAATTGAATAGCTGTTCGTAACATGCTTCGCACTCTTGAAAATTTCTGGGGTTCTCAACACACTCTTTGAATCAGGTTTCCAACACATTCGATGAAATATTGGTGTTTATCGAAAAAAAAAAATTGTACGAGAATAAACCAAAAAGTAGTCCGTGCAATGTAAACAACACCATCACGAAAACACGCCGATATAAATTTGACCTCCTCAAACCCCAATTTATATAGTAAAACTGGTATTTATTTCTTCTCAAAAACATAGATTTTGGGTACCCGTTGGAACCGCCTCGGCGAGTCGGTTGAATTTTTTATTGGAAAATTTTCATTTTTTTACTGGCAAAAGTCTCAATATGTTTGAATAGGCGTGTTTTCGTAATGTGGTCATGTTATTTTTCACACTGAAAATATTATATGAAAATATCATTTTTATTTTTTTCAGATTGTTTCACTGCCACGCAGGCACACGTCACAGGGACAACGTCATATCAACGTCCGTGGAACATCATGACGTTGATTTGGCGTTGCATTTATGTCATGGCGTAACAAAAACGTCAATCCGACGTCGCATATGCCTGCTGGGTATGAAACAAAATAATTTATTTCGAAAATGGTTCAATGCTTTACGCGACTAAGTCCAAGACATATGGGCTTTTGCCACGTTCTGGCACTGGCACCCATTTTCTCAAGTAGTAACCCAATAGTTTTCCTTTAACATTTTTATACCCCGCCACACGATAGTGGCGGGGTATTATGTTATACCCTCCGGTGTCCGTCCGTCCGTCCGTATTTCTGTCCGTCCGTCCGTCCGCACTTCGTTTCCGATCGATAACTTGAGTATTTTTTCACGGAGTTTGTTCAAATTTTGCATACATATTGGTATCGGGGATGAGTGGTTTGGGATTGTTAATGGGCAAAATCCGTTAATTTTCAGCAGAGTTATTGCCCTTTTCAGTATCTAATTCCCTTACTATATGGAATATCTGGATGAAACTTCACAGATATATAGAGGACTAAACGGTTCATATTGTGGCCAAGGACTGCTACTCTGGCTGTTCCAGTTCTTGAGTTATCTGCCCTTGACGTATTTAAAAAATGCATTTTAGACTGTAGTTCGTTTATCATTTACAATATCTTGCTGAAACTTCATAGATATGTAGTAGATGAATTGTTATATACTGTGGCAAAGGAACATGACTCTGGCTTTCCCAGCGGTTGAGTTATCTGCCTTTGAAATATCTGAAAAATGGTTTTTGGCCTCTAGTTCCCTTACTATATGGAATATCTCGATGAAACTTCACAGATATATAGAGGACTTAATGGTTCATATCGTGGCTAAGGACCGCTACTCTGGCTATACCAGTTCTTGAGTTATCTGCCCTTGAAGTATTTAAAATGCATTTTAGACTGTAGTTCCTTTATTATTTACAATATCTTGCTGAAACTTCATAGATATGTAGTAGATTAAATGTTACATACTGTGGCAAAGGAACATGACTCTGGTTTTCCCAGCAATTGTGTTATCTGCCCTTGAAATATATAAAAAAGGGATTTTGGCCTATAGTTCATTTATTATTTGAAATATATGGATAAAACTTCTACACCCTCTGCTGTCTGTCTGTCTGTCTGTCCATCCATTTGTATGTCTGTCCATCTGTCTGTCTGTCCCTTTTCAGTATCTAAAAAATAGTTTTTGGCCTCTAGTTCCCTTACTATATGAAATATTTGGATTAAACTTTACAGATATATAGAGGACTAAAGGGTACATATTGTGACCAAGGACCATATAGAGAAGTAAAGGGTACATATTGTGGCCAAGGCCATGAAATTCTTACATGTACCACATAAAGATACATGTTCCACAGCCATTTAAGGTAAATACTTGCCTCCATAATTTTCTAATAATGTAAACTTAATGAGTTGCCTTCCCATCAAATGTCTGAAAAATGGATTTTTACATATGCTTCCTACATCTTCTAACAACTTCATCAACTCACATTACGACATTACACTTGCGGATCATATCTCTGCTATCCCCTTTCTAGTTATTTAGCCTTGATATATTTTCAAATAAGTTACATTGCTTAGCAGTGGCGGGGTATTATGCAGTGTCTGCGGTGCTTTTATTTAGTATGCAAATTCTCCGTCGTACGTGGTATGTCCATAATGTCCAATCTTCATCTGAAGCATTACTAGAGGTGGTGGGGTGGGAGTGGTGGGTAGAGGATGTATAAGATTTAACAGCTGATCGGATTTGAATTATGCTCCCAAATAATGGAAAAACTTCAAAAATCTTTTCTGAAACTTTATATTGCTATTTAGTATGTAGTAATGATAAGTGGTCACATATATAAATATGTTCTAGAAAAAGGGTTATCCATTGGAAGCAAAGAAAACACCACAAAACTGAAAAGTCAAGCTAGCTAGTTACGGTCATTAAGGCCTCATCAGTGACTCAAATATTTTCAAAATTCCACAATGGAATCAATGATTGCATAGGACAAGCAAAATATATGAAATACTCTATGATGAAGACCAGAAAGACTTTTTACGGCTGCTACACATATCCAGTGACGTTAAATATATTATAGAATCAAAGCACTAACTAACAGTACTGTTTTGGGCGATGGTATGTAATATTTGGATAGCGTTAGCAAAATTTTGTATCTGGTTACTAGTTTTTAAAAATCAGGCTTAAAGAGTATAGTAGTTTAAATAGGGCTAGAATATATTGGGGGTCACTGATGAGGCCTAATCTGATGAAACTAGCTTATCTGATCCAGAAAATTTGTACACTTGACGGTTTTCATGTCTTTTATCCAAAGCAGAAATCTTAACAGAAGACATTAACTACAGCTGGCACTGAGGGACTGTTTGGTCACCAAAATTGTCTTCATTGTTGTTGTGGTTGTTATTAATTTACATTTTAGAAAAGAAATATCATATCTTGCAAGTATTTAAACTATATAAATTTATAAATGATACAAGAACATCAGAAACAAAGCAATCAGACTCTGTTGCAAATAGTTTCTAAAGTGGTATCTTTCACCATCTCATATTGGCCCCCGCCCATTCGTGCTTGAAGAAATAGATGGGCTGCATGATGCTTCCACGCAGAGCTGAAACGACCCGCACACGAGTACTGGTAAACCGCTTAGAGGATCTAAGCCTGCCCAGGCAAAGCGGTGCGAGTCGGCCCGTCCATGCTTATAAAATCTATTGGGTTCTTGGGCGGCAGGGCTTGAGATGTCATTTCATCTCAACTTCGGGTAAATCTCCAAAATGACCTTTACAGTGTTGACGGGGACGTTAAACCTCAAATCAAACAAACAAATCACCGTCTCCTACATGTATATTAATTAAGTATCAATAAAATGGTTGTCACTTGATTCTCCGTTACCTGTCCCTTCTTAGAACACCTAAGTAGAATAATTGCGGGATAGGAACAATTGCGCCCTAGGACAAATCGTCCGATTACGAAAACAGGCCTATATTATTTTGACCCCCTTGAACCCCACTTTTATATAGTAAAACTGGGGTTTGCAGGGGTAACAAATCACCGTCTCCTACATGTATATTAATTAAGTATCAATAAAATGGTTGTCACTTGATTCTCCGTTACCTGTCCCTTCTTAGAACACCTAAGTAGAATAATTGCGGGATAGGAACAATTGCGCCCTAGGACAAATCGTCCGATTACGAAAACAGGCCTATATTATTTTGACCCCCTTGAACCCCACTTTTATATAGTAAAACTGGGGTTTGCAGGGGTAACAAATCACCGTCACCTACATGTATATTAATAAAGTATCAATAAAATGGTTGTCACTTGATTCTCCGTTACCTGTCCCTTCTTAGAACACCTAAGTAGAATAATTGCGGGATAGGAACAAATGCGCCCTAGGACAAATCGTCCGATTACGATAACAGGCCTATATTATTTTGATCCCCTTGAACCCCACTTTATATAGTAAAACTGGGGTTTGCAGGGGTAAACCTTATTTTTCTTATTACTGCTTTAAAATATAGATTGTGGGTACTCGTTAAAACCGCCTTGACGAGGCGGTTCTAACGAGTACCTACAATCTATATTTCTCTTTTTCGGCCATAAAGGTTACAATGAATTTGTATAGGCGTGTTTTTGTAATGCGGTTTTGTGACAGTTTGGGCCAAAACATCTCGAGCATGAAACGTCCTATTACCACCACTGGTTGGGAGCGTACAGTATACTTAACCCGGATGTTCCGATCTGTATAGTGGACAGATCATTGTCTTTTGTTATGACCTTGAAGGTGTATGTGCGTGGTCTGTCTTCTATATTTGTATATTTATCCTTTTGGACATAAACAACTTGGTAAGTGTGTTTTATTTATTTTGTTTTCCATACTGACCATCTTTGGGCACGACAGGATGTCGTTTTCTATGCTTTTAATCTATTTTTCATCTGCAAATCACTAGTGTTTGAAAGAATCACACCTTACCTGTGACCAGAAAATCGACCAATTGAGAGCTTTAATCGAAAGAAAAATATCTTTTAAGACAGTTTTAAGATTAATAATCTATAATGAGTTATACTAAAAATAAATGCCTCTAGAATTCCATACGAAATCACACGAAGAGCAAGACTGACCATCCCAAAAAATTTCTGACTGTATGTTATGTCTCATATTTACTGTATAACTTGTCTAAGATACTTTGTTTTGACTGTATGGGATGTCGCTTTTAATGTGTGTAAGTTATTCAAAGGTACATTGCAATATTTGTCTATGCAATAAGATGATTATGCTTAAACAATAGCAATTCTACGTAAAAATATTAATTACCTATAAATTCCCGAAATCTTGGAGTAATTGCATGTGCTGTGTGCTGCATGTCATTGAACCTTTAGAGCCCTATGACTAGAGGTCTTCACCACTCGGCCAAATGAGCCAGCCTTCTAGGACTGTCTTCAGGTGCGAAATATTTAACAAAATGAGTCGCTTCGTCACGCGTCTCTCTTCATCCACAGGACGCATAGCAAATACTCTGATCAGACTGCACAGAAATGCAATATGATTAGTTACGGACTATTTGTTCAAGACATATACGTACATGTAAATTTATACAAAGAAATGAAGAGCTGTGGACCAGTCTGTGAAAGATAATTTCCTTTTCATCCCCCGACCGAATAGATTCGGGGGATATAGCGATCGGCTTGGCGTTCGGTCGTCCGTATATTGATGATACTTGGCGTAATGGTAAACAATGTTGAGACGGCGTGTCTTGCGCAAGAACCACAAACCTGGGTACCATGGTATTTCAGTTATCTTCTCTTTCAATAAAATAGAATGACTATCTTGTGATCTCTATAACTCCAAATTTCCTTCGAGATATATTGATGATACTTAACAAAATTGTAAACAATGTTGAGGCGGCATGTCATGGGCAATGACCACAACCATTGGTGCCATGTTTTTTTAGTTATCTCCCCTTCGAAAAAAAAATAGAATGACTATCTTGTGATCGCCATAACTTCAATACCCTTCGAGATATATAGATTAAACTTTGTACAATTGTTCACAAGGTTGAAGCAGCATGTCATGCGCAAGAACCAAAACTCTTCGTGCCATGCCATTTGAGTTATCTCCTCTTCCAAAAAATAGAACTGTTATCTTGTGATTGCCATAACTCAAATACCCTTAGTGATATATTGATGAAACTTGGCACAATTGTTCACAAGGCTGAAGCAGCATGTCAAGCCCAAGAACCACAACTCTTGGTGCCATGACATTTGAATTATTTCTCTTCCAATAAAATAGAATAACTATCTTGTGATCGCCATATCTCCCATACTCTTGGAGAAATGTTGATAGAATTTGGTACAGTTGTACATGAGGGCGTGACATGTGCAAGAACGGCAGCTCTTGGTGCCATGGTATTTCAATTATCTCCATTCCAATAAAAATAGGATGACTATCTTTTGAGCTCCATATCTCCAATATTCTTCGAGACATGTTGATAGTACTTGGTACAGTTGTACATGAGGTTAAGCAGACGTGTTATATGCAAGAACCGCGACTCTTGGTGTACTGGGTTTTTGGTTACCTTCCCTGACAAAAAAAAAACATTGTGATGGCCATAACCCCAAAACCCTTTGAGGTATATTGATGATACTTGGCATGTTTGTTCACAAGGTTGAGACAGCATATCATTCACAAGGCCCACAACTCTGGGTGTCATGGTTATTATTGTATTTGAGTTATCTCCCCCTCTAATAAAATTGTATGACTATCTTGGGATCGCCGTATCTTCAACAGTCTTCGAGTGATGTTGATTGTTTAAGTTAAACAAGCCTGTCACGGGCAAGAACCACGACTCTTGGTGCACTGGTTTGTGAGTTACCTCCCCTGACAAAATCTTGCGGGCCCTAGCGCAGAAACCCTTTGAGATATGTGGATAATACTTCGCAAGATTGAGACAGCATGTAATGCGCAGGAACCACAACTCTAGTGCGATGGTATTTGGGTTATATCCCCTTCTAATAAAATCATATTCTCTGAGACATAATGATGGGACTTGGTATAGTTGTACGTGAGGCTAGGCAGGTGTTTCATGTGTGAAAATCATGACTCTGGGTGCATTTGTTTTCAGTTATTTCATCAAACATTATAATCTTGTGATGACCATAACTTGGATACCCTGTGAGATATATTGATGGTATGCGGCACAGTTTTTGACAAGGTTGAAACAGTTTGTCATGCTGAAGAACCATCAACCGGGTCCACCACGAACGACTAATTTATCACGTCTGAAATTAGTGTAAGAAACAAAACTGGACTATTTCAACTTGAGCATAACAAAACAAAAGCTCACATATGCGTCAGGCAAAGACTAATCTCAGTCTGAGCATTTGCCCAGTCTGGACAGTGTGAAAAAAGTGAACAAGAGGCCCATGGGCCACTACGCTCACCAGAGGTATACAGACATGGTGACCATCTTGGTTATGTGACAACAAAAGGCCACCATGCAATCAGTAAAATCCACTGTCTTGCCCTTTTTCCATACAATTGTCTATGTGACCAAATTTGACCGTATCGTAAAAACAAGGTCAACCAAAGGTCATCATTTGAAGAAAATTGGTAGTGTCCGAGCCCCCGATGCTGCATACCAAGTTTCAAGGTCTTCGGCCATTTGGTTCCTTTAAAGGTTTTTTACCATATATGGGCATGGTAGCCATATTGGTCATGTGACCCAGTCCTTACGAACAAACTTTTATTCTCCCTTCCCATAGAGGCTCCACGTGTAATTTGGATTCAATCGTTTAAGTTGAGAAGAAGATAAAAATACTCAATCTGAGCCTTCCCGGACAAGGGTCAGTAAATGACCTTTACCTTCGGAACTGACAAAATTCCATTCAGCTGAGTGCAAATATCATTTCTGATGCCACTAGCTACCATGCAATCAGAAAAATCCACTGTTTTGCCTTTTTTTTTTCTATACAAATGTCTAAGTGACCATATTTAACCTTGACATAAAACTGGTCAAATTAAACCAAAGGTCATCATTAGAACAAACTTGGTAAGGACCGAGTCCCCAATGCTGCATACCAAGTGTCAAGAACATCGGCCGTTTGGTATTTGAGAAGAAGATTTTTAAAAGGTTCTTGAGAAGAAGATTTTTAAAGGTTTTTACCATATATGGGCATGGTGGCCATATTGGTCATGTGACCCAGTCGGCACGAACAAACTTTCGTTCCCCCTTCCCACAGAGGCTCCACATGTAATTTGGATTCAATCGACCCAGCAGTTTAAGTTGAGAAGAAGATAAAAATACTCATTCTGAGCCTTCCGGGACAAGGGTCAGTAAATAACCTTGACCTTCGGAACTGAAAAAATTCCATTCAGCTGAGTGCAAATAACATTTCTGATGCCACTAGCTACTATGCAATCAGAAAAATCCACTGTTTTGCCTTTTTTTTCATACAAATGTCTAAGTGACCATATTTGACCTTGACGTCAAACAGGTCAAGGTCAACCAATGGTCATGATTTGAACAAACTTAGTAGGGCCCAAGTCCCCAATGCTGCATACCAAGTTTCAAGGTCATCGGCTATTTGGTTCCTGAGAAGATGATTTTTAAAGGTTTTTACCATATATGGGAATGGCGGCCATTTTGGTTATGTGACCCAGTCCTTACAAACAAACATTCGTTCCCCCTTCCCATTGAGGCTCCACATATAATTTGGTTTCAAACTACCCAGCAGTTTAAGTTGAGAAGAAGATAACAATACTGAATCTGAGCCTTCCAGGACAAAGGTCAGTAAATGACCTTCACCTTTGGAATTGATAAACTTCTATTCAACTGATTGCAAATATCATTTCTGATGCCACAGGCTACCATGCAATCAGAAAAATCCACTGTTTTGCCCTTTTCCATATAAATGCCAAAGAAACCAAATTTGACCTTGTTGTAAAACAGGTCAAGGTCAATCGAAGGTCATCATTTGAACAAACTTGGTAGAACCAGAGTCCCGATGCCGCATACCAGGTTTAAAGGTCATCGGCAATTTGGTTCTTTAAAGGTTTTTACCATATATGGGCATGGCGGCCATTTTGGTCATGTGACCCAGTCCTTACGAACAAACTTTCGTTCCCCCTTCCCATAGAGGCTCCACATGTAATTTGATTTCAAACTACCCAGCAGTTTAAGTTGAGAAGAAGATAAAATTACTGACTCTGAGCCTTCCAGGACAAAGGTCAGTAAATGACCTTGACCGTTGGAATTGATAAACTGCCATTCAGTTGATTACAAATATCATTTCTGATGCCACAGGTTACTATGCAATCAGAAAAATACACTGTTTTGCCCTTTTCCATACAAATGTCTAAGTGACAAAATTTGTCCTTGACGTAAAACAGTCCAAGGTCAACCAAAGGTCATCATTTGAATAAACTTGGTAGGGCTCGAGTCTGCTTACCAAAGTTCAAGGTCTGTCGCCGTTTGGTTCCTGAGAAGAAGATTTTTGAAGGTTTTAACCGTATATGGACATGGCGGCCATCTTGGTCATGTGACCAAGATCCCATGAAAAAACTTTCTTTCCCCCAACCAATAGAGAACCCACATGTGATGTGGTTTCAATTGGCCTAGCAGTTTCTGAGGAGAAGTCATTTGAAAATGTTGACGCGGACGCGGACGCGGACGTGGACGCGGACGTGGACGTGGACGCGCACGACGGACGGCGGATCACTACCTATACTATAAGCTCCCCCGAAGCCTTCGGCTCCGGTGAGTTAAAAAAACTCGAGTGGTAAACTACCCACCAAGTGCACAGCGAAGAATCTTATCAGACTGGGTGGATGCGCAAGCTGATCTGAATCTTTGCCGGGCGCAGTCATTTTGCCATGTTTTGTGTTTCATCTGAGACAGTTTGAAGAACCCGATGAAGAAAGTGTGTATATGCCAAGTTTCCACATTTCAGAAACAAAATAGCTAACGTATTTAAATGTTATCCTTCGAATATGTCGAAATCGCTCTATAGTATTATCAGGACACACAATAAAGTATGATCGGAACACGACATACAGTGTTGAGAAATCAGTTTTGCGACATGCGATACAAACCAGTTTTTGACCCCTCTATCGTTTTCTTTGAAAATAATTGCCCTTATATGGCAAGATGTTTAGTACTATTAATAAAAGCTGACCCGAAATACATAATAAAATATTTAAAATGCATTAGCAGTCGTTTCATGTAAGGTTGGTGGCAAAGTTTGATTAAATTGTACCGGTGCAGCGTTTGAAATAGAAAGTAGGATAATGACTTTCTAGAAACAAATGTGAATATAAACGAAATCATAGCAATAAACAGAAAAATCAAGGTAGCCTGTCGAAAAGACTTTTAGTTATGCTTCCCGAACTACTGCTATGAAGCTGAAATTCTAATGATTTATAGTTTCAAAACACAAAAATAAACATTCTGTAACATACCCGACATATCGGAACAAGGATCTGTCCACTATACAGATCGGAACATCCGGGTTAAGTGTACTGTACGCTCCCAACCAGTGACCACGGTATTCACCAGTTTTACCCTCACCCGCTGTTATTTAATTTTGGTCTCTCCTTAAAATCCTACGCCCTAAAAAGCTCTTGTCAGTTTTATGTCGTCAAAGAAATGCGTTAAGATATTTTCTATAACAATAACAGCTTCTTTATTGATAGAAACACCCCGAGTTGATAGAAACGCCCCAAAAATGACATATGTGTATATATATATGTATTATATGTGAATATAATTGAACTTCGTACCCATTGAACAAGATCAAACTTTAGGGATTTCAGGTTGTGTTTTCTTCAAAATCTATTTGGGAAATAGCTAAACTGTTTGCAAACAGCGTAGGCCCCGACCAGACGCCACAGAAGGCGACATTTGATCTGGACCTGCACTGTTTTACCATCACCCACTATTTTCAGATTGGTCTCTCCTTATAATCCTACCCGTTCGATTGTGCATGCCCTAAAAAGCACCAGCCAGTTTTATGTCGTCGAAGAAATGCGATAAGTTATTTTCCACCACCAAAAAGAACTTATTTATTTATAGCCCCGCTTTGAAAAAGTGGGGGCTATATTGGATTTGGCTTGTCCGGAATTCCGTCTGTCTGTCTGTAATATTTGAAAGTGGGTACCTTGTGACCGCAACTCCCCTTACAGTTCTAGGTCAATCCTTTTGAAACTTTACAGGTGTTTTCATATAGGTCTGAAAATGTGCATATTCTTTTTTTATTTTCCTTAAATAATTTTTTTCACTTATTTCACCTTTTTTAACTTAGACAATTTTTGAGATCTACTAATGTTAAAATGTATAGGGAATAGCTACCTTGTGACCGCAACTCCTCTTACAGTTCTAGTTCTAGGTCAATCCTTTTGAAACTTTACAGGTGTTTTCATATAGGTCTGAAGATGTGCATAGTCTATTTTCATTATCCTTAAATATTTTTTTTCACTTATTTCTCCTTTTTTAACTTAGACAATTTTTGAGATCTACTAATGTTAAAATGTATAGGGAGTAGCTACCTTGTGATCGCAACTCCTCTTACAGTTCTAGGTCAATCCTTTTGAACTTTTACAGGTGTTTTCATATAGGTCTGAAGATGTTCATGTGCTTTTTTTCTTATCCTAAAATTATTTTTTTCCAGTTATTTCACTTTTTAAACTAAGACAATTTTTGAGATCTTCTAATGTTAAAATGTATAGGGAGTAGCTACCTTGTGATCACAACTCCTCTTACAGTTCTAGGTCAATCATTTTGAAACTTTACAGGTGTTTTCATATGGGTCTGAAGATGTGCATGTGTTTTTTTTCATTATCCTTAAATAATTTTTTTTTCTTATTTCACCTTTTTTAACTTAGACAATTTTTGAGATCTACTAATGTTAAAATGTATAGGGTGTAGCTACCTTGTGATCGCAACTTCTCTTACAGTTCTAGGTCAATCCTTTTGAAACTTTACAGGTGTTTTCATATAGGTCTGAAGATGTACATGTGCTTTTTTCATTATCCTAAAATTATTTTTTTTTTCACTTATTTCACTTTTTTAACTAAGACAGTTTTTGAGATCTTCTAATGTTAAAATGTATAGGGAGTAGCTACCTTGTGAACGCAACTCCTCTTACAGTTGTAGGCCGATCCTTTGAAACTTTCAGGTGTTTTCAAAGAGGTCTTAAGATGTGCATGTGGTTTTTTCATTATCCAAAACTTATTTTTTAACTTAGTCTGTTTTTCAGATCTAATAACGCGAAAAGTCTATAAGGCGTAGGTACCTTGTTAGGGATTTAACCCTCTCACAAGTCTTTACTATAGGGATCAACCATGGTTTTTCATGCATTAACATTTGCCGGATCCCGAGGAAGCTGTTTGAACATGAGGCCGCTAGGCCGAATGTTCAAATATCTTCCGAGGGATCCGGCAAATGTTAATGCAATGAAATAACCATGGATGATCGTTGTTCTTGCATAACTTACGAATCCGACAGCATATTTAGACGAAAACGCCCAAAAGCACCATATAAATTCCATATATAAACTCTTCAAATGCGATAGGCAAACCAAAATGGCGGCCAGTTCAGAATGTTGTTTACAATGACGTTGTCATGCAGTGACGTCATCATAGAACTCTGAAACGCTACGTTCAGGGCGATAACGTTACGTCGCTCAACGTAACGTAAACAAAGCAAGGCCCGTCTTGTGATATCAAAAGCTCAAAATGTATGTTCAAACAGCACGCGAATTTCATGATTTTAACATGGTTTTTGCTGTTTGAGCACGGCTTTCGGTCAATTTTACAATGGCTTCAAACAGCCATGCGCATAGCTATTTATGTAAGAACTTTAATTCATGAGTCTTTCTCCTCTGACAGGGCTATAACGGGGCTATAGTCAGATCTTCTGACAGTTCTAGTTGATAATGACATTCTTAACCAGAGAAAATTTATTTTCTATAATTGAGTACTTTTAACCCATTTTGTACTGAATGGAATCTGCTACCTTATATGAGCACAAGATCATTTCAAAATTTAGGGATGCCGGGTTGTGTTTTCTTCAAAATTTATTTTGAAAATAGTAAATTATTTGCAACAGCGTAGGCCCAGGTCACACGCCACAGAAGGCGATATTTGATCTGGATCTGCTTTGTTCGCCAATTACACGTTTTTGGTTTCCTGTACGAAATGGGCATTTTGCAGTTAGACAAAATTCACTATCTTCTCATCACTATGGGGCCATCGTACTAAAACGGGTTATAATTGGAAGCAAGGAATACACCACAGAACTGAAAAGTATGGAGTGCACATGTTTTTTGGGCCAGACTAACTAATGTCGGCCAATTAAGCCTCACCAGTGACCATCATATATTTTAAACATTCCACAATGCAAAGGACAAGAAAATGTATAAACTACACTGCCAACCCTGTGGTCATTATTGCCCACGCTCCGGGGGTCATTAGCTCCCATAGACTTCAAAAATCTTCTTCTCTTAGAAACCATGACGCCCAGAGCTAAAATTTTTGCAACTGTTTAGTGGGGCGCCGTTTTACTATTTAATCCGTATTTATAGATATCCATAATTATTTATGGATATCCATAATTTGAATTTATGGATGTCCATAATTATTTATGGATATCCATAATTCGAATTATGGATATCCATAATTCGAATTATGGATATCCATAAATCGAACTGAATTAATGATATCCATAAATCGAATAATGGATATCCATTATTCGGTTTATGGATATCCATAAATCGAATTATGGATATCAATTATTCGGCTGATTTATGGATAGATATCCATAAATCAAATTATGGATATCCATAAATCGAATTATGGCTATCCATAAATCGATTAATGGATATCATTAATTCAGATCGAAATATGGATATCCATAAATCGAATTATGGATATCCCTTATTCGAATTATGGATATCCATTATTCGGCTGATTTATGGATATCCATAAATCGAATTATGGATATCCATAATTCTCCTCTGCAAATAAACCTAATGAATAATTACTGCTCCTTTTGCAAAAAAAAAAACAAACAAAAAAACTCGACTATTCGCGTCAGCTTTCCGATTTAGGTGTGTAATAAAAGCCGGGATGGAGGTTGAGGTAATGTAAGGTAGGCTTAGTGGTGGCCTATGGTGTGGGAGAGAGATGTTTTGCTTGATTTGAGGTTTAACGTCCCCTTCAATACTATTTAGGTCATTTTGGAGACGTTGCTTCCAATTATGTTGGGCATTAAGCCTTCATTGAGATGAAATGTCATCTCAATCCCGCCGGCCTCGTTAGCTCAGTCGGATCCGCGTCTGACTGGTGATCAGGAGGACGCGGGTTCGATACCTGCCAGGGTCGGCAACATTCTTTCGTGGAGATTGATCACGAAATCTTTTCTACGGTCATTCTCTTCCTTCCACTGACTCAAGAAGGGCAGTTGTCAGTTTCTGGCGAAAGAATGTGCACTGTACTGGTTAACTGCTTACGAATATGCCTGCCCAGGAGAAGTGTGGATAGGTAAACTGACAGGCTCAAAAATGATTTAAATTAGTGTTGACTTGGCCGTGAAACTCAAATACAAACAAACAAACATTTTAATCCCTGTCGCCCATTGACTCGCACGACTTTGTTAGGACAGGCTAAGACCTTCTAAACGGTTTACCAGTACTCTCAGCTCATGAAGCCAAATCAAATTCTCCAAGCCCCAATGGGCGGGGGCCAGGAGATATATCTGAATCTGCCTGGTACTCCATACACCTCAAGTAGAGTATTATATGAATATATGTTTGTTTGTTTGTTTGTTTGATTTGAGGTTTAACGTCCCCGTCAGCATTGTAAAGGTCATTTTGGAGACGTTGCTTCCAATTTTGTGGGACTTTTGCCCGACATTGAGATGAAATGACATCTCAAGCCCTGTCGCCCAATGAAGCCTTTGTTTGATTTGAAGTTTTACGTCATCGTCAACACTGTAAACGTCCATTTGGAGACGTTGCCTCAAATTTTGTGGGACTTTTACCCGACATTGAGATGAAATTACATCTCAGGCCCTGCTGCCCAATGCAACCAATAGGATTTACAAGCATGGACAGGCCGATTTGCACTCCATTACCCGGGCAGGCTTAGATCCTCTAAGCGGTTTATCAGTACCCATGTGCGGTCGGTTTCAGCTCTGCGTGGAAGCATCATGCAGCCCATCTATTTCTCCAAGCCCCGATAGGCGGGGGCCGATCGATATATGTTAATACTATATATAACGACCATGTGCATTTTTCACCAGAAAGCATGCTCGGATTGCCTCTTTGGATCATTATAATCTGACGTCCGACTTTCAGTGTCCTTTGGTGCGCAGTCCTCATAGAAGTGATTCCAGAGGGCCTGAATTTCCAGATCTTACGGCTGGTTCCGATATTTAACTGCACACATGGCGGGCGTTCTGCGTATGGCGTCCTTTGCTTTGGAAGCCTTACGGGCTGACAAGGCTGCACAGCAGAGAGGTCCCTTTGCCTTGCCACCATCTTCCAGTGATGATGAAGTCCTTGAAGATTTTGAAGATTTTTACATTAAACAATCACGTGTCTTAGGGAGAAATCTATAAACCAAAAGCTTTGGTGGTGATTTATGGATATCGATAAATCGAATTGTGGATATCCATAAATCGATCCGAATTATGGATATCCATAAATCGAATTATGGATATCCATAAATCGATCTGAATTAATGATATCCATTAATCGAATTATGGATATCCATAATTTGATTTATGGATATCCATAATTCGAATTATGGATATCCATTATTCGGCTGATTTATGGATATCCATAAGTCGAATTATGGATATCGATATCGATTTATGGATATCTATAAATGCGGATTAAATAGTAAAAGGGCGCCCCATAGTTTAATCATCTCCATAAATTCTGCCAAACTGACCACATCACAGAGGGTCATTTGGTCCAAAATTACCACACCACAGGGGGTCATTTGTTTATATGGCCGCTACATAAATCCTTCCAATCAAGCCCCTTGGGTCCAAACTGACCGCACCCCCAGGGTTCATACACAAACTCTCAACTAAATGGACAATGTTTAGTATGTAGCAATGGACTCCGGCATGTTTTTTTTTTTTTACCGTATACTCCGGTAAGGTTTTTTTTGGGCTGCTCGGAGATGCTCGGGAAAGCATAAATTGGTTATTGAGCGCATGCTCGGAGGTATAACAAATGACCCATGGGCCACTACGCTCACCAGATACCATACACAGGCATTTACCCATCTTGGTCATGTGACAACAATCCCATCAATAAACTTTTCATTGCCTCAACCCATAGTGCCTTTTCATGTAATTTGGTTTTAATCAGCACAACAGTTTTAGTGGAGAAGAAAATAATAATACTGAATCTGAGCCATCCAAGACAAACGTATGTAAAGACCTTGACCTTTGGTATTGATTGACTTCCATTGCTGATTGCAAATAATATTTCTGATGCGACAGGCTACCATACAATCAGTAAAATCCATAGTCTTACCTTTTTCCATACAAATGTCTATGTGATCAAATTTGACCTTGATGTAATACAAGTCAAGGTCAACCAAAGGTCATCATTTAAACTTTGGTAGGGCCCAAGTCCCCGATGCTAAATACCAAACTTATTTCAAGGTCATCGGCTATTTGGTTCCTAAGAATTTTTTTAAAGTTTTTAACGTATAGGCCTATGAGCATGCCAGCCATATTGGTCATGTGACCCAGTCCTTACGGACAAATTTCATTCCTCCTACCCATAGATGCTCCACATCTAATTTGGTTTCAATCTACCCACCAGATAGGTGGAGAAGAAGATAAAAAAAAAAACTGAATCTGAGGCATCCAGGACAAAGGTCAGTAAATGTCCTTGACTTTTGGAATTTATAAACTGCCATTCAGCTGATTGCAAATATCATTTTTAATGCCACATGCTACCATGCAATCAAAACATCCACTGTTTTGCCTTCTTCCATACAAATGTCTAAATTACCAAATTTGAACTTGCCGTACAACAGGTCAAGGTCAATCAAAGGCCATCATTTGAACAGCCCGAGTCCCCGATGCTGCATACCAAGTTTCAAGGTGATCGGCCTTTCGGTTCCTGAGAAGAAGGTTTTTAAAGGTTTTTACCATATATGGGCATGTCGGCCATATTGGTGACGTGACCCAGTCCTCACGAACAAATTTTCGTCACCCCCCACCCTTCCCATAGCGGCTCCAGATGTAATTTGACTTCAATCAACCCAGCAGTTTAAGTCAAGAAGAAGGTAAAATATTTAATCAGTGTCATCCAGGACGAAGGTCAGTAAATGACCTAGACTTTAGAAATTGACAAACTTCCATTCAGCTGATTGCAAATATAATTTCTGATGCTACAAATTACCATGCAATCAAAAAATTTACTGTTTTGCTCTTTTCCCATACAAAAGTCTAAGTGACCAAATTAGACCTTGCCATAAAACAGGTCAATGCCAACCAAAGGTCATCATTTGAACAAACTTGGCAGGGCCAGAGTCCCCGATCCTGCATACTTAGTTCCAAGGTCATCGACCGTTGGGTTCCTGAGAAGAATATTTTAAGGGTTTTTACCATATATGAGCATGGCGGCAATATTGGTCATGTGACACAGTACTTTGGCACACATTTTTGTTTCCCGCTTCCCATAGAGGCTCCACATGTAATTTGGTTTCAATCAACCCAGCAGTTTAACTGTTTAAGTGAAGAAGAAGATACAAATACTTATTCTGAGCCATCCAGGACAGGGTCAGTAAATGACCTTTACCTTTGGAAATGATAAACGTCCATCCAGCTGATTGCAAATATCATTTCTGATGCCACAAGGTACCATGCAATATAAATCCACTGTTTTGCATTTTTTTTCCATACAAATGTCTATGCGACCAAATTTGACCTTGCCTAAAACAGGTAAAGGCCAACAAAGGTCACCATTTAAACAAAGTTTGCAGGGCCCGAGTCCCTGATGCTGCATACCAAGTTTCAAGGTCGTCGACCGCTGGGTTTCTGAGAAGAAGATTTATAAAAGTTTTTAACCATATATGGGCATGGCGGCCATATTGGTCATGTGACACAGTACTTGGAACAGCTTTTTGTTCCCCACTTCCCATAGAGGCTCCACATGATTTTGGTTTCAATCAATCTAGCAGTTTAACTGTTTAAGTGAAGAAGAAGATAAAAATACTTAATCTGTGCCATCAGTAAATGACCTTGACCTTTGGAAATGATAAACTTCCATTCAGCTGATTGCAAGTATCATTACTGATGCCAAAAGCTACCATGCAATCAAAAATCCACTGTTTTTGCCTTTTTTCCATACAAATGTCTAAGCAACCAAATTTGACCCTGCCGTAAATCAGGTCATCATTTTAACAAACGTGGTAGGGTTCGAGTCCCCAATGCTGCATACCAAGTTTCAAGGTGATCCGCCATTCGGTTCCTGAGAAGAAGATTTTTAAAGGTTTTAACATATATGGGCATGGCGGCCATATTGGTCATGTGACCTAGTCCTTACGAACAACTTTTCGTTTCCCCATTCCCATAGAGGTTCCACATGTAATTTGACTTCAATCAACCCAGCAGTTTAAGTGAAGAAGAAGATAAAAAAATAGTTAATCTGAGCCATCCAGGACAAAAGTCAGTAAATGGTGAGCTAAATTGTTAAACTTCCTTTCAGCTGAATTGCAAATATCATTTCTGATGCCACAAGCTACCATGCAATAAAAAACAGTTTTGCCTTTTTTTTCCATACAAATGTCTAAGTGACAAAATTTGACCTTATCGTAAAACAGGACAAGGGCAACCAACGGTCATAATTTAAGCTTACTTAGTAGGGCCCGAGTCCCCAATGCTGCATACCAAGTTTCAAGGTCATCGACCATTTGGTTCCTTAGAAGAAGAATTTTAAAGGTTTTTATCATATATGGGCATGGCGGTCATATTGATGATGTGACCAAGTCCTCACGAACAAACTTTCGTGCCCCCTTCCCATAGAGGCTCCACATGTAATTTGGTTTAAACTGACCAAGTAGTTTCAGATGAGATATTGTTTGAAAATGTTGACGACGACGACGGAAGGCGGACCACTGCCTATACCATAATCTCCCACGGAGTCTTCGGTTCTGGTGAGCTAAAATGTAAATTATAAATGCCAGGATTAGTATAAGTGGTGTAAAAGTAAGGGGTGGGAGGGGGGTAATCTTCCCCCGCGTATCTATGCGTGCACAGAATGCCCCCCCCCCCCCCACCCCAAATCCCAATCCTACAGATCAGTCGGTAGTGTACCTGCTGAGATACAAAAACGAAAAAAAACTTTATATGTTAGGCATAAGGGAAATAAATGTTGTTGAATATATTGTTATTATTGATACAAGAGTTAATCGGCCTGTCCATGACAATTGTCAATTTTCTTATTATTTGTTGTATATGACTGTCGAAAGGAGTCTAAATACAAATGCTACTGTATCTCAATGAAAAGATGTTTTTAAAATAACTAAGTAAGTTTCTTTTGTATTTCTGAAGAAAGTACGCACAGTTGTTTCATCTCCGGGTCCTCCGGTTTAAGACCTCTCTGGTGAACAAATGGGTCCGCTACAAGTGAAATATTATTTAAATGGACGTAAAAATAGCACTCGTAACGTACGCGGAACAATGTCGCAGTAATCTTCATGCTTTCCATCTGATCAGGTGTTAACTATTTGAAAACCAGAATTTGAAGTTGTTCCATAATGAATAATGAATCGAGGCGATTCTAATGAGTACTTACAGCATACATTTGTAAGATAAAAGACTAAAATCTCCTTAATTATCCCCACTAGTTCTTATGTAGAGGAATTCGCTAGGGGCTCAAGAATGGGTTCGACTCATCCATGGTAAACGAGTCATCGGTGTTCGAGCCATCGAAGCTCTAGTATATAGCTGTCCGCACAGAAAAGAAAGTTTCCATAACAAAAGGGTTGCAAATGATTAAAGTAGAGCAATTATTACGCTGTCAGATCATAGCAGGAAAGCCAACAGAAAGGTGACACTTAAAAAAAGTAAGTTTTCATATGACTATGTTTGGTTCATACAGAAAATAAAACAAAACCATTGAGCTTTTACTATTTGAGCCTCATTGCCTTCTTGCTTTTATTTACTCAAAACTGGCAGAGTTAGTTACTGCTTACTTAGATATTTTGAAACCATCTTTTCACTGAGATACATTAGCATTTGGTTTTAGACTCCTTTCGACGGTCATAGATTTGTTTTATAAAAAGAAAATTGAGGCTAGACATTTAACAATTGTCACAAGTTGGTTGACATATGACAGGCCGATTAACTCTTGTTTCAATAATTACAATATATTCAACAACATTTATTTCCCTTAGGCCTAAAATATACAGTTGTTTTGTATCTCAGGCACTCTGCGTGTACCGACTGATCTATAGTGGGGGAGGGGATGATGCCCGCACAGATAAGCCTTCTACATCGCACAAAGATTGCCCCCCCCCCCACACACACACACTTTTACACTACTAGTATTCCCGAGCAAGCTCCCTATCGGGAAACATAAATCGGCGAACGCGCGTTTGCTCGCATTTCCTTAAATGCTCCCTATGGGTAAAACATGCCGCTCGGAGCATGCTCCGGAATGCATAAATTGGCGACTGAGGTGCGCTCGAAGCAACATAGTCGACCGGCTCTCGGAGCGAGGCTCGGAGCACACATTCCTAATTTCGCTCGGAGCACATATAGTTTGTTGGTGCTCGAAGCACCATGATTACGCTCGGAGCATCATCATACTGGCCAGTGCTTTAACAGGCTTGCTGGATCTTACGTAGATTTGCCGGTGGATACAGCGCAAGTTATCTGGAAGAAAATGGCGGCGCATATGGGTTAATAAGCGGAAGTAGGGTCGTATTTTCCAGCGTTTTATCGTTTGTGTTCAACACAGAAACACACGGGGTATAGAAATTATTCTATATATTTATCATTATTGCCACAATCATGCATTCTAGTGACCTAATAAAGGGGTCAAATAACTGCACGCTTTAATCGGTAGTGACTTGTCGCCGAAGAATCGCTGTACGATCGGCGACTGACTTGCAACAAGTGAAACATGATAGGGGACTAGTCGGCGATCAGTCGGCGACTCTTCAGAGACTGGATAAAACCGATCGGCGAGTTGTCGGAGACTGTTTTGTGGGTTTTTTTGACACAGACAAAAAAAACTAAATTTTCGACTGCTGAGAGTCTTCTCTGGGCTGCTGAAAGTCCACGTCATCCGAAATTGGTGTCCGAGCCTTGCTTCCCGTTTTGTTTTCGGTTGCGCCGCCGTTTGTTTTTGCCCGCCTCTCCGAACCATGTTGCCTCTTTGAAAGCTGTCGTCAAAATGATGTTAACAGTGTTTTTATTGTAGTTGGCGCTATAATCGTTCGGTGGTTTTAACATCTTTTTACATCTTGTCGGCAACCAGTTGAAGATCAATCGCAGATCAAGCGCCGACTTATCATTGATCAAACTGCGATCGATCGCCGACCCATCGCCGAACAGTTGCCGACCGATCGCCGATAGGTCGTGGATCGATCGCGGATCAGTCGGCGATCGGTCTGCGACCAGTCTCCGATAAGTTGCAATAAGGTTGCTAGAATTTACAGCAAAATTTGCATAAATTCGGTCGGGGATCGATCGATGACTGTTCGGCGATCGATCGGAGATTGGTCTGCGACGTCTAGAAAACCATTGCAACTAGTCTGCGATCAAAATCAGTCGCAGTCAGTCTTTTGTGCATGCACAAAAGACGATCGGCGACTAAATTTGATCGGCGACCTACCCGTGACCTTGCTTCAACCTTTATAAAACCTCTCTGCGACTTCTGCAACCGCTCCGCGATTGCAATTTTTTTTAGTCGCGGAGAGGTCGCATCGCGGTCGCAAGCTCTGTGGGACCGGGCCTTAAGGCTCATCGATTATATTTTATTATTAAAGACACTACCATGTATTTACTATATTTAAAGCGCGCGGTGTGCATTTGGTGGTATTTTTAAGATTTTTGCGATTTTTTTTTTTTTTTTTTGCACACAATCCACTCAGGGTAGGTCATTATTTTATTTTCCAACTCTTTTTGTTGTAATTTGAGATGTGATAGCTATCTTGTTTTTTTATGCATACCTACTTCGTCATTCCGGCCCGAGAACTCATATGACGATAAGTGCTAGGCAGAGAGAGAGAGAGAGAGAGAGAGAGAGAGAGAGAGAGAGAGAGAGAGAGAGAGAGAGAGAGAGAGAGAGAGATAGATGTATATTCTAAATATACTGTGAACAATAAGAAAACAGAAACTGATCAAACCTATATTAAGACATTAAATATGTGCTATAAAAGGGTTATCCTTTGGAAGCAAGGAATACACCACAGAACTAGAAAATATGAAGTGTACATTTTTTCTGGGTCAGACTAGCTACTTTCGGCCAATTAGGCCTCATCAGTGACCCTCAAATATTAAGACTGCCAGACAAAACTGACACAATATTCCTTTTCTGTACGTCAGAAGAAGTGTGTTTGGTAGCGTTATTGTCTAAGCTCATGGGCGTAGACATTATAGAGGTAGGATTTAACACAGCAGTACAGCCATTAGTTACCCACAATGCATATTGACCTTTATATATATGAACCCAATAAGTATAAGCTTTCAGAAAAGAAAAAAAGGCGGCCCATAACAATGACAATGACAATGGATTTATTACCAATTAAGGGCCCCTAAAGGACACATGATCAAAGGAGAAGAATCTCCCTACTATGACTGAAGATGATTAGAACAAACAAACACAAAAATTAACACCTCACAACCTCATTATACCATTACGATAACACACCCGTGCGACTAAGTGTGTGTTTTTTCATATCTCCAAAATGGCTACTTTTCTGATAAAATCAGCGATATCTTTCTTCTTAATCCACGAACATAGGTTGTGAGTGCTCGTTAGAATCGCCTCAGTGAGGCGGTTTTAACGAGTACCCACAACCTATGTCTTGGAGCAGAAATAAGAAAAATAATGTATACCCCCATAAACCCCAGTTTTCTCTATATAAAGTGGGGTATAGAGGGGTTTCACGGACTAGTTATCGTGATGACCTCTGCTCGTTACACCATTGGTTTTTTGGATATAACATTGTTTCAGAATAGGTCCCAAATATGTAAACATTATACAGAAGATTGACAATAATGTTCAACCTCCTCAATATGATCTAAACATATTTATTAGGATATGCATTAATTCAATAAACAAGGTCCCTGCTTTATCACAACAGCAGTGCTACAAAGTGGTTGCCAAATAAGACATAATCCTGGGCATAATCAGCTCTATACACCACAACCTCGTTATAACATGGTTCATTATAACACGGTTTTTGATATAACACGGTTTCAAGATGGATCCCAAAAATGTATAGAATACATAGAAAAATGACCATAAATGGTCATTTTTCTATATAATCTACACATTTTGTTTGGATATAACACGGTTTCTGTTTTGGACCCAATTAATAGTGTTATAAAGAGGTTGTGGTATATGTGATATATGTTTACCTCACATGAGGCACTGCTCAGAATGACTAACTATGAATTAGGAAGGCTTCATATATGAATTTCGAAAGCTCAAATATAATAAAATTATCAGTGTTAGATACAAGCCAATTAAATTTCAAGTTATCATTTAACAAACTGAAATTTTTACACTGATTTTGAACCAGTGCAAAGAAACGTTTACGAATATGAGCATATTTTGGACACTTAATCAAAAAATGAATTTCATCTTCAATTGCTTGTGGACAATAATCACAAACTCTGTTTTCTAAAGGAGTAGGAGGTTTTGAATACCTACCTCTTTCAATCTGAAGTCTATGAGAACTTATACGCAATTTAGTTAGAGACCTTCTTTTGTCAAAATCCTTAATGATATTCAAATATTGCTCAAACTGAAGATCATCTTTAAATGCAAAATATGTCCTTAATTTTCTATCAATATGATTTGCATGAAAGCGTTTCCAAAAATCTTTATATTTATTTAAAATGATATTTTTCGTTAACTTCTTAAAAGAATTTGTGCTCATATTCAACAATGTTTCAGAAGTAATGGATGTATCAAGTAACTTGTTCATATTACAAACAGAAGTATACCATGTATAAATACCTTTTTATGTAGTATTTTAGAACAAGCAAAAGCATCTGCTAGCAAATCTGAATCAGTGGACCCAAGCCTTTGGCAATATGATAAGGCAGAAAGAATTACACTAATCTGAATGGGATATCTCCCAAGTTCTGCGCAAACAGCAAAGTTAGAACTTCTTTTATGAACACCTAAAATATATTTGTTAAAATGAATGTGCAGTTTTTCAGAATAGAAACTTCTGGAGATTTTAGAAAGATCAAATAAATCATCAATATCGATACAATTAACTTACTCCAGCCATCAAAGACACCAAAGGGAAAGAAACACAAAAATGAAGCGACCAGACCATAATGGAAACCTAAACAATAGAAGGCCATAAGGACAGTTTCTTTCCCACAAAATGGCCATATGGCGATCCAAAATAAAAAGACACAAGTGATACACACAGGTAACAAACAACAACATAAATAAACCGCCACAGAAGAACCACCTTGGAACGGTCAGTGGAAAGATTTCCACTGGGGGGCTTAAATCGATTTTACGTGGCCACAATCCTCGCCCTTGCTTCCGTCGCGATTTAGACAAATAATTTGTTCAGTCCGCATGAAGGCCTCCTTACTCATCAGTGCAACATCTCCGTGAACACAAATAATCAAAGAACCACAGAGGTGAGACAACGGTGAGGACTCGACAGCAAAAAACCACTGAAATGCTGGAGCAAAAGAAAACCAACAGTTAGACTCCGATGGGCCCGACCAGAGACAGAGCATCAGGCACCAACCAACATTACCTTGAATGAGATCTCTCTAATTCTCAATAAGCCTTTACGCTGGAACCGTCATAGAATCTGAGGCCTGCAATTAAAGAGGGAAGCATAGTTGCCAACCGTGATTGGGTTAACTACCATGCACGCAGTCTGTCGTATAACATCCATGTTGTACCCAATCTTTTTATATCGAAGATTGATTTTACGAAATTGGGTGCTGAAGTCATTGCGGTTATATATTTTTCTGAATTTATATACTAAGTCACCATAAAATTCGGGTTCCGATAGACCTTGTTGCAGAAGAGATTTAAGTCCAATATTGAATTTTGAAATTAAATCAGAATGGCGTCTATGAAATTTTGAAAATACTTTATGTATTTTATGGTACCGGTAACCCTGATTAAGAAGTTTAGCCGTTAATAATTTATTACGAGTGTTGAAGTCAGATACATGACTACACACTCTAGCAAATCGAATTAATTGCGAAATATAAACGCCATAGGATGGCGCACGAGGAACATCACCATCCAAAAAAGGAAAATTTACAATCTCAAAATCAAAGTCATCTCGTTTATCATAAATTTTGCACGAAACAAACCCATGTACAATAGATAGATGTAAATCCAAACCGGGGCCTCGGTATCAGAAGAATTTGCTTTATTTAACTGAAGTTCTCGGGGGTAAATCTGACTGATCAAACCATCGAAATAGGTATTATGAATATTTAATAAATCATCTAAATATCTAGAAGTCGAGCTAAAAGCTTCAATAATTTCAGATTGGTTATCAATGGAAAGCGACAACATGAAGTCTCTTTCATAACAATACAAGAACAGATCAGCCACAAGACTTGCGCAATTCGTACCCATCGGAATACCCACATTTTTTCTAAATAACTTGGTACCGAATCCAATATAAATATTGTCAAGTAGAAAGGTGAGGGCATCACACACTTTCTGACATGACCAAAGTGTATAATTCTTATGCTCTTTAGAAGTGAAAAATGCATTTCTGACATTACATGCAAGATAGAGAGAATCTTCTCTGTGAAAAGCCCATTCAATTAAATCATTAAGCTTTTCTTTTATAAGATTATAAGGAAGTGTAGTGTAAAGAGTGGAAAAATCGTAAGTAGACAGACTTGAAGCACGAAAACGTCTGGATTTGAATTTAAAACCTCATTCGAATTTTTTTATAGACCAAAACAGATTTCTTCCTGATATTTCAAAGACTTTATCACAATATTTAATCACATGCGTTTTAACAGCAGTAAGACAGGAAATTAATAAAGTAGCTTTTTTGATAAAGAACATGCCCAAATTTCTGAACCATACATCAATATAGGTTTGATTGTATGATCGAAGATATGCAAACTGGTAAAATTGCAAGGGTACAGTGACAAAATATTACGCTTAAGGGAATATAAAGCTTTCACTGCCTTATCATATAGCTGTTTTTTGGCAGGTGTAAAGGTGCCAGAAGCGGAAAAAAGAATTCCAAGATACTTATAGGAATTAGTACAACATAGAGTATTACCAAAGATTGAAAATCTATGTGTATTAATTAATCTACCTGCCTTATTAAAAATCAAAACTTTTGTTTTATCAATATTTATAGAAAGACACCAATCTTCACAAGAAGCTTGTAATAAATCCAGTTTATGCTGTAGACCATCGTGTGTAGATGATAACAAAATAACATCATCAGCATACATTAAGCAATCTATTCTTTTGTTATTTAAGTATATAGGAGCTGGAGATGACAGTAAATAATTAGGCAAGTCATTAATAAAAATTTTAAACAGATTCGGACTTAAAACATCACCCTGCCTAACCCCAACTTAAGATTTAAAAGTTTTTGTAATCTTATCGTTAACTTTCACACATAGCAAAGATAGGGAGTACATACTTTTAATGATATTATAAAATAAGCCTTGAATATTCATTCTGACTAGTTTGATCAAAATAGCAGTGTGTTAAACAGAATCAAAAGCTTTTTGGAAGTCCACAAAACAAGAATATACTTTAGAGCCTGTAGAAAAATAGTAGTCAATTATGCATTTAACTACAAACATATGATCAGATGTACGTGAGTGTTTGCAGAATCCAATCTGACACTTATAAGATTTTTTGTTTTTCAGATAAAAAAAGATCAAGCCTATTATTCAATATGGTATTAAATAATTTACCTAAACAACCTGCAACCGTTATTCCGCGGTGATTATTTGGATCTTCTTTGCAACCAGTTTTAAAAATAGGGGAAATGTAGCCAACAGCCCAATTTTTAGGATAAACTCTCAGAAGCAATATTTTGTTAAACCAAATTTTTAAACCGGGTAAAATAAAATTTTGTACACTTTTAACCATATTTTCACTTATTAACTGCAACCCCCTATATTTATTGTATTTTAGCTAAGAAAAAGAATCAGTAATTTCTTTATCAGTAATCTTAAAATCTAATGAACTAAAAGTTGAAACATTCTGTTGCTCAAGATTTTGAAGGAGGTCATTCAAATAATTCAGTTTCTGCTGAAATTTACCGGGAACAGAATTAAATGATTTAAAATAGTTTTCCCAAATAGTTGGATCTATAGACGACTGTGAATCGTTTTTATTTAGCGTATCAATAAGATGCCAGTTGGCTTTTGGATCAGAGGACTGAAGTTCATCTAGCTGATTTAGAATATTTTGTTTAAAAGTCCTTTTCTTAAATTTTCGGATTTTATTGTACTGTCTATACAGTTTATAATTATTCCCTTTGATTCCTGGGTCAAAGGAAAATTTACTCATTAACCTGCCTTTACTTAGAAGTCTGCTGCGCAAAATATGTAAATCAGCATCAAACCATTTTTGGTTTGTTTTCTTACCAGATTTTGAACAAATTTTAGGTTTCCTCAAAGTTTTATCAGCAGCAGAAACGATAATGCCTTCAAATTCATAACAAGTATAAGTTTCACACAAAAAAGAGGCCCGCGGGCTGAGCTCATGCATAGAATTGCTATCACATTTGTACAAGCCCATTTGTACAGACTAATACAACATATATATCTACAAGCTCTCGACCACGACTGACCACTGCCTATCCGATAAGCTCCCTAGGAGCCTTCGGCTCTGTTGAGCTAAAACACTTACCCCGCTGTTATCAAATTTTTGGGTTAATCTTCAATAAATCTTCTATAAAGTATAGGAAAGTTGTCTACTTAACTTCAAGCATTCCATTTGAGCCGGGGCACAGCATTTCCTACAATTTACATGATCAGAGTCTTCGTTGTGCGCTCTGATGGTAGCTAAGGACCCAATGCCCCTTCATGCAGCAAGAGAAATCTCCGGACTGAAAACCTACGCAGTAATAATGTAATTACTTTAACATTTAAAGTAACCTTTAACATACACAGGTGTGTGTGTGTGTGTGGGGCGGGGGGGGGTGGGGAGGGGGGGGGGGGTTCAGGTAGCGTCCCAACCAAAATGACGGAACTATCTATGGACAACGACCTACCAACCTCAGTCGATGTGGTTGTGACGTTGTTTAAACGTCATGTAGCTCAATATGTTTTGATTGTTTGTTTGGCTTTATTATCTTGTTTGTATGAGTTGAGATTTACCGTCGCTGTCGACACTATTTTTAGCTCGCCTGTACGAAGTACAAGGAGAGCTATTGTTGTCACCTCGGATGGCGTGCGCGTGTGCGTTTGCGTTTGCGTTCCCGTCACACTGCGTTAAAGTTTTTCAAATGCTTATATCTCAACAGTCACTCATCACAGACCACTCATATTTGGAACTTAAGTACCTGGGAGGGTCCTCTGATGTTCAAAGAGAACAGACCCCTGGGTTCATGCCCCGGGGTGGGGCTAGGGGTCAAAATCTAGAACACCTTTGTAATTCTGTGTTAAATTTTTGAAATGCTTATATCTCAACAGTCACTCATCACAAAGCATTCATATTTACAACTTGGATACCTGGGAGTGTCTTCTGAGATTCCAAGACAACACACCCCTGGGTTCTTGCCTGGGATTGGGGATGGGGGTGGGGCTGGGGGTCAAAATCTAGGACACCATTGTAATTTGTTGTATACCTTTCCATTATACTAACGAGTTATAGACACGATTGGTTATACATCAGCCAATCAAGTGACATTGGTTCAAGTGTAAAAGGGTGAAGGTCATGGTGACCTACATTTCACGGTCCAGTGAGTTTGCCTTATATCTTGAAGTCTATTTGTTGGAGAAATGTCATACCTGGGATATTAGTTCCATGTGACTCCACGATTGACCTCAAAATATATCTAGGTCACTGTGACCTATATTTCATGGTTTTGCGATTTTGCCTATTAACTCGAATACTATTTGATGGAGAAATGTCATACCAGGATAATTAGTTCCATATGACCCAATAATTGACCGCAAAATATATCTAGGTCATGGTGACCTACATTTCACGGTCCAGTGATTTTGTCTATTATCTTGAATACTATTTGATGGAGAAATGTTATACCTGGGTTATTAATTGCAGGTGACCCCATTATTGACCTCAAAATATATCTAGGTCACTGTGACCTATATTTTATGGTTCAGCGATTTTGCCTATTATCTAGAATACTATTTGATGGAGAAATGTCATACCTGGATTATTAGTCCCATATGACCCAATAATTGACCGCAAAATATATCTAGGTCATGGTGACCTACATTTCATGGTCCAGTGATTCTGTCTATTATCTTGAATACTATTTGATGGAGAAATGTCATACCTGGATTATTAGTTCCATATGACCCAATAATTGACTGTAAAATATATCTAGGTCATGGTGACCTACATTTCATGGTCCAGTGATTCTGTCTATTATCTTGAATACTATTTGATGGAGAAATGTTATACCTGGATTATTAGTTGCATGTGACCCCATTATTGACCTCAAAATATATCTAGGTCAGTATGACCTATATTTCATGGTTCAGTGATTTTGCCGATAATCTTGAGTACAATTTGATAGAGAAACGTCATACCTGGATTATTAGTTCCATGTGACTCTATAATTGACCGCAAAATATATCCAGGTCAGTGTGACCTATATTTCATGGTTCAGTGATTTTGCCTATTATCTTGAACACTATTTGATGGAGAAATGTCATACCTGGATTATTTATTCCATGTGACCCCATGATTGAGCTTGAATTAATATCTAGGTCAGTGTGTCCTATATTTCATGGTTCAGTGATTTTTCCTATTATCTTGAATACTATTTGATGGAGAAATGTCTTACTTGGATAATTAGTTCCATGTGACCTGATGATTGACATGGAAATATATCTAGGTCCTTGTGACCTATTTTCATGGTTCAATGATTTTGCCTTATAATTCAGATACAATTTGATCCTGAAATGTAATATCTGGAATATATGTTCCATGTGACCTGATTATTGATATATCAAGGTGAGTGCGACCTATATTTCATGGTTCATAAATTTTTCCTTATATCTTGAAGTCGCGAAACAGGCGAGCTATGCTGTCTGGCGACAGCTCTTGTTATTATTTTCAAGAAGCTGCTTTAAAATTTGCGGGACTTGAGATAAAATGACATTTCAAGCCCTGCCGCCCAATGAAACCATAAAGGTTTATATGCTTGAACGGTCCAACTCATGCCGATTTACCTGGCCTGGCTTTGACCCTCTCCGCGGGTTACCAGGACTAATGGGTGGTGGGTTTTTGCTTGCGTGGAAGTACCATGAGCATTTATCTATTTCTCCAAGCCCCGATGGGCGGGGGCTCTTGGCTTAATTATTGAAAAAAAAAATGTTTAAGAAGCTTTTTATGCCCCCGCCTGCCTTGGCAGGAGTGGGGCATATAGCGTTTCGCCGTAATGTTACGTGCGTACGTTTGTATGTCAGGTTCGTAATCACCTCGGGCTGAAATGTCGAGCTCAAACCTCGGGCTCATAACTTTTTCACCTGTTGTGCTACAAAGTTGAAATTTGGTATGACATTTACTCAGACCAAGACCTATCAGTTCATGTTCAAGTTGACCCAGGGTCGTGCCCCTGGGTGGGCCCAGGGGTGAGATTGCGTAACGGGTCAAAATTGTCATATAGGAATTTGTATGCAAAACTGTCAAAATGGCTAATTACCTTGAAAATTAATCAGATTCGAACACCTAAACCATATATATTATTGTTCCTTTTGATATGACACATTCCATGACACAGACTTTGGGTCCCTACGGTCATCCCTGGGCCTTGCCCCGCCCCCTTTGCTTCATTAAAGTCTTTATATCTCAGAGACTATCCATATCCCCACCCCTTAACCATATATATTATTGTTCCTTATGATGAGATGCATTGGCTGATACAGACGTTGGGTCCATCCCGACCCACCCATAAGGTCAAGGTCACTGTGGCTATATATAGAAAAACTTTGTCATCGCTCTAGCGCCTTCATTTCTTCACCAATTTCAATATAACTTCACACAAATATTCCTTATAAAAATATCTCGAGCGAGTTCTACTTTCAAGGTCTCGGCCTCAAGGTCAAGGTCACTAAGGCTATTTTTAGAAAAACATTGTCATCGCTCTAGCGCCAACATTTCTTTACTGATTTCAATATAACTTCACACAAATGTTCCTTATGACAATATCTCGAGCGAGTTCGACTTTCAAGGTCATGACCTCAAGGTCAAGGTCACTGTGGCTATTTTTTAAAAAACTTGTCGTCGCTCTAGCGCCTACATTTCTTCACCAATTTCAAAACAACTTCACACAAATGTTCCTTACAAAAATATCTCGGGCGAGTTCGACTTTCAAGGTCATGGCCTCAAGGTCAAGGTCACTGGCTATTTCTAGAAAAACTTTGTCATCCCTCTAGCGCCTACATTTTTTCCTCAATTTCAATATAACTTCACACAAATGTTCCTTATAAAAATTTCTTCAGCGAGTTCGACTTTCAAGGTCATGTCCTCAAGGTCAAGGTCACTGTGGCTATTTTTAGAAAAACTTTGTCATCGCTCTAGCACCTACATTTCTTCACTGATTTCAATATAACTTAACGCAAATGTTCCTTATGACAATATCTCGAGCGAGTTCGACTTTCAAGGTCATGACCTCAAGGTCAAGGTCAATGTAGCTATTTTTAGAAAAACTTTGTCATCGCACTAGCGCGTACATTTTTTCACCAATTTCATTATACCTTCACACAAAAGTTCCTTATTAAAATATCTTGAGCGAGTTCGATTTACAAGGTCATGGCCTCAAGTTCAAGGTCACTGTGGCTATTTTTAGAAAAGTTTTGTCATCACTCTAGCGCCTACATTTCTGTACTGATTTTAATATAACTTCACACAAATGTTCCTTATGACAATACCTCGAGCGAGTTCGACTCAAGGTCATGACGTCAAGGTCAATGTGGCTATTTTTAGAAAAACTTTGTCATCGCACTAGCGCCTACATTTTTTCACCAATTTCAATATAACTTCACACAAATGTTCCTTATAAAAATATCTTGAGCGAGTTCGACTTTAAAGGTCATGGACTCAAGGTCAAGGTCACTATGGCTATTTTTAGAAAACACTTTGTCATCGCTCTACCGCTTACATTTCTTCACCGATTTCAATATAACTTCACACAAATGTTCCTTATGACAATATCAACGAGTTCCACTTTCAAGGTCAAGGTCACTGGCTATTTTTAGAAAAACTTCGTCATCGCCCTTGCGCTTACATTTCTTCACTGATTTCAATATAACTTCACACAAATGTTCCTTATGACCATATCTCGAGCGAGTTCGACTTTCAATGTCATGACCTCAAGGTCAAGGTCACTGTGGCTATTTTTAGAAAAACTATGTTATCGCTCTAGCGCCTACATTTCTTCATTGATTTCAATATAACTTCAAACAAATGTTCCTTACATAGATATCTCGAGCGAGTTCGACTTTCAAGGTCATGGCCTCAAGGTCAAGGTCACTGCCTTTTTTTAGAAAAACTTTGTCATCCCTCTATCGCCTACATTTTTCACGAATTTCAATATTACTTCACACAAATGTTCCTTATAAAAATTTCTTGAGCGAGTTCGACTTTCAAGGTCATGTCCTCAAGGTCAAGGTCACTGTGGCTATTTTTAGAATAACTTTGTCATCGCTCTAGCGCCTACATTTCTTCACTGATTTCAATATTACTTCACACAAATGTTCCTTATGACAATATCTCGAGCGAGTGGGACTTTCAAGGTCATGACCTCAAGGTCAATGTGGGTATTTTTAGAAAAACTTTGTCATCGCATTAGCGCCTACATTTTTTTCACCAATTTCATTGTATCTTCACACAAATGTTCCTTATAAAAATATCCTGAGCGAGTTCGACTTACATGGTCATGGCCTCAAGGTTAAGGTCACTGTGGTTATTTTTAGAAAAACTCTCGAGCGAGTTCGACTTTCAAGGTCATGACGTCAAGGTCAATGTGGCTATTTTTAGAAAAACTTTGTCATCGCACTAGCGCCTACATTTTTTCACCAATTTCAATATAACTTCACACAAATTTTCCTTGTAAAAATATCTTGAGCGAGTTCGACTTTCAAGGTTATGGACTCAAGGTCAAGGTCACTGTGGCTATTTTTAGAAAAACTTTGTCATCGCTCTAGCGCTTGCTTTTTTTCACCGATTTCAATATAACTCCACACAAATGTTCCTTATGACAATTTAAACGAGTTCCACTTTCAAGGTCAAGGTCACTGTGGCTATTTTTAGAAAAACTTTGTCATCGCTCTGGCGCTTATATTTCTTCCCCGATTTCAATATAACTTCACACAAATGTTCCTTATGACAATATCTCGAGCGATTTGGACTTTCAAGGTCAAGGTCACTGTGGCTATTTTTAGAAAAAAATTGTCATCGCTCTAGCGACTACATTTCTTCATTGATTTCAATATAACTTCAAACAAATGTTCCTTATGATAATACCTCGAATGAGTTCGACTTCAAGGTCAAGGTCACTGTGGCTATTTTTAGAAAAACTTTGTCATTGCTCTAGCGCTTACATTTTTTCACCAATTTCAATATAACTTCACACAAATGTTCCTTATGACAATATCTCTAGCGAGTGACACTTTCAAGGTCAAGGTCACTGTGACTATTTTTAGAAAAAACTTTGTCATCGCTGTAGCGCTAACATTTCTTCACCGATTTCAATACAACTTCACACAAATGTTCCTTATGACAATATCTCAAGCGATTTGGACTTTCAAGGTCAAGGTCTCTGTGGCTATTTTTAGAAAAAACTTTATCATCGCTCCAGCGAATACATTTCTTCACCGATTTCAATATAACTTCACACAAATGTTCCTTATGACAATATCTCGAGCGATAAGGTATTTCAAGGTCAAGGTCACTGTGGCTATTTTTAGAAAAACTTTGTCATCGCTCTAGCGACTACATTTCTTCATAGATTTCAATATTACTTCAAACAAATGTTCCTTATGACAATGCCTCGACTTTCAAGATCAAGCTCACTGTGGCTATTTTTAGAAAAACTTTGTCATCGCTCTAGCGACTACATTTCGTCACCGATTGCAATAGAACTTCACACAAATGTTCCATATGACAATATCTCTAGCGAGTTCCACTTTCAAGGTCAAGATCACTGTGGCTATTTTTAGAAAAACTTTGTCATTGCTCTAGCGCTTACATTTCTTCACCGATTTCAATATAACTTCACACAAATGTTCCTTATGACAATATCTCGAGCGATTTGGACTTTCAAGGTCAAGGTCACTGTGGCTATTTTTAGAAAAACTTTGTTATCGCTCTAGCGACTACATTTCTTCATAGATTTCAATTTAACATCAAACAAATGTTCCTTATGACAATACGTCGAACGTGTTCGACTTCAAGGTCAGGGTCACTGTGGCTATTTTTAGAAAAACTTTGTCATTGCTCTAGCGCTTACATTTTTTCACCAATTTCAATATTACTTCACACAAATGTTCCATATGACAATATCTCTAGCGAGTCCCACTTTCAAGGTCAGGGTCACTGTGGCTATTTTTAGAAACACTTTGTCATCGCTCTAGCGCTTACATTTCTTCACCGATTTCAATATAACTTCACACAAATGTTCCTTATGACAATATCTCAAGCGATTTCGACTTTCAAGATCAAGGTCACTGTGGTTTTTTTTAGAAAAACTTTGTCATCGCTCTAGCGACTACATTTCTTCACCGATTGCAATTGAACTTCACACAAATGTTCAATATGACAATATCTCTAGCGAGTTCCACTTTCAAGGTCAAGATCACTGTGGCTATTTTTAAAAACACTTTGTCATCGCTCTAGCGCTGACATTTCTTCACCGATTTCAATATAACTTCACACAAATGTTCCTTATGACAAAATCTCAAGCGATTTCGACTTTCAAGGTCAGGGTCACTGTGGATATTTTTAGAAAAAACTTTGTCATTGCTCTAGCGACTACACTTCTTCACTGATTTCAATATAACTTCACACAAATGATCCTTATGACAATACCTCGAGCGAGTTCGACTTTTAAGGTCAAGGTCACTGTGGCTATTTTTAGAAAAACTTTGACATTGCTCTAGCGCTTACACGTTTTCACCAATTTCAATATAATTTCACATAAATGTTCCTTATGACAACATCTCGAGCGATATCGACTTTCAAGGTCAAGGTCACTGTGGCTATTTTTAGAAAAACTTTTGTCATCGCTCTAGCACCTCTATTTATTGATGGATCTTGATAGAACTTCACACAAATGTTTCTTATGATGATATCTCAAGTTGCTTTGACTTTCAAGGTCATGACGTCAGATCACTGTGGCTATTTTTACAAAAAACTTTGTAATTGCTCTACCGCCTACATTTTTAACAGCTTTTAAAATAACTTCACACAAAAGATGTCGGTCCCCGCCCGTAGGGGCTTGAAGAAATATATGGGCTGCATGATGCTTCCACGTAGAGCTGAATCCGGCCCGCACACTAGTACTGGTAAACCGCTTACAGGATCTAAGCCTGTCCAGGAACCGCGGTGCGAGGCGAACCGTCCGTGCTTATTAACCCTATTGGTTTCACTGGGCGACAGGGCTTGAGATGTCATTTCATCTCAATGTCGGGTAAAAGTCCCACAAAATTGGAAGCAACGTCTTCAAAATGACCTTTACAGTGTTGACGGGGACGGTTAACCTCAAATCAACCAACCAACCAACACAAAAGATGCTTATGATAATATCTTGAGCAAGATCTACTTTCGCCGTCAAGGTCACTATGGCTATTTTTAGAAAAACATTGTCATCACTCTAGAACCTACATTTATTGTTGGATTTTAAACAAACTTTACACAAATGTTGCATAATATGTCAAGCAAGTTAGACTTTTGCCAGTTCAGTGTTTTCCACACACGAAGTTGTCTTGTGCGAGGGGATTTGTATCGCATGCGATACCTTGTTGTAACTTATGATATGACACGTTCCAAGACACAGGCATTTGGTCCCTCCGGACACCCCCGGGCCATTCTAGAGGATGGGTACAAGCCATATCGACAAAGATATATGGCGGGGGCATCTGTGTACTTTGGACACATGTCTAGTTGATAATTATATCAATGCAGTATATAACTCTATTTTGCATCTGGTTTGCTTAGATTTGTTTGAATTGAGATTTAATGCCCCCGTCAACACTATTTATGCCATTTTGTATACACTGCTTCCTGTTAAGTGGGACATTAGATGAAACGACATCTCAACCCAATGAAACTTATGGGGTTTATATGCATGGACTGTCCGACTCGGAGCACTTTGTCTGGGCAAGCTTAGACTTGCAAGATTGTTTTCCAGTACTCAGATGCGGTTGGTTGCATCTGCTTGTGAGCATCATGCAGCCAAATTTATTTTTCCAAGCCCCGATGGGCGGGGGTTTTGCTCCTGTTTTGCATCAAGTGGATACCGATAAGTGTGAACAAGAGGCCCATGGGCCACTATGCTCACCAGAGCTCAGTAGGGCACTGCCCACTGGCATCAATTTATTTTAACGTGATATAATTTTAATCTTCCGATTATAAAGTCTCCAAAATGAACCCCCATACCCAAATAAGCACCCATGTGGACTCCCTATCTGACATATTCGGCATTTTATGAAGTGGAGGGGCTGGGGTAAGGACTTAACGGAGCGCTGGTTGGTATCACTGAATACGCCATATCATAAGGAATATGAATATATAATATGGTTTAGGGGAAGGGGTTTGTACGGTACCGAGATATAAGGCCTTTTCGACAGTTGAGGGATTGGGGCATAGCTCCGCCGGACACCAGGAATACCCAAGATTGTTGTCACCGAATGTGTCTCATCATAAGGACCAAGAATATATATGGTTTATGGGTGGGGATCTGAACAGTTTCTGAGATCTGAGGCCCTTTTATGAAATGGAGGGGAGAGGAACAGCTCCTGTGGACCCCACAAGTTAGTGGGACTGAAAGGAATAAGAATATATATGATTATGGGGTGGGGATCTAAATGCTTCTATGATATATGGCATTTTATGAACTGGAGGTGCGGGGCATGGCCGCAGCACATTGCCCCAGTACAAAGAGACCCTCATGTTGGTGTGACTGAATGCGTCTCACCATAAGGAACAAAATATATGGTTTATGGGTGGGGCTCTTAACTGTTTCTGAGATATATGACTTTTTAGCTCACCTGAGCACGAAGTGCTCAAGGTGAGCTTTTTGGATCGGTCTTTGTCGGTCGTCCGTGCGTGCGTCCGTCCGTCGTCAACTTTTGCTTTAAACAACTTCTCCTCCAAAACTACTGGACAGATTTTGATCTAATTTCGCAGGAATGCTCTTTGGCTGATCCTCTACCAAAATTGCTCAAACTGTTCCGCTCGGAAGAACAAGATGGCCCCCAGAGCTAAAAATAGAAAACCCTTTAAATGACTTCTCCTGCTTAACCAGTGGATGGATTTTGAAATTGTTTCACAGGAATGTTCCTTGGATGACCCTCTACCAAAATTGCGTAAACCGTTCCATTCGGGTGAACAAAATGGCCGCCAGAGCAAAAAAAGAAAAACCTTTAAACAACTTCTTCTCCCTAACCAGTGGATGTATTTTGAAATTGTTGCACAGGAAGGTTTCTTGGGTGCCCCTCTATTAAAATTGCTCAAACCGTTCCGCTCGGATGACAAAATGGCCGCCAGAGCTAAAAATAGAAAACCCATTAAAGGACTTCTTCTCCTTAACCAGTGGATTGATTTCGAAATTACTTGACAGGAATGTTCCTTTGGTGACCCTCTACCAAAATTGCTCAAACCGTTCCGCTCGGGTGAACAAAGTGACCACCAGAGCTAAAAATAGAAAAAACTTTTAACCGACTTTTTCTCCTTAACTAGTGGATGGATTTTGAAATTATTTCACTGGAATGTTCTTTGGGAGACCCTCTACGAAAATTGCTCAAACTGTTCCGCTCGGGTGAACAAAATGGCCACCAGATCTAAAAATAGAAAAACTTTTAAACACCTTCGTCTCCTTAACCAGTGGATAGCTTTTGAAATTATTTCACAGGAATTTTCCTTTGGTGAACCTCTACCAAAATTGCTCACACCGTTCCCCTTGGGTGAACAAAATGGCCACCAGAGCTAAAAATAGAAAAACATTTAAACGACTTCTTCTCCTTTACCAGCGGATGGATTTTGAAATTACTTCACATGAACGTTCCTTGGGTGGCCCTCTACCAAAATTGCTCAAACCGTTCAGCTCGGGTAAACAAAATGGCCACCAGAGCTAAAAATAGAATAACATTTAAACGCACTTTTCTCCTTAACCAGTGGATGGATTTTGAAATTGTTTCACCATAATGTTCCTTGGGTGACAATCTACCAAAATTGCTCAAACCGTTCCGCTCAGGTCAACAAAATGGCCGCCAGAGCTAAAAATAGAAAACTTTTAAACGACTTCTTCTCCTTAACAAGTGGATGGATATTGAAATTATTTCACAGTAATGTTCCTTCGGTGACCCTGTACCATAATTGCTCAGTTGAATAAAACGGCCACCAGAGCTAAAAATAGAAAAAAAACAAGAGCATCGGTGAAACCGAGGGATGCTCCCCGAAGATGCACAGTAGTAGGAGGGTTATTTTAGTGAAATGATCCTATACACTTTGAAGTTTGATAAGATTTGTTTAAAGAAAAAAGGTTATGGGTACTTGACAGAACCGTCTGAATGAGGAGGTTCTAATGAGTACCCTCAGCTGATGTTTGGAGTACAATAAAGAAACTAGGTAGTGATTTTCAACAAAGAATGCAAAAAAAAAAATGAGAAATGTAAGGCCCCTTCCCTGCAAGGACCTGTAAATCCTAAACCATAAGGCTAAGAAACTCAATTTTGTGTCCCCTAGTAAGTGATTTCCAATGGAAAATGTCACAAAGAATACACATGTGAAACATGAAAGCCCATGGTTATGAAACAACAGAAGATATTATTTTGAAAAAGGGGAGATGATTAGTGAAAATAAGCAATATAGTAATGGCCCTTTGTCAGAATGTAGGTTTTTGTAATGTAAGTATGTGTATGAAGTTTTATGAGACTAGGACAAATACTTTTAAAATTTTGACAGTTGTTTGGGTATGGCCTGACAAACACACACCCAAATGCAATTTGTCAGGATGTAGGTCTTGTGATGGTAATTATGTGTGTGATTTTGCATGAGAGTAGACAATATACTTTTGAAGTTATCACCGGGGTTAAGGTTTTTGGTTTAGGTGTGACAAACAATTGTTCTCCTTTGTCAGAATGTAGGTCTTGTGATGGTAAGTACATGTATGTGTGTGAAGTTTCATAAGAGTAGGGCCAGGTTAAGGCGTAACAAACACGAGTTTCATGGCGTCTGATCTGGGCCTGCACTGTTTGCCACTTACCCCTTTTGGGGTTTCCGGTACCAAATGGGTTTAACCTAAAGTCTAAGAATTCCCTAGTTAGTGATTTTCAACAAAGACTGCAAAAATAAGGAGAAATGTAAGGCCCCTTCCGTGCAAGGGCATGTAGATCTTAAACCATAAGACAAAGAAACTCAGTTTTGTGTTCCCTAGTAAGTGATTTTCAATGAAGAATGTCACAAGGAATACATATGTGAAATATGAAAGCCCTATTACCCATGGTTATGAAACAACAGGAGATATTTTTTGAAAAAGGGGTGATAATTCAGTGAAAATAAGCAACATAATCATGGCCCTTTGTCAGAATGTAGGTTTTGTGATGGTAAGTATGTGTGTAAAGTTACATGAGAGTAGGATAAATACTTTTAAAATTTTGACCGAGTTTAAGTTGTTTGGTTATGGCCTTACAAACACACACCGAAAAGCAATATAGTTATGGCCCTTTGTCAGAATGTAGGTCTTGTGATAGTAAGTAAGTGTGTGCAGTTTCATGAGAGTAGGGCAAATACTTTTGAAGTTATGACCGAGGTTAAGTTTTTTGGTTAAGGCGTGACAAACACACGGACAAAAGCAATATGGTTTGTCAGAATGTAGGTCTTGTGATTGTTAGTATGAATGTAAAGTTTCATGGGAATAGGGATAGTACTTATTAAGTTATATCCGGTTAAATGTTTTGGTTTAGATTTGAAACTGACTGACAAGGAGATTACTATAGGGCACCCAAAATAATGTGTGGGGCCCTAATTAAGAAGGGAAGTAACTCCGTAAATACTGTTGGTAGGGTTATGCTTCTTGCATTCTGCGATTTTTCTCATAGCCCTCTATCAGTGTATCAAGTTTCACTAAATTACCTTTAAAACTTTTAGAGATATGCTCCGGACAAGCTTAATATAGTAAAAACTAAAAAGGACAATAACTCTGTAATTACTTGTGATAGAGTTACAGTTCTTGCACTCTGCACTTCCTCTGATGGCCATCTATCAATGTATCAAGTTTCATTTAAATCCCTTCTTTACTTTCAGAGATATGCTCCGGACAATATTTTCATTGAAATAGTTAAGAAGGGAAGTAACTCCATAAATACTGGTGACAGGGTTATGGTTCTTGTATTTTACGATTCCCCTAATCACCCTCTATCAGTATATCAAGTTTCACTTAAATACCTTTAATACTTTTAGAGATATAGAGCGTGACGGACGGACGGACGGACGGACGGACAGACGGACGGACGGTCGGACGGACGGACAAAGCGGCGACTATATGGCTCTCCCTTCGGGGAGCATAAAAATTTAAAACAATTTCTTCTCCTTAACCCGTGGATGGATTTTGAAATAACTTCACAGGAATGTTCCTTGGGTGACCCTCTACAACAAACTGCTCAAATCATTCTGCTCTGGGGAACAAGATGGCTGCCAGAGCTAAAAATTGAAAAACCTTTAAACGACTTCTTCTCCTTAACCATTGGATGGATTTTGAAATTACTTGACAGGAATGTTCCTTGGGTGACCCTCCACCAAAATTGCTCAAACTATGCCGCTCTGGTGAACAAGGTGGCTGCCAGAGCTAAAAATAGAAAAAAAAAAACTTTAAACAACTTCTTCTTCTTAAGCAGACGGGCCTCGATAGCTCAGTTGGTAGAGTGTCCGCTCCGGGGAACGGGAGGTCACGGGTTCGATCCGGGGCCGCGACATACCAAAGTCGTTAAAAATGGTACTAGCTGCTCCTCGCTTGACACTCAGATTTATGGGGTAGAGCTAGGACTGGTCGACCCAGTGTCAGAATAATGTGACTGGGTATGGTATCATGTAATGTGTCTTGGACATGATACTTCAGTGAGGCAGCACTATAAAAGTGACCTTTGAGCTCCCTGTCGCAAACAGACACCGTCGTGATAAGACTGAAAACTTGTTGAAAGCGACGTTAAACCCGAATACACACACACACACACACACACACACACACACACACACACACACACACACACACACACACACACACTTTTCCTTAACCAGTGGATCGTTTATGAAATTATTTGACAGGAATGGGGTTTGAGGTTTTTAGCTGTGGTGGCCATCATGCTCAGTTAAGCAAAATATTTTTAGCAATTTTGTTAGAGGGTCACTCATGGAATATTCCTATAAAATTGCTTCCTTTTAGAGATAGATGTCTTTTGAAAGTTTTGGCCCCCACCCACCTTGGCTGCAAGGTGCTTCTACAGGAGTATTTGTAAACCACTTTGAAGGTTTTAGCCTGTCTAGGCAAAGTGGTTCGAGTGGAACCATCAATACATTTAAACCCCATTGGTTTCATTCGGTGGCAGGGCTTGAGATGTCATTTCATCAAAAATGACTTCTACTTCTCAAAATGACTTCTACTCCTAAACAGGCAGACTGATTTTGAATTAATTTCACAGAAATGGTCTTTGGGTCCAACCAAAATTGCTCAAACCCTCCACTCCGTCATATATTACCCACAATTCCGTTTTACAATAGGATCAGGTGAGCGATCCAGGGCCATCATGGCCCTCTTGTTTAAGTGAAGGGGTGGGACACGACTCGGGACATGACATGGGGAACACCTGGGGCCCCCATGTTGGTGTCACTGAATGCATCTCACCATAAGGAACATGAAATATATATAGTTTAGGGGTAGGGATCTGAACGGTTTCTGATCCTTTTTATGAAATGGAGGGGAGAGGAACAGCCCATGTGGACCCAATAAATTGGTGTGACTGAACGTGTCTAATCATAAGGAACGAGAATATATATGATTATTGGATGGGGCTCTGAATCGCTTCAATGATACATTGCATTTTATGAACTGGAGGGGCGGGGCATGGCCACAGCACATTGCCCCAACAAAAGAGGCCTCCAGGTTTGTGTGACTGAATAAGTCTTACTATAAGGAACAAGCAAATATATGGTTTAGGGGTGGGGATCTTAACTGTTTTTGAAATATATGGCTTTTTTAGCTCACCTGACCGAAGGTCATGGTGAGCTTTTGTGACAGTAAGATGTCCGGCGTCGTCGTGCGTCGTGCGTCGTGCGTCGTCCGTCGTCCGTCGTGCGTCGTCCGTGCGTAAACTTTTTCTTGTGAACACACTAGAGGCCACAGTTTTGGTCCAATTATCATCAAACTTGCTCAGAATGATAATCATGACAATATCTCGGTCAAGTTCGAATTTGGGTCATGTCGGGTAAAAAAGTAGGTCAGTAGGTCAAATCATAGAAAAACCTTGTGAACACTCGAGAGGCCACAATTTTGGTCCAATCATCATCAAACTTGCTCAGAATGATCATTGTGACAATATTTTAGTGAAGTTTGAATATGGATCATGTCGGCTTAAAAAGTAGGTCAGCGGGTCAAATCATAGAAAAACCTTGTGAACACCCTAGAGGCCACAATTTTGGTCCAATCATAATCAAACTTGCTCAGAATGATCATCATGACAATATCTTGGTCAAGTTCGAATATGGGTCATGTCCGGTCAAAAAGTAGGTCAGTAGGTCAAATCATAGAAAAACCTTGTGAACACTCTGAAGGCCACTGTTTTGGTCCAATTATCATGAAACTTGCTCAGAATGACCATTGTGACAATATTTCAGTCCAGTTCGAATATGGGTCATATCGGGTTAAAAAGTAGGTCAGCGGGTCAAATCATATAAAAACCTTGTGAACACCCTAGGGGCCACAATTTTGGTCCAATCATAATCAAACTTGCTCAGAATGATCATCATGACAATATCTCGGTCAAGTTTGAATATGGGTCATGTCCGGTTGAAAAGTAGGTCAGTAGGTCAAATCATAGAAAAACCTTGTGAATACTCAGGAGGCCACAAGTTTGGTTAAATCATTAATCTTGCTCAGAATGGTCATTGTGACAATATCTTGGCTAAGTTTGAATAAAGGTCTTTTCGGGTCAAAAAGTAGGTCAGTAGGTCAAATTAAAGAAAAAACTTGTGAACACTCTAGTTTTACATAGACTTATATAGGGAAAATCTTTAAAAATCCTTTTCTCTGAAACCACAAGGCCTAGGTCTTTTATATTTGGTATGAAGCTTCATCTAAAAGACCCCTAACAAGATTATTCAAATGATAGTGCTGAGGCCAAAAATGTCCCCGCCCCGGGCCCTTTGGTTTTACATAGGCTTATATAGGGAAAATCTTTAAAAATCTTCTGCTCTGAAGCTGCAAGGCCCAGGACTTTGATATTTGGTATTAAGCTTTATCTAGTGGACCCCTACCAAGATTGTTCAAATTATAGTGCTGGGGCAAAAAATGCCCCCGTTCCGGGGCCCTTTGGTTTTACATGGCCTTATATAGGGAAAATCTTTAAAAATCTTCTTCTCTGAAACCGCAAGGTCCAGGACTTTGATATTTAGAATGAAGCTTCATCCATTGGACCTCTACCAAGATTGTTCAAATTATCGCCCTTGGGCCAAAAATGCCCCCGCTCAGGGGCCCTTTGTTTTTACATAGACTTATATAGGGAAAATCTTTAAAAATCCTTTTCTCTGAAACCACAAGGCCTAGGTCTTTTATATTTGGTATGAAGCTTCATCTAAAAGACCCCTAACAAGATTATTCAAATGATAGTGCTGAGGCCAAAAATGTCCCCACCCCCGGGCCCTTTGGTTTTACATAGACTTATATAGGGAAAATCTTTAAAAATCTTCTGCTCTGAAACTGCAAGGCCCAGGACTTTGATATTTGGTATTAAGCTTTATCTAGTGGACCCCTACCAAGATTGTTCAAATTATAGTGCTGGGGCAAAAAAAGCCTCCACCTGGGGCCCTTTGGTTTTACATAGGCTTATATAGGGAAAATCTTTAAAAATCTTCTTCTCTGAAACCGCAAGGCCCAGGACTTTGATATTTTGTATGAAGCTTCATCTAGTGGACCCCTACCAAGATTGTTCAAATTATAGCCCTTGGGCCAAAAATCCCCCTGCTCAGGGGCCCTTTGGTTTTACATAGACTTATATAGGGAAAATCTTTAAAAATCTTCTTCTCTGAAACCGCAAGGTCCAGGACTTTGATATTTAGAATGAAGCTTCATCCAATGGACCTCTACCAAGATTGTTCAAACTATCGCCCTTGGGCCAAAAATGCCCCCGCTCAGGGGCCCTTTGTTTTTACATAGACTTATATAGGGAAAATCTTTAAAAATCCTTTTCTCTGAAACCACAAGGCCTAGGTCTTTTATATTTGGTATGAAGCTTCATCTAAAAGACCCCTAACAAGATTATTCAAATGATAGTGCTGAGGCCAAAAATGTCCCCGCCGCCGGGCCCTTTGGTTTTACATAGGCTTATATAGGGAAAATCTTTAAAAATCTTCTGCTCTGAAACTGCAAGGCCCAGGACTTTGATATTTGGAATTAAGCTTTATCTAGTGGACCCCTACCAAGATTGTTCAAATTATAGTGCTGAGGCAAAAAAAGCCTCCGACTGGGACCCTTTGGTTTTACATGGCCTTATATAGGGAAAATCTTTAAAAATCTTCTTCTCTGAAACCGCAAGGCCCAGGACTTTGATATTTTGTATGAAGCTTCATCTAGTGGACCCCTACCAAGATTGTTCAAATTATAGCCCTTGGGCCAAAAATGCCCCCGCTCAGGGGCCCTTTGGTTTTACATAGACTTATATAGGGAAAATCTTTAAAAATCTTCTTCTCTGAAACCACAAGGCCTAGGTCTTTTATATTTGGTATGAAGCTTCTTCTAAAGGACCCCTACCAAGATGATTCAAATTATAGTGCTGGGGCCAAAAGTGGCCCCGTCCCGGGGCCCTTTGGTTTTACATAGACTTATATAGGGATAATCTTTAAAAATCTTCTCTGAAACCACAAGGCCCAGGACTTTGAAATTTGGTATGAAGTTGCATCTAATGGACCTCTACCAAGATTGTTAAAATTATAGCCCTGGGGCCAAAAATGCCCCCACTCTGGGGCCCTATGGTTTTACATAGACTTACATGGGGAAAATCTTCAAAAATCTTCTTCTCTGAAACCACAAGGCCTGGGTCTTTGATATTTGGTATGAAGCTGCATCTAGTGGACCTCTATCAAAATTATTCAAATTATAGCCCTGGTACCAAAAATGTCCCCGCTCCGGGGCCCTTTGGTTTTGCATAGACTTATATAGGGAAATCTTTAAAAATCTTCTCTGAAACTGCAAGGCCAAGGCCTTTGATATTTAGTATGGAGCTTTATCTAGTGGACCTCTACCAAGATTGTTCAAATTATAGCCCTGGGGCCACAAATGCCCCCACCCCGGGCCGGGGCCCTTTGTTTTTACATAGATTTATATAGCCCTGGGGCCATTTGGTTTTGCATAGGCTTATGTAGGGAATATCTTTAAAAAAAATCTTCTTCTCTGAAACTGCAAGGCCCAGGTCTTTGAAATTTGATGTGTAGCTTTATCTAGTGGACCTTTGCCAAGATTGTTCTAATTATAGCCTTTGTTGATGTTTGGTATGAAGCTTCACCTTTAAGACCTCCCTCAACATTATGCACATTAAAACCCTGGGGCCAATAATGGCCCTCTCTGGGGCCCACTTGTTACACTATGGATCAGGTGAGCGATCCAGGGCCATCATGGCCCTCTTGTATGAAGTGAGGTGTGGGGCATGACTCGGGACATCCCCTGGGGCACACCGGGGCCCCATGTCACTCAAGTTGGTGTCACTGAATGCATTTCATCATAAGGAACATGAATATATATGGATTAGGGGTGAGGATCTGAACAGTTTCTGAGATATGGGGCCTTTTACGAAGTGCAGGGGGTGGGGCATGGCCCAAGCACACTCAGGAGACCCCCAGATTAGTGTCACCGAATGCATCCTAGCACAAGGAACAAGAGTATATATGGTTTGGGGTAGGGGATCTGAATGGTTTCTAAGATATATGGCCTTTGGGGTGGGTCATGGTCCCGGCACAGCCAGCGGGACTCCAAGATTGGCATAAAAGCAAATGGCTGAAAGAAGCTTACTCAAGAAACATTTCTAAAGAAATTTTGTCAAAAGATCTGCAAAAGTTTGGCAGTAAATACTATTATTCCCATTATTAGTCTATGGAAACTCTAAGTTGCAATAGAAACCAAATCAAAAAAGCCGATTTTCATTAAAACACACACACACACACACACACACACACACACACACACACACACACACACACACACACACACACACACATTTACAATCCCCCAATCTAAGGAAGCTACAGATGATATTTGGACCCAATCGGCCGAACGGTTCAGAGGAGATGCCGTTTGAAAGTGTTGTCGCCAGACGTAGACAGACGATATAAGACAGACGAAATACGACAGACGACATACGACATCGGACGACGACGCTGGAGAACTGCCTATCCTATAAGCTCCCCAGAAACATTCGGCTCTGGTGAGCTAAAATATTCTTGAAACATACAGAGTAATGAAATGAAATTTGAAAATAATGGTATGTTTTATTCAAAGCATCCAAGTGAAATATTTTGCATGGAGCTCCAGACTCTGTCATAAAGGAAATATCAGTGAAGACACCATAAAAATAGAATTGGTGCACGTGCGAATAACTCTCTTTAGAAATATACCCAGTAACAGCAGAATGTAATGGGAGGTAAATGTGAGAGATGCTCCGAGCATGTCACATTCAAGTCCATTTTAGACTGTGCCAGTGAATCGCATACGTGTGACATAGCGCATTCTTTCATACATGTATCTCTGAAACTGATATATGACAGACGTTGTTTTGCCCTTACTAATACTTGCATGTTTTGGGGAATAAACTTTCTGCCATTTTATATTTCTTATTTTGTACTCATAAGCTTTTTTGGCGACGTTTTTTTTTTTTTTTTTTTTTGTTCTTTTTTTCTTTTTTTTTGTTTGTTTTGTTTTGTTTTTGTTTTGTTTTGTTTTTGTTTGCTCGAATGCCAATAGTGCAAAAAAAAAAAAAAAAAAAACAACCAAACTCTTACGCCACATTCTAACCTCACAGTGATAAGAATAGTATGGTTATTTTCTATAAATCAAAGTACTGAAAGTACTGAGGAAAGTTGATTTATGAGGAATAATTATTATATAACAATGTTAGTCGTAGATCAAGCAGTTATCTAGATATTTTGTTGAAAAACATCTAGAGACTAAATTCCCATATCACAGGTCCTGGTTTATGAATGTCATTTGAGAGAACAGTAACAATTCTGATTCTGATTTAACAATGTCCCAGAGGGTTAAAAAATTCGACAAAGAAAAAAATGATTCATCGATTGTTTTGAGTTTAACGACAGGTCAATGCTAGCGGATCATTTTTGTCTTCTCCAAGAGAAAGGGGAAAAAGAGTAGAGGAGATGATTTGTTTGTTTGTTTGTTTGATTTGAGGATTAATGTCCCCGTCGACACTGTAAATGTCATGTTGGAGACGTTGCTTCCAATTTTGTGGGACTTTTACCCGACATTGAGATGAAATGGCATCTCAAGCCTTGTCACCCAATGAAACCAATACGGTTTATAAGCATGGACGAGACGACTCGCACCGCTTTGCCTGGGCAGGCTTAGATCCTCTAAGCAGTTTACCAGTACTCGTGTGCGGGTCGGTTTCAGCTTTGCGTGGAAGCATCATGCAGCCCATATATTTCTTCAAGCCCCGATGGGCGGGGGTCGTTGTAGAGGAGATGAAAGTGAGGGACAGAGGAGAAAGAGGAAAATGAATGGAATTGTAGAAACTGAAGAAATAACAACACTCCCCCACTCTACCGTTACCTGCTGCAAGGACAGCAGGTGTTACCCAACTGTAAGTCAGTATCAGCTGGACTCCCCAGTGACACAAGATACACACAGCCATTGCCTCACTCAACTACCCCCACGAAGAAAATACGGAAGAAAGAAAGATAAACGTGTTTGCCAATTTCTTCATGGTCAAACTATAAATTTCCAAATTAGCTCAGTACATATCTGCTAATAATCTTACAGAGAAGTTCTCCTAGCGGGCACATGATATCTTAGCAACGTCGCATCAACGTCGCATTGATACGACGATGCACATACGATGTGCAGCCGCTTGGAACTATGTTCCTTCGGACGTCGGGACATAAAAAGGTGAATAAGATCACTTTTAAACCATTTGATTTAGAGATTGTAACCCTGATCAGACGCCGCGTTTACCCAAGGCGAATTAAAATACGTTTATTCCAACCTGTACGGGGTCCTAAAACACCCATAAATGCCAATTAATTGTTTCAATACTGGGACATTCTGAAACAAATAAGATAGATTAGAGGCCACAGAATGTTGCATCTGATCGGTGTCTTCACTATTTGCTAAAGTACGGAACACAGCTTACAATTAGAGCTCTCGAAAGCAGGCAAATTGTAGGTCAGTAAAGGGTTATTTAGTTGGTCACTGATAAGCTAACCCTTTTAACCCTGTAGACCTGTGCAGACGCCGAGGTAGAAATACACTGTATCTATGCAAACCTTGTAGATCCTGATAAGACGGCACGTAGCTAGAACGTCTCGCCAGAATCTACATGTACACTGTTTGTCATCATGTCAGTGAACTAATCAGAAATCCCTTTCTGTAAGAATATATTTAAAGCGAGAAGAATCCTGTTTAGAAACTCGGGGATGAAAGAGTAAAACATAAATATCATTGGAAAGCGCGTAGGAAAATAGTCCCAGAGTACTGTTTTCTTTTCAGAATTCGTCTTTCTGTGCCAATTTACATTCAATCCGTATAAAGTCCCGAAAACTGAAATATTTTGAAAGACGTTCCATGCCTGCAAAATTAATTTTCAAGAGTTCATTTGGACTATTTTAATGCAGCGAACGAACAGCGGAAGTGGGGTAACGCGGTCCAGTACCGGAAGTAGAAATGTAATGACATAGAAACTTGATTTTAAAAATTAACTTTCAATAACCATTAGCTGATTTTGATAGTCACGTGGACTCTGCACTGAAGAGCTTCTATGCTCGGCAATAAACTCCTTCCATTTGGTTTGCAAAAATAAGGTAATATTGTTAGCTTGCCAGTCTTCAGGGTTTGGGACCAGGTAAGACACAAACATAGCAATGTTGGAGGTAGGAAGTAGTGATACAATGGTGCTGATGAGATTGTGTAGAAGTGCTGACTGAGCTGTACCTTTGTCATTCTTAAATGGCAAAATCTAATTGTGTGCCTTTTGCTCTACCATATTGTATGGACATTTAGGCACTAAGTGACAAATTTCAAAAGTACCGGCTCAAAAATGACCTAAATAGTGTCGATCGAGCTGTTAAATTCCAATGCAACCAAACAAACATTTCAAAATTTGCCTCAGGGAGTTGAGCTTTGATGAATGATTATCACATGCCCCGTTGAAAACATTAATTTGCCACATTCATTTATGACCTTTACTAGATGTAATCTAGTCAACTCAATGTCAAACAGTGTAGATACTGAACTGGTGGCTTCTTCAGAAACTATCCTATCTGTATCTACGTTATTTGCAAAATAGAATTTAAAGCCTATAGATCTTACAGCACAGGCACAACATAATTCAAACATAATTTTGTCCTGAATAGAATAACCCGATTTACATATATGTGCACTGTCCATTTTGAAATTAAGGGATCTCAGCTGCGTTATGTTTTACATTTGCTTATTCTTACAAATAACGGATGCCCTGATCAGACAAAGTATTCTGCGACATCTGATCTGGGCAGTGGCCCATTTTGCGGTTTCAAACAAGTATGTTCTATAAAAGGGTTATCCTTTGGAAGCAAGGAATACACCACATAACTAGAAAAAGTGTACATTTTGTCTGGGCCAGACTAGCTAGTTTCGGACAATTAGGCCTCATCAGTGACCCTCAAATATTTTCAAAATTCTAGAATGGAATCAATAGAAAATATAAACTACACCATGACGTAGGGCAGGGCGACGTTTTACGACCGTCACACTTTCCCAGACACCAGCTGTAGTGACGTTAAATATGTTCTATAAAAGGGTTATCCTTTAGACTGCGGTATTTGTAACCAATTCTGCTGCATCTGCTGATTCTGAGACATAGTTGTGCACATTTATGTTCCAGTTATGTACAAACACAATCTTGTACATATCCCCTATACAGTTACGTACAAACGCAAGTTTGTACATAATCCCTAAACAGTTATGTACACACCCTCACGACCAAAACACTCCATCCACTACCGAGTTATCCCCCCACTACAGACTCTTAGGTAGGGATTTTTTTCTCTCATGCCATGAATCTATTTCTCAGTTTTTATAGTCAGCGTTGTTTAGAAATTATGCAATTTTTACCACACAGTCAGTTTTATCAAGCAAGAAAAAAAAAATCAAATCAAAATTTAGCAAAATGCGCATCTGTTACAGCACTTTTAACCACCCGGGACTGGGCAGAATTCTTTACACGCACACCCCAGCACCGGGCAGTGGTTGCCAGCCCCCTTTCTTAAGAACTTCTGGCTGTAGGCTCAAGGCAAGCTCTCCGCCCAAGGATCACCTTTAACCCCATATTATCAGCCTAGCCGAAACGAAACACTAGACTGGTCTGAGGTAAGGTAGGCAAAATGCATTGTGAATGACAACTTCAACAGGGAGAATTCTATTAGTGCGCGCGCAACCCATCAAAGTTACCCTTTACCAATGCAGGGCATCGAGCAAGCCATTCACCCTTTAACAGACAGGTGAACGTCATACTAAGAGACAGACAACCATGCTATAACAGACACAACCAAATATTGAATGTGAGTCTCTGATATATTTTCCAAGCACTTATGAAAATCATTTAAAATGGGTTTGAAATTTGCATATTTACAAGGTGGACAATGGCTTTTATAATAGCTTTTATGTTAACAAGTCTATGTAATATTATGATATCTTTTATATTAACATGTCTATGTTATTTTATAATAGCTTTTATTCATCCGAGTTGCCTCACGCCTTTTTGGTTTTGATTTATTAATAATTTTTTGTGTGTTTCCTAATAATCCAGTCAATTTTAAAAATAGATTTCTAGGAAAAGCTAAAAATAGATATTAGGATTTCTAGGAAAAACTAAAAATAGATAAGGGTATTGAGTACAAGCCGTGACAGCCGGGTGGTCTAGACGGTTTGGACTGTAAATGGTGGGTTTTTAGGGGGTCATGAGTTCGAATCCCGGTAATGACATAAAAATCTTTTTATAATGGAACATTGAATAAAATGTTATAAAAATGATGACAGCGCAATTGGTTTCAATAAAAAGCGTTTCTAAGCGATAAAAATGGGTTAAAAAAGAAGAAAAAATACAAAAAAAATCCTGGTAACCCTGTAATCAGTTTAATTAAGAAAGGTTGCTTAGCAACTCTACAAACAAAAACTATCACCAGGCAGCATAGCTAGTCACCTTAAAATAGATTGTATAATTGTTACTAGGCAACTCGTTAAACAAGAACTATCACCAGGCAGCATAGCTAGGCACCTTAAAATAAAATGTAGAATCCACTTACTTTTTCTGAAACAGCAATATGTGCTACATGTTTTGTTAACTATCCAAATTCAGTAAAATAGAATGAATACATATCCGCTTAAATTATTGTAAAAACGAGCATAGAATAAACTTTGTATTTTTATAAAAGATAACTGCTCTTCAAACGCTGTGTCACAATTGATAAAAAAAATAAAATAAATAAATAATCTAAATCAAATTTAAGGTGAAAATGATCAAAGTACTGTAAGCAACGAAAAAACATCCGATCAGGATCATTGGCATGCCTATGTTATTTTATAATATCTTTTATATTAACAAGTCTATGTAATATTATGATATCTTTTATATTAACATGTCTATGTTATTTTATAATAGCTTTTAATCATATGAGTTGCCTCACGCCTTTTTGGTTTTAATAATTTGTTTTGTGTTTCCTAATAAAAAATGATAGCAATTCTAAATAAAAATGTTACTTGAACTAATAGCAATTGTCTCTGCTTGTGTGAATATTTCAGTTGGGTGCTTGGTATTTAACATTTATTTTAATTTAAAAAAAAATAAAGATCCAATTAATAAAAATGAACGCTGAAGAACTATTAGATATTTCACAAGCTATACCAGATGCTACTTATGCCGCGGAGCAACAAGAATCAAAACGAGAAAGACTATCAGCTATTGTTGCTGGAGGTGGAAGTCGTCAATACTTAGGACGTGAGGTACAACTCTCAGACATAGATAAAATGTCCACAGAAGAAATAAATAAACTTTACTGCAGATATGAAGCAAGGCTCGGGGCGAGTATGACTAAGACGCTTGGCAACTCATTAACTTATATGTTATGGGCGTGTCAAATTATTTCAATGTGCCAAAACCACCTAAGCTAATAGAAGATTTAGAAGAAGATCAATTTATTAATCATGCCTTGACAAGTGTTTGTTGTGAGTTGTATTACAAGTATGGTATGTACCTGGCTCCATTTACAGCAATGTTAACAACTGCAAGGCATATTGATTTTGATAAAAATAAAAATATTGTGGATAATAAAAAAGATGGAAAATCAAGAGAATCAGGAGACTCAGAGCAATGATCAACCACAGGATCAACAAGTGAGCAATGATCAACCACAAGATCAAAAACCAAAAAAAGAAAAAGAAAAGAATCCCAAAAGAGTAGCAGCTGGAAAAAAGGGTGCTGAAGCGAGATGGAAACAAAAACTTGCAATTTCACAGCAACCACAAGAGCAAGAAGCTCAACCACAAGACACAGTCACAAGAGTAACAAGAGAACCAGAGACAGAATCTACATTAAAAGTCAATGTTTATAAAAACTACTTTCCACTTTGCGCTGTGCTGATTGGAGTGGTTGGTCTAGGCGTTTACATGCCGTATAATAAACCAGTTTCGATACAAGCAACAGTTACACAGCCTCCACCACCACAATCAACACCTGATCCTTTTGAAATGAATTAATTTCAATTTTAGAAATATTTTTTTTCACATATAAAAATAAAAAAAAAAATGGCGACTATTGATGGAAAACAATTTGTAAACATGTTATACCATGCTGGTGTTGAAACAGTATTAACAGTTGGATATGCAGAGATTGCTAGAAAACTATTATGAAGGCCACCGCCCAATGTTGATTTCAACATGGGTGCTGTTGGGATGTTGTCTTTGGGTATATTGTTAGCTATGGCTACCATGGATATGCTGATTAAACAGGGTATTATCCCGGCTGATATTATGAAAAAAAATTAAATTATATTTGTGTATACATGTAAAAATAATGGCAAGTTCAGTAGCTATGATATTAGGTGGTGCAGTTGTGAATGCTAAGCATTCTCTGGTAGTAATTATTTGTTTTTTCTCATATGGGAAAAAGCGATCCTGAAAAAGAAAGAAAGCTTTGGAACAATTAGAAGAAGCACAAGCTGCATGGAGTAAAAAAGAACAAAACGATTAGATTTTATAAATGAAGAAATGCAAAAAGAACACCACGCCGAACAAACATTTCATGATGTAGATCATGCTATGAAACAATATTATTATGTAACTGGTAAGAATTTGCCTTCTGATTTATCAACTCCTTTGCCACCTGAGCCTAAGCTAAGTGATTTTTATACACCTTCACCTGATCAGCAGAATAGAGAGATTACTTTTATTGTACTGGGCATGACAGTGACTGGGTTTGTTGCTTATAAGTTTTTGTAGATTCTAATATATATACATGGACAAAATATACTACAGCCCCAAAGGATTTTGGAGAGGTCGTACAGCAATAAAAAAGTTAGCCAAAGAAGCAAAAGTCACTGAAAAACAGGCACTTGAATTCTTAAAATAACAAGCTGTGTGGCAGATTTATTTACCTGCACCTAAGAAAATTATCAGACCAAGATTTGATGTGTCTGCTTAAAATGAAGTGCATCAAGCAGGTTTGTTGTTTTTTCCACATGATACTGTTAAGGTTGGTAGAGTAAACAAAACATATAAATATGCTTTGACATTGGATGATGTGGGAACAAGATGCAAAGAAGCAGAACCTTTAACTTCAAAATACAGCAAAGAAGTTGCTACAACTTGTGAGAAAATATACAGCAGACATTAGACATATCCAAGGTTATTACAGGTAGACCCAGGGAGAGAATTTATGAGTTCTGTGTCTCAACTGATGGAAAAACATGGTGTTAAAATTAGAAGAGGTAGAACAGATATACAGAGAGACCAAGATGTGGTAGAGAGATTCAACAGAACCTTAGCTGAAAGACTCTTTGGCTATCAATATGCAAAAAAGCTGGAAACTCACAAGCGTAACAGAGAATGGGTTAAGAGACTGCCTGAAGTTATCAAAGCACTAAATGCAGAGACGAAAAAAGCACCAGCACCAAATAGAGGTTTTCTTAAAGAAGAACATACGTATTGTCCCGGCTGATACCCAAACGCGTATGTCATAATACCATCTGGTGCTATGCATCTTTTTGTGTAACAAGAAAAGTTGATCCTCGAGTTTGTCCATATGCAAATGTTACATATTTGTATCAGCCAGGAGAATTAGAAGGTGGTAAGAGACGGGCAACTGATCCTATATGGTCTGTAGATATTCATAAGATTGATTATCATATTTTTACACAAGGCATAAGAATATATTATTTAAAGGCACCAGCACCAAAGAGAGGTTTTCTTAAAGAAGAACTTCGTATTGTCCCGGCTGTACCCAAACGCGTACGTCATAATACCATCTGGTGCTATGCATCTTTTTGTGTCAAGTGCTGAGAGTGTCGTTTTGTTTACTGTTAGTCCATCGTTTTGTTTACTGTTAGCCATATATGTTGTGGTGTATTGAACGAAGCATGTTCATACTGTGTGTGTATTTTTGTTTCTTGAAGAGTGAATCTTTGTAGTTTTCAAAGTTTATCTGTTTTTTTTATTACATATTTTTTACGCATTTTGCTATCTTGATAAGTTGTTCATCTGATCTTAGTATAGAATATAATTCTGGACTCAGACCAATGTATTCTGCTATGGGAGTACCAGCACACTCATCTTTCATTTTGCCTATTACTTTTTTGTTTGTTTCATCATAGAGTGGGTGATCTTTAGGATAATCAGAGAAGTCATACTCATCTTTGGATTCTGACATGTCTTTGTATACATTTTTGGTCTTTATGTTGACCAATAAGGAATCTGTATCGGTGTACAACAATGTGCAGTTTTCACCGTACTTATTTTTCAGTTTATTGAATACCAATCATACATCAAGTGCTTTGACAGATCTAAAACAGAGAAACCAACGTAGATTGGTTTATTTAGTGTCAGTTTTGTTTTGTTGACATGTATTGCAGCTAGTTCATCTAAGAACTTAACTCGTCTGTTGAAGTTTGGTTTGGCTATGATTTTTCTTAGCTTTTCATTTTCAGTGCCAGCTGTTCTGACTAGTTTTATGTCTACTTGTTTACGGAGATTCTCCATTGTTTTTTTCTAAAGACAGAATTGTTCATAAGTTTGTAAAAATCTTTTTCAAATGCAGACTTTGCTTTCTTTCGTAGTTCTGTGTTAAGACGGATATAAGGTTCCAGCCAAGGTTTTTCATTGAATTCAAGAATCCTGTGTACTTTCTTGAGTTTCATACCTAAGGATAAGTAAAGCCGGAGGTTGTTGTGTTGTGCCGTGTGGCGGCCGTAAAACGTCTCCCCGTACATAGTGCAGTTTATATTTTACTTTTGGTCCTTTGAGATCAGTGTGAATATTCTGAGAAATCGGAAATAAATTATTGGTTTAGACTCATATTCTAGACAGGTTTTTAATTATTTGGACCCAATTTTGATTTATATCAGTCTTTGAATCGACTGCCTATTCGAAATTCGCAAAATTGCAGTATGTTTCCTCTGGCTTTCTTTGCCGGATCATTACAGGGTCACTGATGAGGCTTTATTAGCCGAAACTACGTAGTATGACCCATCTTCTTTCTTATGAATATTTTCATTGCTCTTAAAGGAACTCATTTTTGATTTTTATTTATAGTGGACTACATATTTTGTCTTGTCCATCAAGTTCGGCACAAGCTTAGAACTGTTTATCATACTTTTGTTCTCTAAGAGTTCTTTTTGATAAGATGAAAGCCTATCTTCTTTTACTGATAGTTTTTCTGGTGCATTTGGATAGTCATCGTGTAATTTGTGGAATTCTTTCGGATATTCTAAATCTACCTCAAGTATCCAACCTTTTTCTTTTTCTCTTCTATAAAATTTTCCATCTTTATTTCTTGTCTTCCATTTGAAACCAGAGTATGGGAGTGGTTGACTCATTGCCCAACCATATAAATTGTTTGCATCATAATTCATAATGTAGTTATTTTCTTTATCAAGATTATAATCTGCAGTATGAGGATTGTTTGCTTTGGCGTGTCTTTTAGATACCATACTTATACCACCACGCATACCTTTTTTTCTGTAAACAAATGCATAATCATATCTGTCAAAAGTTCTAGGTCTATTTTTTGTGTATTTGAGTAATGCATCCCAAGATAAACCAGGTGCAGTATAATAGTGTAAAGGATCGAGTTTATATGATTCCATGCATGTTTTTCTGAAAGTTTGAAATATATCAGCAAGTAAAACCACATCCGTTTTTAAGAATAAATCATGATAATCACCAATAGTTTTACAGTTTTTAAGCCATACTTTTTGCGCATGTTCATAATCTGCATCTTTGATATTTTCATGTGACAGTTTGCTATAAAATTTATCTATAGGTGGCAGCTGTGTTTCATTAAATCTTTATTGACCTTGACTGTCAATGTATTCATATGGATAAACGCCTTTACGTAGAATTATATCTGCTTTATCCCCAAACTCAATTTTTGTTATTTTGAAATCAGATTTGATGAGTTAGGAGGCCTTCATGCGGACTGAACAAATTTTTTGTCTAAATCGCGACGGAAGTAAGGGCGAGGATTGTGGCCACGTAAAATCGATTTAAGCCCCCCCCCCCCCAGTGGAAATCTTCCACTGACCGTTCCAAGGCGGCTCTTCTGTGGCGATTTGTTTATGTTGTTGTTTGTTACTTACTGTGTGTATCACTTGTGTCTTTTAATTTTGGATGGCCATATGGCCATTTTGTGGGAAAGTAACTGTCCATATGGCCTTCCTTTGTTTAGGTTTCCATTATGGTCTGGTCGCTTAATGTTTGTATTTCTTTCCCTTTGGTGTCTTTTATGGATGGAGTAAGTTAATTGTATCAATTCCTGATCTTTGTTTTACTTCTACTTTGTCAGTGGCCTCCACTAATTTCTCCAATGAAGATGCCATGAACTGAAAACTGTCTAAGAATTTGAGTTGTGCAATACTGAATGATATGTACTTTTCTGCATTGTTTGGGATACAGGTGATGTTACCTTTTGTTTTGTGTATTTTCTGCATTATCAAATGACTGTCATATCCTTTAAGGTTATGGAATACCACAGGGATTTTTGTCTTGCCTGGTTTGATTTTGAGTTTTAGATTGCAGAATTTATGTGCTGCACCTCTGTATTTGCCTCTAAAATGACAGTGGTCTCTTACTTTTGGATTGGTTTTGTTTTGTGTTATTTCTTGTTCATATATCCAACATTTGGTGGCATTTTCATAGTCTATGGTGTTTTGTTCGGTCATAATTAATGGTTTGGGTTGAGCGTAGATGTTATTGATATTGTTAACTTCACATTCTAAGTGGTTCAGAAATACTTCAACGACATCTACACCCCTGTAGATTACAGGTTTTTCTGTTTTGCCATTATATCTGACAACTTGATAACCCAATCCGCAAGCTGCGTGTTCACTTGTTATTTCTGATTTGTCTCCTTTTTGTTCTGTTTTAGGTTTGATTATACTTTCAAATATGTTCTATAAAAGGGTTATCCTTTGGAAGCAAGGACTACACCACAGAACTACAAAATATGGAGTGTACATGTTTTCTGGGCCAGACTAGCTAGTTTAAGTGATACTGTAGCTCCGTAAACATTGATTGCAAGGTAGTTTTGTTTTTCTACTTTAGTGATTTGAGAGACAGGAGTGGGAAAGTTTATACCATCCATGTTTAGATTAGGGCATTTGGTGTAACTGTATTTGTTAGAAACATGACTAGTCGCTGGATACAAAGCTGATTTAAGAGCCCATTCTAAACATCTATCATCGTCATTTTTCACATTGATTATTGCTTTTTTGTTTGCCAATGCTTCAGGTAAAGGAATATATGATGAACCTTTTAGTGGTTCATATTTTGCTATGTTCAAGTACAGCTTAATGCAATGATCAATTTCTAAACCAGAAGCAGTGTTTGTAAATTTTTCAATCCATGTTTGTAAATAAGCGGTTTGCTTATCATAGAATTCATCTACATTATTATCATCAAGAACAGCACTTTGTTCTCCATGATTTTGGCCAATAACCTGTTTTCGTTTTCCATTACCTTCATCATGAAAGAACTCCACAGAAAGACCAACTGAGAACTTGATGCTATTATACTCTTTTATGTCTTGATTGATTTGCTTGATGATCATATATTTTTTTCTCAGTAAACAAAAGAGAAGGATCTTTATATTTATGCGCATCATTTTCATTTGTTTTGAAATAGTTGCACAATGGCTTGTCGACCAGTTTTAAATTAGAATCATCAATAACAGTCTTTTGCAGCTGTTCATATTTCTTTTTTTTTTCAACCGTTTTTCTTTCTTCTTATTATTACGTTTGGCACGTCTATTTTCTGTTGACGGTGCTTCCATTTTTGGTGGTGGCATTACTTCTGTCTTTGGTAGCGACGGTAGTTTCATCGGTGATGATGCAGTCAAGGCTTTGTTTAAGGCCTTATCACTAAGTATTCCTTCTTTATGAAGATTTATTAAATAGCTTAGTTCTGAATTCATATTTGTACTCATTTTTTTTTACTTGTTTAATAGATGAGTGTGCTGGTACTCCCATAGCAGAATACATTGGTCTGCGTCCAAAATTATATTGCACGACCCGCAGAAAAAGCAACCGACTGAAGTCGGTTGATTTCTAAGAGTGCCCTAAAATCGCCGTGTCATTCTGTCAGTCTGTCAGTCTGTCCGTCCGTCCGTAACCCGTTTGTGAAAATTGGTGATAGTGACTTAACCGCTTGGAATATTTAAACAATTTTTGGCATACTGATAGATATCATTGAGATCTAACCAATGAACTTGCGAAATATTACATTCCATTTAGCATAGCCTCGCCGAGGCGAAAAATGTGAAAATTTTCAAACTGCTTCTCCTCAGAAATCGTTGGGCCGATTGAAGTCAAATTTCATATGGAGCCTCTATGGGATGGTAGAAACCAAAATTTGCTCATGGGGTCCAGGTCACATGACCAAAATGGCCGCCAAGCCATATATGGTCTGTCTGTCTGTCCGTCCGTAACCCGTTTGTGAAAATTGGTGATAGTGACTTAATCGTTTGGAATATTTAAACAATTTTTGGCATACTGATAGATATCAATGAGATCTAACCAATGAACTTGCGAAATATTACATTCCATTTAGTATAGCCTCGCCGAGGCGAAAAATGTGAAAATTTTGGAACCGCTTCTCCTGGGAAACCGTTGGGCCGACTAAAGTCAAATTTCATATGGAGCCTCTATGGGATGGGGGAAACAAAATTTGCTCATGGGGTCCAGGTCACATGACCAAAATGGCCGCCAAGCCGTATATGGTAAAAACCCTTCAAAAACAGTCTTCTCCAGAACCACTGGGCAGATTTCCACGAAACTTGAAAAATAGCATCTGGGACGTAGGCCCATCATAAATTGCTAAAATGGTGACCCTGGGTTGACCTTGACCTTCTTTGGGTCCGTCCGTAACCCGTTTGTGAAAATCGGTGATAGTGACTAAACCACTTGGAATAATTTAACAATTTTTGGCATACTCATAGATATCAATGAGATCTAACCAATGAACTTGCGAAATGTTACATTCCATTTAGTATAGCCTCGCCGAGGCGAAAAAATGTGAAAAATTTCGAACTGCTTCTCCTCGGAAACCGTTGGGCCAATTGAAATCAAATTTCATATGAAGCCTCTATGGGATGGGGAAAACCAAAATTTGATCATGGGGTCAAGTCACATGACCAAAATGGCCGCCAAGCCATATATGGTCTGTCTGTATGTCCGTCCGTAACCCGTTTGTGAAAATTGGTGATAGTGACTTAACCGTTTGGAATATTTAAACAATTTTTGGCATACTGATAGATATCGATGAGATCTTACCAATGAACTTGCGAAATATTACATTCCATTTAGTATAGCCTCACCGAGGCGAAAAATGTGAAAATTTTGGAACTGCTTCTCCTCGGAAACCGTTGGGCCGATTGAAGTCAAATTTCATATGGAGCCTCTATGGGATGGGAGAAACAAAATTTGCTCATGGGGTCCAGGTCACATGACCAAAATGGCCGCCAAGCCATATATGGTAAAAACCCTTCAAAAAATAGTCTTCTCCAGAACCACTGGGCAGATTTCCATGAAACTTGATAAATAGCATCTGGGACGTAGGCCCATCATAAATTGCTAAAATGGTGACCTAGGGTTGACCTTGACCTTCTTTGTGCCTAGGTCAAACTTTCACACATATGCTTTTGTATTGGAAAAGTGAGAATGCATTTTATCCTGTAAACGATTCAGAATACAGTACTAAAGTATAAGATATATTTTTGCTCCTTACGATAAGGCGCATTTATTGGGGGAACCGTTTTAGGTCCAGGTCACATGACCAAAATGGCCGCCATACCCATATATGGTAACACTCATCAAGCTAAAAGCATCCGGCGGGTCGTGCACTTCAGCTGAAGCACTGGTTCTATACTAAGATCAGATGAACAACTTATCAAGAAAGCAAAAGGCGTAAAAAATATGTTTTATATATATATATATATAGCTCACCAGAGCCGAAGGCTCCGGGGGAGCTTATAGGATGGACATTGTCCGTCGTCGTCGTCTGCGTCTGCGTCGTCGTCGTTAACACTTTCAAACGACATCTCCTCTGAAGCCGTTGGCCCGATTGGGCCCAAATTTTATCTGTAGCATCCTTGGGCTGGGGGATTGAAAGTTTGTGTTTTTTATAAAAATCGGATCATTAGTTTGGTTGCTATGGCAACTTAGAGTTTCCTTAGACTTATAATGGGGAAAATTGAAATATGGCGTTTATTGCCAAGTCATTGCAGATGTTTTGACAAAACTGTCATAGAAATGTTCCTTAGGCAATCTACTATCTGCTGTATGATTTTAAGCCTACTGCTCATTTGTATTGGTTGCCATGGAAACCAAAATAAAAATAAATAGAAAAAAAAAACTTCAAAAATCATCTCTTCAGAAACCGAATGCTCTATTAGGCTGAGAGTTTTTGGAAATATTCATCATATTTGCCTTTACAGATTTTGTGTGTGTTTTTTTTTTTTTTTTTTTTTTTTTATAAAATTTGGCTCACTAGTTTGGTTGCTATGTCAACTTAGATTTTCCATAGTCTTATAATGGAGAAAATTTAAAAATGGCATTTGCTGCCAAGTTTTTGCAGATATTTTGACAAAACTTTTATAGAAATGTTCCTTGAAATGTTCCATATGTCTCTCAGCCATATGGTTAAATGCCAACATGGGGGTCCCCCAGGTAAAGCCGGGGCCATGCCCCACCCCCTCCGCTTCATAAAAGGCCATATAACTCAGAAACCAGCCAGATCCCCACCCCAAAACCATATATATTCTTGGTACTTATGATAAGATGCATTCAGTGACACCAACCTGGGGGTCCCCCGGTACGTGCCGGGGTCATGCCCCACACCCTCCATTCACCATAAAAGGCCCAATATCTTTGAAACCTTACAGATCCCCACCCTAAACCATATATATTCTTGTTCCTTATGAAAATATACAGTCACTGACACCAACATGGTGGTCTCCCGGGGTGCGCCTGGGCATTGCCCCGCCCCTTCTTGCCCCACCCCAAAAGGCCATATATCTCAGAAACCATTTAGATCCCCATCCCAAAACCATATACTTGTTCATTATGATAAGACCCATTCAGTGACACCAACCTGAGGGTCCCCCGGGTTGTGCCGGGGTCATGCCCCGCCCCCTCCATTTCATAAAAGGCCCAATATCTTGGAAACCTTACAGATCCCCACCCCTAAACCCTATATATTCTTGTTCCTTATGAAGAGACTCATTCATTGACACCAACGGCCACCGCCCTTAGGGGCTTGAAGAAATATATGGGCTGCATGATGCTTCCACGCAGAGATGAATCCGGCCCGCACACTAGTACTGGTAAACCGCTTAGAGGATCTAAGCCTGTCCAGGAACCGCGGTTCGAGGCGGACCGTCCATGCTAATAAACCCTATTGGTTTCATTGGGCGACAGGGCTTGAGATGTCATTTCATCTCAATGTCGGGTAAAAGTCCCACAAAATTGTAAGCAACGTCTCCAAAATGACCTTTACAGTGTTGACGGGGACGTTAAACCTCAAATCAAACAAAATCATTGACACCAATCTGGGGGTCTTCCTTGGTGCGCCGGGGCCTTGCCCTACCCCTCCACTTCACAAAAGGCCATCTATCTAAGAAACCATTCAGATCCCCGCCCCAAAACCTTATATATTCTTGTTTCTTATGATATGACGCATTCACTGACACTAACCTGGGGCCCCCCCAGGATGTGCTGGAGTTGTGCCCCACCCCTTCATTTCATTAAAGACCCAATATCTTGGAAACCTTACAGATCCCCACCTCTAACCATATATATTGTTGTTCCTTATGATAAGACATATTCATTGACGTCAACCTGGGGCCTTGCCCCACCCCACCACTTCACAAAAGGCTATATATCTAAGAAACTGTTCAGAGCCCCACCCCTAAACCATATATAATTATCTTCTTTGTGATAAGACACATTCAAATAACACTAGCTTGGGAGTCATCCGGACTGCCTGGGTCATGCCCCACTGCTTTACTTCATTAAAAGCCATATATCTCAGAAATCATTCAGATCCCTACCCATAAACTATAATATTCTTGTTCCTTATGATAAGACACATTCAGTCAAACCAACCTGGGGGTCACTTTGTGCTAGGGAAATGCGCCCCGCCCCTCCACTTTAAAAGGCCATATATTTCAAAAACCATTCAAATACCCACCCCATAATCATATATGTTCTTGTTCCTTATCAATAGCACACCCACTTGGTGGTTTGGTGGTTGCAGGGGCCATTCCTCTTCTCCACGTCATAGAAGGGCCTCATATATCAGAAACCATTCAGATTCCCACCCATAAATCATATATATATATATATATATATGGTCCTTATAGGGACAACAATCTTGGGTTTTCCTGGGATTAACAGGACATGCCCCACCCCACCCCCACCCCCCGCTTAAGAGGCCTTATAACTCCGGTATACAGATCCCCACTGCTACACCATATATATTCTTATTCCTTATGATAAGACGCATTTAGTGATACCAACCAGGGCTCCATTGGGTCCATGCCCTACATTCTCTACTTAATAAAAGGCCTAATGTTTTAGATACTGAGTCCAGATGGATGCTCATTTGGATATAGGGGTTCATTTGGGATGGATGGATGGATGAATTATTTAAAGACGCTCAACCCTACTAGGGCATATAGCGTCTAGAAAATTATATATTATGCATAAAATACAGTAAGGTTAAAAATTAAAATCTTAATAATCACAGTTTATTAAAAAGTCCGGTTTCTTTAAGAAAATTGATTATTTGGTAAGATTGTACATCATTAAAAAGTTCTTTCATCGTTGAAACATTAAAATATTTTGTTCGTATATGATGAAATTCTACACATGAAATGAGAAAGTGTTTCACTGTGAACGGTTCGTTACAAGATATACAGAAAGGTGCTTGTTCGTTTTTTAAAATGTAGGAATGAGTCAGCCTTGTATGTCCAATACGGCATCTAGTGATCTTTGTCTGATCTTTTCTACTGTAATTCGTAAAAGAGCATTTGGTATTAAAGTAAGGTTGTATTTTATTCAATTTATTGTTATTTTCGTTTTCCCAAATAGATTGACATTTATTCTTTATATATTTATTTATGTTGGATTTAAAATCTGAAAAAGGGATTTTTAAATTTGTTATATTTAACGATAAGGCAGATTTAGCTTCTAAGTCGGCTAACTCATTCCCACGGATATTAACGTGACTGGGAAGCCAGCAAAAAATGATCTCCTGCGAGGTGGAAAGGAAGTGATATTTTCGTAAAATTTGTTGAATCAGGGGGTTTCTATGCTGTTGATCTTTGAGAGCTTTCAATACAGAAAGGGAATCTGAATAAATGATAAAATGTTTTTCGTATTGGTCTCGAATATAATAGAGGGCAATATCGATTGCTTTCGCTTCAGCGGTAACAAGAAATATCTTTAAAAAAGATATGCGGCGTAGATTTAATTGGAAGGTTGTTTAGAAACCAGTGCTTCAGCTGAAGTGCACGACCCGCCGGATGCTTTTAGCTTGATGAGTGTTACCATATATGGGTATGGCGGCCATTTTGGTCATGTGACCTGGACCTAAAACGGTTCCCCCAATAAATGCGCCTTATCGTAAGGAGCAAAAATACATCTAATACTTTAGTACTGTATTCTGAATCGTTTGCAGGATAAAATGAATTCTCACTTTTACAATACAAAAGCATATGTGTCAAAGTTTGACCTAGGCACAAAGAAGGTCAAGGTCAACCCAGGGTCACCATTTTAGCAATTTATGATGGGCCTACGTCCCAGATGTTATTTATCAAGTTTCGTGGAAATCTGCCAAGTGGTTCTGGAGAAGACTATTTTGAAGGGTTTTTACCATATATGGCTTGGCGGCCATTTTGGTCATGTGACCTGGACCCCATGAGCAAATTTTGGTTTCCTCCATCCCATAGAGGCTCCATATGAAATTTGACCTTAATCGACCCAACGGTTTCCGAGGAGAAGCAGTTCGAAAATGTTCACATTTTTCGCCTCGGCGAGGCTATACTAAATGGAATGTAATATTTCGCAAGTTCATTGGTTAGACCTCATTGATACTATCAGTATGCCAAAAATTGTTTAAATATTCCAAGCGGTTAAGTCACTATCACCAATTTTCACAAACGGGTTACGGACGGACAGACAGACAGACCATATATGGCTTGGCGGTCATTTGAGTCATGTGACCTGGACCCCATGAGCAAATTTTCGTTTCCCCCATCCCATAGAGGCTCCATATGAAATTTGACTTCAATCGGCCCAACGGTTTCCGAGGAGAAGCAGTTCGAAAATTTTCACATTTTTTCGCCTCGGCGAGCCTATACTAAATGGAATATAATATTTCGTAAGTTCATTGGTTAGATCTCATCGATATCTATCAGTATGCCAAAAATTGTTTAAATATTCCGAGCGGTTAAGTCACTATCACCAATTTTCACAAACGGGTTACGGACGGACAGACAGACTGACAGAATGACACGGTGATTTTAGGGCACTCTTAGAAAATCAACCGACTTCAGTCGGTCGCTTTTTCTGCGGGTCTTGCAATATGAGCTACAATAGTGACAGCAACAATTTTCTAGCTATGAACTGGTTTACTGTATTCAAACAATTCAGAAGTCACGCGAGGAAAAATAGCTTTGCAGAGGGCGGTGTCCCGCCTGTTTGAGCTAAGGTCAATGTAAAAGGCCAAGGTTAAAAACATGACCTCATTTCAAGAGCATATGATCTCAAGTATATGCACAACAAATAAGAAAACGTTATCATTTACTGTTTTTGAACACAAATTCTAGGGTTAACATTTCGGGTTGTCGCTATGGTGAACGTAAACGCATAGGCGGACGAACAAACGGACGAGCAGACAAACGGACGGAAACTTGATCTTATGTGCACCTAATTAAAACTCAAATTACACTTATTCCTTTTCAGAATTTATATAACATTAATGATATTCGAAAATGTCCATTTTGTGTTAAAATGGAGGACATAAAATATGCTGAAGACAAATGATACACTGCAACTTTTATTTAGCATATATTGTAAATTAAACATCTGTCAATTTGTATTGCGATTATTACATGTTTTTGTCATGCTATATCTCTTTATTGGTTTCATTGGGCTACAGGGTTTGGGTGTCATTTCATCTCAATGTCAGGTAAAAGTCCCACAAACTTGGAAGCAACGTCTCTAAAATGACCTACACAGTGTTGATGGGGACGTTAAACCCCAAATCAAACAATTCCTTTCGCAGAAAATTCTTCCTTTCGCGAAAGGAACCTTCCTTTCGCGAAATGGTTCCTTTCGCTATATAGACCAACCACGTGAAATTAGGTCAAAATAGCTATTCACCGCAGCAGTTACAGAATTCACTAGAAACACAATTATACATATGACGCACGGTCATCAAAGGACAAGACGGTGAGCAAGCCGAAACTGTATATATTTTTCATTCATGTCTCACATAAAAAACGAAACATTTCCTGGGTTAAAACTTCAGTATACTGTAGTACTCTTGAGTAGATTTAGTTATGCAAATCATTGACCAATGAAATGGTCATCTCCTTGGACATGTGGTTTTATTGACCAATGGAATAACGAAAAATGTAGGACAAAAGTAAAACCATAACGGCTACGCCGTAAAAATAGAACTATTATCGGGTAATCTAATGCTATCAGTGAAATTCGGACTTATGACAGAACAAGCAACTTTCTCATCTTGCTTCGAACCGTCAGTGTAAATGGAAATGTGATGTTTAAAATTGGATTTGATTTCTAAAAATTCGTTTTTAAAAATATGTGAATCGACTTCCGATTTCTTATTTTTGTGCAAATCTAAAATTATCTTTGGATGATTTAATGTCCATGGTTCTTTTGATGGTAATGAGAACGATTGAACATTTTGGACATTAATATTGGCCTCTTTGATTAAAGGTCTGATTCTTAAGCCAAGAGGTTTAATAGCAGATGGTTTGATATTATAAAATCTTTCATAGTTAGGGTTAAAAACACATTCATATGCTGAATTGCGTGGATTTGCAGCTAACTTAGTAATATATTGAAGAGACAATTTCTCTCTTCTAATATAAAGCGATGGTTCATTTGATTCAGCATAAAGACTTTCCACGGGTGAAGTACGAAAGGCACCCAATTCTAAACGTAAACCTTGATGATGTATATTAACCAAAGATTTTAAATAAGATTTCCTAGCAGATCCATAGACTATGGAGCCATAGTCCAATTTGGAACGAATTAAAGATCTATAAAGATTTAAAAGAACAGTGCGGTCTCCTCCCCAGTCGGAACTGGACAGGACTTTAAGAATATCAAGAACTTTTAAACATTTAGCTTTCAAAGCTTTGATATGAGGAATAAAAGACAATTTGCTATCAAATAAAAGACCCAAAAACTTCGCTTCAGTGACGACTGGAATTGGACTGCCGTATATTGTTAAAACTGGATCTAAATGCAACTTTCGAATTTGGCAGAAATGAACACACTGAGTTTTTGTTTTAGAAAATTTAAAACCATTTTCTGTTGCCCAAGTTTCTATATTATTTAAACACCTTTGCAGTTTAAATTCAATGGTTTCCATATTTTTGGAACGATAAAAAATTCCAAAATCGTCAACAAAAAGCGAACAATCTGGGTCTTTTACACATTTAACTATATTATTAATTTTTATGCTGAACAAGGTTGGTGATAAAATACTACCTTGTGGTACACCTTGTTCTTGATCAAATGTGTCCGATAATGTATTTCCTATGCGAACATTAAATGTTCGATCGGACAAGAAATTTTGAACAAAAAGTGGCAATCGGCCTTTAAGGCCCAAGTTGTGTAAATCTTTCATGATGCCATATTTCCAAGTCGTATCATAGGCCTTTTCTAGGTCAAAGAATACAGCTACGACATGTTCTTTTTTGATAAAGGCATCACGTATAAATGATTCTAAGCGAATCAAATGATCATTAGTAGAGCTGTTTTTCTAAAACCAGCTTGAAATTTAGTGATAAGCTGGTTTGATTCTAAGAACCAAACCAACCTATCATTAATCATTCTCTCCATTGTTTTACATAAGCAACGTGTCAAAGCAATAGGTCTGTAATTAGTGGCTTCAGTATGATCTTTATTAGGTTTCGGAATAGGAATAATGGTAGCTTTTCTCCAGTTTTCAGGGAATTTTCCAGTGATCCAAATATCATTCAGAATATTTAATAATGTTTCCAATGCCTTGTTGGGTAAATGTTTTAAAATTTGATAGTGTATGTCGTCAGGACCAACAGCAGTATCATGAGATTTATGGAGAGCATCTAATAATTCTTTAGTAGTGAAAGGTAAATTATATTTTTCATGATTTAATGAGGAAAAATTTAAATTCTTTTTCTCTTGTTCTTGTTTAATATTTTGGAAATTTTCTGAATAATTCGAGCTAGAGGAGTTTTTCTGAAAATTTTCCCCCAAGGCATTGGAAATGTCTTTAGCCGTTGAACATATATTTCCGTTCGATTTGATATGGACATGTTTATTTGATTTGTTTTTGCCACTAATTTTTCGAATCATGTCCCATATTTTCTTAGTTGGTGTTCTGGTATTCAGTTTGGAGACGTTTTGCTGCCAAGATGCTTTTTTGGCCGATTTTATTGTTTTGCGAGTTTTAGCTCGCATATGTTTGGCATGGATAAGATTTTCTTTTGTTGGTTGTTTATTGAATTTTCGTAATGCAGATTGTCTTTTTTTGATTGAAGTTTTAACTTCATCATTAAACCAAGGTCTGTTTCTTTTTGAAAAAGTCGAGGATTTAGGAATACATTTTTCAGCAATATCAATCAATTCATCAGTAAAATCTTGTATATCACTTGCAGTTTTAAAAAGTTCAGGGTCGAGTTTTTCATCACATAATTGATTAAACTTTTCCCAATTTGCTTTATTCAAATTCCATCTGGGGTGACGATCCTCATGGGTCGATGCAATTTCTTCAATTACTATCGGAAAATGATCGCTCCCATGGAGATCGTCCACAACAGACCAATCAAAATCTAGATAAATATTTGGAGAGCAAATTGAAAGATCTAAAGCAAAATAATTTCTTGTGGGAGAATGAAGATATGTTGGTTGTTTATCGTTAAATAAACATAAATCATTTTCAGCAATAAAATTTTCTATGATTTCTCCTTTGTCATTTGTATCCGAGCAACCCCATAATTTGCTGTGACTATTAAAATCTCCTAATAATATATAAGGACTAGGTAATTGATTTGTTAAATTTTCTAATTCTTGTTTAGAAAAATTATAGTGTGGTGGAAGGTAGACAGAACAAATCGTTATGGATTTGGATAAAGTGACGTTTACAGCAACAGCTTGTAAATTAGTGTTTACATCTATTTTCCTATGAGGAACGTCAGATTTTACCAGGATTGATGTACCTCCTGATGCCTTCTGATTATCCGTTGTGATATGATTGAACATACTGTAACCTTTGAAATTAATATTATCTATAGTTTTCAAAAAAGTTTCTTGGAGACAAATGACATTAGGAGAAAAAAGTGTAGATAAAATTAAAAGTTCGTTAAAATTGGCTTTCAGTCCTCGACAATTCCATTGTAGTATTGATTTCTTATCCATGATTAAATGGAGAGAAGATTAAAATAAGGAATTTAATCCTTATATTTTCTATTACTTTGAGACAACATGGAGGAGTCCACCTCCAATTCCATGTCCTCAAGGGTGCCGTACTGATTTGCCAATTTGACTGGATCAGCCGACGCCCCTTTACTATTTGGGTTTGATCCTTTATGTTTTTCTTTGCCGTTTTTTTCTTTTTGATCTGCTGTCCCTGATTTGGGTCGGGAGTGAGATCTGCTTGAATTTTTGGTATGTGCTTGTGAACTGGTCTGTGAAGTTGAGGGTTTTATTTCCGATCTTGATTGATGCGTAGAAGTAGGTTGCGACGATGTAGTTTTGGGTTTAAAAGTAGAAGTGATGACTTTAGAATGGGGTTTGATTTCGAAATCTTTTTCATTAAATTGTGTGGAGGTTTCTTTCGTTTCAGGTTTACTGGCAAGAGATTGAACGACTTTTGCGAATGTGGTTTCTGGTTTGTTTTGCTGAATTTTCTTGGCTTCCAAATATGTTACGTTTTGTGTGACTTTAATTTTCATAATTTCTTTTTCTGTTTTCCACACTTCACAGACGTTGGATTTTGATACATGATCTTTTCCGCAGTTCACGCACTTTGGAGGGTTCTTGCAGTTTTGAGTGTGATGATCGGTTCCACCACATTTCTCACAAACCGATCCATCAGGGACAGAACAGTCATTTTCATGGTGACCAAACCTCTGACAGTTTAAACACCGCAGAGGATTTGGTACGTACATTTCAACCGGTATAATTCTGTAAAATATTTTTAGTGATTTTGGCAAGGAAGTGGTATTAAAAGTTAGTAGTAATGTGTTTGTATCAATAAGGTTTCCATCTTTTTTAATTTTAAATCTTTTACAGGCCATTACTCCTTGATCTTTAAGATATTCCACAATGCTGGCTTCTGATTCCTGTTTTAACATTCTGTCCCGGATAATACCTTTGCATGAATTTAGCGTTTTATGTTCCGAGACAGATACGTTCAAGTTAAAAAATTTGTTGATTTTCAAAAGATTTTCAGTTTGAGTTTTTCGATTGGTTTCCACTAAAAGAGTTCCATTTTTTAAATTTTTTGACATTTTTAGGTGTTCCAATGATTGATTCTATTTGTTTTTCGATTATAAATGGTGAGAGACTTTTAATGGCCTTCTCTTCCTTGCTAGAAATCGCCAAAAATCTTGCAAAATTGTCATTTGCTTTGAAATTGAATGTAACCGGTTCCGGATCGTCATCAGATAAGTCCATTAATGCTCTTTTCCTATTGTTGGATCCCATGGTGAAAATTTATGATTCGATAGCTATGCGCCCCACCCTCCTTGGAGCCCTACAAGGGGACGTTTAATGGAAATGGATCTCCTATTTCCAACGCCAAGGCTACATTGCTATTATACTCGATGACAGGACCAGAGTCCTTCCGCTCCACTTCTGTTTTATGTCTTCCAACTATGCACTTAGATTTCAAAGAAAAATTGATGAACAGTTGGAATCCATCCCCACCCGTATTCTCTCCCTCACAGAAGTTTCTGCTGAATTTCCCCAGTACAAGCCCACCGATTGATCCATCAGCCGCTGCCCATCAAATAACACTCAAAGATTGAGGAATAAGACGAAATTACACCCGGTTTGTACCATAAAGATACGTAAAAAAGAAAGAAGGAAGATAAGGACAAGCTGTGCGATTCTAGAGCTTGGCACGACTGAGCCGATTGATTCAGGCCGGATCTAGCCCAAACCCCTCGTCTATCTGAAATATGGGCCAAAATGATGTGTTGAAAAGCTGGAGATCCCTGGGCTTTTCTCAATCATCAGGATCCCTTCTTCCAGCATACGAGACGCCACTCACGGCAAACAAGTGGCTCCTGTTTCAACAAGGAATTTCATCCCCATTCACTACAGAAGGAAAGTGACCTGTATATTTTATTCCCTATAGACAAGGGAGGCCGAAAACGTTTGCTTAAATAAAAGCTTGGCTCTGAAAATAGGAGATCTTTTGCTAAATATGAGATCCACGATTATGATAAGAAATTATTGAGGTGATACGTTTCCGAAAGAACAAAGGATTTTATAAACTAATAAAGAAATAAGCTGTGTTAGATGATGACGTACATTTTAGAACTTAGTGATAAGTATCTGATTCTGTTAACTTTGGTGTAACATAAAATAATTTTGGGGTAACATGAAATTACAAGTTACTAATCTAATAACGTTTACAAAAATGCATCTTTCATTGTTTGATGTGCAGAGTGAAGGAGCATGAAAAAGTGACACATACACAGTACAAACATATACAGATGAGGTTTCTTCTTTGTGGTGCGCGACCCACCAACAATGATGATACACGTACAAATGCAGCGTGGTAGTAACATGAGATAGGAAAGGTTTAAAAGGAGATCTCGCGTAGTAAATTGTATAAAAAATTTGGTAAGATGCATTTGAATAAAATGAATTACAAAATAATACCGGTCGAACGGACGATTGTTCTGTATGTTGGAGGCTTTTACCCAACTGCCACAGAAGCTGAAGGCAGCCACCTATTTCGAGGCACCGGGTGGTCTCGGCAATGGGACTGTTTTCGGTGGGGTCTTACCACTCTGCCACACTCCCGAAGGCAGCCGCCATATTTCTACCCCCCGGGCAGGCGTGGGGCTGGGTTCATTTGGGAGATTTTATAATTGGTAGATTAAAATGATATCATGTTAAAATACATGGCTGTCATTGGGCAGTGCCCACCTGAGCTCTGGTGAGCATAGTGGCCCATGGGCCTCTTGTTTTAAATAATTATTATAAGTTAAAAAAAAGTAATTATTATCAGAACAAATGGAGTGTGCATTTTTGAAAGTTGGTAATGAAAAACCATGTCAGTTAAAGCCTACTAAAAGATCTAACTATTGCAAATTGCATAATTACTTAATGAAAAAAGTAAAGTTGTACCCTGCATAAATTGTGGTAGAGGTACTTATGCAAAATACAGAATATATGTAGATTGTGGTGCCAGTAAAATTAGATTGAAACATAGGTATGTGTATGTTGTTGAATGTGAGAGATAGAGAAAGATAGACATAGATTAATTCAATAGGAAGCAATGTTATTTTTTGCTATTAGCAATGCTATTACCAATGCTTTTTTGCTATAAGCAATGCTATTAAAATGCTATTTTTTTACTATGAGCAAAGCTATTTTTACTATGAGCAATGCTAGTAGCAAAGTTAAAAAAATTAAGGAATCAATCAACCAACCAATAATCAGTGGGTTGATCAGTTTTTAATATTACTTTACGGTGCTTAACTTTGGCTAATTCTTTTTTTTTTATTTTTTGTCTTTCTTCTGCAGGGATAACATCATTTTCTCTTGGACAATGGTCAAAACTATCGCTACCTTTAGTATAAAACATGCAAAGTAGAAGTAAAACAAAGATCAGGAATCGATACAATTAACTTACTCCACCCATCAAAGACACCAAAGGGAAAGAAACACAAACATTAAGCGACCAGACCATAATGGAAACCTAAACAAAGGAAGGCCATAAGGTCAGTTACTTTCCCATAAAATGGCCATATGGCAATCCATAATAAAAAGACACACAGTAAGTAACAAACAACAACATAAATAAATCGCCACAGAAGAATCGCCTTGGAACGGTCAGTGGAAAGATTTCCACTGGGGGGGGGGGGGCTTTAATCGATTTTACGTGGCCACAATCCTCGCCCTTACTTCCGTCGCGATTTAGACAAATAATTTGTTCAGTCCGCATGAAGGCCTCCTCAGTGCAACATCTCCGTGAACACAAATAATCAAAGAACCACAGAGGTGAGACAACGGTGAGGACTCGACAGCAAGAAACCACTGAAATGCTGGAGCAAAAGAAAACCAACAGTTAGACTCCGATGGCCCAACCAGAGACAGAGCATCAGGCACCAACCAACGTTACCTTGAATTAGATCTCTCTAATTCTCAATAAGCCTTTACGTTGGAACCTTCATAGAATCTGAGGCCTGACCCACCGGCGTGCAATTAAAGAGGGAAGCAAAGTTGCCAACCGTGATTGGGTTAACTACCATGCATGCAGTCTGTCGTATAATATCCATGTTGTACCCAATCTTTTTATATCGAAGAATGATTTTCCAAAATGGGGTGCTAAAGTCATTGCGGTAATATATTTTTCTGAATTTATATACTAAGTCACCATAAAATTCGGGTTCCGATAGACCTTGTTGCAGAAGAGATTTAAGTCCAATATTGAATTTTGAAATTAAAACAGAATGGCGTCTATAAAATTTTGAAAAGGCTTTGCGTAGTTTATGGTACCGATAACCCTGATTAAGACGTTTAGCCGTTAATAATTTATTACGAGTGTTGAAGTCAGATACATGACTACACACTCTAGCAAATCGAATTAATGGCGCACGAGGAACATCACCATCCAAAAAAGCAAAATTTACAATCTCAAAATCAAAGTCATCGCGTTAATCATAAATTTTGCACGAAACAAAACCATCTACAAGAGATAGATGTAAATAAAAAAACGGGGCCTCGGTATCAGAAGAATTTGCTTTATTTAACTGAAGTTCTGGGGGGTAAATTTGACTCATAAAACCATCGAAATAGGTATTATCAATATTTAATAAATCATCTAAATATCTAGAAGTGGAGCTAAAAGCTTCAATAATATCAGATTGGTTATCAATGGAAAGCGACAACATGAACTCCCTCCCATAACAATACAAAAATAGATCAGCCACAAGAGGTACGCAATTCGTACCCATCGGAATGCCCACAATTTGTCTAAATAACTTAGTATCGAATCCAATATAAATATTGTCAAGTACAAAGGTGAGGGCATTACACACTTTCTGACATGACCAAAATGTATATTCTAATGCTCTTTAGAAGTGAAAAATGCATTTCTGACATTACATGCAAGATAGAGAGAATCTTCTCTGTGAAAAGCCCATTCAATTAAATCATTAAGCTTTTCTTTTATAAGATTATGAGGATGTGTAGTGTAAAGAGTGGAAAAATCGTAAGTAGACAGACTTGAAGCACGAAAATGTCTGGATTTCAATTTATTTAAAGTAGAAGTAAAACAAAGAGTAAAAGGAATTGATACAATTAACTTATTCCACCCATAAAAGACACCAAAGGGAAAGAAATACAAACATTAAGCGACCAGACCATAATGGAAACCTAAACAAAGGAAGGCCATAAGGACAGTTACTTTCCCACAAAATGGCCATATGGCCATCCAAAACCAGAAGACACAAGTGATACACACAGCAAGTAACAAACAACAACATAAATAAATCGCCACAGAAGAGCCGCCTTGGAACGGCTCAAACCTCATTTTGTTTGCTCCCGTAAATCTTTCAAAACAGAAATGTATCTCTGTGAAATAACCCACACTGATTGTTCTGCGTGTCTGCCTGAAAAAGCCAGCTCTGACAGCATGTCTTTTTTCTTGGTCAATTCTTTTGTGGCACTGCAATCATCAATGATGTACAAGGTTGATTTACCAGCCAATTTATCAAAAAACAACCGTAACAGTTCCTGAAGCCTTTCTGTTCCATCTGACATCACAGGATTCACTATTGTTATGTTTTTGTCTTTTGGTTTTCGGACATCGCCAATCCAACTTCTGTGTTTTTTTTGTATGCTTTGTTCCAGTTTATTGTGGGGCACAAACTGACTATATTATCAAACACACTAGCATACTCTGATTCTAATAAATCTAACACAAACTCTGTCTTCCCACAACCAGTCTGACCACAAATGATGGCACTATGTGCATATTTTGGTAATTTACTAATAGATAACTTGTTTGAATCTCCCATTTTCAAAATTAATTTGCGCGTCCTGTATTATATATAGGTAAATATTTAAATTTTGTTCTTGTTCAATTTGTATTGTGACCCCTTCACTGGCATTCTCTATCCTTCTGCCACCGCAATGAAGTGTATTGTCATCTGTAGAACGCACAAGTCAAGCCATAAAGCATAATGATTAGTGAGATACTTTTCAATATTAGTATCGCTGAAATATAAATCCTTAGCCACTTTATCAGTCACTTTGTCACGTTTTGATGTTAAAGCAAAGTATCTATTGATTTCATCCCATTGTTGATATGGACGCATGCCTTGACTGAATAGTTGATTTTGTATGCCTTCAATTATCATTTCTACTTTTTTGATTTCAGCTTATAATACTCTTCGGTGCTTGTTCTGTCTGGGTCTTCAAAAAGCATCAGAATACCTTTCATGCTTCTTGCTGGAACATTTAGATTGATATTTCATAGTGAGTCAGATTTGTTTTTTGTTATTTTTCTGTGTCGTAAAACACGATCATACAATACTGCCATTCTACCAGCGTACTGGTCACGTATTTGACGCGCAAGTTCAGAGTCAGTCATCATATCGAATTACAAACTGATGCCTTTTATTACATAACTACTAGCTGTATCGTTTGAATTTATGACTTTCATATAATCGTTAAATGTAAGCTCATATTCCAGCCTGTAACCAAGTCCTGCTTGGTAAAAAGGCATGTGAGTTTCTAACAGTTCGAAATCTTGTAGAATGCAAAATATGGTTGCATGGGCATTGGCAATGGCTTCGTCTTCCTTATCAGAAGAAGCAGTTCCCGCACCAACTCTGTGTTTAAACATGTTTGCTTTACCGATGCCTTGAAAATGCATAATAAGTCGCTAAATAGGAGACTTCCACAAATCAATGTAGCAGTGATAAATGTCACTGTCATCTATAGACATTATATAGACTGTCATCTATAGACATTATCTTTGTTTTACTTCTACATTACTTCATTGCCACTTATTCTTATGACTGTTTTCTTGACGATGGCTCTTCCAAGATTCTGATAAACCGTTGCGTTAGCGTCAGTGCTGACTAATTCAATATCAAACGCCAAACGAGCAGAACGTGGAACTATAACATCATTGTTGCTTAGGTTAAGAAATCTAACAAGTAACTGTTGATTTTGATCAATAGTGCTTGGATTATTAGCTATTACTACGCTTTGACGAATTCCTTTTGCACCACGAGGTTCTCTTAGTTTTCTGTAAGGATCGAGTTTGTTTCCGTATGCAGACATTTTTTTATAGTCAAAAAAATATTTCAAAATAAAAATAAATTTCAAAATGGTAGAATGTGGTATGGAATATGAGAATCCCGAATTCGATAGAGATGATTATGATAAAGATGATTATGATAAAGAAACTTTTTTAGATGACCAAGAATTTCAAAGAACACTGGATAATCAATATAAAGCAGCAACACTAAAGAAGAACACCGAAAGGATTTGTTAAAAATGATGTTGAAACGATTTTATGAAAGAAATAACGTGTCTGTAAGAATTGATGAAGATGAAAATGAATGGTTTCTTACAAATGATAAATATGGCAGACCACTGCTTGGTATACAGGATGAAGATGGAAAAATTAAACCCTTATCATTTTACAAAAGTTACAAACCAGATGCCGTCCTGCAGTTTTATTCACTTGATACAATCCTAAGAAAATATAAAGTTAATTTTATCAGAGATACCCTTGGCATAGCCAATTATCAACCCCCTGCTACAAGAATAAAAGAAGGGAGAGCAGAATTAGCAAATTTGATCAACACAAGAGACCAGATTACAACAGAAAACATTCCAATGCAAGATTTATCTTCAACCAAAGATGTGCATAATGTAGTAGACACTGCAAATAATGTTGAGACCACTGTTACATCTCTTATTGATAATTAGAATTTAGAGTTGCTAGAAGTAAAAAATGCACGCACACAAACAGTAGGTCTAACATTCTGAAAACTGCAAGGTCTAGATAAGACACTACAGTCTATTCGTGTTGAACTTACAAATAACTTGGCAAAGCTGACAGACATTGATAAAGACATAGCCAAAGAAAAACAAAAATTACAAGAAGCCGAAGATGAAATTAGCAGAAAAGACATAACAGCTCGCTTGAGAAACCTTGAAGATGAGAGAGCTGCAAGACTTGAGGCTGCTAGTGCAAACAGAGAAGCATTACGTAGTAAACAGGATAAAAGAAACCATAAACAAAGTAGTAAAACAAGACACAGCACTTGGTGAGAGACTGAAAACATTATTCAGAGCACAAGGCATAACAATATTGAGTGTTTTGACTGCCATTGGTATATATTGTAGGTGTTATAGTTGAGGCTGTAATTCCAACTGCGCCTAGTGGTCCACCATCAAAACCTTCATCAAAAGGTGGGGTCAAAGATTGGATAAAATACAATTACACAATCTAGGTAAATTGTTAGCAAACTGAGCTGGAAAAGCAGGAGCTGCATTGCCCGGTGTAATTGGGCCAATAGTTTCGTGGTTACTTTCTGCGACTGGAAAAGTTGTTAACTGGTTTGGAAATAATATTTGGGCTCTTGTAATTGCTGTTGCTGGTCTGTTGTATGTTGCGGCAAAAGAATGGATTTCTAAATAATTTTGTAGAGTGTTAGTGCAACAACTGCAATAACTATACTACCAAATATTAATGCTGATTTATTATGTTCATGGTGTTCGCTGATTGTATGCTGCAATTCATTGGAAGACAATTCACTGGAATGTAATTCACTGGAATGCAACGATTCTTCGTATTTTTTATGTGCAGCGATCCAACGACCCTACCCACCAGGTTCTGCAGAACATCCATCAATTCAACTTTGTGGAAGATTGTGGTTTTTGGCATAGTCTATTACTTTTTGATGATAATCTGTTTGATTTGTTTTTAGGATCTTAGTTGGAGTTCCTTGAACATTGTGCGTTTGTTTTGGTGGAACAGGTTTTGTGTTTACACCATTGTTTAACCATTGCTGCAATTCATTGGAAGACAATTCACTGGAATGTAATTCACTGGAATGCAACGATTCTGCGTATTTTTTATGTGCAGCGATCCAACGATCCTACCCACCAGGTTCTGCAGAACATCCATCAATTCAACTTTGTGGAAGATTGTGGTTTTTGGCATAGTCTATTACTTTTTGATGATAATCTGTTTGATTTGTTTTTAGGATCTTAGTTGGAGTTCCTTGAACATTGTGCGTTTGTTTTGGTGGAACAGGTTTTGTGTTTACACCATTGTTTAACCCAAGATCTTGAGCATCAGTGGCTAAGACAATTTCATTGTTATAATCTTGTATTGTACCAATACGTAATTCCATATCACTTGGTGCTAAATTTAGCCCAATGCCAAAGACAAAATCCAATTTGCTTCTTGCATATTTTAATGTTTTTTGATATCTTGCTATTTGACTGGGTAAATCGACAGGACTATTAATTGCACCCTCAACATATGCAAGAAACTTTTTTTTGTGCATCAAAGGCAGTACTAGTTCCTAAGATGTCAGTTCTGGTTTGTGATTGAGCACCTAGAATTGCCCAGCAGTATGTTCTGATACTTTCATTTATACGTTCAAAACCCGCTCTTGTAAAACCTTTAGCATCGTTTATGATGAATGCAGACCATACATCTTTTGATGGCGCTACTTGGGCTATAAAATCTATTTTAATGTTTCCTGCACCTGTTGGTTTTGTGAAAGAAAACGATATTCCGTCAGGTCGAGATGCTCCAAATTCTACTCCCCAGTCGAATGCTTCGTAATCTCCAATCCAAGGCATCTTTTTCCATTCGTATTGTTTCCAACCTTTTTTGTACTGATATATTCTACCAAGACCTTGGTTATCATCCTTTTTTTGTCTCCAGTCAGTTAAAATATCAATGCTAAATTCCTTGCAGATTCTTTCATAAGCACTACGATTTTAATTATTGTCAAAAGCATTCCAGCTTGGGTCTTGTGGTAATGCAGCACTCATTTCTTAGAGTATTCGACGTATTTGATAATAGACATGAAACCTTAACATTGACCCAATCATGCCAGTGTCATTTATGTGATGATCATAGTCAACCCCACACCCACTAGTAGATAACCAGATTGCAAAATTTAATTGGTTTTGCCAAAATGACATCCAATTTGTTCTCCATTTAGTAACGATTTCTGCAGAGCTGACATGAGGGAGAATGTATTTTTCTAGTATATTTGGGAAAGAGACATTAAAGCTTTGGCCATCTGAATTGACAATTATATTTTGATTAATAATATCAATTCTTTTGACTTTGACAACTCCTTCAGCTTGATAGTGAGCATTGTCACTGTATTTGAATTCTTTTGAAATCATTTTTATTGTATAATGTATTTTTTATCAACATATAAATAACAGCTCACTGTTGATGAAAGGTTTCTAACCTATTTATACGGCTCCTGATTTCGATATGTTCATCTAAAAGTGCTTGAATTCTAGATGGTACATAACCTTGATTTACTGCGTCATAACTATCAACAGGATCAGCAAGACCAATTATGTTGCTTCATGTCTAGTCGCCCATCAAGTACATTGTCTTCATTTGCTTTTAAGAAGTTTTTGTCAGCAATCTTTACATAATCATATAAAATTTAGCTGTAACTACATCATTTTCATACTTAGGGTCATGTTCTGGGTTTCTTGGATGAGCTGCGTTAGAAATCCGATGGTTTCCCATATTCAGATCAGAGGACATCGGTTTTGTACCATCAAAAGCTGATGTTTTAGTTTCAAGGGTGGTAAGTTTATTCTCTAAATCTTTTGGCTTGAAGTCGATCCGCCTGTTCAGATAACGTTTGTTGACTGCATCATTTGAGTCAATTGGACCCTTGAGTTCTCTTATTCTGTTTTCATTCATATCAAGATCATCTGATATTTCTAGTGTATTGTAATCTGCTCCGAAAATACTCATCTTTTATTGAATATTATTTTACAAAAAGTTGAAAAAATAATTGGTAGACCATGATTGTTCAACACAGTGCCAGTTTCATCCATAATTTGCAAAGAAATCTCTGTTATACAGCCGTTTACCAATTTTTTGAAGATTGGAGATTCAAATCTATGAGAAACTGCTTGCCCATAAGGCTTGGCTGAAACTGGTATGATTCCAAGTAATGTACTTGGTGCCCCATCAACATAGTTTGTTGATGTGTTAATCTGGCCAAGATAAATTTGAAGATCTCTAGGTTTTGCACAGTTAACTATCTTGTCTCCTATATATTTGCCTGCAGTCAACCTGCCATGTTTTGAGATAATACCAAGCAAAGAAAGAATGCCACTAGATAATTCAATTTCCATATTTTGTGGTATTTCTATTTTGATAAATCCATTGGTGTTATTCACTGATAAAGAAATGGATTCATTTGCAAATATCTTTTGAATATCGCCGAAGTTATATAAGCCTGGTTCTAAATCAATTCTTTTGTTTTTGGTTGCAATATATTGTTTGCCTGTTACATTATACCAGCCTACCCAGCATGTTATAGATTTTAATCCGATTGTTTTATCACTGTTTCTATTGTCGATATAATTCTGTAACTGGTAAGGCTTTCCAAGCTGAGCATTTGTTAAAGTATCAGTTATCATTTTTTATTTTGAAATATTTTTTTTATAAAAATAATATAAAAAAATGAAACAGCTCCAATATATCCTGTGTTGACTGATGAGGCACAAAATTATCGCTTACAGAAGATATCAGAAATAGAAAAACAATTCATAACAGAGCGAGATGTAAGAAAGGCTTTAAATAAAAATATAAACGGGGAATTAACATTACAGATGGTGTTGATACTGCATTAATTTTTGCTAGTGTTATTATGGCTGGTCTTGGATGGACTGTTCCAGTAATGTTACCATAAGAGATTGCTGCAATCGTTTGTCGATCTCTGGGTGTTTGTGTTAAGTTAGTGAGACGTAAATTAATGACCAAGACCCAGAAACATTATGAAATTAAAACTCTTGCAAACAGTAACCTAAATAGTATAAAAGACCTAGTATCAAAATCATTACAAGACGGACAAATCACAGAATCAGAATTCAAAACTATCCTTGACGAATTGAAGCGATACAACGAAATGAAAGACAATATGCGCACCTTCCTGGACTAAGCGACGCTGAAAGAAAGAACTAATAGAAGAAGGAAAGGCACAAGCATTGAGTGTTATTCAAAAAAAAATTCAAGACACATAATTATTTTATTCAATAAAATTGTTTTTAAAAATGATCCATCCCCGGTTTATTCTCAATAGCAATTACAGAATAATTTTCAATAAAAGAGATATTTACTGAGAACTACAGTGTAATCATACTCTGACTTGCTTATTGTCACTATTGTGCCTTAGTTATCTCCCTTGTCATCTGTTTTTCAGTATCTTTTTTTTATTTTCTAGACAGCGTAATAGATAGCATGATAGTATTACAACGTAATAGTATTACAGCATAACAGTGTTGCAGTGTAATAGTATTACAACGTAATAGTATTACAGCGTAATAGTGTTACAGTGTAATAGTAATACAGCGTAATAGTGTTACAGTGTAATAGTGCTATGGGAAAACCCACTATTTAAACTGAGAAATAGATTCATGGCATGACAGAAAAAATCCCTACCTAAGAGTCTGTGGTGGGGGATAACTCGGTAGTGGATGGACTGTTTTGGTTGTGAGGGTGTGTACATAACTGTTCAGGGATTATGTAAAAACTTGCCTTTGTGCATAACTGTATAGGGGATATGTACAAGATTGTGTTTGTTCCTGGACAGGCTTAGATCCTCTAAGCGGTTTACCAGTACTAGTGTGCGGGCCAGATTCAGCTCTGCGTGGAAGCATCATGCAGCCCATCTGTTTCTTCAAGCCCCTATGGGCGGGGGCCGTTCTAGTTTTAGATGAGTTCTCTCCCTTCATCAGTTCTGGTTGGTACTGTGTTTGAGGAATCAGATGCTTCACCGCGATACTATTCTTGATTATGTTTTTGGCTTCCAATTTCGATTGGAAGCCATTTAGATTGGATTGGTTATACCCCAGTTTATTTCAGAACGTCTTATACGTATGGCGTAACTGGGAAAGGCCTACAGTGAAAACGCGTTCGGAACAAACAGAATGCAGCGCCCGTCGATGTCTTTTCATATAGCGTTTCCAAGATCATCTCAAAGATGCCAAGCCAAAATAAAAAAAGACATCTATGTGCTAAAACTATGGTTTCTATATCTTTTGAACTAGCATACGAAAACACGCCTATTCAAATATATAGTGATGCCATGCAACTTCGAGGGTCACGCAAGTTCGATGACGTCATTTGTATATTAATATATCGATTACTACTGATGCTATTATCTCGCGAATCAACAACAACAAACCACAAATACAAGCCAACATTTTGACAGTATAATATTCTTGCGATGCTGATCAGAGAGGTAAATATTGCTTGAGACATTAAAAAGTTACAAAAAACCGCCATTTTTGCTAATACTTTTACACCCAACTTTAACCCATTGATTTCTTCATTCATACACATTATGGCAGAAATATCAAGCGTTCTTTGTTTACTGTTGACACACACCAGCAGACTTGTTGCACGACCCGCAGAAAAAGCGACCGACTGAAGTCAGTTGATTTCTAAGAGTGCCCTAAAATCACCGTGTCATTCTGTCATTCTGTCAGTCTGTCTGTCCGTCCGTAACCCGTTTGTGAAAATTGGTGATAGTGACTTAACCGCTTGGAATATTTAAACAATTTTTGGCATACTGATAGATACCAATGAGATCTAACCAATGAACTTGCGAAATATTACATTCCGTTTAGTATATCCTCGCCGAGGCGAAAAACGTGAAATTTTCGAACTGCTTCTCCTCGGAAACCGTTAGGCCGATTGAAGTCAATGAACAAATTATAAAATGCAGCTAAATTTTGGGACTCGTATGGAGTAGAACGGAATGAACTAAACAAATATCTAGAAGAAGCACAAATGGAGAATGAGTGAAAAAAAAATCACCATTTTCCAAATGATTTCCAGTACAATTCATGTTATTTACAATAAAAGTATCTTGTTATCAATTACATGCCTTTATTTTAGTTTTACCCCGCACAGCACCTTAATGATCCCCATGACAACTGCATCCTCAAATTTAAATGCCATTTTGAAAATGACTAGGAAATGGGTCATTCGATAAATAATAAGCTCTGTCGATGTTTGCTCGATATTTTTCATGTTTGTTTCTGACAGTTTATTCATCAAATGTTGTTTGATTATTTTGTTACCAATTTTACTGCTATTTATAGAAATATAAACCTGTCAAGTCGCTTACATACTCGAACTTCGGTCCTCCCAGTATATAGAGAATTTTGCCACCAAAAATTAAAATTTTCCGATATTTTTTTTTAAGATTTTTTTTCATATTTCTGCTCTTAACATAGACAGTGGGTACTCGTTAGAGCCGCCTCGATGACGCGGTTCTAACTAGTACCCACTGCCTATGTTTGAGCAGAAATAAGAAAAATAATGTATATCCCTGTAACCCCCACTGAGTTTTACCATAAGAAAGTGGGATTTGAGGGGATCGATATTAGGCAGGCGTGTTTTTTTATGTAAAAAAAAAATTCTAGTCCAAATATAGATTGAAGGTGTTTGCGGTTTCGCTCCTCGCCAAATTCGCGAATATAAATTATAAAATAGTTTCTGCGTACATTGTCCTCCTTTCAATGATTTAAGAAGAAACAGTTTCCGTAAAAGCCTTACCAGAAAAATCGTGCTTATTTAGAGCGACAACGTCGATGCAACGTCATGATATTACATCGGCTTATTACTTAGACTTCATGGGCATGACATGGGTCTTTTTCATAAAGGCGACCAGCACTGAGCCTTTGCTGCTCTTGGATATTGAGAACAGAAGATGCGCTTCAGTTGGCTGCACATATGAAGTTGACAAAATGTATGTAAATTTGATAATGATAATAGAAGAAATGATTAACTACTCGAAAAAGACAAATTTAAGTCGCAAAACCTGGGAAATCGAGTGAAAAAGAATATGTAAAATACTGTTTTTTTTATTTACCAGTTGATAACTATACTTGAAAATAAATTTGTAAAACAGCACAAACGATTGTTTGCAGGTAAACTTTAACCAAATGCGGACGCCGTCCACCCCCCATCCCCTACTTTCGAAAGGCGTGCAAAAATGGTTGATTTTCAACTTTACAAACTGGAGAAGCGTTCCTTTTAAAAGGAAACTTTATCCCGTTTCTCACTGACACGAAACTGTCTTCCGGCTTATGTCCGTAACACTGTTTTGTACCGCTGCAGACTTAGGTCAGCTCCGATTCTGCGATTCTGCGAGATTAAACACACCGCTTATGATTTCAAACAGCGCGGTTATCTCATTTGCGGAGGCTGTCTGATATTTCTAAGAATCAAAGCAATGAGAATACTGGTGGGTCGATTGTCTAAGTGTAGGTTTGGAAAATAGTCCTGAACTGAGAATCTAACTGTTCGTTTAACCCTTAAATTTCAGTATTTTAATGTGGCGTCTGATTAATAATAATAATAATAATAATAATAATAATAATAATAATAATAATAATAATAATAATCGACCTTATTTATAGAGGGTAACACATTCAGTACAAGTACTAATCTTCCATGTGGCCCTCTTTTCCTGGGTAGGAACCAGTACTAAGCAATGTGGATAAAGTTTCTTGCTCAAGGAAACAACACGTGGCGCTTGCGAGGATCGAACCGGCTACCTCTCGATCTCAAATCCTATGCTTTACCACTGTACCACAGCGCTTAGGTATACACTGTTTGACAAATGCCCAAGTGCACGGGTACAGTCCAGAATTTACTTTTTACGCAGCACCCTGATGTCTTAGGGAGGCAACTATCGACGCTATAAACTAGATTTTGTTCAGGGTCGGCGGCAGTCAGATGGTCAGTGATAGTCACGCGGACAATAGTGTTGTGCGCCCGACTTACCTGTATGGTAGGTTCTTCGAGCGGTGCTCTGTAATAGGAGGTCCGGAAGCAACCAGTCTGGACCAAGAGAAAATGTCCTAATAAATAAAAATCAAAAATGAGTTCCTTTAAGAGCAATGAAAACATTCATAAGAAAGAAGATGGGTCATACTACGTAGTTTCGGCTAATAAAGCCTCATCAGTGACCCTGTAATGATCCGGCAAAGAAAGCCAGAGAAAACATACTGCAATTTTGCGAATTTCGAATAGGCAGTCGATTCAAAGACTGATATAAATCAAAATGGGGTCCAAGTAATTATAAACCTGTCTAGAATATGAATCTAAACCAATAATTAAATTCTGATTTCTCAAAATATTCACGCTGATCTCAAAGGACCAAAAGTAAAATATAAACTGCACTATGGTTGATGTACGGGGAGACGTTTTACGGCCGCCACACGGCACAACACCAGCTGCAGTGAAGGCAAATAAAAATCAAAAAATGAGTTCCTTTAAGAGCAATGAAAACATTCATAAGAAAGAAGATGGGTCATACTACGTAGTTTCGGCTAATAAAGCCTCATCAGTGACCCTGTAATGATCCGGCAAAGAAAGCCAGAGAAAACATACTGCAATTTTGCGAATTTCGAATAGGCAGTCGATTCAAAGACTGATATAAATCAAAATGGGGTCCAAATAATTAAAAACCTGTCTAGAATATGAATCTAAACCAATAATTAAATTCTGATTTCTCAAAATATTCACGCTGATCTCAAAGGACCAAAAGTAAAATATAAACTGCACTATGGTTGATGTACGGGGAGACGTTTTACGGCCGCCACACGGCACAACACAAGCTGCAGTGAAGGCAAATAAAAATCAAAAATGAGTTCCTTTAAGAGCAATGAAAACATTCATAAGAAAGAAGATGGGTCAAACTACGTAGTTTCGGCTAATAAAGCCTCATCAGTGACCCTGTAATGATCCGGCAAAGAAAGCCAGAGAAAACATACTGCAATTTTGCGAATTTCGAATAGGCAGTCGATTCAAAGACTGATATAAATCAAAATGGGGTCCAAATAATTAAAAACCTGTCTAGAATCTAAACCAATAATTAAATTCTGATTTCTCAAAATATTCATGCTGATCTCAAAGGACCAAAAGTAAAATATAAACTGCACTATGGTTGATGTACGGGGAGACAGTTGTCTGGAGCACTCCCAACTCCTAGAGATATATATTCTACACAGTAGAAAAGCAGTCGTAGAAAAGCAGTCATTGGAATCTTCCTGAATCCTATGATACAAATTATGAATATAACCACTTCATGCCATAGGCCATATGAGAGTTCAGCTCCACACTTACAAGCAAAAACATAATACAATGTGTATTGCTGAAAAAATATATCAGTGTAAGACCTGAAGACTCGAGACCTTTGGACAGAAAAAACAAGCTGCAACCACTCGTGGCCTGTACTAGAACAAAGTGTAGAAAACGACCAATAGTATAGTCAAAATATTGACTAAATATAAAACTTGAAAGACTACTTTAAAGATATATATAGCATTCTCTGAAGAGCCACTACAATGCACATGCTTTACATCATTTTATTCATGTACGAATATGATGAATGATATTTTTCCACTTTTAATATTCATGTGAACCCGATTATTCATCAAAGGTTAGCGAACACTGGAGTACCTGGAGAAAAAAACACTTGCCTTTCCAATGCAGAATCTGGCATTCAGCACATGGCCCAGGCGAGGCCAGAATCCACAATGGTAATTGACCTATAAGGAAGTGTATAGATTGCAACCAGATTGCAAACAGTGTAGATCCTGATCAGACTACCCGTTGGGCCTCCGGCACCAAATGGGTCAGACAATTATAAAGATAACAAGGCAACGCAAGCGTAGCATCCCCTCGCAACTGCATACCATTCATTAACATGAAAATCCAATCTGAATATGTTAGACAAATTAGACATAATAGATTACCTTTGACTTCGCCCCTGCTAATCGGGGCTTGAAGAAGTATGGGCAAGATGCTTCAATGCAGAACTGAATCCGACCGCACATGAGTACTGGTTAACCCCTTATAGGATCTAATCCTGCCCAGGTTAAGCGGTACGAGTTGGACCGTCCATGATTATAAACCCAATTGGTTCTATTGGGTCAAAGGAACTGAGGTGTCATTTCATCTCAATGATGGGTAAAGTCTCACAAAATTGGATGCAACGTCTCCAAAATGACCTATTGTTGACCGGGACATTTAACCTCAAATCAAACACACCTTTGAATACAAAGCAATGGTGTTAAGCTCTTACCGTAGACATTTGGAAGAACTTTTAACAGGCAAATGACATGCTTTTGTGTTGCTAATTATGATGACACACCCGTGTGACATATTGGAATCTTTCATATTTCCAAAACTGTTATTTTCCTATGATTTTTAATTCATTTTGTTATTTCGACTTTAATCAGAGATAGTGAATCACCTTATTGATGTGGTTCTAATCAGTACCCACAACATATGTCTTGAAACAGAAATAACAAGTCCATTGTGACCTTGACCTTTGACCCCTGACCTTGAAATTCAATAGGGTTCATCCTCTGTACATGGTGAACATTTGTGGAAGGTTTGATGCTTCTACGATGAACACTGTGTCTTCAATCCTGCTCACAAGGTTTTCAAGGTCAAGTCCATTGTGACCTTGACCTTTGACCCCTGACCTTGAAATTCAATAGGGTTCATCCTCTGTACATGGTGAACATTTGTGGAAGGTTTGATGCTTCTACGATGAATACTGTGTCTTCTATCCTGCTCACAAGGTTTTCAAGGTCAAGTCCATTGTGACCTTGAGCTTTGACCCCTGACCTTGAAATTCAATAGGGTTCATCCTCTGTACATGGTGAACATTTGTGGAAGGTTTGATGCTTCTACGATGAATACTGTGTCTTCTATCCTGCTCACAAGGTTCCGGACAGACACACACACACACAGAAACACAGACACACAGACACACACACTAACACACGGACGCACGGCACCGATGCTATATCCCCATTCGCAACGTTGTTGCGAGGGGATAACAAAGATGACATTGCTTCCTTATTTTACATACATTATATATATAGCATGCGCATTTCATAATGAATCCTAAAACATGCTCATACAAGGAGGGTGCAGCTCCAAACCACTACAGTGAAAAATTGCAAGTATCACTTACTGTTATTTAGATTTCAGAACTGCAACAGAAATAAAGGAACGAGTTAGCTTAGCAAACAGTTATATAATCCATGCCAGGGTAGCGAGTCTTAACGAGCTAGCTTACCCTTAACATACCCCATTTTTCTTTCAAGTCACACGCCACACTTACAATATTTTAGATGTTTTTAGAGTCAATGCAAATTAACGCGATGAAGACTGACTGAATCAGAATCCAAAAAATAAACAATCAAACATGTCAAGTCTTCCGCGAACTGGCTGCATAATACCAAACAGGGTTTAACAGTGGCTATATCATGAATAGCGTGAAATTACCAGGGCAAGTTGTACAACCTGGCTGCATTATTATTGCACTTCCACACTAACTCTGCAATGATCTAGCAGCATCATTTGCTACTTTATGGACAGCCCAGGGGAATTTGCCTAGATATCCAGAGTCCGACTCAAGCAAAATACCCTTCGAGAAATCCTGTGTTCTCAGAGCAGACATAGTTACCGGGTCATCAACAGTCACAGGGGAAATACTAAAGTAACAGATGGGTAAAGAAGTATACCACTGAATATACTCCTTCTCCTTCCAAACAACACAATGGCGGTGAATTTGGTGTCGAAACATGTCAATTTCTGTGGGGATTTTTAGAACCTCCTTAGCAGCTTCACCAGTACCACTATCTCGTATTATGCAATACCAGTATTTTATTCGTTTCTTTAGCAAGCTGAAAAGCCAGTCGAAAGAATCTGCGCTGTCCCTGGACCTTTTTGATCATAACAGTATTTCGGGTTATGACAGCCATGTTTACACTGTGGTGTCAGGTCCAAACCAACTTCGCCTATTCCAACGGCCTCTGGATGTGCATCCAACAAACTCTTCAGTCTGCCATATAGCTGGTCAACTTGATTGTTTGAGATCATGTGTGGGTGGAGCCCTAAGGATATTCTTAACCTCTGGTCAGCCCCCACACGATCAGATAGAAGGGAACACATAGTTTGCCACAGCAAAAGGAATACGTATAGGGAGAGATTCCGAGTACTCCAGGTCTGAAAATGAATGGTTTCGACGACCAAAGTAGCTATCCAGGTGAAAATGGGTATCAATGATCCCCCCTTTCACCACAGAATGCCCTAATTGCGGATCGCAACATTAGCCAAAGAATACCTGGTGTAATCCGGAAGCCTAGCCATTGCCTGAGAGTTGAGGTGGGAGGTGAGTCGAGACATTGTTTCAGGGTGTATCAGGCAAATGAGTCGATTAGGGGGAATCACCATATACTCACCAGGTTGAAGTGGCTCCAACCCAGCTCTTTGGTCATACTCTCTGAGGAAGAAATATTCTTCCTCCTAGAACTTATCGGTAAAGGGAGCCAGCCCCTGAATTGCAGCACAGCCCAGCAACTCAATGGGGGACCCAGGCCAAGTTCCCGACTGAGGAACAGGAATAACCCGGTCATCAGCAGAAACCAGGCCTGCGGCAGATATTCCCCACCGAAAACCCGGTGCCAGCCATCCACCTTCTGGCACTCACTCCCGCTCCCTGTTAACATATGGCAGTCTACGCATGAAGTGGGAGAGTCCAGATACCAAGGTAAATGACCCTTAGCATGTGCTTATGAACGTAGGGATAGTATGCCCCGCAGACCTGACAATGGTCGTAGAAACGACTTCTTGCTGTTAGTTTTTGGTGGCATCCTAGAACAATATGAATAGCTGGGAGTAGTAAAAGACATTCATATTAAAAACTTGTCTTTGGGTCCATTTCTATACAGGCGCATGCATAAACATATATGCATATGTTTGATCATAATGATCCGATCTATGAGGGTGTGAACACAGACCAGACCACTCACAATCACACATATGACTTTTACAAAATGAGATATGACATGGCAGATGATAACAGATAGACAGAAAAATGTATGTAAGCATTCCACCACATCACAATGCAGACCCAAAGGTCCAGAACTGAATGAGGAAAATGCCAGATGAACAACACCCATAGTCAACCAACTGCATAAAATGTTCATATGAATCAATGCATCATTAAAATTATGCCAAGGACGATGCACAAAACATTTCATCCATATGAAGCCAGGCAAAATAGTTAGTTGAACCAATCCAAAATTCAACCGCATCTCTTTGTAGAAAACAGCCAATAAGGCAGAAAATGGGTATCATCGGCCATAATACATTCTCATTCATATGTTCAGGAGTTCGTATCTGAATTGACAAATGTCATGGAGTTTCACAGCTCTGCTACAGTAGTTGCCAAATGATAATGATATTGTGATAAAATGGAATACGAACACGTGGCACTTGATCAGGAACTAGTCATGCAGTTACAAAGCACTAGCACGGAACAGCCACAGACCAAACACCACATTTACAAAGTGATGACAGAAATATGAAAATTGTGACACAAGGGCAGACGATGCCCACGCGGCTACAAAGCACCATGTGCAACATCATCATAACCAATGTCACTCAGCAAATATGAAAAAGAATGTCAACAGAAAGGACAACGCCCACACAGGTGCAAAACCTATTGCGAAACGTCACCCAAACTGATGTCATATAAGGAAACATGAAAATGCATGTCAATAGAACAGACGACGCCTACACAGGTACAAATAACTATTGTGCAACGTCACCAAAACCGATGCCATGTAGGAAACATGAAAATGTATGTCACCAAGATGGATGACACCCACACAAAGAATTATCGCGTGTTGTCACCCAAAACTGATGTCATGCAGAAAAACAAAAATGTATGTCACCAGGATGTATATTTTGTGACGTCACCCAAAACTGATGCCATGTAGAAAAACAAAAATGGATGTCACCAGGATGTATGACGCCCACACAGGTACAAAGAACTATTATGTGACGTCACTCAAACTGCTGCCATGTAGGAAAACACATCGCTTTCAAGTCAACGCTCACACCACGTAGAGACATACGAATAACTTTTTAGGATAGTAACAGATTACGATCCAAGATACAAATTTCTTTAACAGAAAAATACTTCTGAGGCGACAAAATTCCCCAATAATGCATCCAGCCACAGCACACAACTTGTCAGTGTTAAGGGCCCAAAAAGTGAAGGGATAACATTAAGCAATGTTAGCCAACGAGATATCATCCAAGAATCACTGCAGTGTGCATGCTTCACATTACAAAGAAAGGACAAGCAACTAGATTCTAATCTGTAATTTAGGAATTACCTTTTTTAATGCTTTTCTCATAATAAATATTGCTGTCAAGTGTGAATGCAGAGCATTTTAATAGTAATAAGCATTCTAAACAGAACAGAATCTACCACAAATAACAATACATCATAAAGGCAAAATCAAATATCACACATGTGCACTTGATGCACAGCATGATAAAATATCACTCTGGCACACTAAATGTACCAGCATGACAATACAATTATACAATCATCACACATGTTAACATACATAGAACAAAAGGAAAAATTAATTCGTGGTAGAAACCGTTGTGGTCAAATGCATTTTATTGTACATGGTGTTGTGTGCACATATTAAACAACTACAGACTGAATATAGATAAATAGAAATACTAGAGAGTTTCAGCATACACACCTTCAGTAAAGCCTGGAATATTGTAGTTCCACTAATAACAAATCTACCAATTTTAAATATTACTGATTTGAGGATTCTGCTGGAAATAATTGCTAAATGCAAATAAGTACTTTAACATAAAGAAGGACCCTTACCGTAATACTGTACTGAAAATTTAGTGTATTTTATTATTATTATTTACCAAATACCGAGCTATTATTCCAAATTCTAAGAGCACTCAAATGTTGACAAAATAAGTATGCAGTGGAGGGACACATCACCGAACAACAATCACCTATAGCAGAAATCTATATCTAAAGAGTAGTTCATAATGAGCAGGAATTTAGAATTCTACACGATAGCCTGCAGAATACAAACCATCGTGCAGAAGTATGTCTGAATGAAACAAGACAGAAAACCCACCGTGTCGGAAGAGGTGCCCACCGAAAACTGATCCCGGAGGCACTCCTGCCATTGTCAAAAAGCAGTTTAATAATTGTCCGATTTTACGGCCAAATTAAAAAAGGACATAGTCATGCCGAGCCAGCCAGTCAACCCAATAACACTTTCCTTGGCAAGCTCAGCCCTGAGCAGTTAACCAGTACAGTGAATATCTTTTCCAAAATCAGCAATATTCCGCATACATGGACACAACAGCTGACTAGCATACAAGCTATGTCAGCTCCCGAATCCACATTCACAGAACATCCCTGTATTGCCAAATAAACACATGAAACAGCTGCAAAATTACATAGGTGTGCCATGCGATGACTACTAAGTTACTGAAACTTCTGAGCTACAAAATAGTTCAATCTATAGAATAAATATCTATCTCAAACATTAAGCATTAAAGCTACAAATGCAAGGACACAAAATAAATATTGCAAATCTATTGTACCTACAAAATTCAGGAAGAATTGTTCCAAAATAGCCAAGCAAGATCATTTATTAAAGCGTAGTTTAAGAAATGAAGCCAATAAGCATAATCTATAATTTGTTGAGAGAGTACATTGTTCTACAGAAATATATAACCAACATAGCCATTATTTTGAAAAAAAAAAACTCATTTTGATAAAAAAATATGAACAGACACGCAACATGCCAATAATGGGGTACACTAGAAAAATAGTGATAAAACCGTAACGCACCTAGTTACAGCGTAATTGCACGACCCGCAGAAAAAGCGACCGACTGAAGTCGGTCATTTCTAAGAGTGCCCTAAAATCACCGTGTCATTCTGTCAGTCTGTCAGTCTGTCATTCTGTCAGTCTGTCTGTCCGTCCGTAACCCGTTTGTGAAAATTGGTGATAGTGACCTAACCGCTTGGAATATTTAAACAATTTTTGGCATACTGATAGATACCAATGAGATCTAACCAATGAACTTGCGAAATATTACATTCCGTTTTGTATATCCTCGCCGAGGCGAAAAATGTGAAAATTTTCGAACTGCTTCTCCTCGGAAACCGTTAGGCCGATTGAAGTCAAATTTCATATGGATGAGATCTAACCAATGAACTTGCGAAATATTACATTCCGTTTAGTATAGCCTCGCCGAGGCGAAAAATGTGAAAATTTTCGAACTGCTTCTCCTCGGAAACCGTTAGGCCGATTGAAGTCAAATGTCATATGGAGCCTCTATGGGATGGGGGAAACCAAAATTTGCTCATGGGGTCCAGGTCACATGACCAAAATGGCCGCCAAGCCATATATGGTCTGTCTGTCCGTCCGTAACCCGTTTGTGAAAATTGGTGATAGTGACTTAACCGCTTGGAATATTTAAACAATTTTTGGCATACTGATAGATACCAATGAGATCTAACCAATGAACTTGCGAAATATTACATTCCGTTTAGTATAGCCTCGCCGAGGCGAAAAATGTGAAAATTTTCGAACTGCTTCTCCTCGGAAACCGTTAGGCCGATTGAAGTCAAATTTAATATGGAGCCTCTATGGCATGGGGGAAACCAAAATTTGCTCATGGGGTCAAGGTCACATGATCAAAATGGCCACCAAGCCATATATGGTAAAAACCCTACAAAAATAGTCTTCTCCAGAACCACTGGGCAGATTTCCACGAAACTTGATAAATAGCATCTGGGACGTAGGCCCATCATAAATTGCTAAAATGGTGACCCTGGGTTGACCTTGACCTTCTTTGTGCCTAGGTCAAACTTTGACACATATGCTTTTGTTGGAATATTTAAACAATGTTTGGCATACTGATAGATATCAATGAGATCTAACCAATGAACTTGCGAAATATTACATTCCATTTAGTATAGCCTCGCCGAGGCGAAAAATGTTAAATGTTTCGAACTGCTTCTCCTCGGAAACCGTTGGGCCGATTGAAGTCAAATTTCATATGGAGCCTCTATGGGATGGGGGAAACCAAAATTTGCTCATGGGGTCCAGGTCACATGACCAAAATGGCCACCAAGTCATATATGGTAAAAACCCTTCAAAAATAGTCTACTCCAGAACCACTGGGCAGATTTCCACGAAACTTCATAAATAGCATCTGGGACGTAGGCCCATCATACATTGCTAAAATGGTTACCCTGGGTTGACCTTGACCTTCTTTGTGCCTAGGTCAAACTTTGACACATATGCTTTTGTATTGGAAAAGTGAATGCATTTTATCCTGCAAACGATTCAGAATACAGTACTAAAGTATAAGATATATTTTTGCTCCTTACGATAAGGCGCATTTATTGGGGGAACCGTTTTAGGTCCAGGTCACATGACCACAATGGCCGCCATACCCATATATGGTAACACTCATAAAGCTAAAAGCATCCGGCGGGTCGTGCACTTCAGCTGAAGCACTGGTTCTGACATACAGATAAACCATTTATACAACAAGCATGTACTTAGTTCCAATCATATCTTGCAGCCAGATATATCACCCTATGTTTCAGAACTGCACATATGTCACACCCTTAGTTACATATAACGCATTACTTTCTCCCCCTTTCATAATGAATAAAAGTCAAAACTCAGGGCGAAAATAAAAGAATTGTTGGCAGCATCTAAACTGCCCGTGTAGAGAAATGGCTATTAGAGTAGAAAAGTATGGACACAAAAATAAAATACAACTACTAAACAAAACACAAAATTGTCATTCTCGTGAAGAAATCACGCGGATGACAATAGATAAGAAATCGCCGATAATAATCATTGACAGTAATCGACGACTGATCGACGACAATATAAATCTCTCAAAATTAAAACATTAATAATATTATGTTGCATAGAATGAAGTGAAGAACCTTGTCTGTAGCCTCTATTTCCAAAGTTATCAAACGATGGTTACGAATGTCCATCATATAAATACTGTTGAGATGGGTATCTCGGAGGACAAAATGACAAGGACTGATTTAAAGAAACGGTCGTGTATGCAGGACCTGGTGAAGGACTATAGCCTCGGCGATAACCTATCACCCATAGTATAGTTGCCATCATTCGGTCTGCTAGGAATTATATTGGGATAATTGAATGCTCGATCACCCCTATAAGCCATCTCTTGCCTTGATGGCGAATTCCTGTAACCATATGACTGTCTGCCACGAGGGGACCCACCCGGTATACATCTGGAGACCTTTGCCTGGCCAATTTTGGTTCTGCGAGCCAGATGGGTACCGAGTTGGAAAATTGGAGGGAGATCTATAAAAACTGGGTGTGGTCTTTATCAATTGAACTAAATCATCTACTTTCTTTTCAATATTGAAAAGCTGATGAAGATTTTAGATTCCAAAAATGGATAAATTCCTTCCTTTGCTACAGAAAACAGCTAATTGTTAATGAGAGAACTAATTGGCTCCAATTTTATCTGGTGTCCCACAAGGGACTGTTCTGTGGTCAGTGTTCTTTTTGTACAGAAATTAAATTTTACATATCACCAGTAACGATTTAGATTCATAATTTCTGAATAGAGTTTGTATTCTTATTCATCACTGCCATGGCTGCCTGCTTGAGAGTGCAGCCTGTCAGAAATGCATCTGCAGACAACTGTTGCTATATTGTGGGTTATTGATCAATATAACAATTCGTCACAATTTGTGATATTCGCTAAAATTTCAAGTGTTTCGTCTTCATTCTATCATGAAAGATGAAGATGCTGCCTAGAGGCTACAAAAATATAAACAAGAGGGCCCAGAGGGCCCTGGTTCGCTCACCTGATCCAAAGCATAACAAGTGGGCCCCGGGCAGGGTCAATTTTGGCCCCAGGGCTAAAATTTGAACAATCTTGGTGGAGGTCCACAAGATGAAGCTTCATATCGAATATGAAAGACCTGGGCTTTCTGGTTTTTAGAGAAGAAGATTTTAAAGGTTTACCCTGCATATAGAAGTCGATGTAAAACAAGATTTTCCCTATATAAGTCTATGTTAAACCAAAGGGCCCCGGAGCGGGGGCATTTTTGGCCCCAGGGCTATAATTTGAACAATCTTGGTAGAGGTCCACTAGCTGAAGATTCATAACAAATATCAAAGACCTAAGCCTTGTGTTTCAGAGAAGATGATTTTTAAAGATTTTCCCTATATAAGTCTATGTAAAACAAAAGGGTCCTGGTGCGGGGGCATTTTTGGCCCCAGCACTATAATTTGAACAATCTTGGTAGGGGTCTACTAGATGAAGCTTCATACCAAATATCAAAGACCTGGGCCTTGCGGTTTCAGAGAAGAAGATTTTTAAAGATTTTCCCTATATTAGCCCATGTAAAACCAAAGGGCCCCCGTGCAGGGGGCATTTTTAGCTCCAGCACTATAATTTGAACAATCTTGGTAGGGGTCCACTAGATGAAGCTTCATACCAAATATCAAAGACCTGGGCCTTGCAGTTTCAGAGAAGAAGATTTTTAAAGATTTTCCCTATATAAGCCTATGTAAAACAAAAGGGCCCTGGTGCGGGGGCATTTTTGGCACCAGCACTATAATTTGAACAATCTTGGTAGGGGTCCACTAGATGAAGCTTCATACCAAATACCAAAGACCTGGGCCTAGCGGTTTCAGAGAAGAAGATTTTTAAAGATTTTCCCTATATAAGCCCATGTAAAACCAAAGGGCCCCCGTGCGGGGGCATTTTTAGCTTCAGCACTATAATTTGAACAATCTTGGTAGGGGTCCACTAGATAAATCTTCATACCTAATATCAAAGACCTGGGCCTTGCGGTTTCAGAGAAGAAGATTTTTAAAGATTTTCCCTATATTAGCCCATGTAAAACCAAAGGGCCCCCGTGCAGGGGGCATTTTTAGCTCCAGCACTATAATTTGAACAATCTTGGTAGGGGTCCACTAGATGAAGCTTCATACCAAATATCAAAGACCTGGGCCTTGCAGTTTCAGAGAAGAAGATTTTTAAAGATTTTCCCTATATAAGCCTATGTAAAACAAAAGGGCCCTGGTGCGGGGGCATTTTTGGCACCAGCACTATAATTTGAACAATCTTGGTAGGGGTCCACTAGATGAAGCTTCATACCAAATACCAAAGACCTGGGCCTAGCGGTTTCAGAGAAGAAGATTTTTAAAGATTTTCCCTATATAAGCCCATGTAAAACCAAAGGGCCCCCGTGCGGGGGCATTTTTAGCTTCAGCACTATAATTTGAACAATCTTGGTAGGGGTCCACTAGATAAATCTTCATACCTAATATCAAAGACCTGGGCCTTGCGGTTTCAGCGAAGATTTTTAAAGATTTTCCCTATATAAGCCCATGTAAAACCAAAGGGCCCCCGTGCGGGGGCATTTTTGGCCCCAGCACAATAATTTGAACAATTATGGTAGGGGTCCACTAGATGAAGCTTCATACCAGATATCAAAGACCTGGGCCTTGCGGTTTCAGAGAAGAAGATTTTTCAAGCTTTTCCCTATATAAGCCCATGTAAAACCAAAGGGCCCCCGTGCGGGGGCATTTTTAGCACCAGCACTATAATTTGAACAATCTTGGTAGGGGTCCACTAGATGAAGCTTCATACCAAATATCAAAGATCTGGGCCTTGCGGTTTCAGAGAAGAAGATTTTTAAAGATTTTCCCTATATAAGCCCATGTAAAACCAAAGGGCCCCCGTGAGGGGGCATTTTTGGCCCCAGCACTATAATTTGAACAATCTTGTTAGGGGTCCACTAGATGAAGCTTCATACCAAATATCAAAGACCTGGGCCTTGCGGTTTCAGAGAAGAAGATTTTGTAAGTTTTCGGTGAAAAAAATCTATTTTTGGCTACTGTGACCTATATGTGCAATGGACCGGTACCATTTGAACAACTTTGAAAGGGAACCACCTAAGGATCATTCCTGTGAAGTTTGGTCAAAATCAGATCAGTGGTTTAGGAGGAGCTGTCGTTTGAAGAAAAGTTTACGGACGGACGCACGGACGCACGCACGGACGCACGACGGACAAAAAGTGATCCCAAAAGCTCACCTTGTCACTACGTGACAGGTGAGCTAATAAGAAAAAATGACACCAATGAACCGGAGGCAATGCGATTATAGCAGTACAAAAAAGTAATGCAGTGTGATGTGAATCACACAATGTGACAATTGAGACAATGTCTCCAAATAAATGGAATAGAGGTAGTGCAACCGTATAAAACAACTTACAAAAATGACTTCACCGATATCTGGGGAAATTTCTCTCCAAATAAATGAAATGGAGGTAGCACAACCATATAAAACAACTTACAAAAATGACTTCACCGACATTTGGGGGAAATTTTTCTCCAAATAAATGAAATGGAGGCAGTGCAATCACTATAAGACATCCTACAAAAAACAACACAATAACCCAGTGATAGGGTTAATATATTACAGAGCCAAAATGTTCAAATTACAAAAAGACAAGTAAACCTTTTCATATTTTTTCCATTTCAAGTAAACGGTCGCACGTGACATGTTGGAATTTTTTCCTCTGTTACTAAAAGGAAAGAATTTGCTCCTCAGGAGCAATTGCGCTTTATCAGGCTAGCGAAGAAGACGGAAGCTAAAAATGACACATATATATCATAATGAAGGTTGAAAATGTAGCTCATGGTTTCTGAAAAAAAATCTGAGCTCTGAAATTTACAAATTACATTTTAGAATTTCAAAATTTCCATGTGGCTTACCCGAGATCGAAACTGCGCAAAAGAGACAGGAAATGTAGGGAGCCATCCAGTTTTAGAAGATGATGAAATAAACCGCAAAGGACGAATTGTGATGGCTCCTAAAATTGGTTTTAAAATTATTCAAATTCTGCCGAAAAACATTCCCACAATAGTAATTTCTACTTAAACATTTTTTTTTTTTATAATTTAAAGCCACGTGTCAAAAAAAAAAAAAAAAAAAAAAATGGACTATTTTTCCATTTTCGATTTTTTTTTTTTTCATTTTTTCCCCCAAAATAGGGTCTCACCACCGAAATACAGCCAACAATTCACGAACATTACGCTTGAAATATAGTTACATATTCAACAATACACTAACCTTATATCCTCGTCGCCATTTGTTGTGCGCCCGACTTATCTGTATGGTAGGTTCTTCGAGCGGTGCTCTGTAATAGGAGGTGTTGCCACTTGTAGTCGTAGTCGTCTAATGTATTATCCACGCAGCAGATAGGCCCAAGAATCTCGTGGAAAGGTTGGTCACGTATTTCGAGGATTTACGGACTATGCCGAACATCTTGTTGTTGTCATATCCCTCCTTTTTCGGACTCCTGGGGTCGAAGGTGGCTCTACCGGCACAACACTAGCAAGCTTTATAACGTTGACTGTGGGTACCTGTTAAAACGCTTCATTATAAGAAAAGTATTCAGTACAATTTCGGTCTTAAAATATGGTAGCATTTTCCGTCAAAGTTTTCCAAAGTATTTACTAGTCACTTGTTAATGTGTTTAATTATTATAGCCCCGCTTTGAAAAAGTGGGGCTATATTGGATTTGCCATGTCCTTCTGTCATTCCGTGATTCCGTTAATTTGTGTTGGCTCCATAACTTTGTATCTGCTTAACATATTTTCATGAAACTTCACACAAATGTTAAACACTATAAGACAATGTGCAGAGCGAAGGAATTATAACTGTGGATTGCCTACTTTTGGAGTTATTGCCCTTTGAACATTTTCCGTAATTCCGTAATTCCGTAATTCCGTGATTCCGTTAATTTGTGTTGGCTCCATAACTTTGTATCTGCTTAACATATTTTCATGAAACTTCACACAAATGTTAAACACCATAAGACAATGTGCAGAGCGAAGGAATTATAACTGTGGATTGCCTACTTTTGGAGTTATTGCCCTTTGAACATTGAAAAATGGCAATTTTAATTGTGTCCGCTTCATAACTCGAAAACCGTTTGAGATATTTTGAGGAAACTTCACACAAATGTTAAGCACTATGAGACGATGTGCAGAGCGCAGAAACCATAACTCTGCATTGCTTATTTTTGTAGTTATTGACCTTTGAACATTGAAAAATGGCAATTTTAACAGTGTCCGCTTCATAACTCGAAAACCGTTTGAGATAATTTCATGAAACTTCACACAAATGTTAAGCACTATGAGACAATGTGCAGAGCGCAAGAACCATAACTCTGGTTTTCGTATTTTCTGTGTGTCTGTCTGTGTGTCTGTCTGTGTCTGTTAACAATTTTCGTGTCCGCTCCATAACTTTAAAACCCATTCACATATTTTCATGAAACTTCACACAAACATTAAACACCATGAGATGGTGTGCAGAGTGCAGGAACCATAACTCTGGATTGCCTAATTTTTGAGTTATTTCCCTTTGAATATTGAAAAATATCAATTTTGGCCGTCTTTGCTCGATAACTCAAAAACCGTTTGAGATAATTTTATGAAACTTCACACAAATGTAAAGCACCATATTACGTGTGCAGAGCGCAGGAACCCAAACTCTGGATTGTCTACTTTTTCAGTTATAGGCTTTTGAATATTAAAAAATGGCAATTTTAACTATGTCCGCTCCATAACCGTTTCTGATATTTTCATGAAACTTCAAATAAATGAAAAGCTCCTTGAGATGATGTGCAGAGTGCAGGAACCATAACTCTGGTTTGCCTACTTTAGGAGTTATTGCCCTTTGAACATTTAAAAAGGCAATTTTGACTGTGTCGGCTCCATAACTCACAAACCATTTGAGATATTTTCATGACACTTCACACAAGTGTAAAGCACCATGAGACAATGTGCAGAGCGCAGGAACCCTGACTCTGATTTGCCTACTTTAGGAGTTATTACCCTTTGAACATTGAAAAATGGAAGATGAAATTTAGTATAAACATTGACATTCGGGTAATGTATCATGCTCATTGAAATGAGGGACAAGGGCTCACAACTCTTAGAGTTTTTCCAGATAATGTAAAATTTTTAACAGTTATTTCTTGTTCATAACTGTTTTCTCTGCAGCTTAAATAACTTTCTTCTCTGACAGCGCTGAAGCGGGGCTATAGTCAGATCCTCTGACAGCTCTAGTTTACTTTCTACTCTAGTGACTGACGCAAACCCCAAAAATCCAAGAAAAGATTGATCACACGTTCTGTTTATTTATCCTTTCATCCCCCATCAAAACTGATTGATTTAATGTTGACTACCATTTGGTAAAAGTCTAACTGGGAATTTAGAAAAAAATAACAGTGATCAGAAACAGAGCCCCTTCAGCGATAGTTAATTCTACCTTTTGATGCAGGCCCGCGCACAGGGTGGGGAGGGGTGCAAACGCAGCCCCCCCCCAACCCCCCCACACATTTTGTTTTTTAAATTCTCAAACTCAGGCAGTTTTTCACCCTCTGCAAAATACCTGTCCCCCCTTTTTCAGAGTTTGCGTACGATGTATATATGTATATATATGACGCACAGTGCCGACCCTGATAAGAAGGTATGTACTGTCTCTCCGATGTGGGTCTACGTTATATATCTAATAACGATACCACCTTTAAAAGTCTGGGCTGCTCATTATTTTTATCTTAAACAAATTTAGGTTCTTAGCAGAAGTGCAAAAAGTTTTTGTTTACTTTTTGTACAATCGACTCTATCGAACAGTTTTATGAATCGAATGTTCCGAAAGTCGTCACGTGATAGCGAGGCTGTTTTCCTTTCATTACGTGACACGTGTGAGCAACCTATTTCATTTAACCCTTTAATGCCAATATTTAAGTAAACAGTGTAATTCATGTGCAACCGGCTGGGCAGACATTCTGCGGCGTCTGAGTTGGGTAGTCGGTGTTTGCCAAACCCAGCACTTACATGGCTCCTCTTCAGACTCTATTAATACCTCTGACCTGCAAGTAAATAGCTCTGACCTGCATGTAACATCGATAGAAATAGCGAAACGTTTTCTATTAATAACCATAATATTGGTTTTCCCAAATCAGTGATGGTCACGTGGACAACAGCATGATTTCGGATTTTGCCATTCAGTAAATTAGGATCGATTGAAACAATCAACCCCAAAACAAAAAGACTTTTCATCCGATCCATTTAAAAACATAAAACTAAGCTGAAGAAGACGAATCATTTTATGCGCGCGAGTTCAACTTATCTCGTGAATAATAGGCAGTTCACCAGGTAACTCTAGTTCGAAGCATATATTGTGAATTTTGTGACTTTGGGCTATTGTCTAGTATCAGCGGATTAAATGGGTCTGCAATCACCACCATGTCGTACACCTTCACAAAATTTTTCGCCTTTCCTTTTTGGCAAAAAGCTGCCCTTCCAAAACTAAAAGATGCAGCCTGTTGCGGGTAGTGGAAAGAAGAATAAAATGCAAATTCATAGAAATAGTTTTGGAATACTTGGCGCACATGAAAATATTATGTGACGCCATAATGCAACTGATATTCAAAAGGTGAGTTAGCATGATGATGAGGTCGCACACTGCCTTACTCTGAATTAGTTCTTGATACAGATCGTCAAATACCAGCATTAAATGTTTTTTTTCCTTACTGCCCCAGGTTTCTATGGTGGTCCGATCGAGGAGACCCTGGTAAAAACTGATAGTCGGAACCGTATCCGCCATTTCAGTGAATAGCTTCTGAAACACATTATAACAATAAATCACTCGCGCCTCGGTGAATACGGCGTCCGCTTTCTCCAACATTTTTCTGAAATTGCTAGTTTTTCCACAGTTATTCATGCCAATCAGAGACATACTGCAGGTGGTAACGAATTTTAAGAGCGATTCCTTCTCAAACCAATTTCTAGCAACGCTATCACGGCAAAATGAGACCTGGAGGAACCTCTGTCTGGAACTCCATGGCTGCCTGTCTCGATGACGTCGCTACCAGCCGGAGCAGTGCAGACGCTACCCTTACTATTTGTCACCGGCTGCTCGACTCTAGCAGATTCTGTGGCATTGTGATGGCTCATGCAGCTGTTCGTGTTCGCTATTCGTCGAATTGTAACTATCAGATCCCCTCAGTATTCCAATTATCCGTTCATGTGCAGCGGCGGTTTCGACCTTTAGTCGATACAAAGGAAAAACCTTTTGAGCAAAATAGTAGGTATGTTAAAAATACCATTCAAATAAAGGTTCGTTTGTTTGATTTTGATTTGAGGTTTAACGTCCCAGTCAACACTTCCAATTTTGTGGGACTTTTACCCGACATTGAGATGAAATGACTTCTCAAGCCCTGCCGCCCAATGAAACCAACAGGGTTTATAAGCAAGGACGGGCCCGCCTCGCACTGCTTTGCCGGGGCAAGCTTAGATCCTCTAGGCGGTTTACCAGTACTCGTGTGCGGGCCGGTTTCAGCTCTGCGTGGAATCATCATGCAGCCCATTTATTTCTTCAAGCCCCGATGGGCGGGGGCCGAATAAACGTTCGTATATAAAATATTGTAAATCTCGCGCCAGGAAAGTGTTGTCTCGAGAGAGATGACAATATCATCATACCCTGAGTACTGAATCAGAGCATTAAACACGTGCGTAAAACCCTAAAGAGCGAGCTGTGGAATGACAATATTATCATACCCTGAGATTCTCTCCTGTTAATAAAATGATTCGTCTTCATTCGCATCCCTTAACCTCCTATCTTATTATTGACATTTCACACAACCACCTCTGTAGCGCTGTTTTCGTGTTACTTGTAAACAAAAGACAATGTTAAAATATAAAAGGGGACGGGGATAATCCCTGGATTAGAAGAAAAATAGGGGGATTATAACAAACAAAAACAATCCAGCAATCCAGCACCGCTATCTCTACCCAAGTTTTGCATACTACTGACTGGGACGTTAAACCACAAAACAAACAACTGTAAGTTAGAAGCCCCAGTAACCGCAACGCCTTTGCCATCATAGGTTTGTTTTAAATAAATTGAAATCCAGACGTTTTCGTGCTTAAGTCTGTCAACAATATGATTTTCCACCCTTTACACTACACATCCTCATAATCTTATAAAAGAAATACTTCATGATTTAATTGAATGGACATTTCATAGAGAGGTAGGGAGGATTCCCTTTATCTTGCATGTGATGTAAGAAATGCGTTGTTCACTTCAGAAGAGCATAAAACTTAGAAAGTGTGTGAAGCACTCACCTTTCTACTTGACAATATTTATATAAGATTTGGTACTATGTTATTTAGACAAATCGTGGGTATTCCGATGGGTACGAATTGCGCACTCCTAGTGGCTGATCTGTCATTGTTTTGTTATGATAGATACTTCATGATGTCACTTTCCGTTGAAAACCAATCTGAAACCATTTAAGCCTTTAGCTCGACTTCTAGATATTTGGATGAGTTATTAAATATTGACAATTTACCTATTTCGGTGGTTTGATCGGTCAAATCAAACAAACAAACATTCTTTCACCAGAAACTGACAAATGCACTTATTGAATCAGCGGGAGCGAGAGAATGACCCTACAGAAGATTTCATGATCACGAAAGAATGTTGCCGACACCGGTAGGTATCGAACCCGCGTCCTCCTGATCACCAGCCAGACGCTTAAGTTTAATGAAAATCTATCAAAGGGTTCAGGTGATATGGAGCAGAAAAAGAAATTCAAGGCTCAATCTCATGACCTACAACTTTGGATGACCTTGAGTCGGCATGGTTGAGTTATTGGTTCTGCTCACCGTCTCACTCCAATGCCAAGATCTGACCGAAGACGTTAAGGAGATATGCAGCGGACAGAAAACGTGTTAATATGGACGGACGGACGGACGGAGAAATGGACAGACGAAGGTCATTTCATCAATCTATCTTCGCTTCGCGGAGGGGGATTACCAAACGCACAAAACCCTAATAGAAAGCTCCCTTCCCAAACGATTGGAAAAACCTTTTCGTATGCAACAACCGCTCGTGCCTAAATGACGTTGTTTGTATCTCATCGATTTTTCACGTGCTGTAGCTAAAGGCGGGAAGATTTTTCTTAAAGGTCAGAGTGAGCCACTGCATGAAAAAAAGTACACGTCACAAAAAAAAACTGTTAGCGCTCAAGAAGAGACCCATAGATTGGTAAAAGCATTGCGACGAGGTCAATTCAAACTGGTCGTACAGATTTTGCCCCCGCCCATCGGGGCTTGGAGAAATAGATTGGGCTGCATGATGCTTCCACGACCGCACATTAGTTCTGGTAAACCGCTTAACAAGTCTTAAGCCTGCCCATGCAAAGCGGTCAATGCATATAAACCTTATTGGTTTCATTGAGCGACAGGGATTGAGATGTCATTTCATGATTGAGATGTCATCTCAGTGTTGGGTAAAAGTCCCACAGAATTAGAAGCAGTGTCTCCAAAATGACCTAAATAGTGTTGACGAGGACATTAAACCAAACAAACAGAATAGCCAACGACTGTTGAAAGTTTAAATAAGTTAACTCGGTATCAAGCTGCCCAATTCGCAAATTAAAATGCTGAGCAGACTGTGCGTACGCGCAGGCTGACAGGTCTCTCAGCCAAATGGGTTTTGTCATGACGTGGCTCGTGTTGCTGGCAGCAAGCTGTTGAATGCTGGGGTCATAATCATATTGTTTCACTGCGTCGATTGCGAGTTCACATTTGTTAACTCTGTTTGTAAAGTCTGTTCTGAAAGGAAAGAATTTGCTCCCGGGAAGCAAATGCGTCTTTAAGGGCGCTGTTGAGCGACGGTGTCAAATGCGTTCTTTTGCAGGTGTACATTTGAATTGCCTCATTCCTTTGCTTATTCCCTGAATAAGCATGATGCTCCACAGAAAACCAGGGTATAGTCCCCTTCATTGTTCGAACAACGAACTGCCCTAAGAACGCTAAAAAAGTATGGGATATGGTGGTTCATGGTCATTGCCTTGTGGGTAAGAGCGCCGACTCTTAATCGTTAGGTCTGTCATCACTGTGGTTCGAGTCTTGCTCGCGTCACATGCGAGACGCAAAGTTCTACAACAGAAGGTCGCGTTTTTTTCTGCTTTATAACGAACGGGGACTTAGACGCTATAAATAATTTCGTTATAAGAGCATCGGCCGCTTTACTCGAACCAAAATAAATTTTACAGAAATTATTACTTCCGCCTTTTTATCATTTTAGACACAGTAGCATCCATGGTACCTCGACGTCGGCGCTACGTCTATACGCAGCGCCGACGTCGAGGAACCCCGGTTCGAGTGCAGCGTGACATCGGCGTCGTCGATGTACCCTGGATGTTATTGTGTCTGAAATGTTTAAAAGGCGAAAGAAATTTCAGTGAAATTCATTTTGGTTTGAGAGCAGCGTGACATCGGCGCGGCGTGGAGACGAAACGTCGATGTCAATGTATCCCAGATGCTATTGTTAAAAGACGGAAGTCATTTTTGTAAATTTCATTGATACGTCCGGTTTGAGAGCAGCGTGAAATCGACGTCAGGGCTGCGTAAAGTCGTAGCGTCGACGTCGATGCATCCGGTTTGGGCTTTAGCTGGGATGTTTAGAAGAAGTATGCCTTGTTGTAGGGTTTCACTGATGCATTTGCATTGCGATACACCCGTGCAACATAGTGCATTTTTTTCACATCTCCAAAATGGCTACTTTTATGGTGAAAATACATGATATTTTTCTTATTTATACTACAAACATAGGTTGTGGGTGCTCTTTAGAATCGTCTTATTGAGGCGGTTCTAACGAATATCAACAACCTATATATGTTTTGGAGCAGACATAAGAAAAATATTGTATAACCACCAATGGTTCTCTTCAGTATGGACATTGAAGGGACCGTGTTTTCCGACTGTATGCAACTGTATGCAAAAATGGCCCCGCCCGGCGGCCCACTGGTTTTACAGAGGCTTATATAGGGAAAGCCTTCAAAAATCTTCTTGTCTGGAACCAGAAGGCCAAGTACTTTGATATTTGGTATGAAGCTTCATCTAGTGGACCTCTACCAAGATTGTTCAAATTATTGCCCTTGGGCCAAAAATGGCCCCGCCTCGGGGCCCACTGGTTTTACATTGGCTTATATGGGGAAAACCTTTAAAAATCTTCTCGTCTGAAACCAGAAGGCCCAGGTCTTTGATATTTGGTACGAAGCTTCATCTAGTGGACCTCTACCAAGATTGTTCCAATTATTGCCCTGGGGCCAAAAATGGTCCCGCCCCGGGCCCACTGGTTTTACATAGGCTTATATAGGGAAAACCTTTAAAAATCTTCTTGTCTGAAACCAGAAGGCCCAGGTCTTTGATATTTGGTGCGAAGCTTCATCTAGTGGACCTCTACCAAGATTGTTCCAATTATTGCCCTGGGGCCAAAAATGGTCCCGCCCCGGGGCCCACTGGTTTTAAATTGGCTTATATGGGGAAAACCTTTAAAAATCTTCCTGTCTGGAACCAGAAGGCCCAGGTCTTTGATATTTGGTATGAAGCTTTATCTAGTGGACCTCTACCAAGATTGTTAAACTTATTGTCCTGGGCCAAAAATGGCCCCGCCCCGGGGCCCACTGGTTTTACATAGGCTTATATAGGGTAAACCTTTGAAAATCTTCTTGGCCCAGGTCTTTGATATTTGGTATGAAGCTTCATCTAGGGGACTTCTACCAAGATTGTTCAAATTATTGCCCTAGGGCCAAAAAATGGCCCCGCCCCGGGCCCACTGGTTTTACATAGGCTTATATAGGGAAAACCTTTAAAAATCTTCTTGTCTGGAACCAGAAGGCCCAGGTCTTTGATATTTGGTATGAAGCTTCATCTAGTGGATCTCTACCAAGATTGTTCAAATTATGGCCCTGGGGCCAAAAATGGCCCCGCCCCGGGGCCCACTGGTTTAACATAGGCTTATATAGGGAAAACCTTAAAAATCTTCTTGTCTGAAACCAGAAGGCCCAGGTCTTTGATATTTTTTGCTCACCTGAGCGAAGCTCAAGGTGAGCTTTTGGGATCACCTTTTGTCCGTCGTACGTGCGTCGTGCGTCGTCAACATTTACCTTGTTAAGAATCTAGAGACCACAATTTTGCTTCAGTCTTCATGAAACCAGAATGTTTGTCTTGATGATATCTGGGTCAGGTTCGAATATGGGTCATGTCGGGTCAAAAAGTAGGTTAGTAGGTCAAATCATAGAAAAACCTTGTTAAGACTCTAGAGGCCACAGTTTTGATCCAATCATCCTAAAACTTGCTCAGAATGATTATCTTGACAATATCTCGGTCAAGTTCGAATATGGTTCATGTCAGGTCAGAAAGTATGTCAGCAGGTCAAATCATAGAAAAACCTTGTTAAGACTATAGAGCCCACAGTTTTGGTCCAATCATCCTGAAACTTGCTCAGATTGATCATCCTGACAATTTCTCGGTCAAGTTCGAATATGGGTCATGTCGGGTCTAAAAGTAGGTCAGTAGGTCAAATCATAGAAAAAACCTTGTTAAGACTCTAGAGGCCACAGTTTAGGTCCAATCATCCTGAAACTTGCTCAGAATGATCATCCTGACAATATCTCGGCCAAGTTCGAATATCGGTCATGTCGGGTCAAAAAGTAGGTCAGCAGGTCAAATAATAGAAAAACCTTGTTAAGACTCTAGAGGCCACAGTTTTGGTCCAATCATCCTGAAACTCGCTCAGAATGATCATCCTGACAATATCTCGGTCAGGTTTGAATATGGGTCATGTCGGGTCGAAAAGTAGGTCAGCAGGTCAAATCATAGAAAAACCTTGTTAAGACTAGAGGCCACAGTTTTGGTCCAATCATCCTGAAACTTGCTCAGAATGATCATCCTGACAATATCTCGGTCAAGTTGAATATGGGTCATGCCGGGTCAAAAAGTAGGTCAGCAGGTCAAATCATAGAAAAACCTTGTTAAGACTCTAGAGGCAACAGTTTTTGTCCAATCATCCTCAAACTTGCTCAGAATGATCATCCTGACAATATCTCGGTCAAGTTCCAATATGGGTCATGCGGGATCAAAAAGTATGTCAGTAGGCCAAACCATAGAAATACCTTGTTAACACTCTATAGAGGCCACAGTTTAGGTCCAATCATCCTGAAACTTCCTCAGAATGATCATCCTGACAATATCTCGGTCAGGTTTGAATATGGGTCATGTCGGGTCAAAAAGTAGGTCAGCAGGTCAAATCATAGAAAAACCTTGTTAAGACTCTAGAGGCAACAGTTTTGGTCCAATCATCCTGAAACTTGCTCACAATGATCATCCTGACAATAACTCGGTCAAGTTGAATACTGGTCATGTGGGATAAAAAATTAGGTCAGTAGGTCAAACCATAGAAAAACCTTGTTAACACTTAGAGGCCACAGTTTTGGTCCAATCATCCTCAAATTTCTCAGAATGATCATCCTGACAATATCTCGTCAAGTTCGAATACTGGTTATGTCAGGTCAAAAAGTAGGTCAGTAGGTCAAATCATAGAAAAACATTGTTAAGACTCTAGAGGCCACAATTTTGGTCCAATTATCCTCAAACTTGCTCAAAATGATTATCCTGACAATATCTAGGTCATGTACAAATATGGGTCATGTTGGTTCAAAAAGTAGGTCAGTAGGTCAAATTATAGAAAAACCTTGTTAACACTCTAGAGCCCACAGTTTTGGTCCAATTATCCTCAAACTTGCTCAGAATGATCATCCTGACAATATCTCGATGAAGTTCAAATAGGGTCATGTGGGATCAGAAAGTAGGTCAGTAGTTCAAACCATAGAAAAACATTGTTAACACTCTAGAGGCTATAGTTTTGGTCCAATCATCCTCAAATTTGCTAAGAATGATCATCCTGACAATATCTCAGTCAAGTTCAAATATGGGTAATGTGTGATCAAAAAGTAGGTCAGTAGGTCAAATCATAGAAAAACCTTGTTAACACTCTAGAGGCCACAGTTTTGATCCAATCATCATCAAACTTGCTCAGAATGATCATCTCTACAATATCTAGGTCAAGTTCGAATATGGGTCATGTGGGGTCAAAAAGTAGGTCAGTAGGTCAAATCATAGAAAAACCTTGTTTACACTCTAGAGACCGCAATTTTTGCTCACCTGAGCAAAGCTCAAGGTGAGCTTATGTGATCACCTTTTTTCCGTCGTAAGTGCGTCGTCAACATTTACATTGTTCTTCCTCTAGAGACAACAATTTTGCTTCAATCTTCATGAAACTTTACCAGAATGTTTGCATGATGATATCTGGGTCAAGTTCGAATATGGGTCATATCAGGTAAAAACTCGGTCACTAGGTCAAATTCCTTGAAATCCTTGTTCACACCTGTAGAGACAATAGTTTTGCTTCAAACTTCATGAAGTTTTACCAGACTTGAGGATATCTGAGTCAGGTTTGAATATGGATCATGTCAGATCAAAATTTCACTTCAATCTTCATGAAACTTTACCAGAATGTTTGTCTTCTTGATAGCTGGGTCAAGTTCGAATAATCATCATGTCAGGGAAGAAACTAGGTCACTAGGTCATATTCCTTGAAAACCTTGTACAGCCTCTAGAGGCCACGATTTTTGCTTCAATCTTTGATCATTATGAAGATTGTTCTGATAATGGCGTCAAAATCTCGTAGCATCTACCTTGTCAAACTTAAATATTAAGGATGTAAATCTCTTACCTCAGGTGAGCGATTAAGGACCATCATGGTCCTCTTGTTTGTATGAGGCTTCATCTAGTGGACCTTAACGATTGTTCAAATTATTGCCCTGGGGCCAAAAATGGCCCCGCCCCGGGGCCCACTGGTTTTACATAGGCTTATATAGGGAAAACCTTTAAAAATCTTCTTGTTTGAAACCAGAAGGCGCAGGTCTGTGATATTTGGCATAAAGCTTCATCTAGTGGACCTCTACCAAGATTGTTCAAATTATAGCCCTGGGCCAAAAATGCCCCCACACCAGGGCCCCCTGATTTTTCAAAGGCATTATAAGGAAACCTTTAAAAAAACTCCTTGTCTTAAACCAGAAGGCCCAGGTCTTTGATATTTGGTATGAAGCTTCATCTAGTGGCTCTCTACCATGATTGTTTACCCCATCATGGGGCCCACTGGTCTTACATAGACTTATATAGGGAAACTTTCAGAAATCTTCTTGTCTGAAACCAGAAGGCCAAGGACTTTGATATTTGTTATTAAGTTTCATTTAGTGGACCTCTACCAAAATTGTTCAAATTATGGACCTGAGGCCAAAAATTGCCCTGCCCCGACACCCACATATAAATCTCTTAGTTCAGGTGAGCGATATAGGACCATCATGGTCCTCTTGTTTTTGTGTATGTCTGTCCTTTTTTGTGGGGTCGACCATTTGTGAAATAGTTTGCTGTTGCTTCAAGTGTTTCAGAAGTCTGACTAATAGCCTGTTTTGACGCTGAGCGGAATTAAGCTTGAACATATATAAAGTAAGTACTTCCGGGAAAAATCGAGGCTCTTATTCAGTGTCGTGGAATATCGAGGGCGAAATGATGCAGACACATCAAAAGTACACACGATTACCTTTTATTTGTGTGTACACATGTGTTTATTTGCAAGTGTGGAACTATTTATATATAGTTTCGCCGATACGGCTGTCGTGAAGTGAACGTTTGCTGGCTACAGTTGTCGACGTTACTGAATACGGATGTCGTTGATTCAACGAGAATGTACTGGACAGATTTATCTGAAATTAACAGCCAGTAAAACGTAAAACAATAAAATAATTGTTACATTCTTCGTCAGGCATTGTTTGTTTGTTTGAAATGAGGTTTAGCGTCCCCATCAACACCTTTATGTCATTTTGGAGATATTGCTTCCAATTTTCTGGGGCTTTTATTAGACGTTCAGATGAAATATCATCTCAAGCCCTGCCGTCCTGCGTTGTTGTTATTGGTGAATCTTCAGAGTGAGCACGAGTTTTGTCTGGAGTCCCACAAGGGACTGTTCTTGGTCCACTGTTATTAAAATATAAAAATATGCATTGGAAGGGCTGACTCACACCAATTTGCCTGGGGAGGCTTAATCCCTCTAACCGGTTAACCAGTACTCATGTGTGGTCAGTTTTAGCTCTGCATGGAAGCACCATGCAGACCAATCTATTTCTGCCAGCCTCGATGGGCAGGGGCGCTCTTCGTCGTTTACTGTGTTCGTAGAGCTAGGGTTCACATGTCAGTCTAGACGAATGTGTCGCTACAAAAGTTATGATTCATTTATATTGGGTCGATTTCAACTAATAAATTGGATATATGCAGTTCGTTCGTTTTGATAACTGTATATCAATTCTTTTTGGCTCATTTACTCATATGTGATAAAACAATTCTTGTGGTTTGTGAACTCGTCGAGAACAGTTGAGCAGATAACAGTGTTAAGTGATTAGATCGGAGTTTAGGTCGACAATTTGGACCACCAGCATGTAAGGAACTATTAATTTGTAGTTATCCTGTGCCGCCAGGAAAATGGCAGTCATTGCATACTCGAACAGTAAATGTTAAGGCGAGCCTACGCATCCGCACAGTCTCGTCAGAATCTTCGCTGCTTGCTCAAATAAACTGCAGACCAAGGTTCTGTCAAAGAACCAATGTTCAAAACAGTGTTCAAAGCTGAGCACGCACACATAAACAATTACGATTACACAACCGTGTGACATAGTGCATTCTTTCATACCTCCAAACTGGCTACATTTAGAACTACAATTTGTGTTTTTTCTTATCAATACTCCAAACATAGGTTGTGGGTGTTCGATAGAATCGCCTAAACCTATGGATGCTAGATACAACCGCCTCATTGAGGCGGTTCTAACGACTACTCACAACCTACGTCTTAGAGCAGAAATAAGCAAAAACACTAGTCCGCACAAAACATACATTTTTTCATGGCTCCCAGTGAAATCTGCCTTATAGTATAGCAATCTCAAAGGGATCGATTCCTTCCTGTGTTACAGAAAAAGCGCGTTGTTGTTAATGGTGAATCTTCAGAGTGGGCACCAGTTTTGTCTGGAGTCCCACAAGGGACTGTTCTTGGTCCACTGTTATTCTCCCTGTACATCAATGATATTTCATCTGACATTAACTCAGAAATAAGACTGTTCGTGGATGACTGTGTTTGCTACCGGGAAATTAGAGATGCAGAGGACTCCCTGAAACTTCAGAAGGGTATAGACAGATTAGGATGTTGGGCACGAAAATGGGTTATGCGATTTCAGCCCGTTAAATGCAATATTATGTAGGTTACTAGGAAGAGAACAAATAAATTTGAGGCTTCTTACACCTTAGAGGGAACCATCCTAGAGAACGTGGATTCCATTAAATACCTTGGTGTGACACAATTTGAGATGGAATACACATACTAGCAAAATGTGTACCAAGGCAAATAGAACGCTTGGTTTCCTGAGGCGAAATCTTCATCAGTGTCCTCAGGATGTAAAAGAGGCAGCATATAAAGGACTTGTTCGCCCAATCTTGGAATATGGTAGTTGTATCGGGGACTCTAGCAAAGTGGTCCTTAATGAAGAAATTGCAAAAGTTCAGAATAGAGCTGCTAGATTTGTAACAAGCAACTACTGCTTTGAAACTGAGAGCATGACTGGAATACAAGGACAATTAAGATGGGAGTGTCTCAAGAAAAGGAGAAAAGACAGTAGGCTCATACTTCTTTACAAAGGTCTAAAGGGTGCTGCCAGCAATCCAACAGATGACCTTGTTCCCCCCAGCTAGGCACTGTAGAAATCATCATTCATTGGCGTTTCAGACCCTTACGGCAAGAACTGACATTTATAAAGAACCTTTTGTGCCCCCCCCCCCCCCATACAATGAGATTGGAATGCCCTTCCCGATTCGATTATTTCAACAGCTGAATGTGCTGAGGATTGTGTACCTAAGTTTAGCTATAGCGACTAACTTTCCAACACAGGTCCTGGTGTATGAATGTGTAGTTTTCATATTTCGTCGACAGCCGTATCAATCAGACTACGATACCATCGACGGTTGTATCGCAAATAATTAACATCCGTATCCCGACATTTTTCAAAGGTCTATAAAACCTCTCAAAGTGCATGAATTATGTCAAACTCACGTTTAATAAAGCATTAGATTAATGATATACTATGATTTTTTTTTCGAAATAACCGATATTTTATAGTGTTTTACAGCGTCACAACTCTCTATAAGTGAACAGATTAACACCTCGTCGACATCGTTTGTAAATGTTTAAACTTACGTTTCGACTCCCCAAGGGCGTCAAATTCATGATGTTCCTTTGTCGGCATCCGTACTGATCGGTCGAAAACCGTATTTCTCGGTCGACAGCAGCTTTACACTGTATCGGCTCGGTCGACAACACAGGAATATGGTATTACCCCCGTGATCTTTCTTTCCTTCTACTGATACTGGGATCTGTCAGATTTGACCATTACTCGCAGCTGTACATAACATACACATATACACATACACATCCGTGCAACAAGTGCAAGGTCGGCCTGTGAATCCGAGTAGTCTGATCAGAGTCTTACATAGCCGCTGGTAAATTGCAAACTCCGGTTTGTTTGTTTGTTTGAATTGAAGTTTTACGTCCGCGTCAACCCTATTGTGGTCATTTTGGAGACTTTGCTTCGAATTTTGTGGGACTTTTACCCGATATTTAGATGAAATGACATCTCAATCCCTGCCGCCCAAACAAACCAAAAAGGTTAATATGTAGGGACGGTCCGACTCGCACCAATTTGCCTGGACACTACATCATAGTTTAGTTTATATTTTCTTGTCCTTTGGGATCATTGATTCCATTATGGAATTTTGAAAATATTTGAGAGTCACTGATGAGGCCTAATTGGCCGAAACTAGCTAGTCTTGCCCAGAAAACATGCATACTCCATATTTTCAGTTCTGTGGTGTATTCCTTGCTTCCAAATGATAACCCTTTTATAGAACATATTTAACGTCACTACAGCTGGTGTCTGGGAATGTGTGGCGGCCGTAAAAAGTCTCCATGCCCTACATCAAATGGTAGTTTATATTTTCTTGTCCTTTGGCATCATTGATTCCATGTGGAATTTGGAAATATTTTAGGGTCACTGATGAGGCCTAATTGGCCGAAACGAGTTAGTCTGGCCCAGAAAACATAAACATGCACACTCCATATTTTTTGTTCTGTGGTGTATTCCTTGCTTCCAAATGGTAACCCTTTTATAGAACATATTAGACCCCTAAGCGGATTACCATTACTCATGTGCGGTCGGTTTCAGCTCTGCGTGGAAGCATCATGCAACCTAATCTATTTCTTCAAACGACCAGCAAAGACGCATGGCGGCATGCGCATCATTGCAGTCTGATAAGTATTCGCCGATCACGTGCCTCTTTGAGAGCCACGGTGACATTGATCTGGGCCTTTGTATGTCGCACAGATTTTGTGTTAAGTAGCTCATATACTATATGATCAGCGAACAAGACATGTCTTTAGTTCCGGGTATAATGATGAGCCTAAGGGATATTTTATGCAGTCTGTTATGTACAACTGGTTAACATCACGATGACACACCAGTGCCCAAAAATGGCATCTTTCTTATCTCTAGGACTAGCATTTTTCAGCTGAAAAAATATTTTTTTATTTCTAGACCAAACATAGGTTTTGGGTGCTCGTTTGAACCGCCTCATCGAGTGTTTTCGTGATGAATTTAACATACATTCACACCCCTGGAAACCTATTTTTTCTTCTTCAAAAAGTGAGTTGTACCGGGTATTCATCACATAGAGATGTTTTCCATTGTGTTTAGGTTTTACGTCCCCGTCCACACTTATGGTCAATGGGAGACGTTTCTTCCAATTTCATGTTGCCTTTAACATATCTTGATATTGTGTTTGGAATTCATTCACTTACTGTAAAATAGATTCAATATTTAGTAAACTTTGATATTAAGACCATGTTTCCCCAGTCCAAGAGGTGGTCTAATACAGGAGGACATTAAAGAAAGAATAACCGAAGCCTTTCTAACACGAATAAGTCTTAAATTTAGCTGGTCTTACCCAACACTGAGACGAAATGACATCTCAAAGCCTACCGCCCTGAGAAAACGACAGGTCAGTTTCAGTACCTGATGGAAGCAGCATGCAGCCCAATCTATTTCTACAAGCCCCGGTGGGCGGGGGTGCGATTAAAGTACGTGTTGTGGGAATAAGCTGAACATATGAATGAAAGCGATCTGATCTTGCACGTGCTGTCTAATCGTGCGCGTGTAAAATATGTTCAATTGTAATAGAATGGATTAAAATGGTAAGAAATATTACACATTACTAGACAACAACAAACAAAACACACATACAAACAAAAAGAACAACACCAAAGCCTTTATTCAAATACATGTAGTTGCAATAGACTACAGCTAAAATAGAAAACGATTTTGATGATTCAGTGCACCTCCCCCACAGTGGAATTCGTTTCACTGACCGTTCCAATGCGGTTCTTCTGCCGCGGTTTATGTTTGTTATGGTTTGTCTTTGAGTGTGTGTATCGCTTATGTCATTTTGTTTTGAATAGCAAATTGGCCATTTTGTGGGAAATTAACTGTCCTTTTGGCTTTCCGCTATTGATGTTTCCATTAGGGTCTAGTTATTTCATGTTTGTGCGTCTTTCCGTTTGGTGTCTCTGATGGGAGCTGTGGGTTAATTGTATCGATTCCTGATCATTGCCTTCACTGTATTTTCATATTCTATATTACTAGTGTATTTCGGAACATATTGTGGATTATTTCAGCTCTTTACGGTCACTATATATATATTATAGACCTCAAAATTAAGTGCATGCATGTTCCTTCTACTTATAAAATTTGTTGGTGGTGTTTTTTAGGTAATTCCAAAATATATTCAAAGACTATAATAAGTATAGGTGGCATAATAAATTATATTGCCTTAATGGTAAAAGGAAAGCTATAGAATACTCAAACATACCTCAAAATAAAGAAGTTGCACTGGGGTATTGTTGCAGGAGTCATTGACTATCCTTTTGTTTACATGTCGATTCATATTAGAAGTGTAATGGGGTGAAAGTTCCCAAAAATCCTGAAATTCGTTTGAATTAGCCATATTATATAGATACAAACTTCTGATAATCTATATGAATTTCAGACCAAGTCGTTTTTTTTTTTATTATTATTTTTTTATGTTTTTTAGCTCACCTGAGCCAAATGCTGAGGGTGAGCTATTGTGATCGGTCACCGTCCGTCGTCGTCGTCGTCGTCCGTCCGTTCACAATTTCTTCAAACAACATCTCCTCATAAACCACTAAACAGATTTGGATATAACTTGGCAGATATAATCCTTAGGTGAACCTCTCTCAAAGTTGTTCAAAGAATTCAATTCTATGAAGAACTCTGGTTGCCATGACAACAAAAAGGGAAAAATAGAAGAAAACCTTTAAAAATCTTCTTGTACGAAACTAGAAGGCCCAGGTCATTGATATTTGGTATGAAGCTTCTTCTAGTGGACCACTATCAAGATTGTTCAATTTATAGCCCTGGGGTAAACAATGGCCCCGGGGCAGGGCCCACCTGTTTTACATAGGGTTATATAGGGAAACCCTTTAAAAATCTTCTTGTCTGAAACCAAAAGGCCCAGGTCTTTTATATTTGGTGTGAAGCTTCATCTATTGGACCTCTACCAAGATTGTTCAAATTATAGCCCTGGGGCCAAAAATGGCCCAGGGGCGGAGCCCACCGGTTTTACATGGGTTATATAAGGAAAACCTTTTAAAATCTTCTTGTCTGAAACCAAAAGGGTCAGATCTTTGATATTTGGTATGAAGCTTCATCTAGGTGACCTCTACCAAGATTGTTCAAATTATAGCCCTAGGGCCAAAAATGGCCCCGGGGCGGGGCCCACCAGTTTTACATAGGGTTATATAGGGAAAACCTCAAACAATCGTCTTGTCTAAAACCAAAAGGCCCAGGTCTTTGATATTTGGTGTGAAGCTTCATCTAGTGGACCTCTGCCAAGATTGTCCAAATTATAGCACTAGAGCCAAAATTGGCCCCGGATCGGGGCCCACCGGTTTTACATAGGGTTATATAGGGAAACCCTTTAAAAACCTTCTTGTCTGAAACCAAAAGGCCGAGGTCTTTGATATTTGGTATGACGCTTCATCTAGTTGACCTCTACCAAGATTGTTCAAATTATAGCCCTGAGGCCAAAAATGGCCCCGGGCGGGGCCTACTGGTTTTACATAGGGTTGTTACACCGGTGGGTCGGCCTTAAGATTATATGACGGTTCCATCGTAAAAGCTTTATTTAATTATTCTTTATGTTGGTTGGCGCCTGATGCCCCGTCTTTGGTCGGGCCCCTCGGAGTCTAACTGTTGGTTTTCTTTTGCTCCAGCAATTTTGTTGTTGTATGCTGTCGAGTCCTCAACCTTGTGTCATCTCTGTAGTTTTTTGATTTGTATGTTCTCGGAGATGTTACACTGATGAGTTAGGAAGCCTTCATGCGGACTAAACAAAATTAGTGTATACCGCGGCAGAGGTAAGGGCTTGGATTATGGCCATGTAAAATCGATTTAAGCCTCCCAGTGGAATTCTTTCCACTGACCGTTCCAAGGCGGTTCTTCTGTTGCGTTTATTTATGTTGTTGTTTGTTAATACTTACTGTGTGTATCACTTGTGTCTTTTTATATTGGATGGCCATTTGGCCATTTTGTGGGAAAGTAACTGTCCTTATGGCCATCCTTTGTTTAGGCTTCCATTATGGTCTGGTCGCTTCATGTTTGTGTTGTTTCTTTCCCTTTGGTGTCATTGATGGGTGGAGTAAGTTAATTGTATCGATTCCTGGTCTTTGTTTTACTTCTATTTTATATAGGGAAAGCCTTTAAAAATCTTCTTGTTTGAAACCAAAAGGCCCAGGTCTTTGATATTTGGTGTGAAGCTACATATAGTGGACTTCTACCAAGATTGTTCAAATTATAGCCCTAGAGCAAAAATTGGCCCCGGGACAGGACCCACTGGTTTGACATAGGGTTATATAAGGTAAACCTTTAAAAAATCTTCTTGTCTGAAACCAAAAGGCCCAGGTCTTTGATATTTGGTATGAAGCTTCATCTAGTTTACGTTTACCAAGATTGTTCAAATTATAGCCCTGGGGCCAAAAATGGCCCCGGGGGAGGGCCCACCGGTTTTACATAGTGTTATATAAGGAAAACCTTTAAAAATCTTCTTGTCTGAAACCAAAAGGCCCAGGTCTTTGATATTTGGTATGAAGCTTCATAGTGTTTACGTCTACCAAGAATGTTCAAATTATAGCCCTTGGGCCATTTTCGGGGCGGAGCCCACCGGTTTAACATAGGGTTATATAGGGAAAACCTTTAAAAAGTTTCTTGTCTGAAACCAAAAGTCCCAGGTCTTTGATATTTGGTGTGAAGCTTTGTCAAGTGGACCTCTACCAAGATTGTTCAAATTATAGCGCTTGAGCCAAAAATGGCCTCGCGCCAGGGCCCCTGGTTTTACATAGGCTTATATAGGGAAAACCTTTAAAAATCTTCTCGTCTGAAACCACAGAAGGCCCAGATCTTTGATATTTGGTATAAAGCTTCACCTAGTGGACCTCTACCAAGATTGTTCAAATTACAGCCTTGGGCCCAAAAATGGCCCCGCGCCGGGGCCCACCGGTTTAACATAGACCTATAAGGGAAAAACATTTAAATATCTTCATGTCTGAATCCTGAAGGCCCAAGTCTTTGATATTTCGTGTGTAGCTTCACGTAGTGGACCTCTACCAAGATTGTTCTAAGTATGGCCCTGGGGGCCAAATATGCTCCCGCGCTGGGGCCCACTGGGTTTACATAGGCTTATATAGGGAAATCATTCAAAAATCTTCTTGTCTGAAACCAGAAGGTCTAGCTCTTTGATGTTTGGTTCGAAGCTTCTGTTATGCATAAGAATTTATTTTTCTGATTCCCACTTTCACCCCACTGTTGACCTAATAGTGCTATAAATATCTTGTAAATCTTCTTATAGAAGATTCTAGAAAACCTGAGTCACAGATTAATTTCTTTTTGTAAATATCTTGTTTACAAGGAAAAGTACTTCAGAACCTCCAGAAAGTTCTGGGTTGCATAATTTTTGAGAATTACCTAATCTTATTCTACAGCCCTCTTGAATGTTCTAGAGAAATTTTAGGGTCTATAAAAGAGCTTGATTTTTCTCATTGAGTCAGACTTTGGAGTTTCAAGTTTGGGCTTAGAAGAAAAGTTATTTCTAAATTCTGTGTTGGATTGTTAAAGGATATTACTTTTCATTTTAGACTGTGAATTCTGTGGGATCAAGGAAAATAGATTCATTCAGGATATTTCATAACAGAGCTAAGTACATTTAATTTTCTTACTTCTACAGGTTAAAGTTAACTTGTAAATAAATTTTGTTGATTTTTTCCAAAAGGCTTGTTTGCTTTTTCTTTCTGCTACGCCTGGCTCGTAACAGAAATTGGGGGCTCGTCCGGGATAAAAACATCTTGAGCATTTTAGGACTGACATTTCATTTGTAGTCAAGTAATTGTCATTTCTTATCAAATATAGACTTGGCAGATGCTTGAAAAGATTGGCTTTTTCCCATAGGCATAAAAGGGGTTTGTCATTTCATGTGAATTGTCATTTCAGGTGAAAGAGTACTTGTCATTTCATGTGAAATTTTTGTTGGGCATGTCATTTCAAAAAAGAAACTTTGTCAAATTAACCTCAATCTGTAGTACCATAGTTACTTTATAAAACAAACAAAAAGCAAACATGTCGTTTGATTCGAGAAGCTTTTTGGTTCAACCTACTCAGGAGTTGTTTAATCTGGTCAAAAGGACAGATTTGTTAGAAATTGATTCCCATTATGGGGTCACTGCTGTCAAAACAAGCATAAAAAACATGAAATTAAGAATATTTTGGTACAGTTTTTTGTTGATGAAGAACTTGTCGATATATCTGCGTTGTCTCTCATTATGGTTTCACATACTGAATTACAAATGAGACAAATTGAAATAGGAAGGCAAATTGAATTAGAAAAGTTAAGATTAGAGATGTAAGAACGCATATAGAAAGAAAAAAACGAAATGGAAGAAATCAAAAGAGAAATGCAGAGACAAATGCAGATGGAAAGATTAGAAATGGAAGAAAGAGAGAGGGAAAATCAAAGATAAATGGAGGAACGCATTCAGAAAGAAAAATTAGAAAAATAAGAACGGCTCGAGTTGAAAAAGGAAAAAATAAGATATAGTATTGAAGAAAAAGAAAGGGAAAGGCAGTTTCAGTTAAGATTGAAGGAAATGGAACTCCAGGGTCAAGATAGGGTGATACATACCCCTGTTTTTGACATCGGTAGTTACTTTGATGCCACAAAGCACATCAGATTAGTTCCGCACTTCAGGAAAAGGAGGGAGATAAGTATTTTTTGCATTTTGAAAAAGTTGCAGAAAATTTAAAATGGCCAAAAGAGCATTGGACCTTACTTTTGCAAAGCGTTGTTGTCGGAAAGGCTCGAGACATTTACACTCAGCTGACTGTCGAGCAAAGCCCAGACTATGATCTTGTTATGGAGCTTATTCATAAGGCATATGAGTTGGTCCCTAAGGCTTACAAGCAGAAATTTAGGAATTGTAAAATATAAATTTCCCAGACCCATGTAGAATTTGCTCGAACCAAAGAACAGTTATTTGATAGGCGGTGTTCTTCTAACAAAGCAGGCTCTGATCATGACAAACTTAGACAGCTTGTCATTGTTGAAGAGTTTAAACAGTGCATAAATTCAGACATTAAATCTTTTCTCGATGAGAGACAGGTTGAAACTTTGGAGGAAGCTTCTCGTTTGGCAGATGATTATGCTTTGACTCATAAAGTCTCATTTGTGAACAGGCCTTATCCTCGAAAACCTTATAATCCACAGACAGGTCCAAGATTCTATCCCAGTAATCCCTCTGGTAGTTATAGCCATACATCTAGTACTATGCCCAAACTTTCTTGCTGTCGAGTCCTCACCGTTGTCTCACCTCTGTGGTTCTTTGATTTTTGTGTTCACGGAGATGTTGCACTGATGAGTTAGGAGGCCTTCATGCGGACTGAACAAATTATTTGTCTAAATCGCGACGGAAGTAAGGGCGAGGATTGTGGCCACGTAAAATCGATTTAAGCCCCCCAGTGGAAATCTTCCACTGACCGTTCCAAGGCGGCTCTTCTGTGGCGATTTATTTATGTTGTTGTTTGTTACTTACTGTGTGTATCACTTGTGTCTTTTAATTTTGGATGGCCATATGGCCATTTTGTGGGAAAGTAACTGTCCTTATGGCCTTCCTTTGTTTAGGTTTCCATTATGGTCTGGTCGCTTAATGTTTGTATTTCTTTCCCTTTGGTGTCTTTTATGGGTGGAGTAAGTTAATTGTATCAATTCCTGATCTTTGTTTTACTTCTACTTTATGGTCATAATAAAAGCCAGAATCCTTCCAAACCTTCTGGTGAAAACAGAAGCCCAAATTTTTCCAAACCTTCTGGTGAAAATAAAGACCAGAATCCCTTATCTCAATCTCAAGTAAGTTGTTATTATTGTAAAAATACAGGTCATTTGATCTCTGAATGTTTAAAATTAAAGCGAAGAAAAGAAAGAGAAAGACAAGAGGAACTTAAGCCTACAGGTTTGACTTCTATAAGGCCAAAACCACAGTCTGGTGTAAGGGAGGAAACTCTTTCTGATACCAAAATATCTGAGACAAATTCAGTTATGGAGATTTATGAACCATTCTTATCAGATGGTTTTGTGTCACTAAATGGTGACAGTTATGCCCATCCTACCCCTATTAAAATCTTACGATATACTGGAGCTTCTCAATCTCTTATTCTAGCAGATACTCTGCCATTTTCTGAGAAGACTTCTTTGGGCCAAGGTGTCCTTATTCAGGGTGTCGAATGTGGATTTGTTAATGTTCCGCTTCATAACGTTTATTTGTCATCAGAATTGGTATCCGGTTCAGTGGCTGTTGGTATTAGACCTTCTTTACCTTTTAAAGGTGTTCTTTGTTGCTGGGCAATGACTTAGCTGGAGATAAGGTTGTGGTAAATAAAAATCAAAAATGAGTTCGTTTAAGAGCAATGAAAACATTAATAAGAAAGAAGATGGGTCATACTACGTAGTTTCGGCTAATAAAGCTTCATCATTGACCCTGTAATGATCCAGCAAAGAAAGCCAGAGGAAACATATTGCAATTTTGCGAATTTCGAATAGGCAGTAGATTTAAAGACTGATATAAATCAAAATTGGGTCCAAATAATTAAAAACCTGTCTAGAATACAAGTCTTAACCAATAATTTATTTCTGATTTCTCAGAATATTCACGCTGATCTCAAAGGACCAAAAGTAAAATATAAACTGCACTATGGTTGATGTACGGGGAGACGTTTTGCGGCCGCCACACGGCACAACACCAGCTGCAGTGAAGGCAAATAAAAATCAAAAATGAGTTCCTTTAAGAGCAATGAAAACATTATTAAGAAAGAAGATGGGTCATACTACCTAGTTTCGGCTAATAAAGCCTCATCAGTGACCCTGTAATGATCCGGCAAAGAAAGCCAGAGGAAACATATTGCAATTTTGTAAACCCACTTTTGACTACTAATCCTTGCATAGACCAACCGCCTGATCCCATTGAGCAGGAAATTCCTGATCTTTATCCGTCTTGTGCAGTCACAAGGGCTATGGCACGTAAGGCCAAGCAAACTGATGGGAAACAGGATTTTGATTTCACTGATACCTTTTTGGGTCAGTCTTTTAATGACGAGATAACAAAGTCTCTGTCTTCAAACCTGCCTGATAAGCAGGCAGAGTTTCATGAGAATAAGTCATCTTTAGATCTAGGCCATGACAAAATGTCCGGGTCTCAACTAGCTATAGAACAGCACAAGGATCCTGAAATAAAGGGCTTTAGATAAGCAGGAAATATCTCATGTCCCAGTCTGTTAGTATGTCAAAAACGACATTCTTATGAGAAAATGGCATCCACCAGACGTCTCAGCAGAAGACGAGCGGACTGTCAACCATCAGATAGTGGTTCCACGGATTTACCGTCCTGAAATATTAAACTTGGCACATGAAACTCCAATGTCAGGACATTTAGGTGTCAATAAAAGCTATCACAAGATTCTTAATCATTTTTACTGGCCTGGGTTAAAATCAGATGTTTCTCAGCATTGTAGGTCCTTGCCATACATGCCAAATGGTAGGAAAACCCAATCAGACTATACCTAAGGCTCATTTGCAGCATATACCTGCTTTTGATTAACCTTTCAGTCGAATAATTATAGACTGTGTGGGTCCCGTGCCAAGAACTAAGTCTGGCTGTGAATATCTTTTGACTATTATGTGTGCTTCCACACGTTTTCCAGAAGCCATTCCTTTAAGAAATATCAAAACTAAGACAATCGTCAAGGCCTAAGTGAAGTTTTTCACATTTGTAGGGCTGCCTAAATCTATTCAGTCAGACCAAGGCTCAAATTTTATGTCTGGAATATTTCAACAAGTAATGCATGAACTTGGCATTGTACAGTATAAGTCATCAGCCTATCATCCTGAAATTCAAGGCGCCCTTGAAAGATTCCATCAAACATTGAAAAACATGATAAGATCATATTGCTTTGACACAGAGAAGGATTGGGATGAAGGCATACATTTGCTTTTATTTGCTGTTAGAGAATCTGTGCAAGAATCTCTTGGCTTAAGTCTATTTGAATTAGTATTTGGCCATACTGTTCGTGGTCCTTTGAAACTTCTGAAAGAGAAATTTCTCTCTAATGATGACACTTCCTTGAATTTACTTCAGTATGTGTCCGATTTCAAAACTAGACTTTCAAAAGCTTGTGAGGCTGCACGGACCAATCTGCAGTCAGCCCAAAGGAAAATGAAACTGCTATATGACATAGGGACAAAAGAAAGGAATTTTAAACCAGGTGATAAGGTACTAGCTCTTTTGCCTATTCCTGGAAAAAATTTTGCAAGCCAGGTATTATGGTCCATACACTGTAGACAAAAAGATCAGTGACGTAAATTACATAATAAACACTCCTGGGAGGCGCAAGCTAATGCAGCTGTGTCATATTAACATGCTTTAGGAATATATTGATAGGGACAATGCATCTTTAACAGCAGTCAATTTAGTTAGCTCTGTTCCACTTAATTCATGTGACAATTACTGTGAGGATATTAATTCAGTGAAATCTGATCCCACATCATCAAAACTTCAGAATTCTGACATTCTGAGGAATCTCGACCAGAAACTGTCACAACTAGAGCCAAACCGGCGGAATGAACTGAAACAGCTGATTTTTGAATATGAACACTCATTTCCTGACATTCCAACACGGACAGACAAAATATTTCATGGTGTGGACATAAATGGTTCTAACCCTGTAAAGCAACATCAATACAGGATGAATCCTATGAAACAAAAATATCTTACAGAAGAAGTTCAGTATCTATTAGACAATGACTTTATTGAACCAAGCCAAAGTGAGTGGAGTTCTCCTTGTATTCTTGTACCAAAACCTGATGGGACATATCGTATGTGTACAGATTTTAGGAAAGTTAATTCCTTAAGTAAAACAGATAGCTTTCCTATTCCAAGAATGGATGACTGCATTGATAACATCGGGAATGCCAAATACATAACGAAATTCGACCTTCTGAAAGATTTTTGGCAATTCCACTCACCGATATAGCAAAGGAGGTTTTGGCATTCACAACACCAGACGGATTATTTAACTATAAAGTCATGCCATTTGGAACGAAAAACTCTCCGGCAACATTTCAGCGCTTAATAAACATGGTAATTGCAGGACTGGAAGGCTGCAGTGCTTATATCGATGACGCTATCATATACAATGACCAGTGGAATCAACATCTTGGGACTATTAGAGCATTCTTTGATAGACTGAGTAATGCCAAATTGACAATCAATCTAGCTAAAAGTGAATTCTGCCATGCAAGTTTGACATTTCTAGGTCATGTTGTAGGTCAAGGTCAAGTGAAACCCATTGATGCTTAAGTTGAGGCTATCTCAAATTTTCCCATACCCACGTGCAAAAGACAGGCTGATGCGATTTCTTGGTATGGCTTGTTATTACAGAAAGTTCTGTAATAATTTCTCTGTCATTGCTGAGCCTTTGACAAATTTGCTCAGCAAAAGAGCAAAATTCCATTGGAATGCAACATGCCAAAATGCTTTTGATAAGCTAAAAGCCATACTCAAGAGTGAACCAGTTCTCTTAGCACCAAACTTTGAAAAGGAGCTTAAGCTCGCTGTAGATGCTAGTGACGTAGGTGCAGGTAGTGTTTTGGTGCAGGAAGATGAAAATGGTGTGGATCATCCAGTTTGCTACTTTTCCAAAAAGTTTAATAAGCACAGAGAAATTGCTCTACCATAGAGAACGAGTGCTTGTCTCTGATTCTTGCTCTGCAACATTTCGAAGTTTATTTTACCCCTACTACTGCACCGATTGTTGTTTTCAGTGATCACAATCCACTGACTTTCATACATAAAATGAAAAACAAAAATCAGCGGTTGCTCAGGTGGAGTCTTATGCTACAAGAGTATAATTTAGACATAAGACATATCAGAGGGGGAGATAACATTATCCCTGATGCCCTTTCAAGAGCTTGAGCAGTGTCAGGAGTTGTGTTTTTCTTTCCTACTAAAGTGGATTGTAGATACATGTAATTTTATATGCTATGCTCAATATTTTATTATTCTTAAAGCAAAAGAAAGCTTTATTACATAAATCTTTCTTTTCCTCGAAGAGGGGGAGTGTTATGCATAAGAATTTATTTTTCTGATTCCCACTTTCACCCCACTGTTGACCTAATAGTGCTATAAATATCTTGTTAATCTTCTTATAGAAGATTCTAGAAAACCTGAGTCACAGATTAATTTCTATTTGTAAACATCTTGTTTACAAGGAAAAGTATTTCAGAACCTTCCAGAAAGTTCTGGGTTGCATTATTTTTAGAAAGTTACCTTACCTTATTCCACAGCCCTCTGGAATGTTTGAGAGAAATCTCAGGGTCTATAAAAGAGCTTGATTTTTCTCATTGAGTCAGACTTTGGAGTTTCAAGTTTGGGCTTAGAAGAAAAGTTATTTCTAAATTCTGTGTTGGATTGTTAAAGGATATTACTTTTCATTTTGGACTGTGAATTCTGTGGGATCAAGGAAAATAGATTCATTCAGGATATTTCATAACAGAGCTAAGTACATTTAATTTTCTTACTTCTACAGGTTAAAGTTAACTTGTAAATAAATTGTGTTAAATTTTTCCAAAAGGCTTGTCTGCTTTTTCTTTCTGCAACGCCTGGCTCGTAACAGTTCACCTGGTGGACCTCTACCAAGATTGTTCACATTATTATACTGGGGCCAAAACTGGCCCGCCACAGGGCCCACTAGTTTTACATAGAGTTATAAGGGAAAACATTCAAAATATTTTTGTCTTAAACCAGTGGGCATTGGTCTTTGATACCTGGTATTTAGCTTCACACTAGTGGACCCAAGATTGTTCAAAATATAGTCCACGGACTTAAAATGGCCCCGCCCCAGGGCCCACTGGTTTTACATAGGCTTATACAGGGAAAACCTTAAAAAATCTTCTTGTCTGAAACCAGAAGGCCCAGGTCTTTGATATTTGGTATGAAGCTCTACCTAGTGAACCTCTACCAAGATTGTTCAAATTACAGCCTTGGGCCCAAAAATGTCCCCGCGCCGGGGCCCAGCGGTTTTTCATAGACTTATAAGGGAAAAACATTTAAATATCTTCTTGTCTGAATCCTGAAGGCCTAAGTCTTTGATATTTGGCATGTAGCTTCACGTAGTGGACCTCTACCAAGATTGTTCTAATTATGGCCCTGGCGGCCACAAATGCCCCCGCGTTGGGGCCCACTGGTTTTACATAGGCTTATATAAGTAAAACTTTCAAAAATCTTCTTGTCTGAAACCAGAAGGCCTAGATCTTTGATATTTGGTACGAAGCTTTGCCTAGTGGACCTCTACCAAGATTGTCCAAATTATGACCCAAGGGCCAAAACTGGCCCCGCCCCAGGGCCCACTATTTTTACATTTAGTTATAAGGGAAAAACAGTTAAAATATTCTTGTCTTAAACCAGAGGGCCCAGGTCTTTGATACCTGGTATTTAGCTTCACCCTAGTGGACCTCTACCAAGATTGTTCAAATTATAGGTCAGGGGCCAAAAATAGCCCCGGGCCAGGGCCCACTGATTTTACATAGGCTTATATAGGAAAACCTTTAAAAATCTTCTTGTCTGAAACCAGAAGGTCCAGGTCTTTCATATTTGGTATGAAGCTTCATCAGAAGGACCTCTGCCAAGATTGTTCAAATTACAGCCTTGGGCCCAAAAATGTCCCTGCGCTGGGTCCCACTGGTTTTTCATAAACATTTAAATATCTTCTTGTCTGACTCCTGAAGGCCCAAGTCTTTGATATTTGGTATGAAGCTTCATCTAGTGGACTTTTACCAAGATTGTTCAAATTATAGCCCTAAGGTCAAAATGCCCCCGCACCAGGATCTACCCAGATTGTTCAAATTATAGACCTTGGGCCAAAAATTGCCTCACCCTGGGGCCCACATGTATATCTTTTAGCTCACGTTAGCGAATTAGGACCATCATGGTCCTCTTGTTATTATTATGTCCCAACATCGAAGAAGTTGATGGGGCATATTGGTTCTGTCCTGTCCGTCAGTCTGTCAGACTGTCAGTCCGTGCGTCCGTCTGTCCATTACGCTTTATACATATGTGAAACCGAAGAATGGTTTGTGCTAGGATCTTGAAATTTTATATATGGAATGAGCATGAAAATTAAACAAACCCGTATTTTTTTCTTTTCCGTCGGACTTGTCTTTGCAGAGTTATGCCCTTTTTCTGACTTATGCATTGTAGCTATGGGGAAACCTTGTGAACAAAATATCTGGACAACCACTTGAGCTAGGCTCATGATATTTAGTATACAGTTTGGGTCTAATGTGTAGATAACCTGATTAATTTTTGACGAAATTCCGAAAATATTTAACGGAGTTACGCCCCTTTTCGGACTTACGCAATGGCTATGGGGAAACCTTGTGAACAAAATATCCGGAAAACTGCTTGAGCTAGGTTCATGATATTTGGCATGCAGTATGAGTCTAAGGTGTAGATGACCTGATTATTTCTTAGGAAATTCTGAAAATATATAACAGAGATACGCCCCTTTTCGGACTTATGCATTGGCTATAGGGAAACCTTGTGAACAAAATATCTGGAGAACTGCTTGAGCTAGGCTCATGATATTTGGTATATAGTTTGGATCTAAGGTGTAGATGACTTGATAGTTTGGATCTAAGGTGTAGATGACTTAACTTTGGACGAAATTCCGAATATAACATAGTTATGCCCCTTTTCAGGCTAATGCATTGTGGCTATAGGGAAACTTTGTGAACAAAATATCTGCAGAACCGTTTGAGCAAGGCTCATGATATTTCGTATACAGTTTGGGTACTCTATATAAATTTTGAGCTCATTTTATGAATATTGTACCAACTAACAGTTTTTTCACAACAGAAGAATTTTTTTTAATTATGTTTTTTAGCTCACCAGAGCCGAAGGCTCCGGGGGAGCTTTTAGGATAGGCAATTGTCCGTCTTCATCTGCGACTGCGTCGTCTGTGTCGTCTTCGTCAACAATTTCAAACGACATCTCCTCTGAAGCCACTGGGCCGGTTGAGCCCAAATTTTATCTGAAGCATCCATGGGCTGGGGGATTGAAAGTTTTTTTTTTTTATCAAAATCAGCTCATCAGTTCGGTTGCTATGGAAACTTGTAGTTTCCATTGGCTTATAATGGGGAAATTAGAAAAATGACATTTACTGCCAAGCCTCTGCAGATATTTTGACAAAACTTTCATAGAAATGTTCCATAGGCAATCTACTATCTGCCATATGATTTTAGGCCTTCTGCTCTTTTGTATTGGTTGCCATGGAAACGAAAATGAAAAAAAAGACAAAAAAACTTTAAAAAATCATCTCCTCAGAAACTATATGCTCTAGGAGGCTGAGACTTTATGGAAATATTCACCATATTTGCCTTTACAGGTTTTGTGTTTTATATGAAATTTGGCAGTTTAGTTTTGTTGCTATGGCAACTTAGAGTTTCCATTGACTTATAATGGGGAAAACAGAAAAATGGCATTTATTGCCAAGTCATTGTAGATATTTTGACCAAACTTACATATTTCGTCGTGTAAACTTCTCTCAGCAATATGCTTTTATGTCAACCTGGGGTTCCTTTAGGTTGTGCCGGGGCCTTGCCCCGCCCCCTCCACTTCATAAAATGCCTTATATCTCAGAAACCTTACAGATCCCAACCCCAAATCTTATATATTCTTGTTCCTTATGATAAGATGCATTAAGTTACACCAACCTGGGCCCCCCGGGATGTGCTGGGGACATGCCTTGCCCCCTCTATTTCATAAAATGCCATTTATCTCCAAAACCATTCAGATCCCCACCCCTAAACTGTATTCTTGTTCCTTATGCTAAGATGCATTAAGTGGCACAAGCCTGGGGGTCCCCCGGGATGTGCCGGGGACATGCCCCACCCCCTCCACTTCATAAAATGCCATTTATCTCAGGAACCATAATGATCCCCACCCCTAAACCATATGTATTCTTGTTCCTTGTGATACGATGGACTCAGTGACACCAATCTGGGTGTCCCCCGGGATGTGTCGGGGCCATGCCCCACCTCCTCCACTTCATAAAAGGCCCAATATCCCAGTAACCTTACAGATCCCCACCCCTAAACCATATATATTCTCGTTCCTTATGATAAGTCGCATTCAGTGACACCAACTTGGGGGTCCCCCGGGATGTGCGGGGGCCATGCCCCACCCCCTCCACTTCATAAAAGGCTAAATATTCCAGAAACCTTACAGATCCACACCTACAGTCCCCACCTGGTCCCCGCCCGGCTTGAAGAAATATATGGGCTGCATGATGCTTCCACCCAGAGCTGAATCCGGCCCACACCTTTGTACTGGTAAACCGCTTAGAGGATCTAAGTCTGTCCAGGAACCGCGGTGCGAGGTTGACCGTCAATGCTAATAAACCCTATAGATTCCATTGGGCAGCAGGGCTTGATATGTCATTTCATCTCAATGTCGGGTAAAAGTCCCACAAAATGGGAAGCAACGTCTCCAAAATGACCTTAACAGTGTTGACGGGGACGTTAAACCTCAAATCAAACAAACAGATCCCAAAACCATATATATTCTTGTTCCTTATGATAAGACACATTCAGTTACACCAACCTAGGGGTCACTCAGGGTGCGCCCGGGCCATACTCCACCCCTCGACTTCACAAAAGACCATATATCTGAGAAACTGTTCAGAGCCCCCCCCCCCTCCCTAAACCATATATATTCTTGTTCCTTATGATAAGACGCATTCAGTGACACCAATCTGGGGGTCCCCTAGGATGTGGCGGGGCTTATGCCCCACCCCCTCCACTTCGTAAAAGGCCTAATATCTCAGAAACCGTTCAGATCCCCACCCCTAAAGCATTTAAATTCTTGTTCTTTATGATAAGACGCATTCAGTGATACCAACCTTAGGGTTTCCCTGGCCGCACGGGGGCTATGCCCGACCCCTCCCTTTCATAAAAGGCACAGAAACCGTTCAGATCCGCACCCCAAACCATATAAATTCTTGTTACTTATGATAAGATGCATTCAGTGATAACAACCTAAGGATCTCCCAGGCCGCACCAGGGCTATGCCCCAAGCCTCCACTTCATAAAAGGTGATATATCCCGGAAACCCTTCAGATCCCCACCCCAAAACCATGTACATTCTTGTTTCTTATGATAAGACGCATTAAGTGACACCAATCTGGGGGTCCCCTAGGATGTGCTGGGGCTATGCTCCGACCCCTCCACTTCGTAAAAGGCCCAATATCTCAGAAACCGTTCAGATCCCCACCGCTAAAGCATATAAATTCTTGTTCCTTATGATAAGACGCATTCAGTGATACCAACCTAAGGGTCTCCCGGGACGCACGGGGGCTGTGCCCCACAACTCCACTTCATAAAAGGTGATATGTCTCAGAAACCATTCAGATCCCCAACCCAAAACCATATACATTCTTGTTTCTTATGATAAGACGCATTCATTGAAACCAACCTGGGGGTCCCCTGGAATGTGTCCGGGCCATGCCCAACCCCCTCCACTTCGTAAAAGGCTCAATATCTCAGAAACCATTCAGAACCCCCGCCCCTAAACTATATATATATTCTTGTTCCTTGTGATGAGACACATTCAGTGATACCAACCTAGGGGTCTCTTGGGGTGTGCTGGGGCTATGCCCCACCCTTCCACTTCATAAAATGCCGTATATCTCAGAAACTGTTCAGATCCCCACCTCTAAAATATGTATATTTGTGTTCCCTATAATAAGACTCATTCACTCACATCAACGTGGGGTCTCTATGTGCTAGGGCAACATGTTGATGCCATGGCCCACCCCTCCACTTCATAAAAGGCCATATATCTCAGACACCGTTAAGATCCCCACCTCATAATCATATATGTTCTTGTTTCTTATGATTATACACATTCAGTCTCACCAACTTGGTGGTCCACAGGGGCCATTCCTCCCCACATTATTTCATAAGAGGGCCTCATATCCTGGAAACTGTTCATAGCCCCACCCCTAAACAATTTTCTTGGTCCTTATTATAAGACACATTCAGCGACAACAATCTTGGCTTTCCTGGGGTCTGCCAGGGCCATGCTCCAACCCCGCTGCAGCTTAAAAGGCCTTATATCTCAGGAACAGTACACATCCCAACCCCTAAACCATATATATTCTTGTGCCTTATGATAAGTTGGATTCAGTGATACCAGCCTGGGTTCTGTTGGGTCCATGTCTCATCCCTCCTCTTCATAAAAGGCCTAATATTTCAGATACAGAGTCCACATGGGTGCTCATTTGGAAATGGGAGTTTGTTTGGGAGACTTTGTAATCAATAAATTAAAACCTGAAACCATACATGGCTGTCAGTGGGCAGTGCCCGCCTGAGCTCTGGTGAGCATTGTGGCCCATGGGCCTCTTGTTTTAATTATGTGTCTGTTAGTGGCTATGGTTGGGGGCTTGTGTTTCACAAACACATTTTCTAGTTTCAAAATATTTTGTGTATCTCTTGTTACAGAATTTTTGGAAGTCGGTGTTGGTAACTTATTCTACGGGCCGTCACACGATAAACCTCCAACGGCCAGAGTGCTAACATGTTGCATTTGTTACCTTACAATATGCCCTTTCAAAAATAATATGTCTGCAAAACTCCCGTACACGGTACAGCGTGACTATTTGCTAGCTTATGATCAGGACAGTACCGAACTAACAAATGAAGTTGATAGTATAATAGTCAATGAAGTTTATGAAAATGAGACAGATTGTGAAGGTGAATAGATTACAATATTAACCACTATCTAAATCGTCAATGACTACTGATAGGGTGTAAACAGTTTTGATTAATCAAACAGTAGTTGTCAGTTCCCTGCTCGTGCGCTTTGTCTGTATAAAAACTATTTTCGGCTTAGACCGTGTAAGCCTACCCAGGGACAGTGTCAGTTGAATTACTGAATGACTCCATATAGCTGCCCTGTCTGTTGTCTGGGAAGACAAACATCTTCCTACTAAACCAACATATTTGTCCTTCTTCTTTTAAATTGAGACTTTAAAGTCTTTAAATCTTAAGATCGCATTAAAAGCAGGTTAATGCTGGTCCAAGTAAATTTTCCATGTAATATACTTTACTATTCCTCAGTGTAGTATACATTACCATAATATACCCTCGTGATCCGTAACATTTTTCTAGCGCATTTATGTTGCTTACTACAGATACTTATGGCCAGACTACAAAGATAGCTTGTTATCAAGTTCAAGTGTTCAGAGGTCAATTATTCAGTTTCGATAGCTAAACTGTCATTAGTACAGTACTTGAAAATAGGGGGTATACTTACAATATTGCCCTTTATGAGTAAGAAAGCTCCTAGAAAGCTCAAATATGCACAAAAATGCAGGTTATTAACTGTAATTTAGTTTTGTATGTAAGTAACAGCGATATTCTTGAACAGAACTTTGGTTTTGGAAACGACAGGAGGTACAATTGCCAAATTTCATGTGTAATCTATGTTACCTTTGCAATAACAGGGACACTGATGTTCCGAATGTCTTCAAATTTGTCAATTTAGAGAGCACTTTATTTCTTTTCAACATTTATGCCCAATTTCTTTGTCAGTTCTTGTCTTAATCATCATTTTCTTTTGTTCTTTTAATTACATGGTACATTAATAAATTAGGTATCGGTAGCGTTTTCTACAGCCCGCCATATGATAAAGCCCCAACGACCAGAGTGCTAACATTATGCATTTGGTACCATAGTATATGTACTTTCTGCTAAACTCCCACGCATGGTGCAGGGTCACCATATCCTAGCATATGGTTTATATGCTTTAAACTTTGTGTACGAAATTTGAAAGCAATAAATACATGTAGGTATAGGCAGATATCTCGGAGAAACACCGTGAACGTCTTCACCTGTACTAATTTTCTTTCTCCGGGAAAAAGCGATTTTCGCGGAGAAATTTCACGGCGTTTCGTGGAGAAATTAACCGCTTTTAAACGTGATTTTTTTTCTTCTCGGAGAAATTTCTCGCTTGTTCTCCGAGGAAAAAAAAAGCTTATTAGCGCAGAGAAAAAAAAGAAATATGGGGTTTCACCGATGGCTGGTCTGTAAATTGGTAGATTGGTAGATTTCGGGTATTTTTCCATTGTCTAACATCTGCATTGCCATACTGTACAGCGTTAAATAGATAAATGTCATAATTAAGTGATTATTTTTTTCAAACCTCGGTAAAGGCGTTACATACCGCTACCGTTTTGCAGCGGTTTACACATTTAAACCAATCGCAAGTTACAATTTATTCAATCGAATAGCAATAAGTAGGTCAAAACCAGCTTATACAGCTACGCAGAAGCCGAAGAAAAAACACACACACACACACACACACACACAGATACACTGATATCGAAAACATCCTTATTAATCTCACAATTTAGCTTTTTGCCATTTGTCAATGATCAATGGCGAATATAATATTCAAGATAGTTTTACATTTTTTTATGTTTTCAGCACTATGTAAACTGTGCTATGGGAGTCTACAGTCTTGGACCAATTCTTTTATGTTTCGGGAGCGTCAGTGCATTAAGCTCTGTCATTATAGGATGTATAGCCAAACATATTAAGAGATTCGCATTCATATCCGCTGGTGCCACCTTCAACGTTGGACTACTGGTAGTGCTGTGGCTTTGGAAACCCACCGCAAGTGATGTGCCAAATTTTTTTGTCGTTGCTGCCTGTCTAGGATTGTGTGACGCAATTTGGCAGACACAAGGATATAGTAAGTAACATATACTCATTTTGAAATTAAGCCTTTTTGTGTTTATAGTTGCCACCTTGTGGACAAAATACACTTAGAACCACGATGAGCTCGCATCATAAGTTTATGGCATTTGCAAATTCATTAATGGAAAAGTCACAGTCAGAAACTCAGAGGTAAAATGGTTAATGTTATTGTTTTGTCTTAATGCGTTGTTTTGGTAGGACTGTACGGTTGCGTTAGAATGTCAGCGGACACCCTGAAATCAGACAGTATCGAGCTGCGAGTTGATGTTTATACAGGTGATATTGGTAGGACTGTACGGTTGCGTTAGAATGTCAGCGGACACCCTGAAATCAGACAGTATCGAGCTGCGAGTTGATGTTTATACAGGTGATATTGGTAGGGCTGTACGGTTGCGTTAGAATGTCAGCGGACACTCTGAAATCAGACAGGATCGAGATGCGAGTTGATGTTTATACACGTAATATTGGTAGGACTGTACGGTTGCGTTAGAATGTCAGCGGACACCCTGAAATCAGACAGGATCGAGATGCGAGTTGATGTTTATACAGGTGATATTGGTAGGACTGTACGGTTGCGTTAGAATGTTAGCGGACACCCTGAAATCAGACAGTATCGAGTTGCGAGTTGACGTTTATACAGGTGATATTGGTAGGACTGTACGGTTGCGTTAGAATGTCAGCGGACACTCTGAAATCAGACAGGATCGAGATGCGAACTGTACGGTTGCGTTAGAATGTCAGCGAACACCCTGAAATCAGACAGGATCGAGATGCGAGTTGATGTTTATACAGGTGATATTGGTAGGGCTGTACGGTTGCGTTAGAATGTCAGCGGACACCCTGAAATCAGACAGGATCGAGATGCGAACTGTACGGTTGCGTTAGAATGTCAGCGGACACCCTGAAATCAGACAGGATCGAGATGCGAGTTGATGTTTATACAGGTGATATTGGTAGGACTGTACGGTTGCGTTAGAATGTCAGCGGACACCCTGAAATCAGACAGTATCGAGCTGCGAGTTGATGTTTATACAGGTGATATTGGTAGGACTGTACGGTTGCGTTAGAATGTTAGCGGACACCCTGAAATCAGACAGTATCGAGCTGCGAGTTGATGTTTATATAGGTGATATTGGTAGGACTGTACGGTTGCGTTAGAATGTCAGCGGACACCCTGAAATCAGACAGTATCGAGCTGCGAGTTGATGTTTATATAGGTGATATTGGTAGGACTGTACGGTTGCGTTAGAATGTTAGCGGACACCCTGAAATCAGACAGGATCGAGCTGCGAATTGATAGTTATACAGGTGATATTGGTAGGACTGTACGGTTGCGTTAGAATGTTAGCGGACACCCTTAAATCAGACAGGATCGAGCTGCGAATTGATAGTTATACAGGTGATATTAAAGAAACCCTGTCATGAGAACCCATTACTATAGTTCCCTTCGACTAAACTAAGCGATCGGACACCCCGAAAAACAGCTATTTTGTTGCGGCATACTGTCGATGCAGGAATTCATTTTTGTCCCCCTGCGTTAGTCGAAGGGGACTGTAGTAATGGGTTCGTCCGTCCGTCCGCACTCACGTACCGACATCATGGGCCCATGTAGTCAACATGCCGACGCTAAGCAACATAAATGTCCGTTCGTGGGAACGTCCGTCCGCCTGTCTGTAGAGACATACTTGTTTCCACAAATCCTACAGTTTTCAAGGGATTTTGATGAAGTTTTCAAGTTACTGTTCACATGACCTGAATACGATCATATTTCATGGTGATCATGCTCGACTGGTTTTTACCAGAGTTATGGCTCTTTGCCAGTTTTAGTTTTCGTTCCAATGACCTGAAGATGATCATATTCCATGGTGGCCATGCTCGACTGATTTTTACCAGCGTTATGGCCCTTTGCAAGTTTCAGCCATTTTACGAACATAAATTCTTGTCTCCGCAACTCTTCCTACAGTTTTCAGGGGATTTTGATGAAACTTTCACGACCTGAAGATGATTTTATTTTATCGAGGTCATGCTTCAGCTGATTTTTACCGAACCTCTGGCCCTTTGGGTATTTTTCAACAATAAGTCTTGTCACTGCAAACTCCTTTTGCAGTTTTCATTGGATTTTAGTGAACTTATATTCAGTTATTGTTCCCATGGCCTAAAGATGATCATGTTATACCGAGGTCACGCTTGACTTCGTTTTACCAGTGTTATGACCCTTTGTCTTTTTTAACAATTTAATCAACAGAAATTCTTGTCTCCGCAATTCCTCCTACAGTTTTCAAGGGGAATTTTAATGAAACTTTCTAGTTATTGTTCCCATGACCTGAAGATGATCATATTTTATCAAGGTCATGTTAAACTGGTCACTAGGGATTTGGTCCTTTGTCAGTTTAAACCATTCTGTCAACAAAAAGACTTGTCTCCACAACTCCTCCATTAATTTTGAAACTTTACAGTTATTGGTCTCATGACATACAGATTTTGATGATATTTGATCTTTGGTCATGCTGTACTGATTTTTACCAAAATTACCTCCCATTGTTTTAAGCTCCCCTGAGCCAAAGGCTCCGGGGGAGCTTATAGGATCGTAGGCCTCCGTCGTCCGTCCGTCGTCCGTCTTACGTCAACCATTTTCAAAGGTCTTCTTCTCTGAAACCACAGAACCAATTTCAATTTAAATTCATATGCACCCCAGGCATTGGGGGAACGAAAGTTTGCAAGTATGGTCCGGGTCACATGACCAAGATGGCCGCCATGCCCAAATATGCTATAAACCTTAAAAAATCTTCTCCAAACCCACTGGGCCGATTGGCTTGAAACTTGGTATGTCGCATTGGGTGACTGAGTATTACCAAGTTTGCAAAAATAATGACTCTATGTTGACCTTGACCTAATTACGCCAAGGTCAAATTTGGCTCCTTAGGCTTTTCAATGGGAAATAGGTAGATCAATGCATTTTTGGAAAAATATTCTGGTCTTTGATGTGAGAATGGGAAAAAATGAATGCCTGTGAATGCTAAGGGTCAAGGTCATTTATTGACCTTGGCCCAAGGCCACTTGTATTGAAGGTCTATTTACATATTAGAATACATTTTCTCTAATACCACTGGGCCAATTTAATTTAAATTTTATTTGCAGACTTAGGACACTTAGTGAACAAAAATCTATTCGGATGGTCCAGGTTACATGACGAAGATGGTCGCCATGCCCAAATATGGTTAAACTTTAAAAAAAAATCTTCTTATCCAGAACCACTGGGCCAATTGTCTTGAAACTTGGTATGTATCATCAGGTGACTGAGTACTACCAAGTTTGCAAAAATTGTGACTCTAGGTTGACCTTGTTCTATTTTACGCAAAGGTCAAATTTGGCTCCTTAGGTTTTTCAATGGGAAATAGGTAAATCAACACGTTTTTCGAAAAATATTGTGGTCTGTGATACGAGAATGGGTAAGAAGTGAATGCCTGTGAATACTTAAGGTCAAGGCCATTCATTGACCTTGGCCAAAGGTCATTAGTATTGCAGGTCTATTGACATATTAGAATACATTTTCTCTAAAAGCACTGGGCCAATTTCATTTTAATTTGATATGCAGCCTTAGGACACTTAGGGAACAAAAAATCATTCTGGCGGTCCAGGTCAAATGACCAAGATGGCCACCATGCCCAAATATGGTAAACAGAACCACTTGGCTGATTGTCTTGAAACTTGGTATGTTGCATCGTTTGACTGAGTACGCAACCAAGTTTGCAAAAGGTTGACCCTAGGTTGACCTTGGCCTATTTTACGACAAGGCCAAATTTGCCTAATTATGCTTTTCAAAGGGAAATTGGCTAACCAATGCATTTTTCGAAAAAATATTGTGGTCTGTGATAGGAGTATGGTTAAAAATGAATGCATGTGAATGCTTAGTGTCAAGGTTACTCAACGGTTATTCAATGACCTTGGCCCAAGGTCACTTGTATTGCAGGTCAATTTACACATTAGAATACATTTTCTCCAACACCACTGGGCCAATTTCATTTAAATTTTATATGCAGCATTAGGACACATAGTGAACAAAAATTTATTGGGATGGTCCAAGTCACATGACCAAGATGGCCACCATGTCAAAATATGGTAAAAACCTTAAAAAATCTTCTTCTGCAGAGCCAGTGGGCCGATTATCTTGAAACTTGGTATGTAGCATCGGGTGACTGAGTACTACGAAGTTTGCAAAACTGATGAACCTAGGTTGACCTTGATCTATTTTACGTCAAGGTCAAATTTGGCTCCTTAAGCTTTTCAGTGGGAAATAGGTAAATCAGTGCATTTTTAGCTTCCCTGAGCCAAAGGCTCCGGGGGTGGATTTATACGATGGTAGGCCTCCGTCGTCCGTCAACCATTTTCAAAGGTCTTCTTCACTGAAACCACTGGGCCAATTTCAATATAATTTCTTATGCACCCCCTCCCCCCACACGCACACCAGGCATCAAATCAAAAATGGCTCCCACGCCCAAATATGGTAAAAAGCTTAATAAAACTTCTTCTCAAAAACCACTGGGCCGATTGGCCATTTGGTGACCTTGGCCCAAGATCACTTGTATTACAGGTCCATTGAATACATTTTCTCCAAAACAACCGGGCTAATTTCGTTTAAATTTTACATGCAGCCTTAGGACAGTGAGAGAACAAAAATATATTTGAAAGGTCCAGGTCCCATGACCAAGATGGTTGTCATGCCCAAGTATTGTAAAAAGTAGAAGTAAAACAAAGATCAGGAATCGATACAATTAACTTACTCCACCCATCAAAGACACCAAAGGGAAAGAAACACAAACATTAAGCGACCAGACCATAATGGAAACCTAAAACCAAGGCAGGCCATAAGGACAGTTACTTTCCCCAAAAATGGCCATATGGCCATCCAAAATAAAAAGACACAAGTGATACACACAGTAAGTAACAAACAACAACATAAATAAACCGCCACAGAAGAACCGCCTTGGAACGGTCAGTGGAATGATTTCCACTGGGGGGGCTTAAATCGATTTTACGTGGCCACAATCCTCGCCCCTACTTCCGTTGCGATTTAGACAAATAATTTGTTCAGTCCGCATGAAGGCCTCCTAACTCATCAGTGCAACATCTCCGTGAACACAAACATCAAAGAACCACAGAGGTGAGACAACGGTGAGGACTCGACAGCAAGAAACCACTGAAATGCTGGAGCAAAAGAAAACCAACAGTTAGACTCCGATGGGCCCGACCTTCAAAACCTCTGGGCCGATTGTCTAGACACTTGGTATTTGGCATTGAATAATTGAGTACTCCCAGGTTTGCAAAAATGATGTGCCTAGGTTGACCTTGACCGATTTTACACCATGGTCAAACTGGTTCATTTGGCTTCCAAAGGATAACCCTTTTATAGAACATTTTGAATGGGGAATAGGCGGAATAAAGCATTTTTCGAAAATTATTGTGGTCTGTGACAAGAGAATATATACAAAAGGAATTTCTGCAAATGCTTAAGGTCAGGGTCATAAGATCACTTGGATTGCAGGTTCATTGGCATTTCAAAATATTTTTTTTTTCTGAAACCACAGGGCCGATTTCATATGAATTTTTGATGTAGGACACTGCGGGAATGCACATTTGTCCAAATGGTCCATGTCATGTGAACAAGATGGCTTCCATTCCGAAATATGATAAAAAACTTATAAAAAAACTTCTTCTGCAGAAACACTGGGACGAATGTCATGAAACTTGATATGTAGCATCAGGTGACTTGAGTACAACCGAAGTTGCACAAATGATGATTCTAGGTTGACCTTGACCTAATTTACACTCCAGGTCAAATTTGGTTCCTTCATTATTTGATGGATTTTTATTATATTTTGTAGGAGTATTATGACAAGCTAATGACTTGGTAAATTAAGGTCACTATGGTCTGATTGATGGCTACCACTTGGTAAATGATGTTAAAATAGGTCAAAGAAAAATTTGTATTTTATGATTCAGTGATTTTGCTTACTTTTGATGGAACATCAGCATACATTCAGAAATAATAACTGTAAACTATATTTTAACAAAATTGGTCAAGCCTGAGGTTACAATTATCTACCTCTCATCACTACTCAAGTAATGATTTTGTTCCTCTGATTATGGAGTTCTGGAAATACCAAATATTGTATTGTATTATCTTTCCTGCAAATGCCCAGTTCTGTGTGAAGAACTCTCAAGGCATACTCCTGGTCATTACTTTACTTCTATATTCCATTGTCTTATGACAGTTCCTGTTTATTCTATTTCCAGGTAAAGGAAATTGAGGCAAAAGTTGTGACTGGAAGCGCTGCACTATACCGCCAAGGCAGATGTAAGTTATTTGAGTTTCTCTTAACTAGATTGATATGCTGTCTTGATAAGATAAACTAAAATAACTTATGAATTTTCCTCAAAAGGTGAGTACCAAATTGCTGAGAAAATAGGCTGCATGAAGTGAAATGGTTTTTAAGGACATTTTTGACACCGGCTGAGACAAATGAACCTATGCATAGCTGGACAAGATGTTTGTTTTCTAAAGGGTAACAACCATGTATGTAGGAACTGAATCATTGTCTTAACAGGGTGAGAATAATTACAAGTTTTCTCCGGTACAACGCATAGGAGAGAACGTTTGCCTTAACACTGTTCAGATACAGAAGAAATGTAACGATCGTGAAAAGTATGGGATTTATGCTGAAAAAGTGAGATATAGACAAGTAAAATAGAAGTGGACGCAATGATCAGGAATCGATACAATCAACCCAAAGCTCCCATCAGAGACACCAAAGGGAAAGACACACAGACATGAAACAACTGTGACCCTAATGGAAACACCAACAGCGGAAAGCCAAAAGGACAGTCACTTTCCCACAAAATGGCCAATAGGCAATCCAAAATTAAATAACATAAGCGACACAAACACCCAAAGACAAAAACATAACCAAAAAAAACCGCGACAGAAGAAGTTTGAGTTGTCAAACCAGTTCTACGCGAGCAGTCAAGCTGTTCAGATACACAATTTTTAATCCAAATTTTGTTTTTGGTAAAAAGATAACACTGTGTTTGATCTCCGCATGTATACAGATGCTAGTAGCTCTGGATACGGTGGTTATCTTGAGGAGTATTTTAATGGTTCAGAGAAAGGCACATGTGGGATGAAAAGCTTGGAAATCCCGGAACTGGTTAGTGAGATCGGGAAAGTAAAATATGTTCTATAAAAGGGTTATCCTTTGGAAGCAAGGAATACACCACAGAACTGGAAAATATGAAGTGTACATGTTTTCTAGGCCAGACTAGCTAGTTAGTGAATTTTTCATATGAATTTTTTATGTAGGACACTGCGGGAAAACCCCTGAGGGGGTTCAAAGAAAAATGGTTATTCAGATTTAGATGCAAGTGGCATTGTTACCCCGGAAGTCGGGTGTAGTTTGCCCCCGGTAGTGGGTAGTAGTGTACCCCAGGAAGTGGGTCGTAGAGTACCCCCCGGATGTGGGTCAGTGTGTAAAATTCCCTGAAAGACATTTTAGCAGAGATCTGCTGTTTTCGTGGAGAGTTATCATTAGCAAAGAAGCGAGTTCGAATGTTTCTCAGGTTAATAGCAGAGGAACGTGTGGTCAGCAAAACTATTTGTTCCAGCATAAAGCTTGCAATTGCAAAGAAAAGTGTTGTGTTTTCTTTTCTGTTGGGGGAGGGGGGGGGGGCAATGTTAAGACTATACAACTGTGAAAGAAAAAGCATGAGAAATGTTCATGAATAGCATCAGTGTCGATGCGTAATACTAACAAAATCTGTGGACGTACAAGTAAGTATCATTAAGTTTGACTTAGACCTCACTATAGGTGAACTTGAAAAGCACCCTATTGGCAAATGGCACCTTTAATCATTCCTTATGTCTATGTGCCCTGTTTTGCTTTCAAATATTTTGAAAGTTCCTATTAATAAATACCTTCTAGAAAACTCTGATGCACAGCTATGCTGGGGGTTATCAAGCTTGACCTTCCATGTTTCAAGAAGCAAACAGCAAAGGTCATACTCAGCTGTTGCATGAATAGGCAAGCTGATAAGGATCTTTGATGTTTGCAAATGCCCTGAAACACATTTACGTGATGCAGCCCAGTCATGCGCCAAGTAATTAGTTAAGACATATTTTTTCTTTGTATTTTCGGGTAAAGAATCATGCCAAACAAAAAGTACTGGAGGAAGGGCAGAAGAGCTGTTGTTGATGATGAGGAGGAGGAGGAGGACATCCATGCTGTATGCAAGGAGGGCATTCATATCCCTGTTAGCCAGCAGAACGTCAGTTCTGTAAGCAAGCAGGGCGCAGGTCCTGCCCACGTGCAGGCATGGCTACGACCTGCCCACGTGCAGGCAATGCCAAGACCTGCCCAAGTGCAGGCACATGCTAAATCTGCTAAATCAGCTAATTCTGCTAATTCAAAACAGGCTAAATATGCTAATATCAATGATGAATCAGCTAATGCTGCCAAAGATGCTATTTTCAATCCTAAATTAGCGAATGCTGCGAATTTAAAACATGATTATGATGCTAAATATGCTCACCTCAATGTTGTTGAAAAATCAGCTAACACCAAATTAAATCATATTGAAAGACCTATGGAAGCTAGTGGTGAAACTCAGGTTTTGTGTGCTGATATGGCAACAAGATCGTCACTTTATCCAGTGATTTTGTTTGTTTGATTTGAGGTTTAACGTCCCCGTCAACACTTTAAAGGTCATTTTGGAGACGTTGCTTCCAATTTTGTGGGAGTTTTACCCGACATTGAGATGAAATGACATCTCAAGCCCTGTCGCCCTATGAAACCAAAAGGGTTTATTAGCATGGACGGTCAGCCTCGCACCGCGGTTCCTGGACAGGCTTAGATCTTCTAAGCGGTATACCAGTACTAGTGTGCGGGCCGGATTCAGCTCTGCGTGGAAGCACCATGCAGCCCATATATTTCTTCAAGCCCCTATGGGCGGGGCCGCTTTATCCATGGAATGCCCTTCATAAAATATTTGGGAGTTTCCATCAAAATGATGAGAGATTTTCAGAGCAGTCAAGGTGTTTTCAGTGTACAGGTAATGCCTTGTGTATGCTATCATATTCATCATGTCCAGATGTGAATACTAGCCAAGTAATGGACAAATACTTTGTGATGGAGATTCTCTTTATCAATCTATAATAAACAGATTAAAGGAAAAAGGTAAATTTGTTCACTCACTTTTAAGCTTGGAAGAAATTCCAGCTGTATTTGAAGTTGAAATAGGAACGTTTACAGTAGAAAAACAGCCTATTATCAGTGGCATGCTTGCGGCCCCCGCCCATAGGGGTTTGAAGAAATATATGGGCTGCATGATACTTCCACGCAGAGCTGAATCCGGTCCGCACACTAGTACTGGTAAACCGCTTAGAGGATCTAAGCCTGTCCAGGAACCGTGGTGCGAGGCGGACCGTCCATTCTAATAAACCCTATTGGTTTCATTGGGCGACGGGGCTTGAGATGTCATTTCATCTCGGTGTCGGGTAAAAGTCCCACAAAATTGGAAGCAACGTCTCCAAAATGACCTTTACAGTGTTGACGGGGACGTTAAACCTCAAATCAAACAAACAAAACAGTGGCATGCTTGTGGACACATATAAAAATCAAGGTTTGCCAACACTTCTCTGTGCCCTTTAGTCCACATTTAATAGTGCTACATCTGGTCTTTTAAACAAAGGGGCTATGTGTTCTGCTCTATTTTAGAAAAACAATTTGTTTATATTTTTTTTATTCTCATTCACATGGAGAAAGTGGGCTCTCTTCAGTTGATAGATCATCAGTCTTATCGGCATTTTCATTTATGGAAGATCTAGTAGCCTATTTCTATGACAGTATGCATTTAGATACGACACAACAGTTCGACTTTTTGCCTGCAATTGTCAGAAAGTGTGAACAGTTTGATTCTACACCTGCAAACTGTGATCAAGATTTCAGATTCTCTTGATGCTTATTTTAAGAGTCAAAAGGAGAATTAGCAGAAAAAGCGGCAAAATATAGCACTGTTGTCAAAGCATACTAGGGAGAGCAAAAGAAAAGGATGCGTGCCGCATACCATCGTTCTTTTAAACAGAAACAAAGAAGTGAGCCTGGTTTTATAGCAAATGAAATTGCATATCAGCTTGAATCAAAACAAAAACTAAGAGAAAAAAACAGATTATAAAGCAAAAGAGCTTGCATACAAGCAGAATCAAAGAAATAAGTAAGATTTTAAAGTGAAAGAAAAGGCTAATCAGCTTGCATCAAAACAGTCAGCTAGGAAAAAAGAACAGGTGCTTCAGCAAAAGAGCTTGCAGAACAGCAGGATCAAAGAAGTAAGCAAGATTTTAAAGTGAAAGAAAATGCTTATCAGCTTGCAAGCAAGCATAATCAAAGAAGTAAACCAGATTTTAAAGTGAAAGAAAAGGCATATCAGCTTGTATCAAAACAGTCAGCTAGGAAAAAAACCAGGTGCTTTGGCATAAGAGCTTGCAGACAAGCAGGGTCAAAGAAGTAAGCCAGATTTTAAAGTGAAAGAAAAGGCTTATCAGCTAGAATGCAAGCATAATCAAAGAAGTAAACTAGATTTTAAAGTGAAAGAAAAGGCTTACCAGCTTGCATCAAAACAGTCAGCCAGAAAAAAGCCAGGTTCTTTAGCAAAAGAACGTGCTCATTAACAGTCTGTCAGAGAAGACCCAATAGTAAGACGAAAGGAAAGACTAAACGAGTTTGCATCTAAGCAAGCTGCAAGAAGTAAGCAGTTCTTTAAGGAATGTGAAAGGATTTCAAAGCAACAGAGCAGGCAAGCAAAACGAAAATTAGAAGATTTTTTATGTGGTGGATAAGCCTATATAACAGCTCTGTTGATATTGATTTTACCTCACCTGTGAATATGTTTATCACATATATGTCATAAACCATATTTTGGGATTTAAAACCATGTCTACAGACTACCACCAACAGCTAAGGTCATACTGAGACGGGACCTCGGTTTAAAGACTCATCCGATAGTCTGGAGAAGCCCGGGATCGATCCTGCAATATATATATATATATATATATATATATATATATATATATATATATATATATATATATATATATATATATATATATATAGAGAGAGAGAGAGAGAGAGAGAGAGAGAGAGAGAGAGAGAGAGAGAGAGAGAGAGAATCAACAAAGTCCGATATCGCCACACAATTTTGTATATTTTATACGCTTCTACCGGTTTCACTGTTCTAACAGATTTTCAAGAAGACGTTAAGTTATTGACATAGCAACAATGCGTAACGACGTTATTTCCGGCGTTACTTCCGGCGTCAGTAACGTTACGTTCATAAACAATGATAAAAAACGGTATTATTACAAGGTCTGGTCAGTGAATACCCTGATGGCACGTGTCCGTATCAATGAAGTCTATTCAACTTCGGCTTCAGAGTATTGATAAAAAGTTTTTCTTTTGCCCGTCGTAAAGATGTACTCTCAGAATACATCTTATATAAGGGGAAAATATTATATTTCGGGTTCAGAGTATGGGCACAATTTGCTATATGCTCACTAACCTTAAGCATTCTTGTCTTAGGGTCACGAATTTGCTGATTATGTATCGTAACTCTTTGTCGTAATAAGTTACCAGTTTCGCCAATATATTCCTCCCCACAGCCTCTGCATTTCATGACGTATATCACATTTTTTACGTCACAGGACATGTTCTCGTGGATTTTGAAGTTTGTTCCACAGCGAAATGCAATTGAATGCTCTTCTAATAAGTGAATGCAGAGGCCGCAGTTTGGTTTATTGCATTTTGTAACTTTTGGAGTATTGCTCAATGTGAATTTTGCTTTTGTAAGTAAGCGCTTAAGACTGTAAGGCTGCCTTTTGCTCTTAATTAATTTGTATTTATTCAAAATAGTTCGCATTTTATCATCCTCTTTTAAAATCGGGACATGATCCAGTATAACTTTATACAGTTCGGGATCTTTTGGGTTGTGAGTTGACACGTATGGAATAATGTTCTCTTCGGACTTTTCTTTTACTGTCCGAAGAGTGGTTTTATCTAATGACATGGCTCTGTTTATGCCATGTTCAATGATCTGTATTGGATATTTCTGCTTAATCAGAAATGTTTTTAGTTCTTTCATTCGTGTTTGAACCACATGTTCTTCAGAGACGATCGTTCTAAGGCGGCGTCCTAGATTGTATGGTATGTTTACCTTAGTGTGTCGTGGGTGACAAGAATTAAATGAAAGATATTGTTTGCTGTCGGTTTCTTTATAGAATATATCAGTTTCTATTTTACCCTCATGGTTCTTTACCAATACATCTAAAAATGGTTCTTGCACACCACTGTATTGTAATGTAAAATTTAGATCTGTATGCAAGCTATTTAAAATAGTGTGTAATTGTTTTAAATCTTCGACGGATTTTGTCCAAGGCATGAAGCAATCGTCTAAAAACCTTTTCCAGTTTTGAATGAAATATGTTCCAAATTCCGAACCAAATGCTGTTTCTATTTCTGTGTACAGCTTTTGTTCAAGATACCCTACCGTTAGTGTCGCATAAACGGGCGCGAACTTGGTGCCCATGGCCGTGCCCTTTGTTTGCTTATAGTATCTGTCATTGAAAGAGAAAGTATTATTTTCCAGAATTAACTCAATTCCGTCCAATATAAATTCCTTGGAGAATCGACCTTTTAATGTTTCTGGGTATTTCTCTAACCAGAAACTTACTGCTTGTATGCCTAATTCATGCGGAATATTTGAGTAAAGGGATTCAATGTCAAATGAAGCTAATATGGTATCAGCTGGAACTCTATTTGGTAAGTTATTGAGAAAGTCTGTTGTGTCTCGCAAGTTACTTTGTACATGGTTTGTAAAGGGTCGTAAGATAATGTCTAAGAGATTACTTAACCTGTGGGTGAGGCATGAAGGCCCAGCTACGATCGGTCGTAACTTTAAGTCCCTGACTTCCTTGACTTCAACATAGGAAGAGTTTGTCTGTTTGCATTGTTCAGTTATCGTTTTACTCTTGTGTATCTTTGGTAGACCATAAAATTGACTTTCTTTTACCTCAAAACGTTCTAAATAGTCAAATTCCTTTTTAGTTAATTTACTTTGATGTTTCTTCAAAAATTTATTATATTTGAGTTTTGTTTCCTTATGTGGATCTTTTGTTAGAAGTTCATAGTACTCTCTATCATTTAGTGTAGTTTCTACCATTTTGAGGTAATGTTCCCTATCCATGATAACCGTAGCGCCGCCTTTGTCCGCTTCCTTAATAATAATGGTATGATCATTTTGTAAAGATTTAATTGCATTTGCTTCTGATTTTATAATGTTTGATTTTGAAACGGCATTTGGCTGTGTTTTTGGAAATTCTTCTATGGTGGAAATATAGATGCCCTTGATGAACTGCCTGCTCACTCTGTAAATATAGAAGCAGATAATAGTATTCAGAGGTATTCAAAAAGACCTAAACGGCTTCAGAAGTTCTGTTTAGCTGACTATGTCTCTACGATTGATATTGTTTTCCAAAAGGGAATACTTTATCTGATAATGCTGAAGATACAAATGAGGATCATGTTAGTGGCAGAGATTCTAGTGATGTTGATGAAACGATGAAGCACGAAGTTCTGGCTTGCTGTATACTGTATAAAAATGGAACAAAGTATAAGCTGAGAAAAAAAAATCCTAGAATAATTCGCTATGTTAGGTATAACATCGACAAAGACTGAGAAAATTATTATAGGGCACTCCTTATGCTATTCATGCCATGGAGGAACGAAACAAAGGATTTATTAAGGTGATATGCCACATATGAGGCTCATTATAATTCCTTGAAAATGACTCTAGGCTCTAAACGTAGACAGTATTAGCATCATGATGAAGAAATTGAACTTGCAAGACAAAGGCCAGAAGCCGATGAAGATATATGATGAGATGGCACCAAATACAGAACAAGAAAACAGAGAAGCTGAAGCTGAAGGCATAAGAGAAGCAGAAAAGTTCATATATTTTAATCCAGAAATAGTAGTTGAGCATCGACAGTATGATATTGGTATCGAGATTCTCTGTGCCATGTGATGAAATATGTGGTGTTATGTTGCCAGATGAACAGTTCTTAAATTTACTCAGACGTTTGAATTTAAGACAACAAGAATTCTTCAATCATGTACATGTACTTCACTGGGTAAAGTGTGAAGATGAACCACTGTATGCTTTTCTATCTAGTGGAGCAGGAGTTGGCAAATCTGTATTAATAAAAGCTCTTTATCCGAGTCTTTATAGAGTTATAAATTTGCGGGAAGGAGAGAATCCAGATGATATTAGAATTCTTCTTTGTGCTTATACGGGCAAAACTGCTTATTATATCAATGGTGTCACCATTGCGTCAGCTTTCATGAAAAAATACAAACAAAGTAATGACCTCCTGTCAGCAGAACAAAACACATTCAGAGTGAAGTACCGACATCTGAAAGTAATCATCATAGATGAAATATCTATGGTAGGCACAGACACTCTTGAATTTTTAAACACACGCTTGCAACAGTTTACTGGAACTAAAGCATCTTTCGGTGGAATAAGTATTTTTGCTGTGGGTGATTTGCACTAGATGATGCCAGTTTGTGACAAATGGATATTTAGTGATCCTTCAAGGGGTGCTTCAGCATTGCTATGTAATCTGTGGAAGGATTTATTCAAAATATATGAGCTTTTTGATATTATGAGACAGAAAGATGATATAGGGTTTGCTCAAATGCTAAATCGTCTTCAGAGGAAAACTTAATTGAATTAAAGAAGCATATTGTAGAGCCAAACGTAAGTAATTATCAAATAGAGGCTCCTCATTTATTGAAATGTTTGTAGATATGCACAATGAAAAGGTTTTGAATGCATTGTTAGGAGAAAAGGTTGTCATTCCCTGGCATGATACTGTTGTTTCTGCAAAAATGCCAGCTCATTGACTCACTTCCAGATGATTCAAATAAAACAGCTAATTTGCAAAAGGTGTTGACAGTAGCTGTCGGGATGATTTATGATGTAACAGTGAATGTGCATGTTGAAGATGGTTTAACAAATGGGTCTAGCTGTGTTGTCAAACACATAGCATATAAAATGGAGGGAACAGATCGTCCCAGTATTATATGGGTTCTTTTTGAAGAGCCTCAGATTGGTCAGTCAACCCGTGAAAAATTTGCTAACAGAGTTTTTTACAATCCAGAAATTGATAAAGCATGGACTCCAAAATTTGATATTGAGAGAACATTTATATACAACTTTAAAACTTACCAAACAATCCAATTTCCTCTGAAGCCCTCAGCAGGAAAAACAGTCCATAAAGCTCAAGGGTCGATAGTTGATGAAATTGTTGTTGATTTATCTCAAACCAGAGTTAGAAAACAACCGATGAGCAAGTCAAAATTGAGATGCTTAGGTTGCAGACAGAAGAACCTCTGGAACTTTCTTATACACCTCTTTATAGAGTTGACCCAACCAAGATAAAAATAGCATTTAACAGTGCCGGGTCATTACATAAACATTTTAAAGATATTGAAAATGAACCAAATAATTTGGCTGCAGACATAATTGGGTTTGCTGAATCCAGAATGGATGAAGAGATGATGACAGCCAGTTTGCTTTGAGAAATTTCAAACTTTTTAGGCTAGATGACAAAGAGCATGCTTCTAACAAAAGGCCATACAATGGACTCGCTTTGTACATAAAGAACTTTATCAAAGTTAGGAGGATAGAAACATTCAATTCAAGTGCATGTGAATGCATTTTGGCTTCCTTGTTTAGCAGCCTAAAGGGATATTTTCAAGTTGTATGTTTCTACAGATATCCCAAAGGTTCTCAGATTGATGCTAGAAATGATATGCTCTCTCGCCTTAAGACATGTATAGATATACTTGCTTAAGGAGGGTGGGGAGTAATTCTTTTCTCTTTAGATTTTTTTTATTTGCTTATATTTTGTAGCTTGAAATCTCTGCACTCGTTTGCCGGTATAAAAATATAGGCACACCAGGCTTTTTTTCGAGCTTTTTAGCCTTAAAGATGGGTACTGTTTTCGAATTTATCGAATGTTTCAATAATTACCCCAGTCATTGACAAATTGTCGATAACAATTGTTTAAAACAATATTTCCAAGTTTGGTTTAAAAAAAACAATGCAGGATAATGTCATGTTTGCGTACCTATGTGTGAAAGACAAACTCTTTCACAGATTTTTGTCGAAACACCTATTTACAAATGTCCTTTTCTGCATGTTTTGCTGTTTTGGGATGCAATTTTCGCTATATTTGAAAAAAGAATGCATTTTTCGTCTTTAGATTTTTCTTATTTTCACATATATTGTGTAATAATATTAGATACACGAAATAGGCGTGAAATTTGACCATGTCACCAGGCATCTGAGAGAAATATTGCAGAAAAAATTACCCCACCCCCCAATAAAAATGGCTAAAAAAGCATTAAGATATTGTTTAAATGACAAGAACAAGGATTATACCTTTATTATTGCACATACTTTTGCTTCCTTAATGTGATATAAACAAAGTATTTCATTAGAATTGAAACACAATTTCATTTATAAGTTTTATGGTGTGAAAAAAGGATTTTTCTGGCCAAAAAATGCATGTTCTGATATAGCCATATTGTCGTTTTGTTCATGTTTAAAAGATATGAAGCCATTAACATTGTCGCAGACGTTGAAACAATGTCAGATGTATGTTATTAATATACCTGGTAAACATTATTAAACATTTTAGCTTTCTTTTTTGACAATCTATTACCCCACCCCCTAATGAAATGGGTTGAAATTGATAAAAAAAAAAAAAAAAAAAAAATACAATAAGCTGATGCAAAATAATATAAAAATTTCCTTTTTCCCATTTAACTTCCTGCCAACGTTATAGGGAAAGTAGAAACACTTCTAATTATTTTTTTTCTATAATTCTGACAAGTTTTTTTGTTCATGCCATATTGACCGGAAATGCTATTTAATTATCTATTGCCTGTTTATGCAAACTGTGAAAGGTAGGTGAGATAAGTTATCCTTTTACTTTCCGAAAGTGGATAGAAGTGATGGCAATGAACTGGAATCGATACAATTACCCAACACCTCCGATCAGACACACCAAAGGGAAAGAACCACGAACATGAATAACTAGACCGTAATGGAAACATCACTAGCGGAAAGCCAAAATGGCAGTTGCATTCCCACATAGTGGCTTTCGTGGACCTTGAGAAGGCATTTGGTTGAGTGTCTCGAAAAGTCATCTGGGAGGCACAGAGAAAATTTGAAGTGGAGGAGTGGAATGTTCGAATGGTCCAGTGGGTGTATGCTAATTCGCGGAGCCGTATGCGTTTTTGTGTTGGTTCCATTGAAGAATTCGAATTGAAGGTCGGTGTTCCTCAAGGCTCTTTTCTCAGCCTAATGCATTTCATCATTGTGCTTTATGTCTTGTCATGCGAGTTCTGTTCTGGGGGGGGGCCATGGTAATCGTAGCTGAATCACTTCAGTGTGCTACACCACTTCAAAGGGGTCGCCCAAAAAGTTCTCATATATATAGTCTCTACAATGCATGATAGCCCCGAACTGGCCTTGAAGAAAAAGATTGTGCTGCATGATACTAACCCAATCACTCATGAGTACGAGTAGACCGCCCTGCCCAGGTAAAGTGGTGCAAGACGGACGGTCCTTATAAATATATAGATTGGTTTCACTGGCTGTCAGGTTTCGTCACAATGTCGGGTAAAAAGACCCACAAATTGGGAAGTAACCTCTCCAAAATGACCAATATTATGTTGACGGTAAAATGACATCTCAAGCCCTGCCGCTCAACGAAACCAAAAGGGTTTATATGCATGGACGGTCCGACTCGGACCCATTTTCCTGGGCAGGTTTAGACCCTCTAAGCGGTTTACTAGTTCTCACGTGCGGTCGGTTTCAGCTCTGCGTGAAAGCATCATGCAGCCCGATTGGCTGGAGCCGGTACATTGACAAAATTCTGTTATGATGGTGGATGTGTGGGCATACAAAGGCTCCGTGTGGCACAACCTAAACCATCATCTTTATATTCGAAACAGATCAAAGGGATTTTTTCTTGTACACCCTTTTGCTTATGCTTGATTATTGTTTGTTTGATTTGAGGTTTAACGTCCCCGTCAACACTGTAAAGGTCATTTTGGAGACTTCGCTTCCAATTTTGTGGGACATTTACCCGACCTTAAGATGAAATGTCAACTAAAACCCCGCCGCCAATTGAACCAATAGAGTTTATTAACATGGACAGACAGACTTGCACCGCTTTGCCTGGGCAGGCTTAGATCCTCTAAGCAGTTTACCAGTAGGCCTACACCTGATGAGTGCAAGATCCTAATTATGGGTGCTGGCACAGGCTATTTGTTCACTGAGATGGCTTAACAGTAATTGAACCTGAGACTGCGACTGGCAGTTAAAAGAATATTGTGTGCTGCCAGGCATTACAGTCTGCACTTTTAGTTATCAAATATGGCAGTGTTTTCTTTCCATATATATGACGTCACGCAAACTAAAGTAAACGTCACTATTGATTCATTGTTTTGTTTGTGTTGACAAAGTATGGCCGTGGAATATGTGGCCTGATAGACTCTTCGAGGCTATATTTTTGACACCAATGGAAAAATAAAGCAAACATCGTGCGTTAAAGAGAGTTCAGATTTGCCATGGACAGCTGATGGGCTGCAATCGGAGGAAACAAACCAGTAGCTGGAAAAAAACAGGGTTAATCTGTTTATCCCTCTATTTTCCTGTGCTTCCAGCCATGCGGACTAGACCGGAAAGTAGTCTATGAAGTCGCAAAATAATTTATAACAAAATGCACATTGCAATGGTTATTAAATGTTACAAAAAGCATAGTTTGTTGTTTCCATGAGATGAACTAACCCCGTCTAATCACCAGATCTAACATTCCATGGAGGGGTTAGTGACGTGTTAAACCAATCAGGTTATTCCGATGAACAGTGGTTCATGCAATTAACGAAACCGAAAAATTGGCTCGTATAGTTACCGAAAATAAAGTATTCAAAAGAGTGACAAAATGTCAGTTTGTGGAAATAAACCGAATAGTCATTTTTGCAAATTTTTCATAAACCTCTGAACAGGTTTTGCCTGTCTTAATTATGATCTATTTTGGTTCGTCAGCGATTATATCTATTAGCTATAGTATTTTCCTTGCGATTCTGTATAATTTAATATATACCCAAAGACACCTAATGTTTCAAACAATCTTTGTTCTTATTAAATGTTTCCTTATATGAAAACGTGTGAAAAATCCGACATGAAGAAACCAGAGCTTCAAAGAGCATTTTATTTTATTTATTTATTTATTTATTGATTGATTTATTTTTAGCTCACCTGTCACGTAGTGACAAGGTGAGCTTTTGTGATCACTTTTCGTCCGTCGTCAGTGCGTGCGTGTGTGCGTAAACAGTTTCTTCAAACGACATCTCCTCCTAAACCACTGATAAGATTTTGACCAAACTTAAAAGCAATGATCCTCAGGTGGTCCCCTTTCAAAGTCGTTCAAATGGTTCGGGTCCGCTGTACATCTGGGTCACAGGAGCCAAAAATAGATTTTTTTCACCGAAAACTTAAAAAATCTTCTTCTCTGAAACCACAAGGCCCAGGCCTATGATATTTGGTATGAAGCTTCATATAGTGGACCCCTACCAAGATTGTTCAAATTTTAGTGCGGGGCCAAAAATGCCCCGCTCTGGGGCCCTTTGGTTTTACAGGGGCTTATATAGGGAAAATCTTTAAAAAATCTTCTTCTCTGAAACCGCATGGCCCAGGTCTTTGCTATTTGGTATGAAGCTTTTTCTAGTAAACCCTTACCAAGATTGTTCAAAATAAAGAACTGGGGCCAAAAATGCCCCCGCCCGAGGCCGTTTGGTTTTACATGGGCTTATGTAGGGAAACTCTTTAAAAAAAAGCATCTTCTCTGAAACCACAAGGCCCAGGTCTTTGATATTTGGTATGAAGCTTCATCTAGTGGACCCCAACCAAGATTGTTATATTATAGTGCTGGGGCCTTAAATGCCCCCGCCGCGGAGCCCTTTGGTTTTACATGGGCTTATATAGGGAAAATCTTTAAAAATCTTCTTCTCTGAAACTGCATGGCCCAGGTCTTTGCAATATGGTATGAAGCTTTATCTAGTGGACCCCTACCAAGATTGTTCAAATTATAGTGCTGGGGCCAAACATGCCCCCGCCCAGGGGCCCTTTGGTTTTACAGGGGCTTATATAGGGAAAATCTTTAAAAATCTTCTTCATTAAAACTGCATAGCCCAGATCTTTGCTATTTGGTATGAAGCTTCACCTAGTGAAACCCTTCCAAGATTTTTCAAATTATAGTGCTTGGGCCAAAAATGCCCCTGCCCCGAGTCCCTTTGGTTTTACTTAGGCTTATACATGTATAGGGAAAATCTTTAAAAATCTTCTTCTCTTAAACCACAAGGCCCAGGTCTTTGCTGTTTGGTATGACGCTTCATTTTGTGGACCTCTTCCAAAATTGTTAAATTTATTGCCCTCGGGCCAAAAAAAGCCCCCGCTCCGTGGCCCTTTGGTTTGACATAGACAGATAGGGTAAATCTTGAAAAATCTTCTCCTCTAAAACCACAAGGCCTAGGTCTGTGATCTTTGGTATGAAGCTTCATCTTGTGAACCTCTACCAAGATTATTCAAATTACAGCACTGAGACCAAAAATGCCCCCACCCCGGGGCCCTTTGGATTTACAAAGACTTATATAGGGAAAATCTATAAAAAAAACTTCTTCTCTGAAACCGCAAGGCACAGGTCTTTGATATTAGGTATGAAGCTTCATCTTATGGACCTCTACCAAGATTGTTCAAATTAAAGCCCTGTGGCCAAAAATGCCCCTGCTCCGGGGCCCTTTGGTTTTACATAGACTTATATAGGGAAAATCTTTAAAAACCTTCTCCTCTGAAACCACAAGGCCTAGGTCTGTGAAATTTGGTATGAAGCTTCATCTAGTGAACCTCTACCAAGATTGTTCAAATTATGGCATTGAGACCAAAAATGCCGCCGCCTCGGGGTCCTTTGGTTTTACATAGACTTATATTGGGAAAATCTTTAAAAATCTTATTCTGTTGAACCGGCCCCGATAGCTCAGTTGGTAAAGTGTCCGCTCCGGGGAACGGGAGGTCACGGGTTCGATCCCGGGCCGCGACATACCAAAGTCGTTAAAAATGATACTAGCTGGTCCTCGCTTGGCACTCGGGTTTACGGGGTATAGCTAGGACTGGTCGACCCAGTGTCAGGACAATGTGACTTGTTGTGGTTTCATGTAATGTGTTTGGGACATGGAACTTCAGTGAGGCAGCACAATAAAAGTGAGCATTGAGCTCCCTGTCGCAACCAGACCCGTCGTGATATGACTGAAAAATTGTCGAAAGCGATGTTAAACCCGAATTCACACACACACACACACACACACACACACACACACACACACACACACACACACACACACAAGGTCTTTGATGATTGGTGTGAAATTTCATCTAGTGGACCTCTGTCTAGATTGTTCAAATTATAGCCCTGGGGCCAAAAATGCCCCTGCTCCGAGACCCTTTGTTTTTACATAGACTTACATAGGGAATATCTTTAAAAAATCTTCTTCTCTGAAACTGCAAGGCCCATGTTTTTGATATTTGGTAAGGAGCTTCATATAGTGGACCTCTACCCCAGGGCCCTTTGGTTTTACATAGACTTAAAGAAATAGGCTTTGAAAATCCTCTTCTCTGAAACAGCATGGCCCATGTCTTTGATATTTGGTGTGAAGCTGCATCTAGTGGACCTCTATCAAGGTTGTTTAAATTATAGCCCTGAGGACAAAAATGCCCCCGCCCCGGGGACATTTGGTTTTACATAGGCTTATGTAGGGAATATCTTTAAAAAAATCTTCTTCTCTGAAACTGCGAGGCCCAGGTCTTTGATAGTGGACCTTTGCCAAGATTGTTCAAATTATAGCATTTGTTGATATTTGGTATTAAGCTTCATCTTTTCAGGTCTCCCGCAACATTATGCACATTATAGTCCTTTGGTCAATACTGGCCCTCCCTGGGGCCCACTTTTTACTGTATGGATCAGGTGAACGATCCAGGACCATCTTGGCCCTCTTGTTTTATTTTTTATTTATTTTTTTATTTTTTTGTCTTTTTTATGAAGCTCAGTGGGTGAACATAAAGAGACTTTCGGTAACATGCTCGAAGGTCGAGGTAGTTGCCTTCGGCGCAGAGGTCGAATACCCGTTTTATCCCCCAGGCAGATATAAAATGTTATGGTAACGTTTATTGACGTTGCAGTAACGTCATGACAGTGATGACTTATGTCTCATGGGCTCAGCGAAGTCATCAACAGTTCCGCTCAGTAAATAAATGTTGAATGATTGGTCTTCTATCAGGTTCAGAGTGATTTCAAACTGGATGGTAATATATAAATGTCGACATGAGTTATGGTCCTCGATTAGCCGACAGTGGTATGTTCTTTTTTCCATCATGTATCTGTAAAATTATATGGCACTTGATACAGGTTGAGTTCGATAAACTGGTCTTCACATTAAGTTTAACCTGTTAGACATGAAAAAAGCAGGACTAGTTTCAAATGTGTAAGACCAGCTTGAGTAAAATCACGTCCGTGAAATGAATACCTCTGTTAACACAAGGGGGCGTTCAATATTTAACTGGCCTAACCCAATTACTGACCCTTGGTAAGTACACCCTTTTTAGGATTTGAATTAAGCTTTTCCGATTAGAATCCAACTTTTGCCATGGATGGATTCTTTAACTCCTGTTTACAAAATCCTAGTGAGAACTCGGCTTGAACACACAACCATGCCGACTCCAGACCAAGATGTTTGAGCCTTATAGTTCGTGTCAGCTTCATATCTCACCTATCCCTGGTTGGATTTTCATATGCTCACCTCAGCCAGATGATGTGCAGAAACCATAACTCAACCATGCTGACTGAAGATCAAGATCACAGTAGAAGGTCAAAAGTTTGTGCGTTTAATTTTGTATCGCTCCATATTTCTTTTACTCCGATAAATACCATTATTTCATCGAATGTGTTGAAAAGATATTTCATCGAGTCACAACTTTTCACGAGTGCGAAGCATATTACAAACAGCTGTTTAATTACAGTACATGGCCAAAGTCACGTATAAAGTAAAAAGAAAACTTACTTACTTTACTTATTTATTATTAATTTATGTTTTGGGAAATATGTTCTATAAAAGGGTTATCCTATGGAAGGACTACATCGTAAATCTGAAAAGTATGGAGTTTACAAGTTTTTCTGGGCCAGACTAGCTAGTTTCGGCCAATTACGCCTCATCAGTGATCCTCAATTATTTTTGAAACACCACAATGGAATATATGATCTCGTGAATTGGAAACATCGATTGAATTTTCACTCGTGCTTCACACTCGATGCAATCTTTTTGGTATTCACCTCAAAAAAAGTTAAATGTCCTCTATATTTCTTACTTGCTTTCAATGATATATAGAGATTTCTCAGTGAAATTGAAATCGATATCATCACTGCAAACCGTGAAGATTCGATTATTAGATTTTCACTGTTTGTGAATTCGATGGATCATCGCAAAATATCTCATATACTGTGTTTATTCGATGTCAATTAGCTTCATGTAAATAGTGTGCGGCAGAAATTATTTCACGCACGTTTGCACGTCATAAAGACGTTGATTACGTCACTATTAGCGCCGACATAACGTAATAAATTCACGCGACGCTAGATTACCTCAGCAACTGCGGACATTTTTTGAATGCAAATTAAAAGTGAGTCATTTGATAAAGTTTTGTTTGTTTGACTTGAGGTTTTACGTCCCCCCGTCAACACTGTTTAGGCCAATTTTGGAGACGTTGCTTCCAATTTTGTAGGACTTTTCACCCGACATTTGGATGAAAGGACATCTCAAGCCCTGCAGCCCAAACAAACCAAAAATGTTTTAGGTAAGCTCTGTTGGTGATGCCGTAGCTCTGAACTTCAACTGGGCAGGTTTCTGCTCGAATTGTCTAATTCGTTTTGCTTCATACTTACACTGGTAATTATACCAGGCCCCACCACTTTGCTGGGTTCCTGCTGGTATGTTAAATATCTTGAAGGGCGCCTCGAGGTGTCCTTGTATCTCTGAACAAATTGCCTACTTGTAGATCTCCATAGAGAAATGGCAAACATTCAGTCCATCTTAATTGTGCTAGTTCCATAAGTGTATGTACACTGTATCTCTGCCCTATTCAGGACTTCTGCGTCTGGCACATATCTTTAGATTTCCAGATTCGTGCCAAGTCTGATTCCACTCCGTCCCAAAACACGTCGAATTTGTGGGCCACATTTGCGTTAGTTTTGGCAGTCCTTACATTGACTTCATCAATGATCAGAACCATTTGACAGTTTGCTCCCAAGGTAGTTGAACTGTTTACCAATTAGAACATTTGACATTTCACTGTGATGGCTTTCTCCTTATAAGGCATTCAAGGTGTGGCTGTTACTGGCATTTCTTTTGAAGCTCCCTTGCATCCATGCCAATAAGTTTATCTGCTCTTCCAGTATCAACACTGGTTTTTAGCTCACCTGTCACGTAGTGACAAGGTGAGCTTTTGTGATCACATTTTGTCCGTCGTCCGTCGTCCGTGCGTCCGTGCGTCCGTCCGTAAACAATTTGTTGTCCGCACGATAGCATCTTCATTTATGATTTGATTTTAACCAGACTTGCACACAACTTGTACCCCCATGAGATCTAGGTTCCTTTCTTGAACCAGCCATATCCCATCATGTGTTACTGAGTTATGGCCCCTGAAAGGGCAAAAATTGCCTATTTTGGTCTTGTCCGCAGGATAGCATCTTCATTTATGATTAGGTTTTAACTAGACTTGCACACAACTTGTACCACCATGAGATCTGGGTTCCTTTCTTGAACCAGCCATATCCCATCATGTGCTACAGAGTTACGGCCCCTGAAAGGGCAAAAATTGCCTATTTTGGTCTTGTCCGCACGATAGCATCTTCATTTATGATTTGATTTTAACCAGACTTGCACACAACTTGTACCCCCATGAGATCTAGGTTCCTTTCTTGAACCAGCCATATCCCATCATGTGTTACTGAGTTACGGCCCCTGAAAGGGCAAAAATTGCCTATTTTGGTCTTGTCTGCATGATAGCATCTTCATTTATGATTTGATTTTAACCAGACTTGCACACAACTTGTACCCCCATGAGATCTGGGTTCCTTTCTTGAATCAGCCATATCCCATCATGTGCTTCGGAGTTACGGCCCCTGAAAGGGCAAAAATTGCCTATTTTGGTCTTGTCCGCACGATAGCATCTTCATTAATGCTTGGATTTTAACCAGACTTGCACACAACTTGTACCACCATGGGATCTGGGTTCCTTTCTGGAATCAGCCATATCCCATCATGTGCTTTGGAGTTACGGCCCCTGAAAGGGCAAAAATTGCCTATTTTGGTCTTGTCCGCATGATAGCATCTTCATTTATGATTTGATTTTAACCAGACTTGCACACAACTTGTACCATCATGGGATCTGGGTTCCTTTCTTGAACCAACCATACCCCATTATGTGTTACGGAGTTACGGCCCCTGAAAGGGCAAACATTGTCTATTTTGGTCTTGTCTGCATGATAGCTGTTTCATTTATGATTTGATTTTAACTTAACTTGCAACCTTAAGCTGGGGCTAAGCCCAAAGACCACCGTTATTCTCGTGGTGTTCCACAACCTCAGAGGGTACGACTCCCACCTACTCATGCAGGCCATCTCGAGGGTCGAAGGCAGAGTCTCCTGCATCCCCAATAACACAGAAAAATACATCTCCTTCTCTCTCGGGCAGCTCCGTTTCATCGATAGCGCCCAGTTCCTGCTCGCTTCCCTTGACAAACTGGTGGCGTCAAACCAGCCGCAGTCTTTCAAGATCACATCCCAATACGAACCAAACCGTCAGAGGCTCCAGCTCTTGACCCGGAAGATTTTGAACACTCTTAGAGGCCACAGTTTTAATCAAATCATCATAAAACTTGCTCAGAATTATCATCTGGACAATATCTCAGTTCAGTTCGAATATGGGTCATGTCAAATCAAAAAGTAGATCAGTAGGTTATTTTGTCATAACTTTTGAACTGTTTGAGATAGAGCCTTCATATTTGGCATGTAGGTTCCTTGTGACAAGGGCTTCCCACTCATATAAAGATTTGACCTGTGACTTTGACCTGTGACCTACTTTATCATAACTTTTGAACCATATGAGATAGAGCCTTCATATTTGGCATGTATGTTCCCTGTGACAAAGTTTTCCCAATCATTCAAATTTTTTTAGCCATGACCTTGACCTTTGACCTACTTTGTCATAACTTTTGGAGCATTTAAGATACTGCCTTCATATTTGGCATAAAGGTTCCTTCATAGGAGTGAGTGTTTGAGTTGAAGTCTCACCGAAAGCTAAGGTCATACAGTGATGGGACCTCTGTTTAAAAACCAATCTGAAAGTCTGGAGAAGCTTGGGATCGATACTGCTACCCCTGGTTTACAAGGCAAGTAACATGACCACAGTACCATGAAGGCTTCTAAACTTCATTGGAATGTTGTGTAGATGACCCTCTAGGAAAATAGCATAACGATTAACAAATGGTCACAAGAGCTAAAAATAGAAAAAACATTGTGAATTTGCTTCAAATGCAAACTCCTTCTAAACCTTTGGGCCAATTGGATTTTAAACTTCACAGGAATGTTGCCTAGGTGACTCCCTACCAAAATAGTTAAACCTTATTCCACTCCAATGAACAAGATGGCTGCCAGAGCTAAAAATAAAAAAAAAATCTTCAAATGACAATTCCTACTGTACTCTTGGGCCAATTTCATTCAAACTTTGAAGTAATGTTGCTTAGATGACCCTCTACCAAAAAGGCTAAAACAATCCCACTCTGATGAAAAAAATGGCCACCGGAACTAAAAATAGAAAAATATTGTAAATCTGATTCAAACGTGAACCCCTCCTAAACCCTAAGGCCAATTTGATTCAAACTTCACAGGAATGTTACCTAGGTTACTCCCTACCAAATAAGCTAAAATCACTGCTGATGGCCACCATAGCTAAAAATAGAATGTACTCGAGACAGTGACAGACAGGTGAGCGAACCAGGGCCCTGTGGGCCCTCTTGTTTAGCTCACCTGAGCCGAAGGCTCCGGGGGAGCTATTGTGATCGGTCTCCGTCCGTCGTCGTCGTCCGTCCGGATGTCCGTCCACAATTTCTATAAATGAAATCTCCTAAACCGCTGAACAGATTTTGACAAAACTTCACAGAAATGATCTGTGGGTGGTCCTCTCTCAAAGTTGTTAAAAAAGTCCATTCTATGCAGAACTCTGGTTGCCATGGCAACGAAAAGGAGAAAATAAGAAAAAACCTTTGAAAATCTTCTTGTCTGAAACCAGAATGCCCAGGTCTTTGGTATTTGGTATGAAGCTTCATCTAGTTGACCTCTACCAAGATTGTTCAAATTATAGCACTGGGGCTAAAAATGCCCCCGCGCCGGGGCCCACTAGTTTTACACAGGCTTATATAGGGAAACCCTTTAAAAATCTTCTTGTATGAAACCAGAAGGCCCAGGTCTTTGATATTTGGAATGAAGCTTCGTCTAGTTGACCTCTACCAAACTTTTTCAAATTATAGCCCTGGGGCCAATAATTTCCCCCCACGCCGGGGCCCACTTGTTTTACATAGGCTTATATAGGGAAACTTTTTAAAAATCTTCTTGTCTGAAACCAGAAGGCCCCAAGTCTTTGATATTTGGTATGAAGCTTCATCTAGTGGAACTCTACCAAGATTGTTAAAATTAAAGCCCTAGGGCCAAAAATGCCCCCGCGCCAGGGCCCACTGGTTTTGTATAGGCTTATACATGTTCTTCAGTTCTGTGGTGTTTTCATTGCTTCCAAAGGATAACCCCTTCTACAACATATTTGAGTCACAAAAGCTGTTGTCTGGGAATGTGTGGCGGCCGTAAAAAGTCTCCCTGCCCTACATCATAGTGTAGTTTATATTTTCTTGTCCTTTGGGATCATTGATTCCATTGTGAAATTTTGAAAATATTTGAGGGTCACTGATGAGGCCTAAATGGCCGAAACTAGCTAGTCTGGCCCAGAAAACATGTACACTCCATGTTTTCCAGTTCTGTGGTGTATTCATTGCTTCCAAAGGATAACCCCTTCTAGAACATATTATACAAGGAAAACCTTTAATAAATCTTCTTGTCTGAAATCAGAAGGCCCAGGGCTTTGATATTTGGTATGATGCTTCGTCTAGTGGACCTCTACCAAGATTGTTCAAATTATAGCCCTGGGGCCAAAAATGCCCCCGCGCCGGGGCCCACTTGTTTTACATAGGCTTATATAGGGAAAACATTTAAAAGTCTTCTTGTTTGAAACCAGAAGGGCCAGGTCTTTGATATTTGGTATGAAGCTTCGTCTAGTGGACCTCTACCAAGGTTGTTCAAATTATAGCCCTGGGGCCAAAAATGCCCCCGCGCCAGGGCCCACTGGTTTTACATAGACTTATAACGGGGAAAACATTAAAAATTCTTTTTGTCTGAAACCAGAAGGCCCAGGTCTTTGGTGCGAAGCTTCGTCTAGTGGACCTCTATCAAGATTGTTCAAATTATAGCCCTGGGGCCAAATATGCCCCCGCTAAGTGGCCCACTTAATTTACCTAGGCTTATATAGGGAAACTCTGTAAAAATCTTCTTGTCTGAAACAAGAAGGCGCAGGTCTTTGATATTTGATATGAAGCTTCATCTAGTGAACCTCTGCCAAGATTGTTCAAATTAAAGCCCTTGGGCCAAAATGCCCCCGCGGCAGTGGGCCCACTGGTTTTGTATAGTCTTAGATAGGGAAAACATTTAAAAATCTTGTCTGAAACCAGAAGGCCTAGGTCTTTGATATTTGGTACGAAGCTTTGTCTAGTGAACCTCTACCAAGATTGTTCAAATTATAGCCCTAAGGCCAAAAATGCCCCCGCGCCGGGGCCCACTTTGTTAACATAGACTTATAATGGGGGAAAACCTTTAAAAATATTCTTGTCTGAAACCAGAAGGCCCAGGTCTTTGATATTTGGTATGAAGCTTCGTCTAGTGGACCTCTACCAAGGTTGTTCAAATTATAGCCCTTGGGCCAAAAATGCCCCCGCGCCAGGGCCCACTGGTTTTACATAGACTTATAACGGGGAAAACATTAAAAATTCTTTTTGTCTGAAACCAGAAGGCCCAGGTCTTTGGTGCGAAGCTTCGTCTAGTGGACCTCTATCAAGATTGTTCAAATTATAGCCCTGGGGCCAAATATGCCCCCGCTAAGTGACCCACTTAATTTACCTAGGCTTATATAGGGAAACTCTGTAAATATCTTCTTGTCTGAAACAAGAAGGCGCAGGTCTTTGATATTTGATATGAAGCTTCATCTAGTGAACCTCTGTCAAGATTGTTCAAATTATAGCCCTTGGGCCAAAATGCCCCCGCGCCAGTGGGCCCACTGGTTTTGTATAGTCTTAGATAGGGAAAACATTTAAAAATCTTGTCTGAAACCAGAAGGCCTAGGTCTTTGATATTTGGTACGAAGCTTTGTCTAGTGAACCTCTACAAAGATTGTTCAAATTATAGCCCTAAGGCCAAAAATGCCCCCGCGCCGGGGCCCACTTTGTTAACATAGACTTATAATGGGGGAAAACCTTTCAAAATATTCTTGTCTGAAACCAGAAGGCCCAGGTCTTTAATATTTGATGTGAAGCTACGTCTAGTGGTACTCTACCAAGATTCATTAAATTATAGCCCTGGGGCCAAAAATGCCCCCGCGCCGGGCCCATTTGTTTTACATAGGCTTATATAGGGAAAACATTAAAAAATCTTCTTGTCAGAAACCAGAAGGTCAAGTTCTTTGGTACTTGGTAAGAAGCTTCGTCTAGTGGACCGATACCAGGATTGTTCAAATTATAGCCCTGGGGCCAAAAATGCCCCCGCGCCGGGCCCATTTGTTTTACATAGGCTTATATAGGGAAAACATTAAAAAAATCATCTTGTCAGAAACCAGAAGGCCAAGTTCTTTGGTATTTGGTAAGAAGCTTCGTCTAGTGGACCGATACCAGGATTGTTCAAATTATAGCCCTGGGACCAAAAATGCCCCCGTGCCGGCCCCCACTTGTTTTTTACATAGGCTTATATAGGGAAAACCTTTAAAAATCTTCTTGTCAGAAACCAGAAGGCCCAGGTCTTTGATATTTGGTATGAAGCTTCGTCTAGTGGACCGATACAAAAATTATTCAAATTATTACCCTTTGGCCAAAAATACCCCCGCGTGGGGCCCCACTGATTTTACATAGGCTTATATGGGTAAAACCTTTAAAAACCTTCTTGTCTGAAACCGGAAGGCCCAGGTCTTTGATATTTGGTATGAAACTTCATGTAGTAGACCTTTTCCAAGATTCTGATTGTTAAGATTATAGCCCTGGGGCCAAAAATGGCCCCGCCCCATGGCCCACTGGTTTTACAAAGGTTCATATTGGGAAAACCTTTAAAAATCTTTTTGTCTGAAACCAGAAGGCCCAGGTCTTTGATGTTTGGTATGACGTTTCACCTGATGGACCTCTACCAAGATTGTTCCAATGATAGCCCTGGGGCCAAAAATGGCGCTGTCCCACGTTCAACGTAGGCAACATTGGGAATACCTTTAAAAGTATTCCTGTCTGAAACAAAAAGGCCTAAATCTTGGATATTTGGTATGACGCTTGCTGCTTGATCTAGTGGACCTATTCTTCTAGCCTAGGGGCCAAAAATGCCCCCCACTGGGCCCGCATCTTTTACATAGGCTTATATTGGGAAAACCTTAAAGAATATTTTTGTCTGAAACCAGAAGGCCCAGGCTTATATATTTGATATTAAGCTTCATTTAGTGGACCTCTACCAAGATTGTTCAAATTATAGCCCTGAGGCCAAAAAATGTCCCGCCAAAGGACCCACGTGTAAATCTCTTAGCTCAGGTGAGCGGTATAGGACCAACATGGTCCTCTTGTTTTGCAGAAACCCTGGTTGTTTAAGGCTTTCAGTACGACTCTTGCAGTCATACTCCCGGCAATGTACATTATTTCGTAAACACTGGCCACTGACCGTCTTGACTGATAGACAAAGTCAACATCATGGACATAAAATTTTATTTATCAATATTTGCAGTAGACGTTTTCACCATGTCATTTTAAAGAGGTAGATTTAGTTATCATATAATGCTTGACACAGTGTTTAATAGATGTCCAAAGTTTACTCCGTAAAACCCAGCGCTCCTTGTCCTTCACCCGGATATCAAGGTCACAGATGTCGCACTCTTCATTTTTGAATACTTTCATTAAAGTTTTAGGATCTTTTTTTTTTCTTATAAACCATTCAGTGGATAAAGTTAAATTGCGAAGACCACATCAAAATTCAGACCGACAAGATCAAACCTATTGGATGCTTTTTAAAAGCAGCCAACTTGTTTGTTTGTAAAGGCATTTTGGACTGATTGTTTATAATCGACCCAAATTTACTAAATGGCAAAATCTGAATTCATGCTGTTGTCCACGTGACTATCACTGCAAAACCATTATTATGGGTATTGATAGAAAACGTCGCGCTATTTCTATCGATGTTACATGTAGGTCAGAGCCATTTAAAGAGTATGAACAGGAATCGTGTGCTCGGTTTGGCAAATACCGAATACCCAGATCAGACGCCGCGGAATGTGATGCCTGCTCAGACGGTTGCACAGGGGTTACACTGTTTGCTGAAATAGTGGCATTTAACGGTTAAATGAATTAGTATAAGAACGTAATGAAAGGAAAACAATAACAATATCTCAATCAAGGCCACGCTATCACGTTTTGACTTTCGGCACATCCATTTATGAAACTGTCAGATAGAGTTGAGTGTACAAAAAGTGTACATAAACTTTTCGCACTTCCAAATCGGATAGACAGCACATTCCTTCTGATCAGGGTCGGCACTGTCCGTCATATATATACAGCAACAGTTTTGAACATGATTCCGGCCGGTACGCAGACTCTGAGAAAGGGCGAAGGGGTGCGAATTTCCGAAGGGGGAGAATTTCCAAAGTGTTTGCACCCCTCCCGGCCCTGTGTGCGCTCCTGCATCATCAGGTGGAATGAACTTTTCTGTTGAAACATATATCGCTGAAGGGGCCCTATTTTTAATCACTGTTATTCAGGAGCTAGGGTACAGTGGTGGGACTGAGCGAGGACAAGAGAGACCGTTGAAACTATGACACACATTGTAGGCGATAGATCTACACCCTTAGCAGCTAAATAAAATGTTATACATGTATTAACTTTTCTAGCGCAGATTGTTAGCTCACCTTCACGTAGTGACGAGGTGAGCTTTTTTGTCCGTCGTGCGCCCGTGCGTACGTCCGTGCGTGCGTGCAGACGTAAACAATTTCTTCAAACGACATCTCCTCCGAAACGACTAATCGGATTTTGATCAAACTTCACAGGAATGATCCTTAGGTAGACCCCTTCAAAGTTGTTCAAATGGTTCCGGTCCTTTGCACATCAAGGCCAAGGGAGCCAAAAATAGATTTTTTTAAATGAAAACTTAAAAAATCTTCTCCCCTGAAACCGCAAGGCCCAGGTCTTTGATATTTGGTGTGTAGCTTCATCTAGTGGACGTCTACCAAGATTGTTAAAATTATAACCTTGGAGACAAAAATGCCCCCACCCCTGGGCCCTTTGGTTTAACATAGACTTACATATGGAAAACCTTTAAAAATCTTCTTGTCTGAAACCAAAAGGCTCAGGTGTTTGACATTTGGTACGAAGCTTCGTCTTGATGACCTTTATCAAGATTGTTCAAATTATAGCCCTGGGACCAAAAATGCCCCCTCTCCTGGGCCCTTTGGTTTTACATAGACTTATATAGGGCAACTCTTTAAAAATCTTTTTCTCTGAAACCACAAGGCCAAGGTCTTTGATGTTTGGTATGAAGCTTCATCTAATGGACCCCTACGAAGATTGTTCAAATTATAGTGCTGGGCCCAAAAGTGCCCCCGCCCTGGGGCCCTTTCGGTTTTACCTAGGCTTATATAGGGATCATCTTTAAAAATCTTCTTCTCTGAAACCACAAGGCCCATGCCTTTGATATTTAGTATGAAGCTTCATCTAATGGACCTCTGTCATGATTGCTCAAATTATAGCCCTGGGTCCAGAAATGCCCCCGTTCCGGGGCCCTTTGGTTTTACATAGACTAATGTAGGGAAAATCTGTAAAACTCTTCTTCTCTGAAACTGCAAGGCCTAGGTCTTTGATATATGGTATCAAGCTTCATCTAGTGGACCTGTATCAAGATTGTTCAAATTATAGCCCTGGGGCCATGAAATTTCCCTGCCCTGGACCCCTTTAGTTTTACATTGTCTTATATAGAAAAAATCTTTAAAAAAATCTTCTCCTCTGAAAACAGAATATTGATATTTGGTATGAAGCTTCGTCTTGATGACCTTTATGAAGATTGTTCAAATTATAGCACCGGGGCCAAAAATGCCCCCGCTCTGGGCCCTTTGGTTTAACATAGACTTACATATGGAAAACCTTTAAAAATCTTTTTGTCTGAAACCAGAAGTCTCAGGTGTTTGACATTTGGTATGAAGCTTCGTCTTGATGACCTTTATCAAGATTTATCATAACCCTTTTATAGAATATATTTATATAGGGAAAATCTTTAAAAATCTTCTTCTCTGAAACCACAAGGCCAAGGTCTTTGATATTTGGTATGTAGCTCCATCTAAAAGACCCCTACGAAGATTGTTCAAATTATAGTGCTTGGGCCGAAAATGTCCCCACCCCGGGGCCCATTGGTTTTACATAGGCTTATATAGGGATAATCTTTAAAAATCTTCTTCTCTGAAACCGCAAGGACCAGGCCTTTAATATTTGGTATGGAGCTTCATCTAATGGACCTCTACCAAGATGTTGCAAATTATAGCCCTCGGGCCAAAAATGCCCCCGCTCCGAGGCCCTTTGGTTTTAGATAGACTAATTTAGAGAAAATCGTATTCTCTGAAACCGCAAGGCCTAGGTCTTTGATATTTGGTATGAAGCTTCATCTAGTGGACCTCTATCAAGATTGTTCAAACAATTACCCTGGGGCCAAGAAATGCCTCTGCCCCGGACCCCTTTAGTTTTACATTGACTTATATAGGAAAAATCATTAAAAAAATCTTCTCCTCTGAAACCACAAGGCCCAGGTCTTTGATATTTGGTGTGAAGCTTCATCTAGTGGACCTCTATCAAGATTGTTCAAACAATTACCCTGGGGCCAAGAAATGCCTCTGCCCCGGACCCCTTTAGTTTTACATTGACTTATATAGGAAAAATCATTAAAAAAATCTTCTCCTCTGAAACCACAGGGCCCAGGTCTTTGATATTTGGTGTGAAGCTTCATCTAGTGGACCTCTATCAAGATTGTTCAAATTATAGCCCTTGCGACAAAAATGTCCCGGACCCGGGGCCCTTATTTATTTTACATTGGCTTATATAGGAAAAATATAAAACAATCTTCTTCTATGAAACCGCAAGGCCTAGGTCTTTGATAATTGGTGTGAAGCTTCATCTAGTGGACCTCTATCAAGATTGTTCAAATTATAGCTGTTGGGGCCAAAAATGCCCCATCCCCGGGCCCTTTAATTTACAATGACTTATATAGTAACACTCTTAAAATCTCCTCTGAAACTGCAAGGTTCAGGTCTTTGATATTTGTTGTGCAGCTTCATTTAGTGGACCTCTACCAACAGTGTTTAAATTACAGCCCTAGGGCCAAACTGCCCCCGCCCCAGGGCACTTTGGTTTTACATAGACTTTCATAGGGAAAATCTTTAAAAATCTTCTTGTCTGAAACCAGAAGGCTCAGGTGTTTGATATTTGGTATGAAGCTTCGTCTTGATGGCCTTTATTAAGATTGTTAAAATTATAGCCCTGGGGTCGAAAATGCCCCTGCCCTAGGGCTTTTTGGTTTTATATAGACTTTGTATAGGTGTATTCCTTGCTTCGAAAGGATAACCCTTTTATAGAACATATTTAACTTCACTACAGCTGGTGTGTGGGACTGTGTGGCGGCGGTAAAACGTCTCCCTGCCCTACATCATAGTGTTGATTATATTTTCTTGTCCTTTGGGATCATTGATTCAATTGTGGAATTTTGAAAATATCTAAGGGTCACTGATGAGGCCTAATTGGCCGAAACCAGCTAGTCTGGTCCAGAAAACATGTACACTCCATATTTTTCAGTTATGTTGTGTATTCCTTGCTTCCAAAGGATAACCCTTTTCTAGAACATATTTATATAGAGAAAACCTTTGAAAATCTTCTTGTCTGAAACCAGAAGGCTCAGGTGTTTGATATATGGTATGAAGCTTCGTCTTGTGGACCTCTATAAAGATTGTTCAAATTATAGCCCTGGGGCCAAAAATGCCCTCGCCCTGGGGCTTTTTGGTTTTACATTGATTTAAATAGGAAAAGTCTTTAAAAATCTTCTTCTTTGCACGGCCCAGGTCTTTGATATTTTGTGTGAAGCTTCATCTTTTGGACCTCTTATCAAAAGTGTTCAAATTATAGCTCTGGGGCCAAAAATGCCCCCCCCCCCCCGCCCCGGGGCCCTTTAGTTTTAAATTGTCTTATATAGGAAAAATCTTAAAAAGTCTTCTCCTCTGACACCGCAAGGACCAGATTTTTGATATTTGGTGTGTAGCTTCATCTAGTGGTCCCCTACCAAGATTGTTTAAATTACAGCCCTGGGGCCAAAAATGCCCCCGCCACTTGGCACTTTGGTTTTACTTAGACTAACATACGGAAAACGTTTAAAAACCTTCTTGTCTGAAACCAGAAGGCTCAGGTGTTTGATATTTGGTATGAAGATTTGTCTTGATGACCTTTATCAAGATTGTTCGGATTATAGCACTGGGGCCAAAAATGCCTCCGCCCCAGGGCCTTTTGGTTTTACAAAAGGGAAAACCTTTAAAAATCTTCTTTCCGGAAACCAGAAGGCTCAGGTGTTTGATATTTGGTATGAAGCTTCGTTTTATGGAATTATAGCCCTGGGGCCGAAAATGTCCCCACCACGGGACCCTTTGGTTTCACATTGACTTATATAGGAAAAGTCTTAAAAAATCCCCTCTTGAAACCGCAAGGCCCAGGTCTTTGATATTTGATGTGTAGCTTCATCTAGTGGACCTCAACCAAGATTGTTCAAATTATAGCCCTGGGGCCAAAAATGTCACTGCCCTGTGGGCCCTTTATTTATACATAGACTTACATAGGGAAAACCTTTAAAAATCTTCTTGTCTGAGACCAGAAGGCTCAGGTATTTGATATTTGGTATGAAGCTTTGTCTTGTGGACCTCTATCAAGATTGTTCAAATTATAGCCCTGGAGCCAAAAATGTCCCCATCCCTGGACCCTTTAGTTTTACATTGACTTATATAGGAAAAATCTTTAAAAATCTTCTCCTGAAACCACACGACCCAGGTCTTTGATATTTGGTGTGTAGCTTCATCTGTTGGACCTCTACCAAGATTGTTCAAATAAATTATAGACGTCATTCTGATTTTGGTTTCAAAATTCAATGTTGAACTTAAAACACTTCTGCAACAAGGCCTATCGGAACCCGAATTCTGTGGTGACTTAGTGTATAAATTTAGAAAAAAAAACATGCCTGTAATGCCTTTAGTACCAAATTTCGAAAAATCGTTCGTCCATATATAAAGATTGAGCACAACATAAATGTTATAAAACAGACTGCATGCATGGTGGTTCACCCAATCACTGTTGGCAATTTTGCTTCCCTTTTTGATTGCACACCGGTGGGTCGGGCCTAAGATTATATGACGGTTCCAGCGTAAAACCATAAATGGAATTTTATTTTAGTATTCTTTATGTTGGTTAGCGCCTGATGCTCCGTCTTTGGTCGGGCCCCTCGGAGTCGTAACTGTTGGTTTTCTTTTGCTCCAGCAATTCTGTTGTTGTATGCTGTCGAGTCCTCAACCTTGTTTCATCTCTGTAGTATTTTTATTTGTATGTTCTCGGAGATGTTACACTGATGAGTCAGGACGTCTTCATGCGGACTAAACAAAATTAGAGTATACCGCGACAGAGGTAAGGGCGAGGATTATGGCCATGTAAAATCGATTTAAGCCCCCCTGTGGAATATTTTTCACTGACCGTTCCAAGGCGGTTCTTCTGTGGCGGTTTATTTATGTTGTTGTTTGTACTTACTGTGTGTATCACTTGTGTCTTTTTATTTTGGATGGCCATTTGGCCATTTTGTGGGAAAGTAACTGTCCTTATGGCGTTCCTTTGTTTAGGTTTCCAGTATGGTCTGGTCGCTTCATGTTTGTGTTTCTTTCCCTTTTGTGTCTTTGATGGGTGGAGTAAGTTAATTGTATCGATTCCTGATCTTTGTTTTACTTCTACTTTGTGCCAGACATGGCCCCGTTACAATGACTTACATATGGAAAACCTTTAAATCTTCTTCTCTGAAACCACAAGGCCCATGTCTTTGGCATTTTGTATGAAGTTTCATATAGTGCACCTCTTCTAAGATTGTTCAAATTATAGCACTTGGGTAAAAGTGGCTCCCCTCTAGGGGCACTTATTTGGTACAGTTTTTTTTTACATCAGAATGTATAAAAATACTTAAGTATAAATTAAATCATTACAAGAGACTTTTACATGGTTTACCATCATTGAAAATCTCCAAAGCCTTCAGAGAGCATTTTGATGTATGCAGCATAAAATATAAAAAATATATTGTTATACATGTGTAGTTAATGATAATAAGTATTTTATTAACATTGACACTATTAGTTTTTTTATTCCAGGCATGAAGATCCATAGTTTCTAGCATGATGAAGTGTAATATTGGTGTCATTTATAGTCGTACCCGGGACATTATTTATTCTAGCTAAAGAAATATAACGATTGTTCGCCTTAAAATTTTGATTCATCTAAGCCAGACTGGTAGCTCTGTTGGATGCTTTCCTGTCTGTTGATCAAGAAGTTAAGGGTTCCATACCTGCTCAGGTTGGCAACATTCTTAAATGGCTATCAACCAGGAAATCTTTTCTCTTGTCATTCTCTCCCTTCTGCTGATTCAAGATGGGCGGGTATTAACTTCTGGTGAAAGACTGTGCACTGTACTGGTTAACCACTTATGTATAAGCCTGTCTCGAAAGTGTGGTTAGTTAAACTAACTGGCTCAAAATGAACTAAATAGTGTTGGCTTGGCCATAAAATAGAAGTGAAGGCAATGATCAGGAATAAATACAGTTAATCCACAGCTCCCATCAACTCCCCAAAATTAACTAACAAACCTTGTTCATCTGAAAAGGTTACTAACAATGGATATCCACAAAAGTGGTAATCGCAGACGTACCCGGTAAGAAAGATGAAGGTTGTTTGGCATGGCATTCCGGTTTTATTTGGGTAATGATTGTTGTATGAATGAAATTGTAAAAATTAAAACTTTAGCAATTGTAATTTAATTTTATAATCCCTGCAACAAAGTTGAGCAGAAGTATATAGCATAATTCAATTTATCTGTCTGTAGACATTTTTGTGGGATATTAATCACTTTTAGTGATAGATCACTTTTAGTAATATATCTAGTTGGTTTTAAAGATACATTAAATAAACTCTCTTTTACCTTTTGTAATACCTTCACCTGTGCATAGAAGGTCTCTTCCTGGAGTAAAACCGCCTTGCTGATCATGATTTATGCTCCCGGTAGGGAAGCATTTTATAATACTTAGTCAGCTTTTTAATTGTTTAATGAATGAAAGTTTAATCAATTTTATCATCCACACTCAAATCAAATCCACTTTATGTTTAAATATAATGATAATTCTTTATGAATTTAATTTGAAATGAGTTTAAAACTGCAATATGTGTACTGATGTTTAGCTAATCAGCATTTTAAATTACTTTATGTTTAAGCCTCCGGAATCGAAGATTCGGGGGCATATAGTGTTTGGACTGTCTGTCTGTCCGTCTGTTTGTCTGTCCGCAAAAACCTTAACATTGGGCATAACTTTTGAATGGTAACTTATAGGGCTTTCATATTTCACATGTGCATTTTGTCACAAGACCTTTCCAGTGGTAACATAATTTTTGACTTCATGATCTTGACCTTGTCGTTTCTTGTACTTTTTAAAAACTTTAACATTGACCATAACTTTCGACTGGTAAGTGATATGACTTTCAGATTTTAAGAGGTACCATAAATTTGGACCTTGTGACCTTGACCTTGACATCTGACCTTCTTTTGACCTCCTTTTTAAAAACGTTTTAAAAGATTGGCCATAACGTTTGATTGGTTAGTGATAGGACTTACATATTTCACATGTCTATTCTATGTAACAAGACTTTTTCAGTGATACTATAATTTGTTTGACTTCGTGACCTTGACCTTGACATTTGACCCACTTCTTTTTTAAAAAAAAAATAACATTTGCAAAAAACTTTTAACATTGGGCATTACTTTTGAATGGTAACTGATATAGCTTTCATACTTCACACTTGCATTCCTTGTCACAAGACCTTTCCAGTGGTACCATAATTTTTGACTTGATGATCGTGACCTTGACGTTCCACCTACTTTTTAAAAACTTTAACATTGGCCATAACTTTCGACTGGTAAGTGATATGGCTTTTATATTTCACATGTGCATTCCTTGTCACAAGACCTTTCTAGTGGTACCATAATTTTTGACCTTGTGACCTCGACATTTGACCTATTTTTAAAAAACTTTAACATTTACTATAACTTTCTATTGGTAAGTGGTAGGGCTTCATATTTCACATGTGTAGTTCTTGTCACAAGACCATTTCATAATTTTTGACCTCGTGACCTTGACCTTGACGTTTGACCTACTTTAACATAGTCCATAACTTTGGATTGGTAAGTGATAGGACTTTCATACTTCACATGTGCCGTAAAAAGTCTCCCTGCCCTACATTATAGTGTAGTTTATATTTTCTTGTCCTTTGGGATCATTGATTCCATTGTGGAATTTTGAAAATATTTGAGGGTCAATGATGAGGCCTAAATGGCCGAAACTAGCTAGTCTGGCCCAGAAAACATGTGCACTCCATATTTTCCCGTTCTGTGGTGTAGTCCTTGCTTCCAAAGGATAACCCTTTCTAGAACATATTTATCACAAGATCTTTCCATAGGTTCCATATTTTTTTACCTTGACTTGACCTATTTTTTATTAACTTTAACTTTGGTCATAACGTTTGATTGGTAAGTGATAGGGCTTTCATATTCCACATGTTCATTCTATGTCACAAGACCTTTCCAACGATCCCAAAATTTTTGACCTCGTGACCTTGACCCACTTTTTAAGACTTGAACATTGGCCATACCTTTCGATTGCTTAGTGATACTGCTTTCATATTTAACATGCGCTGTCCGGGGGCATCAGTGTTTCACAAACACGTCTTGTTTCTTAATTTATTGAAACAGTAATTTTTTCAGATTCTTACAAAAATTGGTTTGTTTTTACAGCAAATTGTCTAATACAGCTTTCCTTTTTTGTAGTATCAACAAGATTTCTGAAAAGAAAATGTTCTTATTGTGTTGGATATACATTTAAATAATTGACAAAGTGATAGATAGACCGTGTTTGTGACTTAGTGACTTAGTGCTGTGTATAAAAAGTGGAAAACTGTGCTTGAAACAGGTTACAGCTCATCACTGTATTTCAAGGTAAATGAATGTTTTGTTAATGATAGTAAAAAGTAAAAGTTCAATAATTTTGGCAAAATCAGAGTGAATCGCACTTTTTGTTTGATAGAAGAATAGTTTGTATAATTATCAACATGAAAATCCTTGATAACTCATGCTGATAAATTGAACTTGCCGGTAATGTTTAATGATATTGTGTTTGAGGTCAGGGGTTAGGTTACTTATACTCTAAAAACCAAAAACACTTTTGAAGTAATAAGCAAAAAATGATAGAGGCCATCAAGAGGTATTGCAGTATAAAAGAATAATAAATACTTGTTTTTTTTTTAACCACTATACTTTTTTTAATTAATGCTTGTCAATAGGACTACTAGAAAAGTATTAAAACTGATGTTGAAAGATACTTCAGGAACTGATAGAAACAGGAATTGATTGAAACAGAACCCAGAGCTAATCCTTAAAGTCAAAGGGAAAGACAAACAGACACTTCTTAACAAACAATAAAATCATAGGGTACAAGCCAAGTTAGTAGCTCTTTCCCTTCTGGCCTTGGTAGCTCAGTAGGATGCCTGTCTAACTGGTGATCAGGAGGTCGCGGATTGGATACCTGCTAGGGTTAGGAGCATTCATTGCTGGAAGATCGATCATGAAATCTATTATAAGTTCATTGCCTCCCTTGTGCTTATTCAATAAATGTAGTTGTCAGTTTCTGGCCAAAGAATATACACTATATTGGCGAATATCTTACGTATGAGGGTGCCCTCATGGTGTGGTTAGGTAACCTTGCTGGCTAAGAAATAACCTAGATTGTGATGAGTGGGTGGTAAACGAAACAAACAAAATAGAAGTGAAGGCAATGATCAGGAATTGATGCAATTAACCCACAGGTCCCATCAGAGACACCAAAGGGAAAGAAACACAAACATTAAACAACCAGACCCTAATGGAAAAATCAATAGCGGAAAGCCAAAAGGACAGTTACTTTCCCACAAAATGGCCAGTTGGCTATCCAATACAAAATAATATAAGCGATACAAACACTCAAAGACAAACCATAACAAAAATGAGTGTGTGTGTGAATTCGGGTTTAACGTCGCTTTCAACAATTTTTCAGTCATATCACGACGGTGTCTGGTTGCGACAGGGAGCTCAATGCTCACGTTTATAGTGCTGCCTCACTGAAGTATCATGTCCCAGACACATTACATGATACCACACCCAGTCACATTATCCTGACACTGGATCGACCAGTCCTAACTCTACCCCGTAAACCTGAGTGCCAAGCGAGGAGCAGCTAGTACCATTTTTAACGACTTTGGTATGTCGCGGCCCGGGATCGAACCCGAGACCTCCCTTTCCCCGGAGCGGACACTCTACCAACTGAGCTATCGGGGCCGGTCATAACAAAAATGAACCGGGGACAGAAAAACCATCTTGGAACAGTCAGTAAAACGAATTCCACTGGGGTGGGGGGCTTAAACCGATTTTACGTGGTCACAATCTTCGCCCTTATTTCCATAGCAATTTAGACAATTTGTTCAGTCCTCATGAAGGCCTCCAACTCATCAGTGCAATATCGCTGCGAACACAAAAATCAAACAACCACAGAGATTAAACTCGACAGCAAGGAATCACTGAAATGCTGGAGCAAAAGAAAACCAACAATTAGACTCCGATTTACGCATCAGGCACCAACCAACCTTACATAGAATTATATTCTCTCTAATTCTTAGTAAGCTTTGGGAAAGTAGTTTTTTCCCAAACAGGTGGTAACTCAGTAACTTTTACTAAATTAAATAATTTGGGCACACATTCATAAACGTTAGAAAATTAAAAGATATAAAAAAAATGAAAATAAATGAAATGAAACTGCAATGAAAGAACAACTTTTGGATGTCAAGTAATTATGAAAGTGAGGAAGGGTTTAAACCATTTTTCAGGGTCCCAACTTTCACCATCATCTGTTGCTGCTGTTTTCACAGTTTAATTGGCTTTTAAACTCACATTGAAATAGAAGCGGAGGCAATGATCAGGAATCGATACAATTAACCCACAGCTCCAATCAGAGACACCAAAATCTCCTATTAAAAATACTTGGTCAAAACTATACAGAATGATAAAAGTCTAGAGGATTTTCCTTTGTTTGGGGAGGGGGGTTCCTTGTCAAATTACTATGCGAGAAAAGAAAATCTGTCTGTTTTACAAAAATTCATTTTGTATAGGCAATATTTTGAATTATTTAAAGATAGTACCGTTTCTCCTTTTCCTTTTAAAGCAGACACCTACTTTTGTATCTTTCAGGTTGAGGTATGCCACGTAAGAAGAACTGAAAGAAGTCATTGACAAAGACCATGGTGAGGGCTAATGGTAGTAGCCTTATGGGTTACTTATCTCAGATGTGGGCCTGACCCTCCTCATAGATCGTGGATGATCTAAACCCCAATCGCTTGTAGCGATGGGGACATCTGTGCCAGGGTCAGTTATTTTGTCAGATATGGCTATGACCTGCCCCAGCGTAACATCTGGCCCAGGGTCATCTAGTTCTTCAGATGTGGGTATGACCTGTCTCAGCGTGACATCTGATGCTTCAGTTTTACGAAGTAGAAATGACAAAGATATGAACTCAGTATTACAAAGTAGAAATGACAAAGATATTGACATAAAACAATCAGAACAAAATATCGAAGTTTTGCAAAGTTCAAATGACAATACTAACAGACAACAACTAGGAAAAAATACATTCACCCATAGAATTAACAAACACTGTATTTTCAAACTCTTCACACGTTGATGAAAAAACTATGTATACAGCATTTCATTTAATGGAACCAAACTGAAACATTGCTATGGAAGCCTTCTAATGGTCCATTTAACTCTGTCAAATTTGAACTGGGATCTTTTCACCAAGGTTCAGAAATATTTAACAATGAGTCCAGAGGATTTCAATGTACTTCAAATGCACTGTGTTCATTAATATATGCAGCATATTCAGACATTGCTTGTAGTACAGATCTAGACAACATTATTTTAGATGGAGATAGTCTGTATAATAAGATCATTGGTGAATTAAAGGCAGAAGGTAAATTCAGAAGTAAGTTACTAAGCTTTGATGAACTTCCAAGATTAGTTTCAATTTTAAACAAAGAAGTTGTTGTGAAACATCTGCTTTTGTGACAGGTCTTTGCACAGAACAGTTTGTCAATACCAGTTTACCTACTCTTCACCAAGCATTGTACAAAACTCTACAAAATTCTCCAAGTGTTTATTAATGATGGGTTCAATTTTTTTTTTCTGTGTTCAAGAGAGATTGTAAATATTTTATATTTGATTCATACTCACATGGTTTAAATGGATTATCCGTTCCGGATGGAAAATCGTTTCTAGCTGCTTTAAGTTGTTTAGATGATCTAGTTGCATTTCTATATGCATTGTTTGAAAGTATGATGATTTCAGTTTCCACGCAGTTCGAAATTCTTCCTATAGACTTTGACTTATCTAATCCAGAGCATACTTCAATATTTGATATTGAAAATCATGCAGACAGCCATACTGACACTCCATTTGACTATGCTTGGAAAACTGTAACTTGCAAGAGAAAGGTGTCTTAAAGCCATATGAGGAATGCACATGCAGGAGAAGACTTATTTGCTAATTCAAGCAGTGAAAATCATGCAATACTTATTGGCAAATACTTTAAGGATCAAAAACATGAACTTGAAGAAAAGACACGGACTAGTACAAATGTGACTAAAATCAAATTATGAGGAACAAAGAAATTAAAATAAACAAGCAAAATGCTACAGAATATAATTATTATGATAGTTATTATGGAGAAACGAAGGCAAGACTCTAACTTCAAAGGAAAAGACAAAGAGTATATACTAAAATCAATGCAGAGTGCTAGACAGTCTGAAAAATATCGAAAAAAGGATAAAGAATGTACACTAAAATCAATGCAGAGTGCTAGACAGTCTGAAGAATATCGAAAAAAGGATAAAGAATATACACTAAAATCAATGCAGAGTGCAAGACAATCTGAAGAATATCGAAAAAAGGATAAAAAATATGCAATAAAATCTAAGCAGAGTGCTAGGCAGTCTGAAAAATATCGAAAAAAAGGATAAAGAATATACACTTAAATCAATGCAGAGTGCTAGACAGTCTGAAGAATATCAAACAAAAGGATAAAGAATATACACTTAAATCAATGCAGAGTGCTAGACAATCTGAAGAATATCGAAAAAAAGGATAGAGAATATACATTTAAATCTAAGCAGAGTGCTAGACAATCTGAAAAATATCGAAAAAGGATAAAGAAAATACACTAAAAACCATGCAGAGTGCTAGACAGTCTAAAGAATATCGAAAAAAGGATAGAGAATATACATTTAAATCTAAGCAGAGTGCTAGACAATCAGAAGAATATCGTAAAAAAAGACAAAGCTATGACAAAGGCATATATGAGAAGGGCTAGATTAATAGATGAATGCAAAAATGGGAAAGTGAAAAGAAACGAGAATCTCGTTTTTAAAAAAAAGATATTGCAATACAAAATCTATTAAAGAGGAAGGCGAGATCAGATCCATACAAATTAGAACAAGAAAGGATCGCAAAACAACAATGGAGACTAAATGAAAAAAATAAAACAACAAGAAAGCTGAAAACATTATAAACAGTAAAAGAAAAGCTACCAAGCGTAAAGATCCATCTTTTTCGCAAATTGAAAAGATAACCACAAAGCGCAGAAAATGTGGTAGTGATATTGATGTTTGTATTGAAAAGTTTCACAAGAATATATAAGTTGGACCTGTCTATATATGTAGTTGTTGTCAACAGACATAGTTTGAATAGACTGTATCAAAAGGTAAACATTTGTTTCTAAAAGACAAGGAAAAGTACTTAACAGGGTAGAAATCAGTCAATGAAGAAGAATGGATATGCTGTACATGCAAAGACAATATTAAGTGTGGTAAAGTCCCAAAATTGTCTGTTGTAAATGGAATGAAGTGGCCACCAAAAACCAAAATAATTGGACCTGTTTCCACTTGAAGAACGCCTTATTGCTTTACGTATACCGTTCATGCAGATGAGAGAACTACCTTGAAGTCGCCAGTTATCAGTAAAAGGAAATGTTGTTAATGTACCTGTTGACATTCAACCAGTTGTAAATGCTTTACCTAGAACCTTTGACGAAAATGTTACAGTTGCAGTGAAATTAAAGAAGAAGATGTCATTTAAGTCATATATTTTCTCAGAAAATTTTCGACCATATCATGTGCTTTGTGCTTTGCATTGGCCAATGAGTGGTAGTGACTTGTACAAAAACACAAATGTTGATATAGACCTGCAGTGGTTAAAGAGAATCACAAAAGAAAGTAATGAAACACTGCATGCATTGTTTGAATCACAAAAAACCCTGCTCTGGAACAAATAATGATGATTCTAATGGTGTTTTGGATGAAAGTCTTCAGGATATTCCATGAATTCAGAACAAAGCTGATGTTATACATATTTTTTTTCGAGTTGTGTACAAAAGAATGTTCAAAGTATGATATTGTTGATTTTGATGGTGTTATTATTGAAATGTGTGACAATTGTCCAAACGATCAGTTAGAAAAAAAAGATGATATTTCAAATCATAACACACCTCATGTGGAAGAACTGTATGATTCAGATGCAGAATAAATCGCACAAGAAAATGTGGGAAATATTGACACTCTATTGGATGATGCAGATCTTGAAATCAGAAATTCTACATTCACATTTGCTCCTGGAGAAGGTCAAAGGCCGCTCAGTATCTTTCATGATAAAGATTCAGAATATCTTTGTTTTCCAACCTTATTTTATGGGCAGATGCGCATAGATAATGATGATAGAAAAGTGCCTGTACATTATAGTGGTATTGCAAAATGGGAATTGAGAAGCCAGGATAGGCGTGCTGCTAACAGTGTACCTAATATATTTTTTAAACTGACAAAAAATACAAATGAAGCAATTAAACGATAAATCAAACCTTGCTGTAAGAAGGTGTCAAACGGGAACAAATAATATTACACCCAATTGCAATTAAGAAGCCCGCCAATACGATTTCCGTCACAACGGTTAGATGATGTCAAGAGTAAACTTCAAAGAACAAAACACATCACAGCTGTCAAAATGTTTCAAAAATAGCGTCATCGCTACCTCTTATCTACATGAAAGAACCGCCGCCTAGCCAACCATTTTGCCACAGTTTGACTGACATGACAAAGAACCGCCTACAAAAAACTAAGCACGTGACTGGATAAGAAAATGTGAAATCGCATCTTTGCGTTAGCAATTTTCTACAGTAAAAGAAAGACAAACTAAAAGGTAGATCCAACTTGGGACATGTGTAACATGAACCACACCAATTGATGATAATGGCCATGATAATTTCTTCTAAGTGATATTGCGACCAGCAAAGTCTCCGATAAGCCTGCGACCCTACTAAGTCTCATCAAAGATTCACTTTGTCTATTATGTCGGCTCAGGGCGAATGTTCCCTCTGAAACGCCTATCAAAACTTTTTAAGGTGATCGATTGCTTTGATGATCGATTGTCTATATATTGTACCTAAATTAATATGTTTTATGTTTTATTATTTTTTTTTTTTTTTTGAAGAAAGAAAATAACATTTTTTTCTGACAATAATTTTATTACAAATAAAACTAAATCACTTGTTCAATTGACTTTATTTGACGATTTTATCAATTATGATTCAAAGACCTATTGAAAGCGCACGCTTGTCGTTTCAGGCTATAAGATCGCAGCGTGATCCAACAACCTGACTAAACTTAAAATGCCGCGAGGCTAAAACGTTTTTTTTTGTGCCCATCTCACCTGAGCATGAAGCTTAAAAATGTTGGGAAATAAATCAAACGCTTATGACCACTTGCACACCCGGTTTTGATTCTGATCCGCGTTATCATTTCTTTTGTCATTTTACTGCTACCTATTGAAATATCTTTGATATGAGCCATTGATCAAAGGTGCGCAAGTTGCCATTACTGTTTTAGGTCTTTGAATTCCAACTCGACTTATCAGGCTGTTTTTACACAGTCTAGATTAGGTCAGCATTTCAAATTTCATGCTCGGATAAGCAGGGGATGGAAAAGGTTGGCCGGAAATATCCCAGTCGAGTGATGTACTTTTACCATTTGCTGAGGAGTACCCGACCCACACACCACATTAACAACACCCCCGGCAAACCCCACTTATATTGGGAAAAAGTGGAGTTAACACGGGTATACATTACTTTTCTTATCATTAGGATAACTTGCCTTTATGAGTTAAGGTCAAGAAAATGGCATGTATCAAGTGATAATTGGTAATAGTTTTCTTATTTCTGCCAAAACATAAATTGTGGGTACTCGTTATAACCCTCATTGTCCACCCAAAACATAGGTTGTGGATACTCCTTTATAACTGCGATATTGACGAGTATCCACAATCTCTATTTTGGAGCAGAAATAAGACAATGATGTATACTTCTATAAACCGCACTTTTCCCCATATTAAAATTTCATGGACTTGTTAACATAATGTTTCTACTCCGATGTGGGTGCTCGTTAGAACCGCCTCATACTCACTCAGGCGGTTCTAACGGAGGTCCTAACGAGCACCAACAATCTATGTGTGGAGGATAAATAAGAACATTGTCAACCGATAAATACCATTCCTAGAGCCATGGAACGAAGCAGTGTATTTCTTAGGTACGTTATGCTAATGGAACACGCCATATTCTTTCTTACTAGTGAAAACTGTTGATTGAACTGGATGACGGGGCAAGTCAAGTCAATACTAGTGATATTTGTGAGGCTATGTGTTGACTGCTATGATAGTATGATCGACTTCCCTCATGGTGGTTAGAGCTGCCAGTTGTAAAATGTTACACTCTGTTCCTGAACACCACTCCTAACCAGCCTACCGATAGTCTACACCGAAATATACTTAACGCAATTTAGAAACTCGACAATTTCGAAATATTTTTTTAAGTTTGATAACAGTTGTCATACAAGTACCCGAACAGTGATTGACTATTGAAAACAACGTGTGACCTGTGAGTTTGCTCCACTTAATGAGACGTTAAGTAGGATGTCGTGAAAATCACGTACTATTCGTGTACAGAAACGTTTTGGTAGGTATGCAGATGTATTGGTTTTGTTTGTTTGATTTAAGGTTTAACGTCCCTGTCAACACTGTAAAGGTCTTTTTAGTGACGTTGCATCAAATTTTGTGGGACTTTTACCCGACATTGAGATGAAATAACATCTCAAGCCCTGCCGTCCAATGAAACCAATAGGGTTTATAAGCATGGACGGTCCGACACACACCGATTTGCCTGGGCAGGCTTAGATCCTCTAAGCAGTTTACCAGTACTCGTGAGTGGGTCGAATTCAGCTCTGCGTGGAAGCATCATGCAACCCATATATTTCTTCAAGCCCCGATGGGTGGGGGCCGGCAGATGTATTGGTGCATTGTCATGAAAACATTTTAGTCGGAGACACGGATACGTTCTCAGACTAAAAAAACACATAAAGGAATGCTGGGAAATGAGACTCTAAAATGCGACACGTTAACATTCAACCTGCCACCGGCAAGGAAACTGGTGCTGTTTTAAATTTTGGGTAAATGACTCGTCAGGATCATGCTTGCTTTGTCGAAAAGAATGTTCTGGATCAGAACCATGTCGGTCGCAGCCTGAGCAGCTATGCGTGACGTTATAAGGTCAGCAGTGCTTCATGCGCCTCGAATACTTGAAAACGTATTGAAAGCCAAGTCGGTAATGTTCAAGTCGAGATTAGCCACATTCCATAGCAGCTGAACATCAGCTAGATAATACTGATGTACAGCGCCCACATCTGCATTAGGGTAGTCAGCTTACGCGAAACCGCCGTCGGTGGCTTACGTGAACTAGCACTTATTTCTACACTGCCGTTTACTGGGGGAAATCAAGCACAAAAAGTCATTATAAACCTACACCCCCGCCCCACGGGCACTACATGCAGGCAAGACGGAACAGGAGTTCCAGAACAGCATACCCTTTTTGGATTCCCATGACGAGTAACTCGGTTTGCAACAAACAAAGACTCTGGGATGATTATAATGTCCACAAAGTTCACCATCAAGTGACTCAATGATCTGAGGGCTCATACAAGTACAAAAGCAAACAAAGTTTACGCCACAAAGCACGGCATATGACCAGAGTTGCCACAATGTTAACGAAATACATGAAATAATAATAATAATAATAACAACAAAAATAATACCTATATTTGTTTTCAATGAAAGCAGTTGTCCCCAATCATCCAGCCTGAATGTTTTAAGAAATGACCTTTAACACGAGATCATAAACCATCCAGACTTATTCAATGCATGGCCTGTAGCAATGATAGATCTATGCAAGTTTGGTGAGAATCCCTCTAAGATACTGTGCAAACAAGCCTACCGTGATTGAAATTTGACAAGTTTATTCCCAAACTGACCTTGAAAAGGTCACGGTCTCCAAATCAGAATCAACTTTTTATCTATTCCAGTGCTATGCCTTTCTGATGAGAACCTTTCCAACGTTTCCTGCGATAACGCGCACTCAAGTATGATTTGACTGAAATTTAATGATTTTAATCCTTTGCTGGCCTTACAAATAAGGTCAAGATCACAAAAACCTATTCAACTATTTGACTTGTCACAGTGATGTATCCAAACAAGTATGGAAAGAATCTTCCAAAAGGTTCCTGATATAATATGCACACACACTTAATTTAGCTTAAATTTGCCCTGTGGTGACCTTGAAAATGAGATTAATGTCACTAAACTCCAATCAGCTCTTAAGTATATTACAATGAAGTGTCACTGCAAGTTTAATGAAAATCCTTCAACAGGTGCCTGATATAACATACATACAAGATTAATTAGGATGAAGTTTGCCCATTTTAATCCCATGGTGACCTTGAAAATAAGGGCAATGTAAACAAAATTTGATCACCTTCTACGCTAATTCCAATGATATATTCCTGCAGGTTTGATGAAAATCCGCCAACCCGTTCAAGAGTCATCGTGCGCACAAGAAATTGTCACGTCCACGCTAACGCCAACGAGATGCACACTGACATAAGTATGTCCCTCTTCATCGCTGGTGGGGGCACATAACATAAAATAGACACCTCTTTCCTAAAATTGGAAATAGACTTGTCCAAACTGTGAAGGGACATCAAACCGACCAGGTTTGGAGAATCTTTAATATGCGCCGAATAATGGAAGTGGCTGAATGAAGCCGTACATAGAAAAAAAATGTTGGGCATACAGATTTTCCGATTATGAGCCGGGGCAAAGCATTTCCTATAAGATCGCCTGTTCGCCCAGCGAAGCAGGCGGACAGCGAAGTCTCTGATCAGACTGCGTGTATGCGCAGACTGATCAGTTTTCTCTTGGCGCTCATACAATATTGTAGGAAATGCTGTGCCCCGGCTCATTTCCCTCTTGTAGGCCATGCAACTACGGCCCCCGCCCATCGGGGCTTGAAGAAATAGATGGGCTGCATGATGCTTCCACGCAGAGCTGAAACCGATTGCATACGAGAACTAGGGTATAAGCTTTGAGGGTCTAAGCCTGCCCAGGCAAAACTGTGCATGTCGGCCCATCCATGCTTATAAACCCTATTGGTTTCCTTGGGCGACAGGGCTTGAGTTGTCATTTCATCTCCATGCCGGGTAAAAGTCCCACAAAATTGGAAGCAGCGTCTCCAAAATGACCTATACAGTGTAGACGGGGACGTTAAACCTAAAATCAAACAAAGGTCATGCAACCAAACTGTAGAAGCCTCCGTGGTGCAGTGGTTACGCTACTCGCCTGGTAAACCAGGGATCGCAGGATCGATTCCGGGCTTCTCCAGACTTTCGGATGAGTCTTTAAACCGAGGTCCCGTCTCCGTATGTCCTTAGCTGTTTGTGGGACGGAAAACTAAAACTCACTCACTCACTCAACCAAACTGTATTTCAGTCATGTAAAAATTCTTGTTTTTCCCGAAATCGGATAGGTCAGAAAGGGAAGGCGGGATTGGGATGGTCGCGTGAGGGTGGAAATGAATGTGTCGTCATGAACTTATCGGCAACACTTAGTTGCAGCAGCGACGTCATGCAGAACGGGTAATTAGCGTATTTGCGAACAGCGAAGACTCAGATGATCCTGCGCACCCATGCTGTCTCGTCAGTGTTGAATCATGACGACGGCAAGTAACCTTCATTGTCCCGTTGACTTGTCGAGTTAACGGAACATGATATGGTGTACATGTACCAAAAAGGTAGCAGGTTATTTGTCGACGACAGTAAACAAACACTGATTTACATGTATAAATTAATTATATGGGTGCACCGAACGACCCAAGTCTCAACTATTCGTTGTAAAATTCATCTGTCAAATCTTAAAACATGAAGCGCATTTAGGTTAGATATTTACCTAATTTGACAGAATTACATCGCTGTGGTCTTGCGCAGAAAGATTAAATTAAATTCTGTCTCCAATTACTGCAATTTACGACGCTAAATATTCTGATTCAAGAAAAGGCGGTGATCGCTCGATTGATTTTCGTTTCATTCCATTTTTATTTATTTATTTTTATTTTTATGTCCCCGGTAGCGATAGCGGGGACATATTGTTTTTGCCCTGTCTGTTTGTTTGTTGGTTTGTTGGTTTGTACGTGGACAACTTTAACGTTGGCCATAACTTTTGAACCGTTTGAGATAGAGCTTTCATATTTGGCCTGAAGGTTCCTTGTGACAAGACCTTCACATACATGCAAAAAAATTTGACCTGTGACCTTGACCTTGACCTTTGACCTACTTAAAAGAAAAAAATAACATTGGTCATAACTTTTGAACCACTTGAGATACAGCCTTCATATTTTGCATGTATGTTCCTTGCGGTAAAAGCTTTACATTCATGCTAAAAATTTTGACCTGTGACCATGACCTTGACCTTTTACCTACTTAAAACAAAAAAATAACATTTTGGTCATCACTTTTGAACCGTTTGAGATAGAGCCTTCATATTTTACATGTAGCTTCCTTGTGACAAGAGCTTTACATTCACACAAAAATTTTTTGCCTGTGACCTTGACCTTGACCTTTGACCTACATAAAAGAAAAAGTCAACATTGGACAAAAGCTTTTCATTCATGTCTAAAATTTTGACCTGTGACCTTGACCTTGACCTTGGACCTACTTAAAATAAAAAATAGCATTTTGGTCATAACTTTTGAATGCTTTGAGATAGAGCCTTCATATTTTGCATGTAGGTTCCTTATGACAAGAGCTTTACATTCATGCAAATTTTGACCTGTGACCTTGACCTTTGACCTACTTTAAAAAAATAAACATTTTTGGTCATAACTTTCCAACCGTTTGGGATAGAGCTTTCATATTTGGCATGTAAGTTCCCTGTGATTAGAGCTTTTCATACATGCAAAATGTTTGGACCATCACCTTGACTTTTGACCTACTTAAAAGAAAAAAATAAAATTTTTCATAACTTTTGAACTGTTTAAGATAGAGCCTTAATATTTGGCATGTAGGTTCCTTGTGACAATAGCTTTACATTCATGCAAATTTTTTATCTGTGACCTTGACCTACTTTAAAGAAAAATATTATTGTTCATAACTTTTGAACCATTTAAGATAGAGCTTTCATATTTGGCATGTAAGTTTCTTGTGTCAAAGGCTTCCCACACAAACAAAAATCTTGAACTGTGAGCAACTTTGAATAAAAAATGACCATGCCCGGGGACATGTTCGTGTTTCACAAACACATCTTGTTTTATTTAGTGGCTACTGTGGTAATCTTGAACGTAAAGTAAGTTTAGCCTGTCAGTTAAAGTGATGGATGTCACGTACACGTGATGGGCGGTGCTAAGACTTGCTGTAATCAGATTGGCTGAGTCGAACCTTTTGTCTACAGCGATTCGTGTTACTGGGTGCAGCATGAAATGGATGCCGTTTTGTTTGAGGTATTTGTTTTCGAAGGGCACCGCTTTGAGTTTGAAAATGCGATTTGGGGCCAGAAATTTGCAATTTGGTGTAGTGCTGTACAAGCAAGAAACTCAGAGTGTATTGACAGTATTGTAAAAAATGATGAAGGTTACTATTTTTTTTAAACAGCTAAGAAATTCTACAGCATATTTAGAATCTAGAAAAAAGATGTTTATGCTATGATTCGTCAGTTGGGTTTGCCAACTTGGTTTATGTCATTGTCCTCGGCTGATACAAGATGGATTGAGCTTTTGAAAAAGTTAGCTACCTTAAATAAAAATTTCAACTACACTGATGATCAAATTGAAAACTTGGCATGGGAACAAAAGATAAAACTTATTCAATCGGATCCAGTCACTCGTTCCAGATATTTCAAGCATAGAGTTGGAGAATTCATCAACACAATTCTAAAGAGTGGACACGTACCTCTTGGAAAAGTTGTTGATTACTTTCTTAGAGTGGAATTTCAGCAACGTGGATCGCCACACATTCACATGATTGTATGGGTACAGAATGCACCAAAATTCAATGTGGATTCGGATGCAGAGTTGGCTGCTTATTTGGAGCAGTATTTAAAATGTTCTATAGACAATCCACATCTTTGTCATTTAATAGAACTTCAAATTCACCAAACATTCTAGAACATGTAGAAAACGAGAATATTAAATCTGTCGATTTGGTTATTCTTTGTCACCTATTTCCAAAACTATGGTCTTACAGCCTCTCGAAACTGAAAAAGACAAGTATTATAAAATGTACCAAACGTACAGAAAACAATGAACAGTAAGAAAGATGGATATGCTATGTCTTATGAGGAGTTTCTGACAAGTGTTGTCCGAATGAGTTAGGAAGAATATATTAAATGTATCAGAAGTTCTTTAAACTCTTCAAAAGTGTTCTTGAAAAGAAATCTGAGTGAGATCCGTGTAAATTTGTACAATGATAGTGTTTTAAAAGCTTGGAAGGCAACCATTGATATACAATTTGTGATAGATCCATATGCTAGAGCTATGTTTATAGTTTCATATATTAGTAAATCTCACAGAGGTGTGAGTAATTTGTTGCATGCAGCTGCAAAAGAAGCAAGGAATGACAATATGGATCTCAAAAGACAAGTTAGACCATAAATTAGGTACCATAAATTTGGACCTTGTGACCTTGACCTTGACATCTGACCTTCTTTTGACCTCCTTTTTAAAACGTTTTAAAAGATTGGCCATAACTTTTGATTGGTTAGTGATAGGACTCTCATATTTCACATGTCTATTCCATGTAACAAGACCTTTCCACTATAATTTGTTTGACTTCGTGACCTTGACCTTGACATTTGACCCACTTCTTTTTAAAAAAAAAATAAAATTTTCAAAAAACTGTTAACATTGGGCATGACTTTTGAATGGTAACTGATATAGCTTTCATATTTCACACATGCATTCCTTGTCACAAGACCTTTCCAGTGGTACCATAAGTTTTGACTTCATGATCGTGACCTTGACGTTTCACCTACTTTTTAAAAACTTTAACATTGGTCATAACTTTCGATTGGTAAGTGATATGGCTTTCATATTTCACATGTACATTCCTTGTCACAAGACCTTTCTAGTGGTACCATAATTTTTGACCTCGTGACCTTGACATTTGACCTATTTTTAAAAAAACTTTAACATTTACTATAACTTTCTATTGGTAAGTGGTAGGTCTTCATATTTCACATTTGTAGTCCTTGTCACAAGACCTTTTCATAATTTTTGACCTCATGACCTTGACCTTGACGTTTGACCTACTTTTTAAAAACTGTAACATAGTCCATAGCTTTGGATTGGTAAGTGATAGGGCTTTCATATTTCACATGTGCCGTAAAAAGTCTCCCTGCCCTACAACATAGTGTAGTTTATATTTTCTTGTCCTTTGGGATCATTGATTCCATTGTGGAATTTTGAAAATATTTGAGGGTCACTGATGAGGCCTAAATGGCCGAAACTAGCTAGTCTGGCCCTGAAAACATGTACACTCCATATTTTCCCGTTCTGTGGTGTAGTCCTTGCTTCCAAAGGATAACCCTTTCTAGAACATATTTATCACAAGATCTTTCCATAGGTACCATAATTTTTTACCTTGACCTTGACCTATTTTTTTAAACTTTAACTTTGGCCATAACTTTTGATTGGTAAGTGATAGGGCTCTCATATTCCACATGTTCATTCTATGTCACAAGACCTTTCCAACGATCCCAAAATTTTTGACATCGTGACCTTGACCCACTTTTTAAGACTTGAACATTGGCCATACCTTTCGATTGCTTAGTGATACTGCTTTTATATTTAACATGCGCTGTCCGGGGGCATCAGTGTTTCACAAACACGTCTTGTTTCTTAATTTATTGAAACAGTAATTTTTTTCAGATTCTTACAAAAATTGGTTTGTTTTTACAGCAAATTGTCTAATACAGCTTTCCTTTTTTGTAGTATAAACAAGATTTCTGAAAAGAAAATGTTCTTATTGTGTTGGATATACATTTAAATAATTGACAAAGTGATAGATAGACCGTGTTTGTGACTTAGTGACTTAGTGCTGTGTATAAAAAGTGGAAAACTGTGCTTGAAACAGGTTACAGCTCATCACTGTATTTCAAGGTAAATGAATGTTTTGTTAATGATAGTAAAAAGTAAAAGTTCAATAATTTTGGCAAAATCAGAGTGAATCGCACCTTTTGTTTGATAGAAGAATAGTTTGTATTATTATCAATATGAAAATCCTTGATAGCGCATGCTGATAAATTGAACTTGCCGGTAATGTTTAATGCTATTGTGTTTGAGGTCAGAGGATAGATTACTTATACTCTAAAAACCAAAAAGAACTTTTGAAGTAATTAGCAAAAATGATAGTGGCCATCAAGAGGTATTGCAGTATCAAAGAATAATAAATAATTGTTTTTTTTTAAACCACATTACTTTTTTTAATTAATGCTTGTCTGTAGGACTTCTAGAAAAGTATTAAAACTGATGTTGAAAGATACTTCAGGGTGCCCTCATAGTGTGGTTAGGTAACCTTACTGGCTAAGAAATAACCTAGATTGTGATGAGTGGGTGGTAAACGAAACAAACAAAATAGAAGTGAAGGCAATGATCAGGAATTGATGCAATTAACCCACAGCTCCAATCAGAGACACCAAAGGGAAAGAAACACAAACATTAAGCAACCAGACCCTAATGGAAACATCAATAGCGGAAAGCCAAAAGGACAGTTACTTTCCCACAAAATGGCCAGTTGGCTATCCAATGCAATATAATATAAGCGATACAAACACTCAAAGAAGACAAACCATAACAAAAATGAACCGGGGACAGAAGCGAATTCCACTGGGGGGGGGGGGGGGCTTAAACCGATTTTACGTGGTCACAATCTTCGCCCTTACTTCCATAGCAATTTAGACAATTTGTTCAGTCCTCATGAAGGCCTCCAACTCATCAGTGCAACATCGCTGTGAACACAAAAATCAAACAACCACAGAGATTAAACTCGACAGCAAAGAATCACTGAAATGCTGGAGCAAAAGAAAACCAATAATTAGACTCCGATTTACGCATCAGGCACCAACCAACATTACATAGAATTATATTCTCTCTAATTCTTAGTAAGCTTTGGGAAAAGTAGTTTTTTCCCAAACAGGTGGTAACTCAGTAACTTTTAGTAAATTAAATATTTTGGACCCACAGTCATAAGTATTAGAAAAGTAAAAGATATAAAAAAATGAAAATAAATGAAATGAAACTGCAATGAAAGAACAACTTTGGGATGTCAAGTAATAATGAAAGTGAGGAAGGGTTTAAACCATTTTTGTCAGAGCCCCAACTTTCACCTTCATCTGTAGCTGCTGTTTACACAGTTCAATTGGCTTTTAAACTCACATTGAAATAGAAGCGGAGGCAATGATCAGGAATCGATAAATTAACCCACAGCTCCAATCAGAGACACCAAAATCTCCTATTAAAAATACTTGGTCAAAACTATACAGAATGATAAAAGTCTAGAGGATTATCCTTTGTTTGGGTGGGGGGTGGGGATTTCCTTGTCAAATTACTATGCGAGAAAAGAAAATATGTCCGTTTTACAAAAGTTCATTTAGTATAGGCAATTTTGTTTGTTTGTATTGGAGTTTAACGGCCCAGTCAACACTATTTAGGTCATTTTTGAGCCGGTCAGTTTACCTATCCACACTTTCCTGGGCAGGCTTATACGTAAGCGGTTAACCAGTACAGTACACATTCTTTCGCCAGAAACTGACAACTGCCCTTCTTGAATCAGCGGAAGGTGAATGACCGTAGAAAAGATTTCATGATCAATCTCCGCGAAAGAATGTTGCCGACCCCGGCGGGAGTCGAACCCGCGTCCTCCTGATCACCAGTCAGACGCGCATCCGACTGAGCCAACGAGGCCGGCTTAGTATAGGCAAGATTTTGAATTATTTAAAGATAATACCGTTTCTCCTTTTCCTTTTAAAGCAGACACATACTTTTGTATCTTTCAGGTTGAGGTATGCCACGTAAGAAGAACTGAAAGAAGTCATTGGCAAAGACCATAGTGAGGACTAATGGTAGTAGCCCTGGGTTACTTATCTCAGATGTGGGCCTGACCCCCCCCCCCCCCCCCTCATAGATCGGGGATGAGCTAAACCCCAATCGCTTGTAGCGATGGGGACATCTGTGCCAGGTCCAGTTATTTTGTCAGATATGGGTATGACCTGCCCCAGCGTAACATCTGGCCCAGGGTCATCTAGTTCTTCAGATGTGGGTATGACCTGCCTCAGCGTGACATCTGATGCTTCAGTTTTACAAAGTAGAAATGACAAAGATATGAACTCAGTATTACAAAGTAGAAATGACAAAGATATTGACATAAAACAACCAGAACAAAATATCGAAGTTTTGCAAAGTTCAAATGACAATACTAACAGACAACAACTAGGACAAAATACCATAATACATTCACCCATAGAATTTACAAACACTGTTTTTTCAAGCTCTACACAAGTTGATGAAAAAACTATGTATACAGCATTTCATTTAATGGATCAAACTGAAAGATTGCTATGGGAGCCTTGTAATGGTCCATTTAACTCTGTCAAATTTGAACTGGGATCTTTTCACCAAGGTTCAGAAATATTTATCAATGAGTCCAGAGGATGTCAATGTACTTCAAATGCACTTTGTTCATTAATAAATGCAGCATATTCAGACATTGCTTGTAGTACAGATCTAGACAACATTCTTTTAGCTGGAGATAGTCTGTATAATAAGATCATTGGTGAATTAAAGGCAGAAGGTAAATTCAGAAGTAAGTAACTAAGCTTTGATGAACTTCCAAGATTAGTTTCAATTTTAAGCAAAGAAGTTGTTGTGAAAAGAAGTTGTTGTGAAAACATCTACTATTGTGACAGGTCTTTGCACAGAACAGTTTGTCAATACCAGTTTACCTACTCTTCACCAAGCATTGTACAAAACTCTACACAATTCTCCAAGTGTTTTATTAATGATGCGTTCAATTTTTTTTCTGTGTAAATATTTTATATTTGATTCATACTCACATGGTTTAAATGGATTATCCGTTCCGGATAGAAAATCGTTTCTAGCTGCTTTAAGTTGTTTAGATGATCTAGTTGCATTTCTATATGCATTGTTTGAAAGTATGATGATTTCAATTTCCACGCAGTTCGAAATTCTTCCTATAGACTTTGACTTATCTAATCCAGGGCATAATTCAATATTTGATATTGAAAATCATGCAGACAGCAATACTGACACTCCATGTGACTATGCTTGGAAAACTGTAACTTGCAAGGGAAAGGTGTCTGAAAGCCGTATGAGGAATGCACATGCAGGAGAAGACTTATTTGCTAATTCAAGCAGTCAAAATCATGCAATGAACTTGAAGAAAAGACACGGACTAGTACAAATGTGACTAAAATCAAATTATGAGGAACAAAGAAATTAAAATAAACAAGAAAAATGCTACAGAAAGAAAAGAATATAATTATTATGATAGTTATTATGGAGAAACGAAGGCAAGACTCTAACTTCAAAGGAAAAGACAAAGAGTATACACTAAAATCAATGCAGAGTGCTAGACAGTCTGAAAAATATCGAAAAAAGGATAAAGAATGTACACTAAAATCAATGCAGAGTGCTAGACAGTCTGAAGAATATCGAAAAAGGATAAAGAATATACACTAAAATCAATGCAGAGTGCTAGACAATCTGAAGAATATCGAAAAAAAAGGATAAAAAATATGCAATAAAATCTAAGCAGAGTGCTAGATAGTCTGAAAAATATCGAAAAAAAGGATAAAGAATATACACTAAAATCAATGCAGAGTGCTAGACAATCTGAAGAATATCGAATAAAGGATAGAGAATATACATTTAAATCTAAGCAGAGTGCTAGACAATCTGAAGAATATCGAAAAAAGGATAAAGAAAATACACTAAAAACAATGCAGAGTGCTAGACAGTCTAAAGAATATCGAAAAAAGGATAGAGAATATACATTTAAATCTAAGCAGAGTGCTAGACAATCTGTAGAATATCGTAAAAAAGACAAAGCTGTGACAAAGGCATGTATGAGAAGGGCTAGATTAATAGATGAATGCAAAAATGGGAAAGTGAAAAGAAACGAAAATCTCGTTTAAAAAAAAAAGATATTGCAATAAAAAATCTATTAAAGAGGAAGGCGAGATCAGATCCATACAAATTAGAACAAGAAAGGATCGCAAAACAACAATGGCGACTAAATGAAGAAAAAAAACAAAACAAAAAAAAAAAAAACAAGAAAGCTGAAAACATTATAAACAGTAAAAGAAAAGCTACCAAGCGTAAAGATCCATCTTTTTGCAAATTGAAAAGATAAACACAAAGCGCAGAAAATGAGGTAGTGATATTGATGTTTTTATTGAAAAGTTTCACAAGAATATATAAGTTGGACCTGTCTATATATGTAGTTGTTGTCAACAGAAATGGTTTGAATAGACTGTATCAAAAGGTAAAACATTTGTTTCTAAAAGACAAGGAAAAGTACTTAACAGGGGTGAAATCAGTCAATGAAGAAGAATGGATATGATGTACATGCAAAGACAATATTAAGTGTGGTAAAGTCCCAAAATTGTCTGTTGTAAATGGAATGAAGTGGCCACCAAAAACCAAAATAATTGGACCTGTTTCCACTTGAAGAACGCCTTATTGCTTTACGTATACCGTTCATGCAGATGAGAGAACTACCTTGAGGTCGCCAGTTATCAGTAAAAGGAAATGTTGTTAATGTACCTGTTGACATTCAAGCAGTTGTAAATGCTTTACCTAGACCTTTTGACGAAAATGTTACAGTTGCAGTGAAATTAAAGAAGAAGATGTCATTTAAGTCATATGTTTTTTCAGAAAATGTTCGACCATATCATGTGCTTTGTGCTTTGCATTGGCCAATGAGTGGTAGTGACTTGTACAAAAATACAAATGTTGATATAGACCTTCAATGGTTAAAGAGAATCACAAAAGAAAGTAATGAAACACTGCATGCATTATTTGAATCACAAAAAAAAACCTGCTCTGAAACAAATAATGATGATTCTGATGGTGTTTTGGATGAAAGTCTTCAGGATATTCCATGAAATCAGAACAAAGCTGATGTTATACATACCTTTTTTCGAGTTGGGTACCAAAAGAATGTTCAAAGTATGATATTGTTGATTTTGATGGTGTTGTTAGTGAAATGTGTGACAATTGTCCAAACGATCAGTTAGAAAAAAAAAAGATGATATTTCAAATCATAATACACCTCATGTGGAAGAACTCTATGATTCAGATGCAGAAGAAATCGCACAAGAAAATGTGGGAAATATTGACACTCTATTGGATGATGCAGATCTTGAAAACAGAAATTCTACATTCACATTTGCTCCTGGAGAAGGTCAAAGGCCGCTCAGTATCTTTCAAGATAAAGATTCAGAATATCTTTGTTTTCCAACCTTATTTTATGGGCTGAGGCGCATAGATAATGATGAAAGAAAAGTGCTTGTATATTATAGTGATATTGCAAAATGGGAATTAAGAAGCCATGATAGGCGTGCTGCTAACAGTGTACCTAATATATTTTTTAAACTGAAAAAATACAAATGAAGCAATTGAACGATAAAACAAACCTTGCTGTAAGAAGGTGTCAAACGGGAACAAATAATATTACACCCAATTGCAGTTTAGAAGCCCGCCACTACGATTTCCGTCACAACGGTTAGATGATGTCAAGAGTAAACTTCAAAGAAACAAAACACATCACAGCTGTCAAAATGTTCCAAAATTAACGTCATCGCTACCTCTTATCGACATGAAAGAACGGCCGCCTAGCCAACCATTTCGCCACGGTTTAACTGACATGACAAAGAACCGCCTACAAAAAAACTAAGCACGTGACTGGATAAGAAAATGTGAAATCGCATCTTTGCGTTAGCAATTTTCTACAGTAAAAGAAAGACAAACTAAAAGGTAGATCCAACTTAGGACATGTGTAACATGAACCACACCAATTGATGATAATGGCCATGATAATTTCTTCTAAGTGATATTGCGACCAGCAAAGTCTCCGATAAGCCTGCCACCCTACTAAGTCTCATCAAAGATTCACTTTGTCTATTATGTCGGCTCAGGGCGGACGTTCCCTCTGAAACGCATATCAACACTTTTTAAGATGATCGATTGCTTTGATGATCTATTGTCTATATATTATACCTAAATTAATATGTTTTTTTTTTTGTTGTTTTTTTTTTTGTAGAAAAAAAATAACATTTTTTTTCTGACAATGGTTTTATTACACATAAAACTAAATCACTTGTTCATTTGACTTTATTTGACGATTTTATCAATTATGATTCAAACACCTATTGAAAGCGCACGCTTGTCGTTTCAGGCTATAAGATCGCAGCGTGATCCAACAACCTGACTAAACTTAAAAGGGCGCGAGGCTAAAACGTATTTTGTTTTGTTTTGTGCCCATCTCATCTGAGCATGAAGTTTAAAAATGTTGGGAAATAAATCAAACGCTTATGACCACTTGCACACCCGGTTTTGATTCTGATCCGCGTTATCATTTCTTTTGTCATTTTACTGCTACCTATTGAAATATCTTTGATATGAGCCATTGATCAAAGGTGCGCACGTTGCCATTACTGTTTTAGGTCTTTGAATTTCAACTCGACTTATTAGGCTGTTTTGACACAGTCTAGATTAGGTCAGCATTTCAAATTTCATGCTCGGATAAGCAGGGGATGGAAAAGGTTGGCCGGAAATACCCCAGCCGAGTTACGTACTTTTACCATTTGCTGAGGAGTACCCGACCCACACACCACATTAACAACACCCCCGGCAAACCCCACTTTATATTGGGAAAAAGTGGAGTTAACACGGGTATACATTACTTTTCTTATCATTAGGATAACTTGCCTTTATGAGATAAGGTCAAGAAAATGGCATGTATCAAGTGATAATTGTTAATAGTTTTCTAATTTCTGCCCAAAACATAAATTGTGGGTACTCGTTATAACCGCCTCATTGTCCGCCCAAAACATAGAATGTGAATACTCCTTTATAACTGCGATATTGATGAGTATCCACAATCTCTATTTTGGAGCAGAAATAAGACAATAATGTATACTTCTGTAAACCGCACTTTTCCCTATATTAAAATTTCATGGACTTGTTAACATAATGTTTCTACTCCGATGTGGGTGCTCGTTAGAACCGCCTCATACTCACTCAGGCGGTTCTAACGGAGGTCCTAACGAGCACCAACAATCTATGTGTGGAGGATAAATAAGAACATTGTCATCTGATAAATGCCATTGCTAGAGCCATGGAACGAAGCAGTGTGTTGCTTAGGTACGTTATGCTAATGGAACACGCCATATTCCTTCTTACTAGTGAAAACTGTTGATTGAACTGGATGACGGGACAAGTCAAGTCAATACTAGCGATATTTGTGAGGCTATGTGTTGACTGCTATGATAGTATGATCGACTTCCCTCATGGTGGTTAGAGCTGCCAGTTGTAAAATGTTACACTCTGTTCCTGAACACAACTCCTAACCAGCCTACCGATAGTCTACACCGAAATATACTTAACGCAATTTAGAAACTCGACAATTTCGAGATATATTTTTTAAGTTTGATAACAGTTGTCATACAAGTACCTGAACAATGATTGACTATTGAAAACAACGCGTGACCTGTGAGTTTGCTCCACTTAATGAGACGTTAAGTAGGATGTCGTGAAAATCACGTACTATTCGTGTACAGAAACGTTTTGGAAGGTATGCAGATGTATTGGTTTTGTTTGTTTGATTTAAGGTTTAACGTCCCTGTCAACACTTTAAAGGTCTTTTTGGAGACGTTGCTTAAAATTTTGTGGGACTTTTACCCGACATTGAGATGAAATTACATCTCAAGCCCTGTCGTCCATTGAAACCAATAGGGTTTATAAGCATGGACGGTCCGACACACACCGATTTGCCTGGGCAGGCTTAGATCCTCTAAGCAGTTAACCAGTACTCGTGAGTGGGTCGAATTCAGCTCTGCGTGGAAGCATCATGCAACCCATATATTTCTTCAAGCCCCGATGGGTGGGGGCCGGCAGATGTATTGGTACATTGTCAAGAAAACATTTTAGTCGGAGACACGGATACGTTCTCAGACTAAAAAAGAACATAAAGGAATGCTGGGAAATGAGACTCTAAAATGCTTCACGTAAACATTCAACCTGCCACCGGCATGGAAACTGGTGCTGTTTAAAATTTTTGGTAAATGACTCGACAGGATCATGCTTGCTTTGTCAAAAAGAATGTTCTGGATCAGAACCATGTCGGTCGCAGCCTGAGCAGCTATGCGTGACGTTATAAGGTCAGCAGTGCTCCATGCGCCTCGAATACTTGAAAACGTATGGAAAAGCCAAGTCAGTAATGTTCAAGTCGAGATTAGCAACATTCCATAGCAGCTGAACATCAGCTAGATAATACCGATGTACAGCGCCAACATCTGCATTAGGGTAGTCAGCTTACGCGAAACCGCCGTCGGTGGCTTAGCTTACGTGAACTAGCACTTATTTCTACACTGCCGTTTACTGGGGGAAATCAAGCACAAAAAGTCATTATAAACCTACACCCCCGCCCCACGGGCACTACATGCAGGCAAGACGGAACAGGAGTTCCAGAACAGCATACCCTTTTTGGATGCCCATGACGAATAACTCGGTTTGCAACAAACAAAGACTCTGGGATGATTATAATGTCCACCAAGTTCACCATCAAGTGACTCAATGATCTGAGGGCTCATACAAGTACAAAAGCAAACAAAGTTTCCGCCACAAAGCACGGCATATGACCAGAATTGCCACAGTTTTAACGAAATGCATGAATTAATAATAATAATAATAATAATAATAATAATAATAATAATAAAAATAATACCTATATTTGTTTTCAATGAAAGCAGTTGTCCCCAATCAGCCAGCCTGAATGTTTTAAGAAATGACCTTTAAAACGAGATCAAGAACATCCAGACTTATTCAATTCTTTGGCCTCTAGCAATGATAGATCTATGCAAGTTTGGTGAGAATCCCCATAAGATACTGGCAAACAAGCCTACCGTGATAGAAATTTGACAAGTTTAGTCCCAAACTGACCTTGAAAAGGTCACGGTCTCCAAATCTGAATCAACTTTTTATCTATTCCAGTGCTATGCCTTTCTGATGAGAACCTTTCCAACATTTCCTGCGATAACGCGCACTCAAGTATGATTTGACTGAAATTTAATGATTTTAATCCTTTGCTGGCCTTACAAATAAGGTCAAGATCACAAAAACATATTCAACTATTTGACTTGTCACAGTGATGTATCCAAACAAGTCTGGAAAGAATCTTCCAAAAGGTTCCTGATATAATATGCACACACACTTAATTTAGCTTAAATTTGCCCTGTGGTGACCTTGAAACTGAGAATAATGTCACTAAACTCTAATCAGCTCTTAAGTATATTGCAATGAAGTGTCACTGCAAGTTTAATGAAAATCCTTCAACAGGTTCCTGATATAACATACATACAAGATTAATGAGGCTGAAGTTTGCCCATTTTAATCCCATTGTGACCTTGAAAATAAGGTCAATATAAACAAAATTTGATCATCTTCTACGCTAATTCCAATGATATATTCCTGCAAGTTTGATGAAAATCCGTCAACCCGTTAAAGAGTAATCGTGCGCACAAGAAATTGTCACGTCCACGCTAACGCCAACGAGATGCACACCGACAACAGTATGTCCCTCTTCACCGCTGGTGGGGGCACATAACATAAAATAGACACCTCCTTCCTAAAATTGGAAATAGACTTGTCCAAACTGTGAGGGGACATCAAACCGACCAGGTTTGGAGAATCTTTAATATGCGCCGAATAATGGAAGTGGCTGAATGAAGCCGTACACAGAAAAAAATTGTTGGGCATACAGATTTTCCGATTATGAGCCGGGGCAGAGCATTTCCTATAAGATCGCCTGTTCGCCCAGCGAAGCAGGCGGACAGCGAAGTCTCTGATCAGACTGCGTGTATGCGCAGACTGATCAGTTTTCTCTTGGCGCACATTCAATATTGTAGGAAATGCTGTGCCCCGGCTCATTTCCCTCTTGCAGGCCATGCAACTACGGCCCCCGCCCATCGGGGCTTGAAGAAATAGATGGGCTGCATGATACTTCCACGCAGAGCTGAAACCGATTGCATACGAGAACTAGGGTCTAAGCCTGCCCAGGCAAAACTGTACATGTCGGCCAATCCATGCTTATAAACCCTATTGGTTTCCTTGGGCGACAGCGCTTGAGTTGTCATTTCATCTCCATGCCGGGTAAAAGTCCCACAAAATTGGAAGCAACGTCTCCAAAATGACCTATACAGTGTTGACGGGGACGTTAAACCTAAATCAAATAAAGGTCATGCAACCAAACTGTGTTTCAGTCATGTAAAAATTCTTGTTTTTCCCGAAATCGGATAGGTCAGAAAGGAAAGGCGGGATTGGGATGGACGCGTGCGGGTGGAAATGAATGTGTCGTCATGAACTTATCGGCAACACTTAGTTACAGCAGCGACGTCATGCAGAACGGGTCATTAGCGTATTTGCGAACAGCGAAGACTCAGATGATCCTGCGCACCCATGCTGTCTCGTCAGTGTTGAGTCATGACGACTGCAAGTAACCCTCATTGTCCCGTTGACTTGTCGAGTTAACGGAACATGATATGGTGTACATGTACCAAAAAGGTAGCAGGTTATTTGTCGACGACAGTAAACAAACACTGATTTACATGTATAAATTAATTATATGGGTGTACCGAACGATCCAAGTCTCAACTATTCGTTGTAAAATTCATCAGTAAAATCTTAAAATATGAAGCGCATTTAGGTTAGATATTTACCTAATTTGACAGAATTACATCGCTGTGGTCTGGCGAAGAAAGATTAAATTAAATTCTGTCTCCAATTACTGCAATTTACGACGCTAAATATTCTGATTCATGAAAAGGCGGTGATCGCTCGATTGATTTTCGTTTCATTCCATTTTTATTTATTTATTTATTTATTATTATCATTTTATTTAGTGGCTACTGTGGTAATCTTGAACATAAAGTAAGTTTAGCCTGTCAGTTAAAGTGATGAATGTCACGTACACGTGATGGGCGGTGCTAAGACTTGCTGTAATCAGATTGGCTGAGTCGAACCTTTTGTGTACAGCGATTCGTGTTACTGGGTGCAGCCTGAAAGGATGCCGTTTTGTTTGAGGTATTTGTTTTCGAAGGGCACCGCTTTGAGTTTGAAAATGCGATTTGGGGCCAGAAATTTGCAATTTGGTGTACTGCTGTACAAGCAAGAAACTCAGAGTGTATTGACAGTATTGTAAAACATGATGAAGGTTACTATTTGTTTAAACAGCTAAGCAATTCTCCAGCATATTTAGAATCTAGAAAAAAAAGATGTTTATGCTATGATTCGTCAGTTGGGTTTGCCAACTTGGTTTATGTCATTGTCCTCGGCTGATACAAGATGGATTGAGCTTTTGAAAATGTTAGCTACCTTAAATAAAAATTTCAACTTCACTGATGATCAAATTGAAAAATTTGCATGGGAACAAGAGATAAAACTTATTCAATCGGATCCAGTCACTTGTTCCAGATATTTCTAGCATAGAGTTAAATAAAAATAAAAAATGAGTTCCTTTAAGAGCAATGAAAACATTCATAAGAAAGGAGATGGGTCATACTACGTAGTTTCGGCTAACAAAGCCTCATCAGTGACCCTGTAATGATCCGACAACGAAAGCCAGAGGAAACGTTCTGCAATTTTGCGAATTTCGAATAGGCAGTCGATTCAAAGACTGATATAAATCAATATGGAATCCAAATAATTAAAAACCTGTCTAGAATATGAGTCTAAACCAATAATTTATTTCTGATTTCTCAGAATATTCACGCTGATCTCAAAGGACCAAAAGTAAAAATATAAACTGCACTATGGTTGATGTACGGGGAGACGTTTTACGGCCGCCACACGGCACAACACCAGCTGCAGTGAAGGCAAATAAAAATAAAAAATGAGTTCCTTTAAGAGCAATGAAAACATTCATAAGAAAGGAGATGGGTCATACTACGTAGTTTCGGCTAACAAAGCCTCATCAGTGACCCTGTAATGATCCGACAACGAAAGCCAGAGGAAACGTTCTGCAATTTTGCGAATTTCGAATAGGCAGTCGATTCAAAGACTGATATAAATCAATATGGAATCCAAATAATTAAAAACCTGTCTAGAATATGAGTCTAAACCAATAATTTATTTCTGATTTCTCAGAATATTCACGCTGATCTCAAAGGACCAAAAGTAAAAATATAAACTGCACTATGGTTGATGTACGGGGAGACGTTTTACGGCCGCCACACGGCACAACACCAGCTGCAGTGAAGGCAAATAAAAATAAAAAATGAGTTCCTTTAAGAGCAATGAAAACATTCATAAGAAAGGAGATGGGTCATACTACGTAGTTTCGGCTAACAAAGCCTCATCAACACAAAGAATTCATCAACACAATTCTAAAGAGTGAACACGAACCTCTTGGAAAAGTTGTTGATTACTTTCTTAGAGTGGAATTTCAGCAACGTGGATCGCCACAAATTCACATGATTGTATGGGTACAGAATGCACCAAAATTCAATGTGGATTCGGATGTAGAGTTGGCTGCTTATGTGGAGCAGTATTTAAAATGTTCTATAGACAATCCACATCTTTGTCATTTAATAGAACTTCAAATTCACAAACATTCTAGAACATGTAGAAAACGAGAATATTAAATCTGTCGATTTGGTTATCCTTTGCCACCTCTTTCCAAAACTATGGTCTTACAGCCTCTCGAAACTGAAAAAGACAAGTATTATAAATTGTACCAAAACGTACAGAAAACAATGAACAGTAAGAAAGATGGATATGCTATGTCTTATGAGGAGTTTCTGACAAGTGTTGTCCGAATGAGTTAGGAAGAATATATTAAATGTATCAGAAGTTCTTTAAACTCTTCAAAAGTGTTTTTGAAAAGAAATCTGAGTGAGATCCGTGTAAATTTATACAATGATAGTGTGTTAAAAGCTTGGAAGGCAACCATTGATATACAATTTGTGATAGATCCATATGCTTGTGCTATGTTTATAGTTTCATATATTAGTAAATCTCACAGAGGTGTGAGTAATTTGTTGCATGCAGCTGCAAAAGATGCCCCCTTATATGTATTTCTTTCTGGTGGAGCTGGTGTTGGAAAAAGTCTAGTTATTCGAGTATTGTATCAGACTTTGTTTAGAATATTAAATCTGAAAGAAGGAGAAGATGCGGAACACACAATGGCTCTCCTTTGTGCATTTACAGGAAAAGCAGCATTTAATATTAATGGTTCTACCATCTCATCTGCATTTAAACAAACGTATAAGCAATCGGATCAAACATTGACATGTGACAGTCTGAATACCTTTAGATCAAAATACCGTGATTTGTCAGTTGTGATTATTGATGAAATTTCAATGGTTAGTAAATCTATGTTGAATTTCATTGATCAGAGACTTCAAGCATTGAAAGGAACAAGAACGCCTTTTGGCGGTGTTAGCATTATTACTGTTGGTGATCTTTATCAGTTGAAACATATGAGTGGTGTTTGGATATTTAATGGCATGAAACATGATGCAGCTGCTTTATCACGAAATCTCTGGAAAAGACTTATTTACCATGTTTGAATTAACAGAAATTATGAGACAGAAAGATGACCTTGAATTTGCAGAATTGTTAAATAGATTAAGGGTCAAGGCCTTGACTGCTGAAGACAAGACTAGGTTTAAGCAGTGTGAAGTAACTAAAAAAGATATTGATTATCAAAAAAATGCGCCTCACTTCTTCGCAGATAACTATTTCATGCATTTTTTAATGATGAAATTATAAGACATATGGCAACAGAAAAGGTTGAATTACCATGCATGGATACATAAATCTCACCTAAATTATCTAAAGAAAAGATGGTCTGTTTGCTCAAGAACCTAAAGAATGTAACATATCCAAACCAAACAGCAAATTTACATTGCTCCTTAACAGTTGTTTTGACATGATATATGATTTAACAATAAACATAAAAACAGAAGATGGACTAGCAAATGGAGCATCATGTGTAGTTAAGTTTATTGAGTATAAACTACAAACCACACAACGTCCAAGCATAATTTGGGACCAGTTTGATGACAAAAAAGCAGGAATGGAAACAAGAATCAAATACAAAAACAGGGGACTCTATCATAGAAATATTGATGAAAATTGGACACCAATTTTTAATATCAACAGGTCATTTACTTACAACAGAAAGACCTTTCAGAGAGTTCAATTCCCTTTGCAACCTTCAGCAGGACGCTCAAAGAGCACAAGGTAGCACCCTTGAAAGAGTTTGTCATTGACTTATCAAAACGTAAAACCCGCAAAGTTACCTATTTACACTTTGTTGCACTCAGCAGGGTAAGGTCAATTGAAAAGCTTCAGATCCTTAACTTCAACGAGAAAGCATTACAAGTTGATGATCAGGTTGAGACAGAAATACAGCGATTGCATGAAATAGCAATGCTTCAACTGTGTCATACATCTTTAGAATTGATAGATCCAGTTTCACATTTCAAAGTTGCTTTCAATAATTGTAGATCCTTGAATCTTCATTTTGATGATGTTAGACATGACAAGCTCTTGTCAACCCACATATTTGGATTAGCAGAAACACGACTACATCAGCCTGATAATGATAGTGATTATGTAATAGAAGGCTATTGTTTAATTAACAATGACCAAATTGGATACAATACTTGCAAAAGACCTCCTCATTGATAAGCAATCTATGCCAAAGATGATATCATTATAATACAGGACAGAAAGTATAGTTCAGATACATTAGACTTTTTTATGATAACTGCCAGGCATGTCTCGATTGAAAGTCAGATTGTATTGTTGTATAAGTCACCTCAAATGTCTGACAGTAATCTTTCTTGTCTTAATTAAGAACTTATTCCATATTTGACCCCATCAAAGCCATTGATGATAATTAGAGATTTCAATATTGATGTTTTGCTAAAACATAGTATTGTTAAGAAATTAAGTGATAAGTTTTCATGCAAAATGCTTATAAATGAATGTACCACAGATCATATGACAACGCTTGATTTGATATTTTCTAATTTTGATTTTTCATATGTTGATGGTGCAGTTGGAGCATGTGAAACATACTGGTCAGATCACAAAATAGCCTTTTTGCACATGAAATCCACATAGTTGAAGACTTTTGCACTTGCAATGTTTTAAATGTATAAAACCAGCCTCTCAAATTAAGGTTGCTGTTTTTTTTGGTCAAATTGGAACAGAGGAGTCTATTGGTCAGATCGTAAGTACCGCACTTTTTGCATAACAACTTGGAAATCTCGTCAGGTGTTTTTATGTTACTTTTCAGTGCACTCACCCACCACATAAAATGCTGTATTTACCTTTTTAACGGTAGATATTGCTGGTGGTTTTGCAAGATTTGGGTGGCCACCACTTACAGATATCAGGAAATGAGCACCCCTGTAAAACTCCTTATATAGAGAAAAGTGGAGTTTACCGGGCTATTCTTTATTTTCTTTACATATTTTTTTTCCATCTTCTCACTCAAAACATAGACTGTGGGTACTCATAAGAACTGTCTCAGTGAGGTGTCTCTCACAGTGATCTATGCTTGAAGAAGCAATAAGAAAAATATATAAATTTTCATCTCAAAAATGGTATTTTTTCTATCATGACTGAAAGCATTACATATATGGATGCATTATTCTAACGGAATAGGTCCTCTTTTTCCATTCAAAAGTGAGAAATAGGATACCTTCGAAAAAACAATATGGAAAAATAAAAGTTTAATCTTTAAGGGCCTTAATGATATTTAATATTTTATTTGGTTTTCCAGTTTTGTAGTAGAAGATTAAAAAATATTTTTGAGTATAATTTCAACCTTTTTCTTAGAATTTATGTGCACAAGATGAAAATAAACTTTCTGTTGGCATAAAAATTTTGAAGATTATAAAGCATCTGATAGTCTGTTGATACAATGGAGGTTTCAAAGATTGAGTTGTATGTATGTGTATTTTTATGATGTCATATTACATTGATGCTGTTGATGTACGTTTGGTTAATATTATTGCGCTCTTAAACTGGATTCACATGACGTGAACAAGCCCATGAAATGAACACCCCTTTAAGTAGAAGTAAAACAAAGATCAAAGTAAACCCCACTTTATATAGAGAAACCTGGGGTTTACATGGGTATACATTATTTTTCTCATTTCTGCTCAAATACATAGGTTGTGGGTACTCATTAGAACTGCATCAATGAGGTGGTTCTAACTAGCCCCCATAACCTATGTTTGCAGTATAAATAAGGAAAATATCATGGATTTCCATCATAAAAGTAGCTACTTTCAAGAATGTGAAAAATGCATTATGTTGCAAGGGTGTGTTATCTTAATGCTGAGATGTATTGCAGAATAAAACAAAATAATTCTTTACTTATCCATTAACATCTGCTAACTTCATATTAAACATCTGACCAGGGACTTTGTCAAGAGAACAATTGACTTACAATGTACAGTTTGTCCATTTTTCCCCCAACATTAACCGAAGGGGACTATAGTAACGGTTTCGTCCGTACATCCACCGTCCATCCATCCATCAGTCGGTACATCTGCAACTCCTCCTACATTTTCAAGGGATTTTGATATAACTTTCCAGTTATTTTTCCCATGACCTGAAGATGATCATATTTTATCGAGGTCATGCCAGACTGGTTTTTACCAGAGTTTTTGCCCTATTTCAGTTTTATCCATTTTATCAACAGAAGTTTTTGTCTCCGCAACTCTTCCCACAGTGTTCAAGAGATTTTGATGAAACTTTCCAGTTATTGTTCTTATATTGTTCTAATGACCTGAAAGTGATCATATTTTATGGAGGTTGTGCCTGATTGATTTTTACAAGCATCATTGCCCTTTGTCAGTCTAAGCCATGTTATCAACAGAAGTTCTTGTCTCCACAACGCCTCCTACAGTTTTCACCGGATTTGGATGAAACTTTCCAGTTATTGCTTCCATGACCTAAAGATGATCATATTTTATTGCGGTAATGCTCAATTGATTACTGAATTTTCCTAGGGTTTTGGTCCTTTGTCTTACAGTTTCGGAGACCACTTTTTCCCCGTAAATTTTATGTTTGCAACTGTAGGAAAATTTAAAAGAAATAGTCTGTTCAAAGGGTTTTAAATTCCGTAAACATGGCTTATGACATATATGTTATAGACATATTCACCACATACTGACATTTCAGAGATGGGGGGACACTTGGTCTGGGGCCTTTTATTCACAATATTCTGAATTCTGCCAAAAACATACTGTATTGTATTCTTATTTGCAACACTGTTTTAACATGTAAATCTGTTGTTCTTAGAGAAAGGTTTATCGCAGTATTTTGAATTATGTCAATATTTTATTATTTTCTTATTTGCAACATTGACAATAATTTTACATGTGAATTTGTTGTTACTTGAAAAGGCTTAAAACAGATTTTCTTCAAAAAGATTTAAGTAACAGATCAGGAATTTATTTATTGGTAATCAAGAGAATAAGGTGATGCATCTGCTTTCTATGCATAGAAATGACTCACATTGTTTTTAGCTGTTCTTTATTTTCTGCATCTAAAGATACCTTTTTGGCACATATCAAAATATAGATTCTACACATGTTTTTATGTCTTAGTCTTATTATAATTATGCCCATTGTAACAGAATTAATTCTTTTTGGGTTTAAGATAGATGTAACAACCAAGATGTTTATGATAGAAAGGTAACTTAATCTATAATATGAGCCTTTTACATCAATGTGACTGAGTAAAAGTCAAAGATACAGTCTGGATAAAACTAAGCAGACTTTGGCCTCTCTTTGTGACATGGAAGCAGCTATTTCAAATCATCAGTGTTTCTTATGTAAATTTTGTCATACCAGGCAATACTGTTGTTAACCACTGTGTCGAAAGGAAATCATAGCTACAGATGTGGATTTCTTTGTCAAATTATGACTACATCATGAACAAAAACTAACTGCATGGATTCAAGAAGTTTTGTGTATACTCTACATCTTGCCCTTCAAGATTTCATCCTGAAGAGTTCAACTGGTTCAACTGATGTACAAGTATATTGACCTTTCTGGATCTATGAAGACATTTATATCAATCAGGTAAACAAACATGTCTTGCCTTTCTGCACAGTTCTTTTTTTAAAACATCCCGAATATTTTTCTGGTACACAGGTGAGCGATACAGGGCCATCATGGCCCTCTTATGTTGCATATGAGGTTAAGCATTATCAATGAAATATTCAGAAAGATGAATTTTTTGTGCTGATTGAATAGACGTGTATACGTGAATGAGTTTTCCGTCTCACCAACAGCTAAGGCTACACGGAGACGGGACCTCGTTTCAAAGACTCATTCGAAAGTCTGGAGAATCCCGGTAGCGATCCTGCGGCCCCTTGTTTACAAGGCAAGTAGCGTTACCACTACATCACAAAGGCTTTTACAGAGGGGAATTAATTAAACACATTTACATGACAAGTAAATAATTTGGAAAACTTTGACGGAAAATGCTACCACAAAAATTGTACTGAATACTTTTCTTATAATGAAACGAGTACCCACAGTCTACGTTATAAAGCTTGCTATTTTCCGCGTGACTATGACCATCTGACTGCCGCCGACCCTGAACAAAATCCATGTACCGGGTTGTTTATAACGTCGACAGTCACCTCCCTAAGACGTCAGAGCGCTGCGTAAAAAGTAAATTCTGGACTATGCTCGTGCCTCTGGGCATTGGCAAACAGTGTATACCTAATCAGTCGCCACATAACTGTCTGGTCATGACTACTGTGCTTGCTTAAAATACAGTTCGATTCTCAGTTCAGGGCTATTTTCAAAACCGACACTTAGAGACAATCGACCCACCAGTACTCTCAGTGCTTTGATTATCTCTGCAACTGATGTTGCAAGATACAATTTTAGAATTTCATCTGAAATATATATTCTAGTCCATAAAAGGTAGCATTTCAACAAGTTATATTACATATGGGTTAGAGCATGATTGAAAATAATGCAGCGAAAACAGTTTTCTGCTTTCCGTGGTAAGGGAAGAATATATCTATCTCCGTTTTCATCCGTATATAGACATGTTTCATTATTCTGAACACTTTTTCCGCTGTATTTTCAGCATTATTTGGAGTATTATTTGTGGACAAACAGGAACCTGCTTTTGCATCGTACAGGATGCTCTCCGCAACTGGATGCGCCTTATCGTTTGGATATAGTTATTTCTTATGCGTGGAAACCAAGTTGTATATTCTTGCAGGCATGCTGATTTTATCGTTGGTGATGTACAGTGTTATTGAAATGAAAGTACAGCTTCAAAGCCAGCACATTAAAGATATAGTCGCATTCTGATGAACAATTAAAGATGTATGTAAGTCTTGAGTAATAGAGAAATGTTAAATTTTAGGTCGGTATACTGAGTTATGTTCAAGTATCTAACTTGTGTTTCCACTGCTTATGTTATGGTTGTAAATTCCCTACCCGGACATATTGGAACTTATCACATGAATTGCAAACTATACTTGTGTGTAAATGGCAATTTCAGTTTACTGTTTCCTCTCTAGTCTTGCATCACTGTTCATGTACATGTACTTATTTTCAAAATGCTTTAACAACCCTTGTTGTTTTGTTTGAAACAATAATGTAAATGTGTATTTTGTGCTAGAAATCACTCACCATGATCGCCATCCTTAACAACTCGGTTTACCTCTGTTTATGATTCTGGAAAATATATTTAAACAAATTAAAGATGGTCGCCACGATGGCCAGCTTGGATATCGCAACGACACTAGCAATTCTGACTCTCCATGTCACCAAAAGCCTCCTACCAAATTTCGACTTACCATCCAGGAGCAGATTTTGAGATTTTCAAGATAGCCGCCAGGTTGGCCATCTTGCCTATCGAAATGAAAAGATTATAGCAATTCAGAATTTCCATGTTGTTCAAATACCTTCCAAAAAGTTTTGGTTTAATCCGACAAGTCGGGAGCAGATGTCCTTTGTAGATGTTCAAGGTGGGCACTGCAGCGACCATCCTGGATATCAAAACAGTAGATCTATGGGGTACCGTTATACTATTTAATACAATTTCAAGATATCTATAAATAAAATTCATTATATCTATAATAAGAATATTGGATATCCATAAATATTATCAGATATCTATAAATAATATTAGACATCTATTATTCATTTTATGATATATATTATTCATTCTATGATATCAATTATATGTTTAATGATATCTATAATTCCAATTATAGCTATCTATTATTCGATTTAGAGATATCTATTATTCGATTTAGAGATATCAAATATTGAAGAAGATCTTACGATATCAATAATTACATTTATTGATATTCATAATATATTTTTGATATCCATTATTGAAAATTCTCATATCTATAATTTAGACCTTTTAAATGATATCTATAATTATAATTAAATTATAGATATCCATTAATCTAATTATTGATATCATGAAATATAGTTTTAGATATCAAAAAATCTCAGAATGTTTGATATCTTTTAATACAATTTTAGATTCTTGCGTATATGGAAATAGTCAAAAACACTTGAACGATGTCAAGTAAAATTTGCTGTTTTTCATCTGTGCCCAGTTTCGAAACTTCAGAACACTTGTGACTCCCGGGGGCGGGGCTGACTCTGAATTTTCCTTTTTACATGTGCTGGATTTTTAGGACACACTGTCAGTCTTGGTATTGTTTGGGATCACCTTTAGATACCGGGGCCCAACCTATGTAGCAGACAAAATTCAGTGTACCCCCCCCCCTCCACCACCACCCCCACACACACCACCGTGTCCAGAGTTATTGACTGTAAGATGCATACTTGAAGCCATAATGCCCAAATGATATGTATGTTTCAGGTTTCAACTAGACAAATGAAAAACAAACACAACTCATCAAGAGCTATCCTAATATTTACAAAAAAATGTACCACATTCTATTTTAGACACCCTAGTTCTAATTACTGAGCGACGGCCGCCCAGCGGGGCTGGGAGAGATAGATTGGGCTGCCTGATGTTTCCACGCAGAGCTGAAACCGACAGCATATAAATACCCGTATTAAACCACTTAGATGGTCTACAAAGTGGTGCGAGTCAGACTGTTCCGACATATAACTTTGGCAGGGGTTGACACTGTTTTATCAGGCTGTATCAAGAAGTCAATACGTTAACACTAATGCTATTTATTTCTATATTCTTTGAGACTATGATTATATGCTATCAGAGAGAACGTTAAAGAGAGAAAGCGCCCTGCCATGTTTTCAAGGTATATTTATACTGCAGCGTACGAGTATTATCAAATGCGTACCATGTTTCCTAGCTTACAGAATATACAACACCCCCCTTTTAAAGTCAATATTACGAGAGTTTAAGGTATGCCAAAACTGTTTATCAGTGCATTCATGAAAACGTGATAGGCACTAAATTATAAGACTCATAGTTCACTGGGTGTTCCTTTCATTTGATCCGAGCTCATAAATTACATGTCTGTTTATCATAATGTAGTCTGTTCACTGATATTACAACAGCACTAATTGTTTTGTTGCCCAATTATTTCAATATTCTAATCTCTGGGGTGGTTTAGAGATTCTGCCTGAGCGAGTAATGCAGTGCTTTTCTTCAGTTTGATGAGATAATGTGTTTTTATTCTGCTCAGCATGTAGGATAAGGGTGTATCATATTCTTTTTGTAATAAATCACTCGAATTTTCTGTTTCTTTGACTGCATGTTGTGGCTGGTCTGTGGGCAAATGTACCATCGGCTGAAAGTCAGCTGGGTCATTTAATTCGACGTGTTTATTTAATTTAACTAAATGCCTCCTGTAGCGTGAAATGATACCGCGCGGTGTATCGACAACATAGGATCGCGGACGATCCGCAGCTTTTGTTACTCTGCCGTCGACGTTGAAGTTTTTGACGTGAACGCTATCGCCGTCCTGAAGCAATGGTAATGTTCGCGCCCGTTTTTTCGTGTCATAATTCGCTTTGGAGTATGCACGTGCTACACTCTCTTTCTCAAAAAGAACAGTTTGTTGAACCTGTTTCGGTTTATACTTTTCTGGGTATTGAGGAAGGGTCGTTTTTATTTGCCTCCCATAAAGAAGCTGACTGGGACTGTAGCCGTTACGTAATGGTGACGCACGATAATGCATCAGTGCAATGTACGGATCTTCTGCTTTGCCAAGCAAGCGTTTGCATGTTTGCACGGCGCGCTCTGCCTCCGCGTTACCCAGGGGATATGTTGGACCTGACGTCAAGTGCTTTATGCCGTATTCGCTCATGAACATCGCAAACGACTCGCTTGCATAACAAGGTCCATTGTCACTGGTAAATACGTCGCATACGCCAAAACGGCTAAACATCGACTTAAGATGATTGATTACATCTTCTGATGTTGCAGAATTTAATTTTGCCAACTCTATGAATCTTGAGTAGTAACACACCACTAGCAGGTACGTGTGACCTTTCCAAAAGAAAAGGTCAGACCCTAGATGTTCCCAAGGACGATCATCGAACTTTGTGCTTATCATCGGCTCAGCATGATCATTTTTAAGGCTTTGCACATGCGTCACAAGCTTTAATAAGTTTTTCTATATCATCATTGATGCCCAACCACCAAACGGATTCTTTTGCTCTCATCTTGCACTTGGTAATGCCTTGATGAGCTCCATGAATTTTGGACAGTATATCTATTTTCATTCCTGTGGGAATAATGATTCTATCACCTTTCATTAACAAGCCGCTATTTATCGTTATCTCACCGCGGAAAGGCCAATACACTTGCGCTATCTTTGTTGCATTTTGTTTTTGAGCGTAGCTGTTGCAGCGTAGCTCCAGTGAGATGAGAAGTGATTTCGGCACTACTTTCGGTGTTACTGCATATGACCCAATCACCAGTGAGAACATAGTACCCAGTGTTAACGTAGTAGATTATTACGCCATGCGGTATCTTCTTATAGACTGCTTCAAAGACCACCTATTTCAAACGGAATAGATTAATATTTTTAATAGATGAACTATGTAGCAGTCTAATCGTTTTATAGTTCAGTTCATATAACCCAGTTTACAGCCCATTTGTACCATAAAATCCCAAACCTGGCAACTTGCAAACAGGGCAAACCCAGATCAGATACCACAGAACGCGGAGTCTCATTATGACCTTCACTGCATACTTACAAAAAGGTTCAGCCATTTTTGCCAAATATTTCGTGGAAGCCACAACCTGACATCCCTGATTTTAAAATGAACTCATTCCATACTGATATAAGGTGCTGAGGATTCCATTCGTTTAAAATGGGGTTAAAAGTACGTACGCAGTGTCGGGCGATAATGTATTACCAAAATATGACAGTTGGGATGAGTTTGGACAGGCGCACGTCAAGGCTTATATTGTAAGGAGTAAATTTTGCAGTTTAGACACAGATGAGACGCCACTTGTTGTAGCGTTGGATCTGGGTCTGCTATGTTTGTCCCTAAAAAGGCTGCTAGACATATACTCATAGTATGGGTTAATGTGTGTGGGTGTTTTTTTTGTTTGTTTGTTTTTTGGTGGGGGTGGGGGGGTGGGGGCAATGTTACTTTTTTAAAGCGACCTGTCTGCGTCCTAGGCATTTGACCATAAATAAAGCAAATTATCAGCTCAGACGCAAGTTTGATACCTGCCGGGTTCGGCAACATTCTTTCCAGGAGATTGATCGTGAAATCTGTTCCAGGGTGATTCTATCCCTTTCGCTGATTCAAGAAGGGCATTTGTTTGTTTCCGGTAAAAGACTGTGCACTGTGCTGTATTGACAGTATCTATCCAAAGAAATTGCCTTAATGCTAGATAATTTAATAAATGGCCTCGTCGAGGCAATTTATTTCTATATAATGATAACGGAGTATAATGTCTAAACCTCTTCAAATATTCCTATGGATTGATATTGACAATAACTAACCCAAAAAAATGTCGTGTGCAAGATCACTTCATAAATGGACTCACCGATGCAATATATATTTAGAAAAATGTTAACAGAGTATAATGTTCAAACCTCTCTGAATATTCCGATCATTTTTGGCATTCGGATTGATATTGACAATACCTAACCCATGAGGCTGTTTATGCAAGATAACTTTATGAATGGCCTCGCTGAGGCAAAATAATATAAAAAATAAATACGGAGTATAACATCTAAACCCGGCTTTGATCATTTTCGGCATACAGGTTGATATTGACAATACATAACCCGCAAAATTGCCTTATGCCAAATTACTTTTCAAACGGCCTCGCCTAGGCAAACTGAAAAATTATTTCGAAGTGTAGCTTCTAATCTACTTGGATAATTTTACCAAGTGTTAGCAAGCAGATAGATAATGTACAGATCTAACCAACGCGATTCCTGAATGTCCAATTTCTTTATTTTAGCCTCGGCAAGGTAAAAAATTCACCCACTGACACGGTCGTATAACTTTCAAACCGACGGGTATATTTTTATAATGTTTTGCATGCAGATGTAAATTGACAAGATCAAGCTAATGGTATTGTCTAATGCCAGATAGCTTTATAAACAGCCTCACCAAGGCAATTTTTAAAGACTGATTACGGATGTATAACTTATAAACTGCTGGGAAAATTATGATAATTTTTCACATGAAGATAAACATCATCAAGACGTAACCAAGAAGAATGACTAATGCAAGATAAATAACCTCCCCAAGGTTTTTTTTTTTCAAAAACTAATTACATAAAGTAACTTTAAAGCCGCCAAACAATTGCGCAAGCCGCAGTTATTGCACGAACTATAGCTCAGCAGAAATCTTCAAGTAAACTGTAGAACGGCATGGTTGCTGTATTGCTCAAAAACATTGATTGTGGGTACTTGATAAAACTGCTTCGTCAAGGCGATTCAATCAAGTCCCCGCAATCAATGTTTTGAGCAGAGATAAGAAGAAAATATCACAATTTTGTATCTTAAAATTTCCATTTTTTTTTTTTTTGCCAAAAAAATGACAATGTATTTGTACAGGCGTGTTTTCGTAATGGTTGTTGCGGGGTCTACACCTTAGCGTGAGTTAATTTCAATATACAATGTAGGTCTTGTTGCTTTAACACGACTTCTGGCCCAGAATAGCTTCAAACAGCTATGTTCATTGGATCAATATGAGCCTGAATTAAAATACCAATCAGACCCTAAATCAAATTATCAAAGCTACGCTCCATCAACACTCTCAGTGCTTTGATTTCTTAGGCCACCCATTAATACAGTAACTGGATAATGTTTGACAAATTACGTCCTGGTTTTGTTTCTCCCTTATCTCTTGAAGCCTAAGATCCGTGGCTGGCAAATGGCTGATAACCATGTCAACATAACTTTCCGTATCTAAGGAATGTTTTTTTTCCTCCCCTGTTAATGAATGAATCGCAGGGTTTCGGCTAAGCATGTCGGGAATTATTTGTGTTTTTCCACCTACATGGGAAATTGTATACGAAAAGGGCATTAACCTCATTCAGAATCTCATTATGCGTAATGGCAAATCATTAAGATCTTTACGACCTCCCAACAATGAAATGAGTGGCTGATGATCAGTTTCAATGTGAAAAGTTTTTCCGATCATAAAATCTCGGTTTTTCTCACAGCCAAATGTAATCGCTAAAGCCTCTTTTTCTATGGTGGAGTAGCGCTGCTCTGTAGTTGATCTTGATGCGGAAATAACAGGTTTTATATCTCCATTCTCTTGCTTTTGAAACAACGCGCAACCTAGTCCGTAACTACTCGCGTCAGTTTTCAAGACTGTTATGCGATTGGGGTCATAGAGAGCAAGTACTGGTGTATTTATGAGTAACTGCTTGATTAACTCAAAAGAGTTTTGCTGATCTGGACCCCAGTAGAACTGATTTTTGCTGCTTAACAGATCTCAAATTGGTTTCGAGTATTCAGCCAGCAAAGGAGTAAATTTTTGTAGCTGATTTACCATTCCAAGAAACCTACGAACGCCATGCACGTGCAGTAGGGGCGTTCATATCTGTGATGCCTTTCACCCGCTCTGGGTCTGCGGCAATCCCGCTAGATCCTACGATATGGCCCACGTATTTAATAGACGTTTTCTGGAACTCACACTTTGACGGATTTATAGTCAAGTTTGCGTCATGCAGTTGCGAAGGTACTGTATGTAACCTTTCGTCATGCTCTGTCTTTGTGCATCCGAACACGAGAACGTCATCTGTCTGGCATATTACGCTGTCTATGCCTTCCAAAAGCTGCGTCATTCGCTTCTGAAAATACTCGATCGAGCTTGAAAGGCCCATAGGTAGACGGTTGAAAACGTAACGTCCAAAGGGCGTTATGAACGTAGTGAGCATTTTTGAGCGGCTGGACAGCAAAATCTGCAAAAAAAAAAAAAAAAAAAAAAAATCAGATCAATTTTACTGAAGTATTTTGCACCAGATAGAAGACCAAAACTTTGATCAATTGCAGGTAACGGAAAATTTTCACGTTTTACGTTCTCATTAAGATGTGTAAGGTCAACGCAAATACGGATTTTCCCGGCTTCTGTCTTAGGTACTATGACCAAACCCGCACACCAGTCTGACGGTTGATCAAGACGTGAGATAACACCGTTCTTTTCCATATTATCAAGTTCCTGACGGACTTTTGGAAGCAAAGGAATAGGAACGACTTTTGAAAGCAAAGGAATAGGAACTCTGCGTGGTACTGAAAGTGCATACGGTTTTGCACCTTCTTTGAGTGTGATATGATATTCTCCCTCATCATGCCTAGCTCTTTAAACAGGTTAGGATACCGTTCTCTAACCGTTTCTACTGAAATAACTTCGCTAACGCTAGAGTTCTGACATTTTATCTCAAGCAAATTCAGCTTGGATATAGCCGCTCGGCCTAATAGGCATCTGTCGAGACCCTTAACAACACAGATACGCTCGACCGCCGAGCTCGCATTGCTCTCAAGTTTAGCGGAAAATGAACCCATAACCTCCAATGGTCCAACCCGGACCGTACAACCGTTTAGAACATGTATCTAAGGGTAATTTGCCTAATTTTTAATACGTTTTGTCAGAAATGACAGTACAATCTGCGCCCGTATCGATTTTGAATCTGATACAAACTGGTCCTACCTTGAGGTCGATAGTCCATGGTTCACTTCCTGAATTCACTGACTCCAGTGAAGCACTATTGTCACTACTGTCACGTGATTCGATAGTCCCAAGGTACACTCCGGATTCGTCTGTCCCAAGGTACACGTCGGATACCCCATCTCGATCGTCGACCTCGTGAACTTTCTTCGATAAACAAAAACGAACCCAATGACCTTTCATGCCGCAACCTCGGCATTTCGAGTCCCTGGCTGGGCAATTATTCCGACCGTGCGCCGGAACAGCTCCGCATCGGGTACACTTCGGCTTTTCCCTGCTATTTGGTTTCACATTGTCTCTGATCTGTGTCCTCTGCGAATTTTGGCATCGTCTATGTTTGTATTTCACTGAGTCAAGTTTGTTATCTGATATCATTAGACTTCTGACGATGGATTGTTGCTGGTGGACTGTTTCTTTTTGACAGCCGTTTCAAGTGTTAAATTTGCATCTAGCTGCAGTTTTTCTGAAATTTTAGCGTCCCTGAGCCCAACAACGATTCGATCCCGGATTAGCTCATTTTTCAACGCTCCATAGTTGCAATGTTCTGCAAGAGTGTAAAGTGATGTTATGAATTTATCCACTGACTCCCCCTCCTCCTGTCTCCGCATATTAAACCGAGCACGTTCAAATATTGTGTTTCGTCGAATGACAAAGTAATTTCTGAAGCGATCCGTAACAGTACCATACACTGCTAATTGTTGTGCTGTTAGTCCAAATGAGTGTAAAATGTCGTCTGCTTCTTTTCCCATACAGTGTACTAGAGCATTCACTTGCTATTCCTTTGGTTTTTCTGACAACCCACTTGCAGTTTTAAACCGTTTAAACCTAGTAAACCACTTTTCATATTCTGAAGGTTTCTTAAAATCAAATTGTTCCGGAGGGGTCACTTGAAAACTAGCCATTTTAGTGTATTTTAATTCAAATGTTAATCACGTTTAATACAGAATAATACTTCCAGATGTATTTTCTTACTGCACAATGTAAAGCCTTTTTTCAAATGTTCAAATTTGAATAGGTTTAAATCCTGGGAATCACTTCTGACACCAGGTTTTATCAGGATGTATCAAGAAGTCAATACGTTAACACTAATGCTATTTATTTCTATATTCTGTGATACTATGATTATATGCTATCAGAGAGAACGTTAAGAGAGAAAGCGCCATGCAATGTTTTCAAGGTATATTTATACTACAACGTACGAGTATTATCAAATGCGTATCATGTTTCCTAGCTTACAGAATATACAACAGACACCTCATTCATCTCAATGCCGGGCTGAAGTCCCACAAAAATAGAAGCAATGTCTCAATAAAAATAGTGTTAGAATCAGAATAACATTATCCTGCTAATCACGACAACCCTTATCTTTGCAAACAGTGCAAACAGTGTGGCTTAATTAAACTATTAAGCAGGACAAGGGATAAATGACATATTTACAGAATTGCGCCCCCGCCCTGAAAGAATAATATATATCCATAAATCAGATTATTCATATCCATTATTCGAATTATAGATATCAATAATTCTAATTGATTTATTGATATCTTAAATCTCAAATATTGATATCAGTTAATCTATTTATGGATATCATTTATTCAGATTAAAGATATCATTTATTCAGCCTATTAATTGATGTCAAAAAAATTGATTATTGATATCATTATATAGAATTATAATAATTGAAATAATAATGTTATCCATAAATCCATTAGATATTTAGATATATTTAATTTGAATGAATCATATCAATTATTCAAATAATAGATATCAATGATTCGGCCCATTTATTGATATCAATAAGTCTAATTATGGATATCTATAAACAGTATGTGCAGACAATAAACATCAATACTTGGGTCTTCGTGCAGAAATTTGGACATCATTAATTCCAACAATGGATATCAATAAATAAGTCAGATTTATGGATATCATTTATCCTATATATAGATATCAATAATTCGAATTTATGACATCAATTATTGAAATGATTTATGGATATCCATAATTCAATTTTTAATATCTATAATTCGAGTATGATATCAATAATTCGAATTAATGATATCAATAAAAGTAGTATAGGCGTCGCTTTAACCCCATGGACTGCGCATGCGCGGGGATGACGTCACGACGCGTCGGCGCGGCAGCCATATTGGATGTCCTCGGAATTGCTTTGGCCCCATGGACTGCGCATGCGCGGGGATGACGTCACGGTGCGTCGGCGCGGCAGCCATATTGGATGACCTCGGAATAACTTTGGCGCCATGGACTGCGCATGTGCGGGGACGACCTCACGGCGTATCGGTCATATTGGATGACCTTTGCCACGTCTCTATTGTTTGGTGAAGGCACTAAACAAAAGGTCAACCCAGCTGCTCCGTGACCTCGAAATAAAAATCCATTTCTATTGTTTGGTGAAGGCACTAAACAAAAGGTCAACCCAGCTGTTCCGTGACCTCGGAATAAAAATCCGTGTCTATTGTTCGTAGAAAGCACTATAAATTGAAAACAAAAGGTCGAGGTGAAACGACAAGCCCTTGTTTATGGAAGGGCCGATTCGCACCGCTTTAAGTGGTTTTCCAGTGCTCGATTCATCTATTTCTTCAAGCCCCGAGGGGCGGGGGGCCAAAAAGATGCATGCATCTTTCTCTCTCTCCTTTATACAAAAAAAATGTGACAAGGACTGTGTCGTTATAAGAGTTTTCTATGTTTTGAGCTATAGATCATTTTTTTCTATATTTTTGTCGTAAACATGTTTGAATAGGTGTATTTGTCTTTCAAAACCAACTTGCGAAAATATCATCTGCTAGTTAGTTTTAGCCTAAAATGCGCCAGTCCGCTTAACACGGAAACACCTGCCATTAGCAGGACTGCTGAACCCAAACAAAGAAAAATGTCATCTGCTAGTTGTGATTAGCGCTTTAAGGTTCATTCGCGGTATATTGACTTTTTTTTTGCTGCGATACGAGTATTTGGCCGGCGAACGAAAAAACCTATAAAGGTAAAACTTTAGCGGCAATATATGACCGATCAGCCTGCGTATAAACGCGGTCTCATACGCTTTTCGCATCAGTCTAACCCGTAAACACCAAAATAATTATCCAGATTGGCTTAATAAGCTGGCTTATTCACGCTTAAATGTGTCATGATTCTTAAATATGGGTTATATTGGGCCGTTCTCTAAGTGATATTCTTGACATAAATCAAGTTAGGGAAGACTATACCCTGAACTGTAAGCGAATAGTTTACACACTGATCAGATGTTGTGTGGCGTCTGATCCGGATCTACCATGTTTGCGAAAACTAATAGACCTTTGTTTTTATCCGAAGGGGATCGTGTTTGGACTCGTCTCAAAGAGATCTACGCGATGAAAACATTCAACTGTGGACTAATTATATCCCTTGGTTGTTCAAATTATCTCCCTTTTGGTGCGCTTTAAACGTCTCTATTTCTCTTATGGCTGAACCGATTTGGGTGATCTGGGTATCAAACGAATTGTCTAAAGGAGACCTACGCGACGCAGTCATCGGACCGTGGCGGAATTATCTCCCTTGGCGGTTCAAATTATCTCCCTTTGGGTAATCCTTAAATGGCTCTATTTCTCTTACGCCTGAACCGATTTGGGTGATCTGGGTATCAAACGAATCGTCTAAAGGAGATGAAATCATCGGACCGTGACCAAAATGCGTGAAATCGCTTTTAACTCCCTATAGAATGGCTCGAAATTGAAAGATCTACTAACTATTGGTGATGAGCTCACCGATCGCATTACGTGGTCACCCCACTTAATCCCTACTTTTTACGGAGAAATCTTGGTGTTCACAATTTTTCTTATTTCTGCTCCAAGATCAAAAAGAGGCGGTTCTAACGAGTACCCACAACCTATGTTTGCAGTATAAAAAAAATATCATGGATTTTCATAAAAATGTCGCCATATTTGGAGATGTGAAAAATGTCGCACGGGTATGTTATCGTAATGCGAAAAATGAATCAGCATCACACACGCACACTCATACATACACAAGAACATATATACCCACACGCATGCACACTAACACACACACACACACACACACACACACACACACACACACACACACACACACACACAAATACATACAAACATACATACATACATACATACATACATACATACATACATACATACATACACACTCATGTACATACATACATACATACATACATACATACATACATACATACATACATACATACACACATACATACATACCGGCCCCGATAGCTCAGTTGGTAGAGTGTCCGCTCCGGGGAACGGGAGGTCACGGGTTCGATCTCGGGCCGCGACATACCAAAGTCGTTAAAAATGATACTAGCTGCTCCTCGCTTGGCACTCAGATTTACAGGGTAGAGCTAGGACTGGTCGACCCAGTGTCAGGGTAATGTGACTGGGTGTGGTATCATGTAATGTGTCTGGGACATGATACTTCAGTGAGGCAGCACTATAAAAGTGAGCATTGAGCTCCCTGTCGCAACCAGACACCGTCGTGATATGACTGAACAATTGTTGAAAGCGTCGTTAAACCCGAATTCACACACACACACACACATACATACATACATACATAAATACATACAAACATACATGACTCACACTCATGTACATACATACATACATACACATGCACAACGCACACAAATTGCTTCAAACCCTAATAAAAAGCTTAAAACGACCCGATCAAAGCTCTACGCCATTTTAACAGACAATAACTTCTAATGGATAAAGGCCTATGTTTTAATATGGCTACGACATATTTTGATTGGTTGCTATTAATAACCGACCTATAATACTTATGCTGTAAACAGTCAGTGGGGATCTTTGAGATGGAGGAGGATGTTTGAATGCGTAAAAAGACAAAATGAACAATGCATTATGTATCTGTTGCGAAAATATGCCTCACAGATACGTATATGAATGTCCTATATGTCATAGAAAGAATGTGTTGTATATTGTTTCTCATTTGAGAAAAGTACACCGTGTGCCTGTAGAAGACTGGTTGGAGAGAGTAAAAAGAAAACGTGTAATTATTGTAGGTAGTGTTAATAGTTGACCATTCCAATAGAACGTATAATCTATAATCAAACGTGACTTTCAAAAGCTATTTGAGTTCTAAAAATAAAAACCAATCAGAAAGAAGTATGGGACGTAAGAAGACGAGTTGACGTTTTCATTATGATTCTGACTTTGTTGTGCCTCTGTCACGAATACATAGCCAAACCTCTGATACCCAATTACAAGTTGCGATTCGAAGCTAGAGAAGGCGCAAACCGGTTTATCTACTGTTGGAAAGAGGAACTTGACGAGCATGACGAGCAATCAAGAACAAACTTATAAAGTCCAACAAGAACAGCTGAGGCGTCCTATAAGAGCCGTCAAATGGACAGGCGTTATTGGTATTATCGTTATCACGCTTTCCTCTCCTATATTTGTCTTGGCTAGTATCGACTGGAGTCAAGACCCTCCCTTGGATTACCATGTCAAAGTGGAAGCTAACCAGACGGCTTGCTCGTATTTGGAACAATTTTATCTAACGGACAATGTCATAATCTCGGTGTTCAACAGAGACGACGACATCGTTCTCGACATTCGTCTCTTCTTAAACCGAACGGCTACCATTCGCGGTATTCCTTTGAACTTGAGACAGTGGAGGACTCTAGAAAAAATCTTGCCCGGCGTGAATCGAGCTATCGAAAAAGCAAGTCGAGATGCGAATGACGGGTAGCGGGGAAAAGAATGGATTAATTTTAGAAAGATTCACCCAAGAAGCGAATTCGGACATGTCATTAACCCATTTTTTATCATCGACCTATTCGGCTAACGAATTTTGATTCAGTGGTTGTTAATATATCAACTAAGCAGCCATTCAAGTCCATTCGAAAGAAAGCCGAAATAAATCGAAGATAGTTAAAGCAAAAATATCAAAATAGCCCTTTTCAGGGCTTCCAACAACTCGAGAAAGAAAAACCTATAAGTTTAAAATAATTGTAATACATACAAAGTATATCCAGGCACTTTAGCTCAGTTGGTAGAGCACCTGTCTCATAAGCAGGAGGTCATAGGTTCGAGCCCTATTCGTGCCATATTTTTACAATCTAGAGACTAATTTATTTCCATCGAACAACCCTTGAAAAGATTCCCGGAAAGAACCCTCCTACAAGATGCTTCCAAAAAAGATCCCTCCGAAACGAACCGTCAAAAAAAAAACCCCTCAAAACTAAGTTATTTTCAAGCATAGCCAGGAAGAAATTTATTGAGACACAGATCCCAGAGACTAAGTTCTTTTCCAAGATTAAACCAGTAAGAAATTAATGAAGACGCAGAAATGAAAGCGAATTTCGCGAATCGAATATTTGGGACCAGTAGCATCATCCAACAAATTGAAACGAGGTGGACTTGACATTGGTGTTGGTAGCTGTGGTGGTAGTTGTGGTGGTGGCTGTGGTGGTGGTGGTGGTGGCTGTGGTGGTGGTGGTGGCTGTGGTGGTGATGGTGGTGGTGTAGGTGTTTGTAAAAAAATGTGAAAAGTTTGTAAGAATGACCCAACTGTAAACTCTTGGCAAACAAAAATGAATCGATGCTCAGACTGTAACCTCGTGTTCTCCAGACGTGATGCTTTGTTACGGCACCAACGCAATAAGCACGGCAGTGGGTTAGAACCGCAATCAGACATGACTAACAACATTACCTTTCAACACCCGTTTTCTATGGTGGTGACTGGTCCTAGTGGAAGCGGTAAAACGGAATGGACTAGAAAGTTACTCCTATCCGACCTCATATACCCTCCACCTGAACGTATCGTATGGTGTTTTTGGTCAATGGCAAAGACTGTACGACGACTTACAACGCAGACTTCACAAGGTATCACAACCTTACTAACCAAAATGAGTATTACAAATACATTTAAAATATCAATATCACCCTTTAGGTTACACTCTGCTTCTTCTGTACGGATTCCCCATTCTATTAATAACTTTAATACTATGTTGCCTTCGGTATTGGTTAGACCCTTAAATTTGTCTTCTGTAACTTCAGTTAATCTCAAAGGAGCAGGCAATACCAATGTTTTTGGGAGTAGTCTTCGTATAAGACTATCTCCTCTCAAATCACCCATCCTTCGAAAATATACTAATCCGTGGAAAAGAATTGGAATGTATCCTAGTATTTCTAAGTGCAATGCCAAGAGGTGCAGATGTTGTTCGCATTTAAGCACTGCGTCTACCGTTACTTCATCTGTAAACGGTAGACGCTTCTCTGTAGTTAACATGTCTGATTTGACATGACAGTCTACAGATTTAATTTATCTAATTACTTGACGTGCTGCAAACTGTAATATGCAGTACGTCGGTCAAACTAACCGCATGCTTAAAACTAGATTGAACGAGCATTATCGTAGAATGAGTAAGCCTAAGAAAACTGACACTTTCTTGTACCGTCACTTTCGACGTACAGGTCATTCTGTAAATAACATAATTATACAACCAGTGGAAAAACTTTATTACGATGCAAATTCTACATCTAGATTCAAAATAATCAAAAGACATGAAGCTGAACTGAAATGGATTAAATTTTTACAGACCCCTTTTCCACTGGGATTTAATGACAACATTTATCATGAGGGTAATATTTCCAGAATGCCGGACTTTGATATTTTCTCACTCCTGGAAAGTCGAAAACGCAGAACTAGATCTCACGGCACCAGGAAAAATGGTAACTTTAAACGTAAATCACGTGCGTTTAAACGAAACAATACTAGACTGAAGTGACTGTCAATTATATTATTAAATCATGGACGCCACTCTATGCTTTCATTTTTAAGTTCATTACCCGTTTCTGTTTTACGTCTTCTGGACACCGAGGCGAATAAATTCTACGATAGTTCTCATCAGTTATATGATGCGGCTCTCTTAACTAGAGGCTATACTCAGCATACTCTCCGTCCTTACATTGATTCTGAAATTAATCATAAACGTCATTTCTTCAAATTATCCTTCATTAATAAGGGTATGGATTTTATAGATTTGCCCAGTATCTTCCGTGAGAGATCGGTGCTTTCTTCCATTCCTGCTTATTTTCAAAATACTGAAACACCTATAATTTGCTATAAATATAACAAACCTGTTAGACCTATCATTTTTAATTTCAATAAACTTGTTTCAGATCTTGATATTGATACTAATACTCCTGATTCATGTGATTGTAAAAACTCAAAGTATTGCTATCCTGCTGCTGGTCATGTAATTACTGGCAATTTGAAAATTATTCCTGATTCCAGGATAAGGAATATAATTTCTAAAGGACCGAAATATCGGTTTCCTTCTAAAATTGATTTCAGTAAATGTAGAGATGAAATCGCTGCTTCCTTGAATGAATTCGGTAATCGATGGTGTAAGCGAGAGTATGTTGAGTGTAAAGCCCTAAAGGACTGGAAACTTAGCATTTTAAGACTAGTGAATAAACGCATTTCTTTCTATTCTCAAAATACTAACTTATTACCTCCTAAGCCCAGGACGTCTTTACGTCATCTTAAACTAGGTATTCAAGAATTTCATAAGAAGTTTGTTTTGGCCCCTGCAGACAAGGCCGCTAACAACGTCGTTGTTGTGTGACGGCTCCACTATGTTAACACGCTTAAGCAGGAGCTTGGTGGTACTAAGGCCTATGAACTTCAGCCTTTGGCTGAAGAGAGAGCTATAGTAGATAAACATGTTTGTCTTTCAGCCACCAAGTTTGCTGTGTGTGTTAACGAAGGCCAAGTCAAGCTTCCTACGCTATACTGGTTACCAAAACTTCATAAAAAACCTTACAAAGCACGGTTTATTGCAAATTCTAGTTCTTGCACTACCACTGAACTTTCTAAATTATTAACTTCCTGTCTTACTGCTATTAAAACGCATGTAATTAAATATTGTGATAAAGTCTTTGAAAGATCAGGAAGAAATCTGTTTTGGTCTATAAAAAATTCGAATGAGGTTTTAAATAAATTGAAATCTAGACAGTTTCGTGCTTCTAGTCTGTCTACCTACGATTTTTCCACTCTTTACACTGCACTTCCTCATAATCTTATAAAAGAAAAGCTTAATGATTTAATTGAATGGGCTTTTCACAGAGAAGATTCTCTCTATCTTGCATGTAATGTCAGAAATGCATTTTTCACTTCTAAAGAGCATAAGAATTATACACTTTGGTCATGTCAGAAAGTGTGTGATGCCCTCACCTTTCTACTTGACAATATTTATATCAGATTCGGTACTAATTTGTTTAGACAAATTGTGGGTATTCCGATGGGTACTAATTGCGCACCTCTTGTGGCTGATCTGTTCTTGTATTGTTATGAAAGAGACTTCATTTTGTCGCTTTCCATTGATAACCAATCTGAAATTATTGAAGCTTTTAGCTCTACTTCTAGATATTTAGATGATTTATTAAATATTGATAATACCTATTTTGATGGTTTGATCAGTCAGATTTACCCCCTAGAACTTCAGTTAAATAAAGCAAATTCTTCTGATACCGAGGCCCCGTTTTTGGATTTACATCTATCTATTGTAGATGGATTTGTTTCGTGCAAAATTTATGATAAACGCGATGACTTTGATTTTGAGATTGTAAATTTTCCTTTTTTGGATGGTGATGTTCCTCGTGCGCAATCCTATGGCGTTTATATTTCGCAATTAATTCGATTTGCTAGAGTGTGTAGTCATGTAACTGACTTCAACACTCGTAATAAATTATTAACGGCTAAACTCCTTAATCAGGGTTATCGGTACCATAAACTACGCAAAGCCTTTTCAAAATTTTATAGACGCCATTCTGATTTAATTTCAAAATTCAATATTGGACTTAAATCTCTTCTGCAACAAGGTCTATCGGAACCCGAATTTTATGGTGACTTAGTATATAAATTCAGAAAAAATATATAACCGCAATGACTTCAGCACCCAATTTCGTAAAATCATTCTTCGATATAAAAAGATTGGGTACAACATGGATATTATACGACAGACTGCATGCATGGTAGTTAACCCAATCACGGTTGGCGACTTTGCTTCCCTCTTTAATTGCACGTCGGTGGGTCAGGCCTCAGATTCTATGACGGCTCCAACGTAAAGGCTTATTGAAAATTAAAGAGATAATGTTGGTTGGTGCCTGATGCTCTGTCTCTGGTCGGGCTCATCGGAGTCTAACTGTTGGTTTTCTTTTGCTCCAGCATTTCAGTGGTTTCTTGCTGTCGAGTCCTCACCGTTGTCTCACCTCTGTGGTTCTTTGATTTCTGTGTTCACGGAGATGTTGCACTGATGAGTTAGGAGGCCTTCATGCGGACTGAACAAAAATTTTTTGTCTAAATCGCGACGGAAGTAAGGGCGAGGAATGTGGCCACGTAAAATCGATTTAAGCCCCCCAGTGGAAATCTTCCACTGACCGTTCCAAGGCGGCTCTTCTGTGGCGATTTATTTATGTTGTTGTTTGTTACTTACTGTGTGTATCACTTGTGTCTTTTATTTTGGATGACCATATGGCCATTTTGTGGGAAAGTAACTGTCCATATGGCCTTCCTTTGTTTAGGTTTCCATTATGGTCTGGTCGCTTAATGTTTGTATTTCTTTCCCTTTGGTGTCTTTTATGGATGGAGTAAGTTAATTGTATCAATTCCTGATCTTTGTTTTACTTCTACTTCCCAAGATAGAGTTTGTACACGGTATACCGGACAGCCTGACTAACTCCGAGTATGTCGATACCCGCAAAAGGAACGTACTGGTTTTGGACGATTTGATGACAGAGGCTAAATGCGATCAAAGAATTGCGGACCTCTTTACCAAGGGAAGCCATCACAGAAACTTGTATGTCGTATATCTCACACAAAATCTTTTTCCACAAGGAAAAGCCTGCAGAGACATCGCTTTGAACACGCAATACCTCGTCCTTTTCAATAATCCAATCGACAGACAACAAGTGGCGACGTTGGCGAGAAGAATTTATCCGGCATCCAATACCGTGTTTATGAAACGATTCGAAAAGGCTACGAGTCAGCCTTACGGATAGTCGACCTAAAATCGAGCACGCCCGAACAAGAGCGTTTGCGAAGTGACATATTTCCGGTAGAAAGAAAGCGGAAATTGGAGGTATCCGATGAGTCCGATATAATAATAAGACAGTGACGATGACATGGAATCGATAAGTGGAGTAAACGACACGCTTTACCCCTTATTGGGACCTCCGGGTAAACGTGCCAAAGATGATCTGGAAGAAGACCGCCTATGTCTAGAAATATGGGAGAGAAGGTTTAAGGAACCTCTAAGGCAATCGAATGCAGAGCGCTTTCAAGACAAGGTTAATAGCTACATCGAAGAAGGGACTGCTCCTGAGGTCGCTTATCATCGCGCAGCAAACGAGGACTTACCCGCCCTCAGGAAAAGACTAAGACACGATTACGCGATGTTTCTTATGGATTATCACCAGCTGCAAAAGGATCATACTCAGCGGCAGATTCTACAGTCGGCTAAAACTTTAAGAATACAGCATGGTATGAATGTCGACGAATCCATCCAGCAAGCCGTAAAACTGAGAAAGGATTTATTCGCCAGTGTTTGGCCCGACCATGTCTTGACAGAAGACCAGGAATCTGATGACGAATGAAATTAACGTAAGAAGGGTAAAGCATCGCTATATTTGGAGAACAAAAGATGGGTTCGATAGAAGTGTTTGACAAGAAACTGCTAAAATGGGTGCCTTATGTCCCGGACTACGACGCATGGTATCAACACTTCAAAGACTTGAGCGAGGGCTACGTTCAACCCGATTACATAGGGCGTTATATCGTCGGTAGTGGGAGAAAAAACCGTCTTCTACAGGAAATGGCAGATGAACGGCAAAAAGAAATAGAAATGCGGGAACAGCAAAAACCCGTGGTGAAATTGGTCACTCCAGTGGCTCAAGCGGTTGAAATGGCAAAGTCAGATCTAGCACGATTACAAAAGGAGCATAAGGGCGAGACCTCTGCTCGTAAGAAACCAAGAGTAAAAAACGGACAGTTGGTAGGCTGGACAAAATTAAAATATTAAGCGACGATGAACAGTGATCAATTGACTCGAATTCTTTCTGGATGTCCCGTGACTGTCTGCGCAGCGGACCAAATTAAAAAACGAAGAGGAAGGTTCGTCATTTCCAACACATCCACCAGTTATCAAAGAGGGAAACACAGGGTAACATTTTATTTTCCCAAACACGGACCGTACGAATTTTTCGACTCAGTAGGAAACGACCCTAGAAGTTATGGCGTTGGATTTAAAGAGGTACTCAATAAACCCTACCTAATGAACAATAAACAGCTTCAACAATCTAGTTCTAACGTATGCGGACTATACTGCGCATACTATGTGATTGTGAGATCTCGAGGTAAAACCATGCAAGACATTATCAAAGAATTCAACCCACACCAGAAGAAGTTCAACGACCACCTGATCGTGTCTAAAATGAACAGAATGCTTAGAAGAAGACATTTATAATGTGTAATTAACCACTATGTCGTTGATAAATAAATGCGTAAAATATACTTTTGTTTTGTAATCATTTCTATCCTAACAGTCTCAAAATAGAATTGAAGGCAATGATCAGGAATCGATACAAGTAGCCAACACCCACTTGAGATGCTCAGGAATGACCTCGTCCCCGTATTGTCAATTAAATTTTTCATGACCTCGCTAGTGGCTTGGGGTTTAAACGAAGAAAAGTACTGTTTCAAGTCTGACATGTTTTATTGTAAACATATAAATACATCTCTTACAAATTTACAATGCAATACAATTTACAATATAACGCTATATGTATTGTAACGTGCCGAGGGTCCAAACTGAGTAATCAAGTGGTAGCGTATTATGACTGACAACGGGCGCGGCCTATCACACTGGTATACTTATGATATCTCCATAAGCATATGGACCGGACCTCGCCAACCAAGTATTAAATAATGTAAACGCAATGTAGAATGACTTATTTAACGGGTCTTAAATGAAGAGTAACAGGTTTGAATTCCACAATTTAATTAACAAGATTAAATAATGTAAAACAGGATGACTAGATATTCACTGCCCTATGAGAACATGTGTCTAAAAAAAAAATGTACTTCAACTGGGACCAATGGAAATTTAAACACACATATTACTAGCTCTGATTCTGCATGTAGAAAGCTAATGCACTGCAGAAATATTTACAACTCAAGTCCCCTTTGACTTGGTTATGCTACAGATTCCTAGAACAGACTTGACTATACTTAATATAAAAAAAAATCTAAGTTATTAAAATCAGCATTTGCAATGGGTATCTCAAGGAAAAAAAAACAAGTTTCGTTAAATAATCAGAAAATTAACGTTTCAGTTAATTTTCCTTAAAAAAATCTCTTTAATCTATTCAGTTCAAAATTAAAAAAAAATAAAATGAGCACCTAAAATAACAACTGATCACACTGGAAACAAATGGCGAGGACCCAAAACAGATTTGTGGGCTTCCTTATATACTAGCCACATCCCTCAGTCCCCCATTTCCCTCAAAATACTCCCTCAAGACATTTTCCCCCCAATCCCACAGCACCCACAGTATGTGGGAGGGAAGTAAACATTGCACCCTTGCTCACTTCAACAGATAAAAAGTCAATGAAAATGAATGAAACCCACAAAACTGTTAATGAAAAAAAATTCTAGGATAATAATGCTGTCTAACCTTCAAAATAGATTTAAAAATAAGAGTTTGATTTTAAAGAGATTTAAAGAAATTCTGCAATTTTTGGCATAAACTGTCTGCACTCTTCCCAGAATTCTGTGCAACGTGACCTATTTTAGAATGTTTACAGCAAACAAAATGGCTGAACTGCATGTCAACAGAATTTGCTGCTGCATTAGGCAGAAAAATACTCAGTCATTTCACCTTGACAGTGGTTAAACTGAGCATAATTCAACCTAACACCTTGGTCTTCAGCTAGGGATGTAAGTAACAGGGCCAGAAATCTCTCGTGTTTGCTGCAAATATTCACCGTCTCAGTGCCTGCACTTGTACATGAGGTCCCCAAGATCTAGATAAGCAGCCAAAGAGCAAAGTTAATCAGTATATCCAGCTACAGGCCAGTACAATCACCTCCTGTGGGACTGCCTCAATATTTCCTGAGGATGGCAGTGCCAAGAAAGTTCCACAAGAACAACATGCCTGACCCCAGGGATACTTGAACTTTTGAACATTCAGTTGTCTGAACTGGACTCCTGTACTGCAACATGCACTGAGAGGAAAATTGTAATGGTTTGGTCCCAGACTTTACATTTACCCCCCTCCAACTGTGTCAAAGCTCCGACTGACACAAACCACCCGCCCTGGCGCACATTGCTAGCCGCAATATCCACCAGGCAAATGTTTTGCAGGAGTTGACAGAGCTGGAGGGTGTGATAAAAGCTATAAGAAATAACAATTAACATGCATTTACAATATGTGGGTGTTACCACAGATTGGAGAACAAACTTCAGCTGCCTAAAACACAACAAAGAACAATTGAAGTACAAAAATAGCTAAACCAGCAAAGAATCGGGCTCTTCGATAGAATAGCCATCTTTAATATGAAATGTTAGTGAAAACCTTCATTATAATATAAGACTCAGGCAGACAGAATGTCCTCCAATGCCAAGGAGTATTACATCAGACTCCACCATCTGTAGCCAATTCCAGCCCATATCTGCCCTAAGTTTAATTTGTCGTATAGGCACTCTGTGCAATTCCAAGCGTAAATAGTTACTCTAAATTGCCAGAGTACATATACGTATCAGAGTAAACCGAGTAAGAAGCTTGCTTTGTCGATGAATACATAATGCAATGAATATACAAATGTATATATTTTCTCTTTTTCTGCAAAAGGCAAATATGTTTGGTTGCTAAAAGGACATGAAATAATGGAATGTTTAGAAATAGATATGAACCTTTTTATCCCTTTGAAGTAGAAGCTCTGTGGTGTAGTGCTTATGCTATTTGCCACATAAACCAGGGGTCGCAGGTCTGACCCCAGGTCTCTCCAGACTTTCAGACGAGTCGTTAAACTGAGAACCAGTCTCTGTATAACCTTAGCTGTTGATGGGATGTAAAACTTAAATAAGTATACATATCCTATGAACTAATGAGAGGTTTAGAAAATGATATCAACCCCTTCAATCCTATTGACACATACAGCTCATAGGTAAGCAGTGCAGATCCAGATGAGAAATCTGATAACCAGCAGTCTCCTCAGGATCGACACTGTCTGCTATACTATGAACGATCACAATCAATCACAATACCCACAAGAATGGATCTGACAAAAGATAGAAGAGTACATTAGTATCATAGGAGTGAAGGGGCAATAGAACTTTCTTTGCCCAAGACTTAAAATATGATTTGACAGTTACTATACTGTACTGACAGTGAGACTGTATTTATTTGTTCCTGAGAATGTCACTCATTTCATTAATATCCTGAGGAATTAAAACCAGTCTGTATAGTGTATACCCACAGATTTCTATTATATACTAGTTGAAGTCCATCCAGAATGGGAATATCCAGGAAATGATATTAAATTTTCACTTTTGATATACTGATGCACTTCACGAAGTAACCCATTTTTGCACAGTCATTAGACTTCCTTTTAATTAGCAAAAATTTATTCTTCAATTTGAACAGCTGTATGAACACGAAGAGTCTGCTGACTTAAAATAAACATAACAATTTTTCCTATAAGACCATTGTTAAACAAATCAAATTGTTCATACAGATAAAACAGGGAGACCATTCTCTATTTCAGAATGAAATAGAAAATATTTTCAGATATAACTATGGGGATTTCTTTAGAAAATCGGGCGGGGACATTTAACTATCTGTGCAAAATTGGGTAAAATTTGGTATTTCACTAAAAGATTACATTGATGGCTTATTTCACTTCCTTATTTATCACAGTTTTATCCTTTTATGACTTAGTTGAACTTATTCTTTTTGTTCTCTTTGTTAGACACAGGAGCCTTGCCTAAAATGGATTTTATCCTTGGACTTGGGTTCCTGTTGGGGCTGGTACCTCTCCTTCGTTTTGGCTGAAAGTCCTCCTCTTTATCTGGCCATCTTCTTTTTTCTTCTCTTTCACTTCTCTCTTCCTCTCTTCTCCTCTCCTCCCGTGCACAGGTTCTATAGTAGGAGATAAAGTTGTTGACAGAGGCCTTCATGTCTTTCATGATTTGTGTCTGTTCAAGAGTGGCCTCTGTCTGCTCTCGAATAGCTTTCTCCAGGCACCTAACAGCTCGGCTATTCTTCTCTACTTCCTCTTTCACCATTTTGTTGCCCTTTTCTACGCTGCATCTTAGATCCTCCAGGAGAATTTGGATAGTTGGTGGCCTTGTTGTGCTTTCCCTCATTTGGATAATTCTGGTATCAGAATTCCTAGGGCTGGTGTTGAGAGCTGTTTCTTCTTGGGGTGTGGCAATGCATGGGCTGTCCTGTCCAAGAAGTTGGGGCATTATATCCTCCACCTGGCCTTGGCTTGCCTTGTTTATTCCAGCATCTGTTGTTTCTTTAGCTGGGTCAGCAGTGCCCTTTGATACTGGATTGAGTGTCCTGGCTTCTTGTGGTGGTCCTGTATGTAATAGCCCACTGTCAACATTCCTGAATTCCCTGATTTCAGAAGAACTAGAACTTTCTTTAGATATGGTTTGTAAGTTCAGTGGCTGTGTCTGGTAGGAAGCGCAACTGGACAGGTCAAGTGGGTATTCATCTGGGCCTGATATATCTTGGACTGTAACAGTTGCAGAGGGAGCCTTGGACTGTGGCCTTAATCCATGTGCTGTAGTTGGCTGTAAAGCAGGGGAGCAGATAGGAGCCATTGTGGTACAAGCCTGACTTGTTACTGTTGCTGTAGAATAAGGCACACTGCTAGTGGTGCACTGGCCCAAATCTATTCTTGGAGGTGGTGTAGTAATAGAAGAGGCCTGGCAAGGGGTGGTGGCTTGATTCTTCTGAACCTGTACCATGAAACTATTGAACAGGTTCCACATCTCTGTTATATTACTCCCCCCTGTAGAGGTCTGAGCAGGGCCTGGAGTCTGCAGTATGGGCAGTGTAGGGGAGCCAAGGTCGGGTGTGAGGCTCAAAGATGAAACGGGGTCCAGAGGCTCGAGTTCTTGAACAGCTTGGCTCAGCAGGTCTTGAGTATCGGAGGCACTCCGTTTCATCTGGGCTCTCATGTTAAAGTAACTGCTGGACTCCTCCTGTGACAGCTTTATATAATCATCCTTCCCGATTATGTAGGGGTTTGGATTCTCCTTCAAGTAGGACTGGGAGTCTGCTACACCCTTTTCTTTGAGGATCTGGGCATGCCATCTGTATTTGGCTACATGGTCCTCCAGCTGTGACTTCTCTGTGCAGCGGAAAAGGCAAAGGGAACAATAATAGGGCAGTTGGTCTAGGCTCAGGTGACATTTCCTTATGTGGTCTTCCAGCCTGTACTTTTCAGCAATCACCTCTTTATTGTCTCTGAAGCATCTCAGGCATTGGTAAGCCCTACCCCAGTGCTTGCTCGTCTCTGCCTCTGCACGCTTGGCTGGCATATTGTGATGGACTGTATTCTGAAAGTAGAAAAGTTAGCCAATTCTGAGGATTGAGTCGGAACAACAGAGCCTGCGGATGCCTTTGTAGTGACTGCTTAATCTTAGGTTAGGGACTTCGAGACCTAGCAATTCTTTCAGTACAGTCCGATGCTAGTCTTCGGTGCTGTCCTGGTAATATTAAGTGTAAAGCTGATATGGACTGCATCTAGACACAGACTTCAAGGACAAGTCACCTTCTTTCCCAAGCTAAACGGATAACCAACCCCTCTGTCGCACCACATAGCCATTAATGGTTCTCTTTTTGGCCTGGACAGGATTCGGGTTTAACCCTGCTGGTCAAGGTTTTAGCTAGTTATTGATATATACATGTATATATGCCCTCTAGATGAGGCCAAATTATTATTGACTTTTGTACTCTTTACTTTTTATGCTTCTTTTGTTAGGCTCCCTTGATGGGACATCACTTGTCTGTTTATCTTCTTTATATTTTTGTACCATCTTTACAACAGGCGGGCCTGTATAAGAGTTTCAGTGGAAGACTAACCTAAGCTTGGAAGGAATATGAAAACATGACACAATTGTTATCAGCCAAACTTTAATTTACATAGGAGAAAAGGACAATGTACATTGTTGAAAGTCATCAACCTAGTAGGGTTTTTACGTATCTTCTTTTTTAGTTGAAACCGCCTTCAGCTTAACAAAAACCAAGTCATCTGCATAAGCATGCAGCAATACACCATGTTGTTTGGAGGTTATAAAGCGTCTCAATCTTGTTGAAGGTGTAGTAAATTTGCCGCCATCCAAATATAATAGTTTTCCTTGTTGGGTTGTGCTGATACTGTTTTCACCTGACATATCAGTATACTGTTCCTGAAGTAAAGGTTGTTGGTTCTCAGACATAGGAAGACTGTTAACCATTCTTGTTTTGCTCTGTCAGCTTATTCTCCAACAGTGTTCCTTCAACTTGTGACAGTGTTGGAATGAAAGGTGTTCTATGATGCTTTGTGTATGGACACCGCTTCTGCACTAAATGATGGGGATAGAGCTTCGCTGCGTTTTTCTGACGCCCTCTTTTCAGGCAACAGATTCTGAACTGAAATAGAAATTCTTTTCTTTCCTCTAAAGCCCTCCCATTAGATAACAATTTCTTAATTGAAATAGAAATACAACTTCTTTTCAGTCTTCTGATATTCTCCCATCAGACCACAGGATTTGAACTGTAATAAAGAAAATACTTCTTATCTGTCTTCTGATGTTCTCCCATCAGACCACAGGATTTGAACTGTAATAAAGAAAATACTTCTTATCTGTCTTCTGATGTTCTCCCATCAGACCACAGGATTTGAACTGTAATAAAGAAAATACTTCTTATCTGTCTTCTGAAGTTCTCCCATCAGACCACAGGATTTGAACTGTAATAAAGAAAATACTTCTTATCTGTCTTCTGATGTTCTCCCATCAGACCACAGGATTTGAACTGTAATAAAGAAAATACTTCTTATCTGTCTTCTGATGTTCTCCCACCAGACCACAGGATTTGAACTGTAATAAAGAAAATACTTCTTATCTGTCTTCTGATATTCTCCCACCAGACCACAGGATTTGAACTGTAATAAAGAAAATACTTCTTATCTGTCTTCTGATGTTCTCCCATCAGACCACAGGATTTGAACTGTAATAAAGAAAATACTTCTTATCTGTCTTCTGATGTCCTCCCATCAGACCACAGGTTCGGACAGTAATAAAACAAACATCATATCTGTCTTCTGATGTTCTCCCATCAGACCACAGGTTTGGACTGTAATAAAAATCACTGTATCTGTCTTCTGATGTACTCCCATCAGACCACAGTTTATGAACTGAAATAGAAATTCTCATCTGTCTTCGGATGCTCTCCCACCAGACAACAATTTCTCAACTGTAATGGAAATAGAACTTCTCTTCTTCCGGTGTTCTGTCATCAGACAATAATTATTCCCCAAACTTATCCGATCAGATACAACAGTTAGGAGAAAACTGTAACTTCTAATAATGTCAGCAGCATATTTCTTTAGAAATATAATAAAAAAAAATAGCAACATATGTCAACGACAACAACATAATTATTATGGATATAAAATTAAATTCATAAACACGACATCAGAACGAATATCAGATACTCCATCTCGGTATCTGGAATTCTGACGTTAAACAGCCAATTAAACTGCATTGGTCTTATCCATCTTGTTTTTGATGGACTTCACCCAGTGCGGAACACTGTTCCCTTCATAGGGTTTTAGTTTGTTATGGTGTAACACTTGGTGTACTCCTGTTTTTGTCAGTTGTACCCTGTATGTGAGTTCATCATACTTCTGTACAATAATATATGGGCCATGGTAAAGTGACTGAAGCTTGGGAGAAATACCAGGCTTTGTGAAAGTTTGCTCAACCCAAACAAAATCTCCAGCCTTATAGTGATTTATACTCAGTTTGGCATCATAGATTTCACTTTGTCGTCTGGCGCTAGCTGTCAAATTTTTTCGAGCAATTTCATGGACATGCTGCATTTTTGCCTTCAATTGCTCTACATATTCTCCATAACTATGAACCTCTTTGTCATTGTTTGATTGCCCTCCATAAATTAGCTCTGAAGGAATCCGAACTTCCCGGCCTAGCATCAGCATATTGGGACTTAAGCCAGTGCTGTCATGTGGGCAAGCTCGGTATGCAGCTGCAAGACACCCAAGGTGCAGATCCCAGTTTTCCTGTTTACCTCGCAGGTATGCCTTAATCATTCGTAAAAGGCTACGGTTAAACCTTTCTGCTTGGCCGTTGCAGCGGGGGTTCCTAACGGATGTCCTTGTCTTCTTGATTTCCAGAAGTTTACATAGTTCCGCAAAAATGCTGCTCTCATAATTACGCCCCCTGTCTGAATGAAGTGTTAGTGGGCAACCGAATCTGCTGATGACCTCATTCAGTAATTTATTGGCACAGGTAATCGCTGATTGATCTGGAACAGCCATTATCTCAACCCATTTTGAAAAATGGTCTGTTGCAATCAGTATGTATCTGTTTCCACGGGGTGTGAGTGGCAATGGCCCCATGAGGTCTGTTGATAAACGATCTAGTGGGGCGCCCACCTGCATTTTGCCCAGTGGTGCTCTGGGTGTTCGATATGGCTTCTTGTTAGCAGCACAAGTGTCACATCTGAGAATCCATGTAAATACATCATTTTTCACTCCGAACCAATAAAAGCGCTGGAGAAGTTTCTTTAAAGTTTTCTTTCTTCCAAGATGACCAGAAAGGACAGAGTTGTGCACCTGATACAATATTTCATCTTTCAAAGCATTAGGTACAATAAGCTGAAGATAGGAACCAGAATCATCTTTGTGATGAAAGCAACGATATAAGCAACCATCCTTCAGGGCAAGAGAATCCCAAATACTCCATAAGTATCGAACTCCAGGACTCATTTTCACAACCTCTTTATGTTGTGGTCTTTTGTTCTCCTTTAGGGCACTCAGTATAAAGGTTAGCTCAGGGTCATGTTCTTGCAGTTTACATATTTTTGCCCTGTCAGATTCTGAACACCATTGGTTAACAAGTTCAAGACTTTTGCTGAAACTGGGATCCTTTCCCTTATTTAGGTCAGCTTTTGATTGCATTCTGGTTGTCACTGCCCTGATGGTTTCAGTGCTGTTCTGGTCTGAGCGGTCACTTGGGCTTCTGTGGACAGTTGAGCCTTGCATTTCTTCATAGCGCTTCACACATTTTCGACACGGACCGCATTTAAGTGATTCTAAGTTGTCATGTTCCGAACATTGACAATCCCAAGGGTCAGGGCAACGGGATAATGTATCAGCGTTTGCATGTTTGGATCCACGGCGGAACTCAATGCTGAAATCAAATGCTGATAAGATCTCTATCCATCGGGCAATGCGACTTTTTGGTTCTTTTAAGCTGAACAGAAAGGTAAGAGCCTGATGGTCACTACGCACAAGGAAATGTCTGCCCAGTAAGTACTGTCTATAGTACTCTGCGAAATGCCGGATTGCTAGAAGTTCCTTGTCAGTGATGCAATAATTCTTTTCTGCTTTATTTAAGGTTCGACTTCCATAACATATCACTCTTTCTATATCATCCTGAACTTGGCTGAGCACTCCAGAAATCTGTGTGTCACTGGCATCTGTATCTAATATATATAGACCTTGGTCTTTTGGGTATGCCATGATCTGGGAACTTACTAGTCTTTCTTTGAGTTCATCAAAAGAGTTTTGGCATGCCTCCGTCCAGACAAAAGGCTTGTCCTTATGAGTCAACAGGGTCAGAGGCCTAACAAGATCACTGTAGCCTTTCACAAATCTTCTGTAGTAAGAACCAAGTCCAAGGATTTGTCTGACTTGTGTTGTGTTAGTAGGAATAGGCCACTGCTTCACTTTTGCAATGTTTTCTGGATTAGGTAGGATTCCCTGGGAGCTGATCTTGTGTCCAAGAAAGTTTACACTGGTCTGTAGCAGTTGGCATTTCTCAGGCTTGAGCTTCAGTCCAGCCTCCTTTATGCGACCCAACATTTCATCAACCCTTGACATATGTTCCCCAAAACTTGATCCAAAAACTAGAACATCATCCAAGTAAATAAGGCAAGTATGCCATTGTAAGCCTACCAAAACTAGTTCCATTAAGCGCTGAAAGACTGCAGGACTATTGCTCATTCCCATGGGCATCGTAAGATATTCATACAAGCCGTACTTTGTACAAAATGCACTCTTTGGTACATCGCTCCCCCTGATGGCAATTTGATGAAATCCAGAAGTGAGATCGAAAGTACTGAACAGTTTGGCTCCAGCAACTGCGTCAAGGCAGTCCTGAACTCGTGGTAATGGAAATGCATCCTTCTTTGTTATTTCATTGAGACGGCGGTAATCCACACATGGCCTCACTTTCCCTGACTTCTTCCTTACTAAGCAAATAGGGCTCGCCCAGGGAGACGTACTCTTGCGAATAATGCCCTGTTGCTCAAGGTGTTTGATGACGGTTTCTTCTTCAGAAGCAAAGGCTATTGGCACTCTCCTTGGAGGTTGTTTAATTGGCTTATGGTCTCCCACATCAATGGTATGCTCAACCAGGTTGGTGTACCCCAAATCAAACTCATTCTTGGAAAAGGTGTCTTGATACTTGATGAGTATATCAGCAATTTTCCATATTTCTGCTTCAGTTCGATCTGCACTAGCCTTCTGGAAAAGGTCCAGTAGGTGTGGTGGTATAGTGTCACAGCAACCTTCATTGATTCTTCTGACACCATGTTGCTGAAACCCATTTTCTGAGCTATCACGCTGGTTCCTATCTTGCAATGGTGGAGTATTTGCCTGATTTTCAACTTCAGTCAGGTTCACAATAAAGTCTACTTCTTCTGCCATACCAAGTGTCACATCTTGGTTAACGGAAACACATTCAGAACTTGAATTTAACAGCCTGACACTGTGAGTGACCCTAGATTTCATATTACTTAGGCTGGCAGCCATTATTAAGTCATATTTCTCTTGAAAGTGGTTACTAGGTTCCAGTATAACCGTTTGCTGTAGATCATCATCTCCGGCTAATCTGTCTATGAAAACATCTATGATCATCTCTGTATGTGGAGGTATTTTGAACCGATCAGCAGTTCTTATTCTTCTGATTCTTGATGAATACTCCACTTGTTTACATGGAATTTGAATGCCCATAAACTGCATGGCACCTTCTTTGTATAATATTTCAGCATCACCTTTTACCAACAGATCATGCCCAAAAAGCCCATCATCTTCGATCTTGGCAACTGTGATTTCCCACGAAAACTCAACCTTAGGGAGAAGTTTAACCGAAAACATTGCTGTTCCAAGTTGTGAAAGTGGCTGTCCTGTTGCATCACTTAATGTGGGGCTTGGTTTCAGCTTTGGTCTCTGAGCAGAAGGAATAGAATTGTATATTCTTTCCGATATAATGGTTCTAGTGGCCCCAGTGTCTATAGTGAATAAAACTTCTACACCTTCAACCTCAGCATCCAAGTAAAAGCCTTCGCTATGAGAAACCCGCTTAATTGTCTTTTTCTGTGTGAAATTTAAGCTTCCCCCGTGGTTTCCCTCTTGCTCTACCTGTATTTTTGTATCTGTGTGAAAATTGGAGGTGACTGCTTTTTCAGAGCCATTATCTCCTGTTATAGTTCTTTGAGCTGAGGTAGAAAGATGAGGCTCTGGAGTGCCTCTCTTTATTGCCAAGCATGATGAACCCTGGTTACTTCCCTTCACAACTGAAGATGTGGCCTGAGTGTCCCCCTTCATAATATTATGGTCATTTGTGTATGTCGGTGACCCCAAAGTGACCCACTTTGTGAACTGTGAAGATGATCCAGGAGTGCCACTCTGCGGCAACTCAGCATTACAGATATCAGTCATTTTGGCTCTATGTGGTTGTTCCTTGTTGCTAACTGTCAAGGAGGCTCGCATAGAACTGGATGCATTATTTTCCTGGGACACAGGTGGTTTTCTGCTGGCGTTTTGTGCATTTATCAAATGTGATACCTGTTGTACCATGTTCTCGTGATTAATTTTACTCTCTTTCACATAAATTTGGCCATTTGTGTCCGGGACCGCCTGTTGGCCAATTAGGTCGGTCCTACCTAGTTTAAAGCAATAGTGTTTCTAGAAACTGGGGTTTGACCTACATTTGAACCCACTGGCCTTGAACTTTGTTGTGGATTGACAGACAAACCTTGTGCCTGTTCAGAGTGCAATACTGGACAGCGGCGTTTAATATGGCCATAACCACGACAGTAATAACACTGAAGATTTGCTTGTTGGGCTTGATCTTTCTTATATTGGTCATGATTTTGACCTTGACCTTGATGTATAGGACTAGTTACTTGTTTCTGGCCATAACTTTGTTGAATAGGTTTCAAACTTTGCCCTTTGATGTGTACATCTGGTGTATAATTTGTCAAAGTACTAGCTGTGCTGTTTGGAGTGGCTGATTGGTTGCCGTTAACAGAATCAGGATTCAGCTTTTGGACACACGCCAGAATTTTCTCCAACATCCCTGTTTCTGGGTTTGACGGTTCAGAACTGACCTGATGACCATGTGGAGCTCTGTTGGCATTGCCTTTAATTTCTCTTATCATTGATTTGTTTCTCTTCCAGTTGGATCTTTTTTTGAAATGACGTTTGTCAAGGTCATCATCGTCACTATCGTCATCATTATCATCATCATCATCAGTCTCAGAGAATCTTACAGCCTTAGGGTAATGCCCATTTCGGTTATGGCTTAACGATTGTTGACCCTGTTGAGCTTCCATATATGTTATCACATTGTGCACAGCATCCTCGATGGAGCTGGGCTCCTTAAAATACTCTACGGCAAATTTTGCCTGCTTGTCACGAAGTCCATTCAGAAATTGTTGCAGCAGTAGTTGCTGTCGCATCTCCGGGTTTTTACAGGAGTAAGCTTTATCATAAAGCCGCTTGAGCTCAGCAGCATATTCCTCTATAGTTTCACTGGCATACTGAACCCGTTTTGCAAACTGGACTTTATATGTTTTACTTGTTTCTACTGACTGAAATCGTAAATGCAGCTCTTTAACAAGGCTTTCATAGCATTTTATATTGTCTGCAGAAATCTCATCAAAAACAAATTCCGCAGCTGTGCCCTGCAATCTCTGTACCAGTTCACAGAGGCGAGTTTTCTCATCCCATTGGTTAAGGTCTGCCACTGTAGTGAACCGAGAATGCCACACTTTCCAGCTGTCTTTGGATGTACCAGTGAATGGTGGAAGCTTAACAAATTTGTTGGTAGAATAAGCAGTGTTACCACTGACTGAGAGTGGTATGGTTGATACTCTTGGATTTGACTGTTCCTGGACATTTGGTATTGAGATTCCTGTGTCTTGACGCAAGTAATTGGAAGAGTTAGTGACCTGTGTTACAATGGGCAGTGATACACTACCGGTACTTTGCATAGTTGTCTGAGAAAATGTGTTTGGACTGACAGAAGATGGATGTTGTGTGGTAACAGACATCATGTTATTTTGCTGCCCTCCTGTTACTTGACATTGACTTGCCACCCCTGTAAGGTCATGGTTTGTTGCCTCTGTATGGAGGTCACTACCTGTATTGGCATTTGAACTATTTCCTTCAGCCCTCAAATTCCTGACCTCTTGCAGGACTTGTAAATTACTTTCTTTAACCAGGGTAGCCATCCCTGACATACACTCCTTAATAATGGATGTGCAAGTGTCTTTCAGCATATTTCTGGTGCCAACAAGGCATTCATTCATGGAGGTACCATTTTCTCTTACAATATTAGTTACACTGTTCAAACATTCATGCAGTGCTTTGCTTTGGACCTCATGTTGCTTATCTACCTTGTCTATGAAAGTCTTAATTGTGGTGTTCAGTTTTGCTATTTCATCTTTAGCTTGAACATTGGGATCATCGCCTGCACCTACGTAAGTGTGTTGGTTTTGCATGTCTGATGATGTGCTTGGTAGTATTGGTATGGAAGTAAATGACTGCCGGTGACTTTGTATATGACCCTCTTCATCTAGGTGGAAACTAGGGGCTGATACTGTGGTATGGTTTGTGTCTGTAGTGGTGCATGCAGTGGATACAGAACAGTTCTGCATCTCAGTGTTTCTACAAGCAGCTGCTCTCCCCTCTGCACATACAAAAGAGCCTTCAGATTCTGAACCAGAAGTTGCTCCCGCATTGTTCAGAGAAATTTCTGAGTCCACCAAGTCAGGGTTTTGCCTCTTATTTTGTCGCCGCCTTCCCATTTTCACTTTTGGTCAGACTTTTCTGATGTACCGGTATCATAAAAAAAAATTGCTCACCACTCAGGGCAGAATGAGTTGTGGGTTCGTATCACAGGATCAAAGATCAAAGCTATCAAAGATCCCACCGCTGCCACCAAAAAGATGTAACGTGCCGAGGGTCCAAACTGAGTAATCAAGTGGTAGCGTATTATGACTGACAACGGGCGCGGCCTATCACACTGGTATACTTATGATATCTCCATAAGCATATGGACCGGACCTCGCCAACCAAGTATTAAATAATGTAAACGCAATGTAGAATGACTTATTTAACGGGTCTTAAATGAAGAGTAACAGGTTTGAATTCCACAATTTAATTAACAAGATTAAATAATGTAAAACAGGATGACTAGATATTCACTGCCCTATGAGAACATGTGTCTAAAAAAAAAATGTACTTCAACTGGGACCAATGGAAATTTAAACACACATATTACTAGCTCTGATTCTGCATGTAGAAAGCTAATGCACTGCAGAAATATTTACAACTCAAGTCCCCTTTGACTTGGTTATGCTACAGATTCCTAGAACAGACTTGACTATACTTAATATAAAAAAAAATCTAAGTTATTAAAATCAGCATTTGCAATGGGTATCTCAAGGAAAAAAAAACAAGTTTCGTTAAATAATCAGAAAATTAACGTTTCAGTTAATTTTCCTTAAAAAAATCTCTTTAATCTATTCAGTTCAAAATTAAAAAAAAATAAAATGAGCACCTAAAATAACAACTGATCACACTGGAAACAAATGGCGAGGACCCAAAACAGATTTGTGGGCTTCCTTATATACTAGCCACATCCCTCAGTCCCCCATTTCCCTCAAAATACTCCCTCAAGACATTTTCCCCCCAATCCCACAGCACCCACAGTATGTGGGAGGGAAGTAAACATTGCACCCTTGCTCACTTCAACAGATAAAAAGTCAATGAAAATGAATGAAACCCACAAAACTGTTAATGAAAAAAAATTCTAGGATAATAATGCTGTCTAACCTTCAAAATAGATTTAAAAATAAGAGTTTGATTTTAAAGAGATTTAAAGAAATTCTGCAATTTTTGGCATAAACTGTCTGCACTCTTCCCAGAATTCTGTGCAACGTGACCTATTTTAGAATGTTTACAGCAAACAAAATGGCTGAACTGCATGTCAACAGAATTTGCTGCTGCATTAGGCAGAAAAATACTCAGTCATTTCACCTTGACAGTGGTTAAACTGAGCATAATTCAACCTAACACCTTGGTCTTCAGCTAGGGATGTAAGTAACAGGGCCAGAAATCTCTCGTGTTTGCTGCAAATATTCACCGTCTCAGTGCCTGCACTTGTACATGAGGTCCCCAAGATCTAGATAAGCAGCCAAAGAGCAAAGTTAATCAGTATATCCAGCTACAGGCCAGTACAATCACCTCCTGTGGGACTGCCTCAATATTTCCTGAGGATGGCAGTGCCAAGAAAGTTCCACAAGAACAACATGCCTGACCCCAGGGATACTTGAACTTTTGAACATTCAGTTGTCTGAACTGGACTCCTGTACTGCAACATGCACTGAGAGGAAAATTGTAATGGTTTGGTCCCAGACTTTACAGTATGTTCACATGGGTTCGTCTCTGCTATCTCTCCAGTTTTGAAAGTGTTTTGGATCCAATGTTCTCACAAAATTATCGGATCCTGTCCCGAAACCGCCTTAGGTCGCACTTGATCCGAACATGAACCCTGTCTGTCTTTGAGGCGGTGCCCCGACCATCTTGATGTATGTACAATTCGGTGACCATTTGTAGTGTTCTTTGATGGCGTCATCATCTTGTTCCCAAGAGCTGAGTTTTACGTAACAACTGAAGCACTGACATACGTCCGATTTCCCCGTGTAATAAAGTCCCGCCCGTGCTAGTTGGTATTTGTCCGGTCGCATATGTTAAGGATAAGTATCGAATGTTTTGAGTCTGTTTTCGAAGAATTCCATGTCGAGTTGATCAGCTTTACTGTCCATGACGTTTATGATGAGAATGACGATACATCGTACACACGTCGCTTATATACATAATGCCTTCTTTCTGATTGGTTTTTTTATTTTTAGAACTCAAATAGCTTTTGAAAGTCACGTTTGATTATAGATTATACGTTCTATTGGAAAGGTCAACTATTAACACTACCTACAATAATTACACGTATTCTTTTTACTTTCTCCAACCAGTCTTCTACAGTCACACGGTGTACTTTTCTCACATGAGAAACAATATACAACACATTCTTTATATGACATATAGGGCATTCATATACGTATCTGGGAGGCATATTTTCGCAACAGATACAGAATGCATTGTTCATTTTGTCTTTTTACGCATTCAAAGCTCCTCCTCCATCTCAAAGATCCCCACTGACTGTTTACAGCATAAGTAGTATAGGTCGGTTATTAATAGCAACCAATCAAAATATGTCGTAGCCATATTAAAACATAGGCCTTTATCCATTAGAAGTTATTGTCTGTTAGAATGGCGTAGAGCTCGGATCGGGTATGTCGTTTTAAGCTTTTTATTAGGGTTTGAAGCAGTTTGTTTGCGTTGTGCATGTGTATGTATGTATGTACATGAGTGTGAGTCATGTATGTTTGTATGTATGTATGTATGTATGTATTTATGCATGTACATGAGTGTGTTTATGTATGTGTGTGTGTGTGTGTGTGTGTGTGTGCATGCGTTTGGGTATATATGTTCTTGTGTATGTATGAGTGTGCGTGTGTGATGCTGATTCATTTTTCGCATTACGATAACATACCCGTGCGACATTTTTCACATCTCCAAATATGGCGACATTTTTATGAAAATCCATGATATTTTTTTTATACTGCAAACATAGGTTGTGGGTACTCGTTAGAACCGCCTCTTTTTGGTCTTGGAGCAGAAATAAGAAAAATTGTGAACACCCAGATTTCTCCGTAAAAAGTAGGGATTTAGTGGGGTGACCACGTGATGCGATCGGTGAGCTCATCACCAATAGTTAGTAGATCTTTCAATTTCGAGCCATTCTATAGGGAGTTAAAAGCGATTTCACGCATTTTGGTCACGGTCCGATGATTTCATCTCCTTTAGACGATTAGTTTGATACCCAGATCACCCAAATCGGTTCAGGCGTAAGGGAAATAGAGCCATTTAAAGATTACCCAAAGGGAGATAATTTGAACCGCCAAGGGAGATAATTCCGCCACGGTCCGATGATTGAGTCGCGTAGGTCTCGTTCGTTTGATACCCAGATCGTTTGATACCCAGATCACCCAAATCGGTTCAGCCATAAGGGAAATAGAGACGTTTAAAGCGCACCAAAAGGGAGATAATTTGAACAACCAAGGGATATAATTAGTCCACAGTTGAATGTTTTCATCTCTTTGAGACGAGTCCAAACACGATCCCCTTCGGATAAAAACAAAGGCCTATTAGTTTTCGCAAACATGGTAGATCCGGATCAGACACCACACAACATCTGATCAGTGTGTAAACTATTCGCTTACAGTTCAGGGTATAGTCTTCCCTAACTTGATTTATGTCAAGAACATCACTTAGAGAACGGCCCAATATAACCCATATTTAAGAATCATGACACATTTAAGCGTGAATAAGCCAGCTTATTAAGCCAATCAGACTGATGCGAAAAGCGTATGAGACCGCGTTTATACGCAGGCTGATCGGTCATATATTGCCGCTAAAGTTTTACCTTTATAGGTTTTTTCGTTCGCCGGCCCAATACTCGTATCGCAGCAATAAAAAGTCAATATACCGCGAATGAACCTTAAAGCGCTAATCACTACTAGCAGATGACATTTTTCTTTGTTTGGGTTCAGCAGTCCTGCTAATGGCAGGTGTTTCCGTGTTAAGCGGACTGGCGCATTTCAGGCTAAAACCAACTAGCAGATGATATTTTCGCAAGTTGGTTTTGAAAGACAAATACACCTATTCAAACATGTTTACGACAAAAATATAGAAAAAAATGATCTATAGCTCAAAACATAGAAAACTCTTATAACGACACAGTCCTTGTCACATTTTTTGTATAAAGGAGAGAGAGAAAGATGCATGCATCTTTTTGGCCCCCCGCCCCTCGGGGCTTGAAGAAGTAGATGAATCGCGCACTGGAAAACCGCTTAAAGCGGTGCGAATCGGCCCTTCCATAAACCAGGGCTTGTAGTTTCACCTCGACCTTTTGTTTACAATTTATAGTGCCTTCTACGAACAATAGACACGGATTTTTATTCCGAGGTCACGGAACAGCTGGGTTGACCTTTTGTTTAATGCCTTCACCAAACAATAGAAATGGATTTTTATTCCGAGGTCACGGAGCAGCTGGGCTGACCTTTTGTTTAGTGCCTTCACCAAACAATAGAGACGTGGCAAAGGTCATCCAATATGACCGATACGCCGTGTGTCCATGGCGCCAAAGTTATTCCGAGGTCATCCAATATGGCTGCCGCGCCGACGCGCCGTGACGTCATCCCCGCGCATGCGCAGTCCATGAGGCCAAAGCAATTCCGAGGTCATCCAATATGGCTGCCGCGCCGACGCGTCGTGACGTCATCCCCGCGCATGCGCAGTCCATGGGGTTAAAGCGACGCCTATACTACTTATAAATAGGACTTAATTATTGATATCTATTATTCGATTAATTGATTTCAATAATTATAATTATGGATATCTGTAATTCGAATTATAGATATCAATAATTAAGCTCAAGTATTGATATCATTAAATCGAAATATGGATGTCAATAATTCGAATTATATTTATAAAACGAATCTGTATCCCACAACTTTACTATCCTAGAAAGTTTATAAATAATGGTCGGGCCAGATTTGAACAGAGTGGAGTAAGGCAAAATGTGGGGAGGAGCGTACTCTGAATTTTCCTTTTTTTCATGGGCTGGGAATATTTTTATGGTTTAAATTATCAGTTTTGAGTGTTTCTATGCGATTTAGCCAGTTATAGTTCGAACAATTTGACCTGAGACTAACCTTTATGCATGGAATAAATGTGTCAATGTTATCGCCTAATACGTCAGCTTTCGTAAACTTCTCCTGAATTTTCGGTATCACGTGAATCGCGACCTCTATGTATTGAATAACAATATCACCATTTTCGGGAGACGGCGAAGATAAATACATGCATTCAGTCGGGTGTGAAAATATGTTAATAGAGTTCACCAGTCTCAGGTCAATTTGTTCGAACTATACATAGGCTTGAATTCTGGGGATACATTGTCAGTCTTGGTATTTTTTGGTCGCCACTAGATGCCGGGGCACAGCTTGTGTAACAGGCAAAATTCAGAGTATTATCCCCCGACCCCACCATGCGATGTGACCATAGTTATTGACTGTAACATGCATACCTGAAGCCAAAGGACCAAAGGATATATGAATGTTTCAGGTTTCAACCTGACAAATGAAACAAACAGCAGAACCCAAAAAGAACTCTACCATGTGGCAAAAGGGCTACCATTTACAAAAATGTACCACAGTCTATTTTAGACACCCTAGATCTAATTATTTAGCGATCCCCGCCCAATGAGGCTTGGGGAAATTGGGCTGCCTCAAGTTTCCTCACAGAGGTGAAACCAACTGCACACGATTACCGGTAAACCACTTAGAGGGACTAAGCCTGCCCAGGCAAAGTGGGGCCAGTCGGACCTTCCCTGGGTATAAACCCTTTTGGTTTGTTTTGGCGCGCAGGGCTTGAGACGTCATTTTATCTCAATGTTGAGTAAAAGTCTCTTAAAATTGGAAGCAGTGTCTCAAACATTACCTAAAAATGTTGAGGGTGTGTAAAACCTCAGCTCATACAAACAAATCTAATTATAGACACCCATAAATCGGATGGCATTTGAGATAACAATAAAATTATATAACATTTTAGATATCAATGATTCTTTACATTTTAGATATCTATTTACTGAAATATAGATTTTATTAATTACAATTATAGGTATCTATCATTTGCTTTTAGATATCTATATACGCAAAGTAATAATGGATATCATAAAACAAATTTATAGATATCAAGAAATATATATTACATATCATTGATTACATTTTATGATATCAAAAATACTGATAATTATAGAAATCAATAATGTTTATTATAGATATCTATAATTAGATTTATATATATCTATAATAAAACTTATAGATATCTCGAAATTGTATTAAATAGTAAAACGGCACCCCATGGATGTCAAAACAGAATGATCTATTTATTTTGACAACATCCTTATTTATTCCAAAAAAAAGTTTTACAGCAATAATACATACATAATTTTCAATGTTTCCAATACTTATGCATGCGGTCTTAGAATTTTAGATGTGAAATTCTTGATATCTATAATTCGACTGAGGGTGTTCGAATAAGGCTACTAATGACGACCCGCACAGATACCACGCAATGTTATGGTAACCACTGAAGTGAAAACCACATGCGTGCAAAAATGAAAAAAAAAAAAAAAAAAAAAGGAATAAAATACATTCTGTTTTCGTTTGATTTGAAAGTTAATCCAGACGCTGGGGCCTTACTACTGTGTACATCGCCCCAAGAGGATATTCTCCATGTAGAAGGGATGGTAATGACCAGGAATTGATACGATTGCCTTTCGCCTTTCGTCTTAATACCGCATATGTGTCATATGCGCACATATGACTTTAAATCATGACTATTTTATTAGGTGTCATATATCTGTGTTGTACATCTCCTTAAGTCTATTAATAGCGCGATCCCACAAAACAACTACGGACATGAATTCAGTCCTCGTTACCTTTTGTCCATGCAGAATACTTTTAATTTCTTTAGTTTGATAGATAAGTATGATTATACATTATATTTCTAAACTGATCGTACTAGAACTTAACGAGTTTGTTTCATTATTTTGACAGATAAATATGATCTGGGTCTACACTGTTTGCTAAAAGAACATTCATTTTTATAAATTTGCCACAAACAAACACAAACCTGACACCCTTATAATTGGAAATGACCAAACTTACAAGATGGAAGGTTCCATTGACATATATCGGTTAAAACATAACAAGAATAGTTTCTTTCCGCCACCCCACCCACTTCAACAGAAAAGAATGAATGACCAAACAGGTGTTCAAAATTAAATATTGCCAGAATATGTGATTGTTTGAATAAGGTTTAACGTCCCCGTCAACCCAATTTAGGTCATTTTGGAGACGCTTCTTCCAATTTTGTGGGACTTTTACCCGACATTGAGGTGAAATGACATCTCAAGCCCTGTCGCCCAATGAAATCAAAAGGCTTATATGCATTGGACGGTAACACCACTTTGCCTGATAAGGCTTGTGTCTTTTATGGGTGGAGTAAGTTATTTGTATCAATTCCTGTTCTTTGTTTTACTTCTACTTATGGTAGGGTGACAATGGGCCAAAAAGTCCACTATTTCTGGTAGAAACCCATACCCTCCCCCCTCCCCCAAAACATGTCATATACCAAAATTTTCGTAAGCATCCGTAGTATCTGAAACTGCCGGCATAAATTGGCATAAATTATGGCGAGCTGAGAAATCCAAGAAGGCGTCCAAGATGGACGCCATAGCTGTAAATTCCAGTTTTGGGTAAAATATGAATATAAATACCACATATCATCTTACAAACTTATTTTAATTTTATTTTTCTGGTGTAGAAAGAAGATTTGTGCTAGAATATAGATCAAATTTTTAGGTTTAACTTGAAAACCTGTGAAAAAAAAAAGATATTTTATTGTTTTTGTGTCTAGTTTCCAAGGTGGTACATAAAAGCAATTCTGATGTTTCAAAATTTAAACAGTTTTTACATATATATTGTTTGATTTTAACTAAGACACTATTCTAAAATACATTTAACACTATTCTAAAATACATTTATGGTTGGTTATGACTTTTTTACCATCAATTTAGCCCCAGGAATACCCCACTCACTCAGTTTACCAGTAAAATTCATTCACATACTATTGCCACATATCATCTTACAAACGTATTTTAATTTATTTTTCTGGTATAGAAAGACGATTTGTGCTAGAATATTGATCAACATCTTAGGTTTGATTTGAAAACCGGGGAAATAAAAGACATTTCATCGTTTTTGTGTCTAGTTTCATAGTTGGTACATAAAGGCGATGCTGATGTTTCAAAATTTTTAACAGTTTTTATTTATCTATTGTTTTATTTTAACTAAGACAATATTCTAAAATACATTTAACATTATTCCCAAGTACATTTCGTCACCTTAGCGCAAAAAGTCAATAATTCCCATTTAAAATGTATTGGCGTTATCGACTTTTTGCACTAAGTTGACGATTTATGGTTTGTTTTGACGTTTTTACCATCAATTAAGCCCCAGGATTACCCCACCCACTCAGTTTACCAGTACAATTCATTCACATAATACTCACCACTCGAGGGATTTGCAGGTGAGGATTTCATTTTAGACAACAAATAGAAGAGAGCATTGAAACTAATGCTTAGTTCTGTTTTCATACTTTATTATATGATCAGCCATTAGGATACACTACCTCTTTATAACACTGTTTTCGGGATCTGAGCATTAACCGTCTTAATTAAGCAGTGCTACATCCAAACAGAATAGCAATTAGTGTTTATCAAATTGATCTAAAATGACTTTTATTGTCATTTTTTGCTGTGTAACTGGCTAGGTTTTGGGGGTTATAAAGTGCTATATCCAAAACTGTGTTATAAAAACGTGTTATAAAGAGGATATGCTATACAATTAGGTTATATTTTGTTTGATTTGAGGTACAACATCCCCGTCAACACTGTATCAGTCATTTCACATTTTGGAGACATTGCTTCCAATTTTTTTGTGGGACGTTCCCCGACATTGAGATGAAATGACATCTCAAGCCCCGCCACACATTTAAACCAAAAGGTTTTATATGCAAGTATGGTCCAGCTCGCACCACTTTTCCTGGGCATGCTTAGAATCTCTAAGTGGTTTACTCTGTATATCCTAGGTCTACTTGGCTAGGCAAATTAATCTTAGATTTTATAGCTCCCTATCAAATCGGTAACTGATATGCACACCAGGTCCTGTGTAATAAAAAGAACTTGCTGCTGCTTTAACTAGCCCTGAGACATTTGACTCAGTCCCAAGATCTGAAATATCTTGCAGCCTGAAGTCTGGTTTAGGCAGATCATAAATTGCCTGTACTATGTAAAGAAGGGCAGGTATCACAACCCATAAGACAGCATAATTTCATTTTCATCTGGCTCTAGCTTCCTATAAACAGTGTTAACTGGAATATACCTGGTGCAGTCAGCATGAATACCTTTTCTACCTGTCATCAGCATAAAGCAGGTTAAAGTGATGCACAAGTAGAAAGAAAACTTCGGTATCAGAACGGACAACAAGGACTGTGTCAACTCCAAGAGAACCTACAACTGCTAGTTGCAAATTATTCTACTATCAGCTTCTTCACGGTTGGAATAATGAACAGAAACAACACCAGCGGAAACTTCAGGGCCTTGCTCTTAAGTCAACCTGCACCAACAACAGTAGCATTCTTCTTAAGAAGCTCATGGTAGTTTTCGTTAAGGTACCTAGTGTAAAGTATTGTTAGTTCGTTCTTGCTTTTACTGCTTGAAAGTATCTATCAGTCACCAGTTACTATATTTTTCCTCGTAGACACAGGCGCGGGTGAAAAAACATTCTTTCCACACTTTTGTTGGGTCTGTGATTTGAGACTGTTTGCCTCATTCCTGTCAAAACCGAAGTGAATGGTAGCTACCCAAATTTGGGTAAGAAGACTGCAAGACCGAAACATAGCAGTTATCTGTTGATATGTCAGTTTGAGACATGATGAATGCTTCAACACTTTAAGTACAGACATCCCGTCAAATACTATACAACCAGCAAGTCTTTCTAGTTTTTCAAGGAAATCCGACTTATTGGTAGACATCATACATTCTTCATCTGTAAACAAACTCGCGTGATCATGCACATTTTTGAAAGACAAGACCTTGAATGAATGAATTGATATATAGAAAGCATATATCTCTTCACCGGTGGCAGTCAGTTACTCAGACTGGTTTCCCTAGACAACTGTGTCATTGACCTGATATCACTCATAGTCAGGAGTTTTGACCCAGACAAAGGCTCATAAGATTGTTTTTTGTTTTTGTTTTTTTTTTGGACTGCCTAACAGGCTATGGGTATGAGCCTTTCCTGCAGGGATGACTCAAATGGTGACCCATTTTATGGCAACTTATCAAACTTCTCTATATCTTGAGGAAATTCATCTCGTGTAGCTATATTGTCCAAATGTCTTTGACCCCCGCCTATCGGGCTTGAAGAAACAGATGGGCTGCATGATGCTTCCACGCAGAGCTGAAACCGACCGCACATGAGTATTGGTAAACCCCTTAGAGGATCTAAGCCTGTCCAGGCAAAGTGGTGCGAGTCGGACCATCCATGCTTATAAGCTGTATTGGTTTCATTGGCGACAGGGCTTGAGATGTCATTTCATCTCAATGTCGGGTAAAAGTCCCACAAAATTGGAAGCAACGTTTCCAAAATGACCTATACAGTGTTGATGGGTACGTTAAACTTCAAATAAAACAACAAACAAACAAAATTGTCCAAATGTCAGGGAGAAGCGTTCAGTAAATTTTAAACTGTCATTGTGAAATAAATCCACATCTTGTATTGGTATGGTGTTAAGTAGAGCTGGCAACTATGCATGGCATACTTAGCACTAATGGGTCGTGATAAAAACCATCTTATAAGGGCTTGTTCATAACTTCATTGTGGGTGATTCATATAATATAACTGGATAGCCAGTTTGCCATTTTGTGGGACAGTAACTGTCCTTTCGGCTTTCTTCTGTTGTTGTTTCCATTAAGTTCTAGTTACTTCATGTTTGTGATTCTTTCTCTTTAGAGTCATTGACGGGGGGGGGGGGGGGTTGTAAATTAATTGTATCGATTCTTGATCATTCCTTTACTTCTATTTTGAGTACAAATCTCTGAAAGTATGCAGTGAGGTTGTTGCTGCTCAGCATTAACTCGATTACAACTATGAAGAAGCCGATAGTAGAATGATTTTAAACCTGCAGTTTGCAGGTTCTCTGGAAGATAACACAGCTGTTCTGGTCAGTCCATATACCCATGTTTTCGATCTACTTCTGCTTCACTTTAGCCAGCTTAATGTTGATAACATATTCTTCAAGACAGACAGGAAGTGTATTCATGCTGACTGCACCATGTTTTCCAGTTCACAATGTTTTCAGCAAGCTAGAGCCAGATGAAAGGGCAATTATGTTGTCTGTATTACCTTACAGGTTGTGATACCTGCTCTTCTTTACATACTATAGGCAAGAAAAATGCCTAAATGAGACTTAAAGGCTTATTGAAAATTAGAGAGATAATGTTGGTTGGTGCCTGATGCTCTGTCTCTGGTCGGGCTCATCGGAGTCTAACTGTTGGTTTTCTTTTGCTCCAGCATTTCAGTGGTTTCTTGCTGTCGAGTCCTCACCGTTGTCTCACCTCTGTGGTTCTTTGATTTTTGTGTTCACGGAGATGTTGCACTGATGAGTTAGGAGGTCTTCATGCGGACTGAACAAATTATTTGTCTAAATCGCGACGGAAGTAAGGGCGAGGATTGTGGCCACGTAAAATCGATTTAAGCCCCCCAGTGGAAATCTTCCACTGACCGTTCCAAGGCGGCTCTTCTGTGGCGATTTATTTATGTTGTTGTTTGTTACTTGCTGTGTGTATCACTTGTGTCTTTTGGTTTTGGATGGCCATATGGCCATTTTGTGGGAAAGTAACTGTCCTTATGGCCTTCGTTTGTTTAGGTTTCCATTATGGTCTGGTCGCTTAATGTTTGTATTTCTTTCCCTTTGGTGTCTTTTATGGGTGGAGTAAGTTAATTGTATCAATTACTGATCTTTGTTTTACTTCTACTTTTCATTCTTATGAATGTTTTCATTGCTCTTAAAGGAACTCATTTTTGATTTTTATTCAAGCTTCAAGAGATTTCAGATCTTAGTATTGAGTCAAATGTCTCAGGGTCAGTTAAGGCAGCAGCAATTTTCTGTAGGCTTGCTGTTCAGACAAACACATTAGACAACAATAGTGCTCAAAATATCCAGAGTTAGACCTAGTCATCTGTTACGTAGTGGGGTACCGTAGACGTATGTCGTATAGTGTTCTTGTTTAGTACTTCGCTTTTAACACAATAAAATAAAGTCTTTCAAAAGTCTCTAAGTTTTAATTTTCATTTCATATCATTTCCGCGACAACCAAAAGTTGTATCAGATTAATTTCAATCTGATACTTTCAAAAATGAGATCTATTATAACCAGCGTGGATCTCTCTCTACATCTTAAACCCAAATTCAGATCTAATTAACGTGTTCAAAACTTGACCTTATATATGTTCTCTGAGCATTTCTAACATTTTACAATTCACGTTTACACCCTTATTATTTGTGCAAACGTCAATCATACTGCATATTTTCAGGACGCTACCACGCAATTATTTAAAGGTTATTGTTTTCCTAAATTCCTTTAAAAGCTCACTGCACCTGTTTAATTGACATAACATTAAAACATACACCCCTGTGACTGACATAAACCATAATATGTACACGGGTTATAGGCATATGTATATACAAATACCCCTTTTTGAGTGGCGTATCCGTATACATTTTAGAATTATGTAAGTTTTGTTTACTGCACCTGCTTGTCTCTAGAAACTGATAAACACCTGCGTAATCACATATTTCATATGTCAAATGACGATTTGAACTCAGTCCAGTTGATTTGAATCCATTCCAATATAAACAAGACATGTAAATCAGGTTTAGAAAGTACAATGCATCATTTTATAGCCTGTTAGCAAAAACCAATATTTTATAGAAAGAAAGATTCATAATTAAGCATAACAGTTTAGAAAGTAAAATAACTGTTAATATGATATGCCTTTACGACCCACCAACACTATAGATCATACTAGGCTAGTTTCTTACGACCCTTCAACATTATATGTTATACATGTTATATGCTCAGAGAACAACTATGTTATATACCTCCCCTTTTTATAATAAATTAAGTTTCTTACACGGGAAAATTAATTTACAATCATAGAGATCATATCCAAGATATGTCCAGTTGACCACGTTAGTAAACAAATTAAGTATTTGCATTACACACAACAAGCTTCTAATATATGTCACACTCAAACAATAATATAATCTTTTACCAATACATGTGTGACTAGGATTATTAACACTGAAGCTTGATATATAAATTCACATTTAGATCAACACCTTTTCTTAAAATGACCAGGATATTTCTCTAAATATGACTAGAAATATCCCACATATGCATACGCATATACACATAATAAAATGTCACTAAATGAAGTTATTCTGTGTAAACATAGTGTCACTAAGTTTTCATGTCCCTTTTCTAAAGTTAACACTTTAGTCCATGAGTCCTCTGAAAACATGTAATTTTAAAAACACACACACACACACGAATAACACAACACTATAAAATTAATCACATTAATAAGAATAAAGTTTTCGTCCATTTAAACACCTTCTCTCCGCGGCGTTGGCGTTGGTATAGGATATATAGGCACCCTATCTTTTGGAATTAGAACCTTGTCGTCCTCCGATGATGGCTTTGTGTGAGCATTTATCACCATATGTACTTGGTATGGTTGCTTCTGCTTCTCCTCCCGTTCACCATAACATGACTGCATGACTGTAACATCCGACTGTAAAGAAATTATGTTTAAATGTTCAAACCCTACTCTTATTTAAAATCTTCACCTATGCGCACCTTAAGGGTAACACACAGGACTTTACACAAACTTAAAAATTAAAAAATGTCAATCTTCGCCAATGCATGACCTTAAGGGTCATACAAAGTACACAATTAAATGTCTCAACCATAGTGCAGTTTATATTTTACTTTTGGTCCTTCGAGATCAGCGTAAATATTCTGAGAAATCAGAAATAAATTATTGGTTAAGACTCATATTCTAGACAGGTTTTTAATTATTTGGACCCCATTATGATTTATATCAGTCTTTGAATCGACTGCCTACTCGAAATTCGCAAAATTGCAGTATGTTTCCTCTCTGGCTTTCGTTACCGAATCATTACAGGGTCACTGATGAGGCTTTATTAGCCGAAACTACGTAGTATGACCCATCTTCTTTCTTATGAATGTTTTCATTGCTCTTAAAGGAACTCATTTTTGATTTTTATTTGCCTTCACTGCAGCTGGTGTTGTGCCGTGTGGCGGCCGTAAAACGTCTCCCCGTACATCAACCATAGTGCAGTTTATATTTTACTTTTGGTCCTTCGAGATCAGCGTAAATATTCTGAGAAATCAGAAATAAATTATTGGTTAAGACTCATATTCTAGACAGGTTTTTAATTATTTGGACCCCATTTTGATTTATATCAGTCTTTGAATCGACTGCCTACTCGAAATTCGCAAAATTGCAATATGTTTCCTCTCTGGCTTTCGTTACCGAATCATTACAGGGTCACTGATGAGGCTTTATTAGCCGAAACTACGTAGTATGACCCATCTTCTTTCTTATGAATGTTTTCATTGCTCTTAAAGGAACTCATTTTTGATTTTTATTTGCCTTCACTGCAGCTGGTGTTGTGCCGTATGGCGGCCGTAAAACGTCTCCCCGTACATCAACCATAGTGCAGTTTATATTTTACTTTTGGTCCTTCGAGATCAGCGTAAATATTCTGAGAAATCAGAAATAAATTATTGGTTAAGACTCATATTCTAGACAGGTTTTTAATTATTTGGACCCCATTTTGATTTATATCAGTCTTTGAATCGACTGCCTACTCGAAATTCGCAAAATTGCAGTATGTTTCCTCTCTGGCTTTCGTTACCGAATCATTACAGGGTCACTGATGAGGCTTTATTAGCCGAAACTACGTAGCATGACCCATCTTCTTTCTTATGAATGTTTTCATTGCTCTTAAAGGAACTCATTTTTGATTTTTATCATAACAGTATCTCGTACTGTTAAAATAACCAGGATTATTTCAAGTGACCTGGATTCACTAATAAACTAACAACTATAACGACGAGGATCCTCTATATACACGTACAGATCACTGCCACTTAGGACAATTCTGTAGACACATCCTTGGATACAGGCCAAGCGAGTGATACATCCGTCCGTTTGAAGGGTTTCTGTCCTCCAGAACTGTAATCGACGTTCCTTTTATCTAGCATAGCGGACATCTCTATCTCTTCACAACCACCATGTGAAGGAGAACATTTTACATTTACATTCTGAAGGTCATGCATATTAGCCTGCCGTTCACCAATTACTCGGCCCAAATTACATTTACTTTTATGTCTAACTATACACACTATACTAATTATTTTAAATGACATCGCGGTTAAAATTACCAAAGCATATGTCCAATGGTTTGTATCTTTTTTATCATTTACCTGTACCGTTTTATATGCTCTTGTTTCGGGTAGAAAACTTTGCAATGGAATCTCTTTCAAGCCTCTCAAATGCTATGGAATATTAATTGGCTTTAATTTATCAAGTTCAGCTTTAGAATTGTTCCAAATGAAAAACTGCGAAATATTATGCAGTGATAACAAAGCTTGTAAAGGATCGGACCTTTCAAAGGCAGTTTGTTTGTCAAAATATTCAGGCAGCTGTAAATATTTATTATAGGCTCTGCAAGTGTTATTTAACTTTAAAATGTCAAATGGAGATTTAATTTTAATATCACTGACTTCATGTTTAATTAACTGACAGTTAACTGTAAACATTAATGGTTTATCAGTCACGATTATCCACACACCTGCAAACAAGTATTTTGTGGTTGGCAAAACCTGATCTAAAATAATAACTTGTTAATAATAAAATGCTTGTTCTGTGTAAATAATGCCATAACACAAAATTTATCTTTGAAACCAACAGCAATTCAGTTTCAAGACTATATTTGACCAAGCTGTTACTGCTAATTAATGGTAATGGTAAGTTGTGTACCTTATATACTTCATATTCTTCTTTTGTATTAATTAATGGAATTTGCAAAACAATTCTAATTTCATTATCTTCTAGGTATGTTATACATGTCAAAGTCTTATAAAAACACCAAATATCTTTTCGAGGATTTCTTGGTAACTCAAAATTGTTTGGAAGTTTTGATTCGACTTCGACCAGTAACATGTTAAGATTTCGTGGTGAAATCGTTGATGTTGATAAATGATGCATAGATAACGTATTAAGTTCTGCTTTTAGACTTTCAAGATAAGTCATACCATCTTGAGTTCTTAATCCTATCTCATCAAGAATTAATTGAAATTGTAAATATGTATGTATGAACTGTTCAAGTCTTACAAACCTCTTTTCAAAAAGTTCTTGCAATTTCATGATTGACCTATCTAACTTTTGAACGACTATAATTAAATCCATTATAGACCTCCTATTTTCTGCTACTTGCATTCTCGTTAAGTTTAAGACAGATAAACCAACATCTAAGTCATGTATAATTTGTTCTTGATTACTTGCCAGATTTCTTATATTTCTGTTTATGTTAACAAGGTCGTCTTCGAAACTGTACCGAATAAAGAACACATTAACTGACCAATAATTGGAAGAAGTGACCTTTGACCTCTTTTATTTTATGAGAGTGCTTTGTATTCCTCAAACTGACTAAATAAATCAGTATATGAATCCGTCAATATATCTACCTCAACATGTAAACTCTTAAAAGTTTCTACATAATCTGTAAGGTTAGAGCTTTGGTAGATATCTGTGATTGCTTTCACAATATTGTCTGTACGATCAAGATCATTACTGATCTGATTAATAAGGGTTTCAAACGGTCTTAAGTCATGTACAAATGTCACAGACCAGTGCGCGTCAATTATAAAAAGCTCATTAGTCTTCTGAAAAACAACATTTTCAGACGTAAATAAGCCAAAAGAATGGCTAATAAGCGATCACCACAAGAAATATGTAAAATACACTGTGTTCATCTGAAATGAACAAGTAAAACACATTTTACTATTTACAAAAATTAAACTTCAACTGTATACACAGACGAAACGAGGTCTCTTATAACATATTTGATATTAACCTCAATAACTGTTTCACGCTACTACTTTTGTTTTGTGACTGCTTTGTTTTTCTTTTCACTGTCTTACGGACTTTCTTAGGCAGCTTGATCTCATTGATGGACATCTTTTCAATATCAGAATCAAGTGCACAAGAATTATCTGAAGCGTAGATTTCGGTTTCGCCGGAGTATGGATCTATTTCAGAGTGTCTCTCACCATCACAATCTATACCCCTAGCTGATTCCTCATCGCTACTTTTCTTATAATAACGTTCTCTACTCTGAAGTCGATTTCTAAGTTCCATTAAGGGAATTAAAATCAAACATGAGTTCCTTTAAGAGCAATGCAAACATTTATAAGAAAGAAGATGGGTCATACTACGTAGTTTCGGCTAATAAAGCCTCATCAGTGACCCTGTAATGATCCGGCAAAGAAAGCCAGAGGAAACATACTGCAATTTTGCGAATTTCGAGTAGGCAGTCGAATCAAAGACTGATATAAATCAAAATGGGGTCCACATAATTAAAAACCTGTCTAGAATATGAATCTAAACCAATAATTTATTTCTGATTTCTCAGAATATTCATGCTGATCTCAAAGGACCAAAAGTAAAATATAAACTGCACTATGGATGATGTACGGGGAGACGTTTTACGGCCGCCACACGGCACAACACCAGCTGCAGTGAAGGCAAATCAAAATCAAACATGTCTGATTCATTGTCAGAGTTCTCTCTTTCCCTTCTATTCCTTTTAACTAATTTTGCTAACGGAAGATTCTCATCCGAGTCAGAGTCAGAATCAGAAGATGTCTGAGGTGGTAGAACATAAGCTGCATCTCTCAACCTACGACTGTTTTCATCCTTGGAAATTTGCCAATCATCAAAGTAGAAGTAAAACAAAGATCAGGAATTGATACAATTCACTTACTCCACTCATAAAAGACACCAAAGGGAAAGAAATACAAACATTAAGCGACCAGACCATAATGGAAACCTAAACAAAGGAAGGCCATAAGGACAGTTACTGTCCCACAAAATGGCCATATGACCATCCAAAACTAAAAGACACAAGTGATACACACAGTAAGTAACAAACAACAACATAAATAAATCGCCACAGAAGAGCCGCCTTGGAACGGTCAGTGGAAGATTTCCACTGGGGGGCTTAAATCGATTTTACGTGGCCACAATCCTCGCCCTTACTTCCGTCGCGATTTAGACAAATAATTTGTTCAGTCCGCATGAAGGCCTCCTAACTCATCAGTGCAACATCTCCGTGAACACAAAAATCAAAGAACCACAGAGGTGAGACAACGGTGAGGACTCGACAGCAAGAAACCACTGAAATGCTGGAGCAAAAGAAAACCAACAGTTAGACTCCGATGAGCCCGACCAGAGACAGAGCATCAGGCACCAACCAACATTATCTCTCTAATTTTCAATAAGCCTTTACGTTGGGGCCGTCATAGAATCTGAGGCCTGACCCACCGGCATGCAATTAAAGAGGGAAGCAAAGTTGCCAACCGTGATTGGGTTAACTACCATGCATGCAGTCTGTCGTATAATATCCATGTTGTACCCAATCTTTTTATATCGAAGAATGATTTTACGAAATTGGGTGCTGAAGTCATTGCGGTTATATATTTTTCTGAATTTATATACTATGTCACCATAAAATTCGGGTTCCGATAGACCTTGTTGCAGAAGAGATTTAAGTCCAATATTGAATTGTGAAATTAAATCAGAATGGCGTCTATAAAATTTTGAAAAGGCTTTGTGTAGTTTATGTTACCGATAACCCTGGTTAAGGAGTTTAGCCGTTAATAGTTTATTACGAGTATTGAAATCAGTTACATGACTACACACTCTAGCAAATCGAATTAATTGCGAAATATAAACGCCATAGGATGGCGCACGAGGAACATCACTATCCAAAAAAGGAAAATTTACAATCTCAAAATCAAAGTCATCGCGTTTATCATAAATTTTGCACGAAACAAATCCATCTACAATAGATAGATGTAAATCCAAAAAAGGGGCCTCGGTATCAGAAGAATTTGCTTTATTTAACTGAAGTTCTAGAGGGTAAATCTGACTGATCAAACCATCAAAATAGGTATAATCAATATTTAATAAATCATCTAAATATCTAGAAGTAGAGCTAAAGTAGAAGTAAAACAAAGATCAGGAATTGATACAATTAACTTACTCCACCCATAAAAGACACCAAAGGGAAAGAAATACAAACATTAAGCGACCAGACCATAATGGAAACCTAAACAAAGGAAGGCCATAAGGACAGTTACTTTCCCACAAAATGGCCATATGGTCATCCGAAACTAAAAGACACAAGTGATACACACAGTAAGTAACAAACAACAACATAAAATAAATCGCCACAGAAGAGCCGCCTTGGAACGGTCAGTGGAAGATTTCCACTGGGGGGCTTAAATCGATTTTACGTGGCCACAATCCTCGCCCTTACTTCCGTCGCGATTTAGACAAATAATTTGTTCAGTCCGCATGAAGGCCTCCTAACTCATCAGTGCAACATCTCCGTGAACACAAAAATCAAAGAACCACAGAGGTGAGACAACGGTGAGGACTCGACAGCAAGAAACCACTGAAATGCTGGAGCAAAAGAAAACCAACAGTTAGACTCCGATGAGCCCGACCAGAGACAGAGCATCAGGCACCAACCAACATTACCTTGAATTAGATCTCTCTAATTCTCAATAAGCCTTTACGTTGGAGCCGTCATAGAATCTGAGGCCTGACCCACCGGCGTGCAATTAAAGAGGGAAGCAAAGTTGCCAACCGTGATTGGGTTAACTACCATGCATGCAGTCTGTCGTATAATATCCATGTTGTACCCAATCTTTTTATATCGAAGAAGCTTCAATAATTTCAGATTGGTTATCAATGGAAAGCGACAAAATGAAGTCTCTTTCATAACAATACAAGAACAGATCAGCCACAAGAGGTGCGCAATTAGTACCCATCGGAATACCCACAATTTGTCTAAATAACTTAGAACCGAATCTAATATAAATATTGTCAAGTAGAAAGGTGAGGGCATCACACACTTTCTGACATGACCAAAGTGTATAATTCTTATGCTCTTTAGAAGTGAAAAATGCATTTCTGACATTACATGCAAGATAGAGAGAATCTTCTCTGTGAAAAGCCCATTCAATTAAATCATTAAGCTTTTCTTTTATAAGATTATGAGGAAGTGTAGTGTAAAGAGTGGAAAAATCGTAGGTAGACAGACTAGAAGCACGAAAATGTCTAGATTTCAATTTATTTAAAACCTCATTCGAATTTTTTATAGACCAAAACAGATTTCTTCCTGATCTTTCAAAGACTTTATCACAATATTTAATTACATGCGTTTTAATAGCAGTAAGACAGGAAGTTAATAATTTAGAAAGTTCAGTGGTAGTGCAAGAGCTAGAATTTGCAATAAACCGTGCTTTGTAAGGTTTTTTATGAAGTTTTGGTAACCAGTATAGCGTAGGAAGCTTGTCTTGGCCTTCGTTAACACACACTGCAAACTTGGTGGCTGAAAGACAAACATGTTTATCTACTATAGCTCTCTCTTCAGCTAAAGGCTGAAGTTCATAGGCCACCAAGCTCCTGCTTAAGCGTGTTAACATAGCGGAGCCGTCACACAACGACGACGTTGTTAGCGGCCTTTTCTGCAGGGGCCAAAACAAACTTCTTATGAAATTCTTGAATACCTAGTTTAAGATGACGTAAAGACGTCTTTGGCTTAGGAGGTAATAAGTTAGTATTTTGAGAATAGAAAGAAATGCGTTTATTCACTAGTTTTAAAATGCTAAGTTTCCAGTCCTTAAGGGCTTTATGCTCAACATACTCTCGCTTACACCATCGATTGCCAATCTTAACATTTCTGCATGAACTTTACTAGAAGAGCCGCCTAACTGATTCTTAATTACATAAGTTACAGGACCTTTCTTTTCTAAAATCCTATAATATGGCTTCCACTTAAGATCTACCTTCCCTTTTCTTTGATTATTTCTATAATAAACTGGATCACCAACTTCATAAGTTACAGCTTTACTTTTCTTATCTGCATATTTAGCTTGTCTTTTCTTAGCCTTTTGTAATTTATTTCTTACAGTCACAAATGATTTGTGCTGTTCTTGAAAAACAATTTGATGTGATTCTTCACCTAAATATTTTCTCTAGGCTTCATGATATTATCTATAGGTAAGACAAAATCTCTGTTATAAAGCAGATAGAAGGGAGAAAACTTTGAAGATTCACTTACATTGAATCGTATTGCTGCCAAAGCTTGGTTAAGAAACAAATCCCAAGTTTTTTTATTATTCGCAACTCTTTTTAACAATACATCATGCAAGGTTCTATGAAATCTTTCTACCTTCGCATTACTTTGTGGGTGATATACACTTGTCAAAATATGATCTATCTTAAGATTCTCTAAAATTTCCTTGACAATTTTGTTGACATTTTCTGTCCCGTTATCTGACACGATTTGTAACATACTACCAAGTCTAGGGAATATTTCTTCAATCAACAACTGAGCTACTGTATCAGAAGTTTTGTCTGGTATAGCAAAAGCTTCTGGCCAACCAGAATACCAGTCTACAAAAGCAATAATATATTTGTTACCTAATAAAGTTGTTGGATATGGTCCAGAAAGATCTAGAATAACTTGTGCCATAGGATATGGAGGAATATCCGTTTCTTGTAAAGGTTGACTGATTTTCAGTAAAGATCTTGTCTGACAAATTGTACACTCAGCTTCATACTTATTCAGCTCTTTGAATAAGTTTGGCCAATAATATTTTCTACGAAGAGAATCAAAAGTTTTCTGTACACCCATATGCCCATTCTGATCATGGTACTGTTGTATGATAAACACTCTGAGATGTTTTGGAACAAGTAATCTCAAATATGGATCATCATCTACATTGCTTAGTACTGGTTCTACCCAGGAAAAGAGGGCCACATGGAAGATTAGTACTAGTTTACTAAATGTGTTACCCTCTATAAATAAGGTCGATTATTATTATTATTATTATTATTTATTATTATTATTATTATTATTATTATTATTATTTATTATTATTATTATTATTATTATTATTATTTATTATTATTATTATTATTATTATTATTATTATTATTATTATTTTATTATTATTTATTATTATTATTATTATTATTATTATTATTTATTATTTATTATTATTATTATTATTATTATTATTATTATTTATTATTATTATTATTATTATTATTATTATTATTATTGGATATATAATAAATTAGATCATCTATCACAAGATAGTGCTTCTGAACATCTTTGCTTTCATTACCATTCAAAATCATTGACCTGATTTTTGAAATGTCGTCATCCCTACTCTGTTCAACAACTATATCAAAACCACCTTTGGTAAACTCCGACAAATCACACTTCTCTAACGATTCATCGTTTGGTAATTTACAACTAGCAAAAGCTTTGGGATCAAATGGATTTGAATCTAAAACATTGACCTCATATAAGTTTTTATTAACATCAATGACATTTTGTCCCTCACTGTCCTCACAACTCTGAGATACATTGTCTTTTTGTGCATTGACATTGTCTGGATGTCTCGAAAGTAGGTCAGCACAAGTGTTTATAGTACCACTAATGTATTCAATAGTTTTGTTTGTTTGTATTGGAGTTTTACGGCCCAGTCAACACTATTTAGGTCATTTTTGAGCCGGTCAGTTTACCTATCAACACTTTCCTGGGCAGGCTTATACGTAAGCGGTTAACCAGTACAGTGCACATTCTTTCGCCAGAAACTGACAACTGCCCTTCTTGAATCAGCGGAAGAGAGAGAATGACCGTAGAAAAGATTTCATGATCAATCTCCACGAAAGAATGTTGCCGACTTATTCAATAGTGCAGTTACATCCTGCCATACTTAAAGCCCAAAGTTGTATCTTCTTATTCTGCATAGGAGATTCAAGAAGATATTTCAATGGTTTGTGATCAGTTTTAATAACAAACTGAGCATTGTGCAAGTAATAATCTAATTTCTGAAGTGAGAAATGAATAGCATAAGCCTCTTTTTCAACCACTGACCATTTACACTGCGATTTACTAAGTTTATGAGACAAATAATAGATTTCTCTTCACCATCATATTCTTGTGTAAGGCATGCCCCTATACAAGTATCACTAGCATCTGTATAAAGAGTGAAAGGTTTGTTTGAATCTGGATATGCTAAAAGTGGAACAGAAGTCAAGCTTTCTTTCAAATATTCAAAAGCTTTCTGATGTGTCTCAGACCATTTGTAATGTGCATACTTTCTAGTTAAAGCTATAATTGGTTCAGCTATTTGAGAGAAGTTTGGTATGAACCTCCTGTAATATGAACACATCCCAATAAAAGATCTGACTTCTCTATTACAAGTTGGAACTGGTAAAGATCGAATTGCTTCAACCTTCTTTTCATCTGGTTGAATTCCATTTCCACTAATTACAAAGCCAAGATAATTTGTTTCTAATTTAAGAAAACTACATTTCTTAAGTTTCAGTTTTTAACTATGCTGTCTAAGCTTGCCAAAAATAAAATCTAAATGTTTCAAGTGTTCTTCCAAAGTTGCACTGAAAACTAAGATATCATCTAAGTATGCTATTGCAAAGTGATTACACTCTTGTAGCACAATAGACATGAGTTCCTGGAAGACAGCTGGAGCGTTAGAAAGGCCAAAGGGCATTACATTGAACTCAACCCTTTGTGGCATGCAAAAGCTGTTTTCTGTTTATCTTTCTCATCCATGGCAACCTGCCAATAACCACTCTTGAGATCTAAGGAACTAAAGTATTTTGCTTTACCCAACAATGCTAATATATCATCTTTCAAAGGTAAAGGATATGAGTTTTTCTTTGAGATTTGATTAAGCTTCCTAAAGTCTACACAAAATCTTTTACTACCATCCTTTTTGTCAACAATAACAACAGGAAATGACCAAGGGGATCGAGATCTTCTGATAACATCTAACATTTCTTCAATAGCTTTATCAATTACTTCCCTATTCTTAATTGGCGTTCTGTATGGTCTCAATTTAATAGGCTCTTGACTACCTGTATCTATTTGCATCTTAACGGTATCAGTTTGACCTAATTCTGAGTCTTTGTTAGCAAATAAGTCTTGATTTCTTATGACTTACTTTTCTATATGTGTTCTGTATTCTTTAGGTACATCTAAGTCCTTAAGATTTATTTTAGTGCCTGCATTTTTATTTTGACATACTGAATCTACATGTATCATGTTTTCACTTTGAATGTCCGAAATTTTTGCCAAAAGACCATGCCTATAAATTTTAATAAATTTGTTTGTATTGTTTACAATTAATAATGGTAAAGATCTATCTCTAGCTAAAGTTGAGACAGTATTAATAATTTGTAAACCTGGTTGATTAACTAAAAATCCCTTATCAATTTGTTTTACCTCATATGACTCACCAACAGGTAAATAAAAATCAAAAATGAGTTCCTTTAAGAGCAATGAAAACATTCATAAGAAAGAAGATGGGCCATACTACGTAGTTTCGGCTAATAAAGCCTCATCAGTGACCCTGTAATGATCCGGCAAAGAAAGCCAGAGGAAACATACTGCAATTTTTCAAATTTCGAATTGGCAGTCGATACAAAGACTGATATAAATCGAATTGGGGTTCAAAAAATTAAAAACCTGTCTAGAATATGAGTCTAAACCAATAATTTTTTCTGATTTCTCAGAATATTCACGCTGATCTCAAAGGACCAAAAGTAAAATATAAACTATACTATGGTTGATGTACGGGGAGACGTTTTACGGCCGCCACACGGCACAACACCAGCTGCATTGAAGGCAAATAAAAATCAAAAATGAGTTCCTTTAAGAGCAATGAAAACATTCATAAGAAAGAAGATGGGCCATACTACGTAGTTTCGGCTAATAAAGCCTCATCAGTGACCCTGTAATGATCCGGCAAAGAAAGCCAGAGGAAACATACTGCAATTTTTCAAATTTCGAATAGGCAGTCGATACAAAGACTGATATAAATCGAATTCGGGGTCAAAAAATTAAACACCTGTCTAGATTATGAGTCTAAACCAATAATTTATTTCTGATTTCTCAGAATAGTCTGGGTTTTCTCTGACCTTGCCATAACAAATCATAGCAGTTTGTGGTTTAATTACGCTTGTTCTTTTCATCCTATCTGTTGATGCAATGTGTATGTCTTCCTCTAAGTTTACATAATGTTTACCGTTTATTCTGATACATTTTAGGTCAAAGTAAATCCTAACATTATTTTGTTTAAGCCAGTCCAAACCCTGTATCAAGTTTCTATTCAAATCTCTAATGGCATGGAAATCTTGGGACATTTCGGTACCACCGATGCAGAATTGCACAGTAATGCATCCATCGCACTGCAGTTCAGAGCCGTTTGCTGATTGCAAGCTCACTCATTTGCTCTGCAATTTCGGCTTATTTTTAAGCTGATCATATATTCTGCGATGCCTTAATGAACACTCCGCTCCCGTGTCCACAAGAGTTCTAAACTTTTGCTTTCCTATCTTCACAAGACAAGAATTTGGACTACCTGAAACACTAACCTTATAAATTTTCTGAGGTTTAGTATCATGTATGTTATTTTTACTACTCTTTACACCGACCTAGTTTTCCTGATGACCTGGGGGTTTACTTGCTTGAAACCTACTTCTTCCATGCCCCATAGGTTTTCTATTTTTCTCCTCCTTCTTGCAATCCCTACATATGTGGCCTTCCTCACCACAAGACCAACATTTAATTGGTCTGTTTTGAGTACTATTTACCCTCCTGTTATTAGTGTACGGATAACGGCGACCTCGTGAAAGGTCAACCTCCATATGTGTTGTTTTTGTGTTGGCCACAGCCCCTGCAAAGTGTCGGGCTCATCCCTTAATATTTTCATCTTCAGTTGGTCATTTGTAAGACCAGCTACGAAGATGTCTATAAGTTGTCTTTCAATAGCATTGCCTCCCTGGTTATCGTAGGCAATTTCAGCTAACGAAATTATTCGCTCGGCATAAACCTGTATGTTTTCAGCAGGCTTCTGCCTCACGGATCTCAACATAGACAGAGCAGTTTGAGAATCTGTCACATCTGAAAATCTCACAGCAAGTTGCTGTTTAAGCTGAACCCAATTATTATCTGGGTTATTTTGCATATAACGGTGAATGAAGCCACTCACCGCTCCACTTGACGACTGATAAGCAATTAGCTTTCTCCGTCCGTCAGGTACATTTACTAAGGTCGCATAATTTCTATTGACCTTTTTGGGGTTCCCATCAAATTTAAAGACTGTGTTTGAGATTCCCTGCGCAGTCAAAGCATTTGAAACACTATTAAGTTCTAAAGTTAAATTATTAAAAACCTGAGCAATATCTGGTGTGTTTTTGACCTTGCCCTTCCGCCATTTTTAAAGTTAATTAAATAACCAAAACTAATTTTCTAAAATAATTTTTACATATTTATCGTGGCTAACACAAGGCAGACTACAGTTTGATCATTGGTAAACTTTCAGCAAACACACACGAACAGAAAAATGCAACAAGTAAAATGCCCTACCTTCTGTCCCGGTTGTTGCTGACTTTCCAGCCTCGTGGTCCCGTGTTTAATCCTTTTTTCAATCCCGGGAACTTAAGCACCAAATTAGATACCCAACTGTTACGTATTGGGGTACCGTAGACCTATGTCGTATAGTGTTCTTTGTTTAGTACTTCGCTTTTAACACAATAAAATAAAGTCTTTCAAAAGTTTTAATTTTCATTTCATATCATTTCCGCGACAACCAAAAGTTGTATGAGATTAATTTCAATCTGATACTTTCAAAAATGAGATCTATTATAACCAGCGTGGATCTCTCTCTACATCTTAAACCCAAATTCAGATCTAACTAACGTGTTCAAAACTGGACCTTATATATGTTCTCTGAGCATTTCTAACATTTTACAATTCATGTTTACACCCTTATTATTTGTGCAAACGTCATTTTAGAATTATGTAAGTTTTGTTTACTGCACCTGCATGTCTCTAGAAACTGATAAACACCAGGTGGTTACTGCGTAATCACATATTTCATATGTCAAATGACGATTTGAACTCAGTCCAGTTGATTTGAATCCGTTCCAATATAAACAAGACATATAAATCAGGTTTAGAAAGTACAATGCATCATTTTATAGCCTGTTAGCAAAAACCAATATTTTATAGAAAGAAAGATTCATAATTAAGCTTTAACAGTTTAGAAAGTAAAAATAACTGTTAATATGATATGCCTTTACGACCCACCAACACTATAGATCATACAAGGCTAGTTTCTTACGACCCTTCAACATTATATGTCATACATGTTATACATGTTATATGCTCAGAGAACGACTATGTTATACATCTACCACCAACTCATAGTTTGTTTTTGCTCCATTTGTACAGGTGTACATATCAGCTACTGATTGGATGGGGAGCTATAAAATCTAAGATTAATTTGTCTAGCCCTTTTAGACCTAGGGCATACGGTTGATCCTGAGACTGGGTTATTTATTCCACAGGTCATAAGAGAGACACAAGCATCCCACAGCTATTAACTGATATGGTTGTAAATAGCCTGATCAGTGTAGTGATGACTGCATTTGCTCATAGAAAGTACAACAATGTACGTAGTGACAAGGTGAGCTTTTGGGATCACTTTTTGTCCGTCGTGCGTCCGTCCGTGCGTCCGTCCGTAAACTAGAGATCACAGTTTTGGGCCAATCATCAAACTTGGTCAGAATGATCATCATGACAATATCTCGGTCAAGTTCGAATATGGGTCAGAAGCCTCCGTGGTGCAGTGGTTACGCTACTCGCCTTGTAAACCAGGGATCGCAGGATCGATCCCGGGCTTCTCCAGACTTTCGGATGAGTCTTTCAACCGAGGTCCCGTCTCCGTATGACCATAGTTGTTGGTGGGACGTAAAACTTAAACTCACTCACTCACTCGAATATGGGTCATGTTGGGTCAAAAAGTAGGTCAGTAGGTCAAATCAAAGAAAAACCTTGTGAACGCTCTAGAGGCCAAAGTTTTTAGTCCGATCGTCATCAAACTTGCTCAGAATGATCATCTTGACAATATCTCTGTCAAGTTTGAATACGGGTCATGTCGGGTCAAAAAGGAGGTCAGTAGGTCAAATCATAGAAAACCCTTGTGAACACTCTAGAGGCCACAGTTTTGATCCGATGGTCATCAATCTTGCTCATAATGATCGTCTTGACCCTGCAATGATCCGGCAAAGAAAGCCAGAGGAAACATACTGCAATTTTTCAAATTTCGAATAGGCAGTCGATACAAAGACTGATATAAATCGAATTTGGGTTCAAAAATTTAAAAACCTGTCTAGAATATGAATCTAAACCAATAATTTATTTCTGATTTCTCAGAATATTCACGCTGATCTCAAAAGACCAAAAGTAAAATATAAACTGCACTATGGTTGATGTAGGGTGAGACGTATTACAGCCGCCACACGGCACAACACCAGCGGCAGTGAAGGCAAATAAAAATCAAACATGAGTTCCTTTAAGAGCAATGAAAACATTCATAAGAAAGAAGATGGGTCATACTACGTAGTTTCGGCTAATAAAGCCTAATCAGTGACCCTGTAATGATCCGGCAAAGAAAGCCAGAGGAAACATACTGCAATTTTGCGAATTTCGAATAGGCAGTCGAATCAAAGACTGATATAAATCAAAATGGGGACCAAATAATTAAAAACCTGTCTAGAATATGAATCTAAACCAATAATTTATTTCTGACTTCTCAGAATATTCACGCTGATCTCAAAGGACCAAAAGTAAAATATAAACTGCACTATGGTTGATGTACGGGGAGACGTTTTACGGCCGCCACACGGCACAACACCAGCTGCAGTGAAGGCAAATAAAAATCAAACATGTCTGATTCATTGTCAGAGTTCTCTCTTTCCCTTCTATACCTTTTAACTAATTTTGCTAACGGAAGATTCTCATCCGAGTCAGAGTCAGAATCAGAAGATGTCTGAGGTGGTAGAACATAAGCTGCATCTCTCCACCTACGACTGTTTTCATCCTTGGAAATTTGCCAATCATCAACATTTGCCAATCTTAACATTTCTGCATGAACTTTACTAGTAGAGCCGCCTAACTGATTCTTAATTACATACGTTACAGGACCTTTCTTTTCTAAAATCCTATAATATGGCTTCCACTTAAGATCTACCTTCCCTTTTCTTTGATGATTTCTATAATAAACTGGATCACCAACTTCATAAGTTACAGCTTTACTTTTCTTATCTGCATATTTAGCTTGTCTTTTCTTAGCCTTTTGTAAGTTATTTCTTACAGTCACAAATGATTTGTGCTGTTCTTGAAAAGCAATTTGATGTGATTCTTCACCTAAATATTTTCTCCTAGGTTTCATGATATTATCTATAGGTAAGACAAAATCTCTGTTATAAAGCAGATAGAAGGGAGAAAACTTTGAAGATTCACTTACATTGAATCGTATTGCTGCCAAAGCTTGGTTAAGAAACAAATCCCAAGTTTTTTGATTATCCGCAACTCTTTTTAACAATACATCATGCAAGGTTCTATGAAATCTTTCTACCTTCGCATTACTTTGTGGGTGATATACACTTGTCAAAAATTGCTTGACAATTTTGTTGACATTTTCTGTCCCGTTATCTGACACGATTTGTAACATACTACCAAATCTAGGGAATATTTCTTCAATCAACAACTGAGCTACTGTATCAGCAGTTTTGTCTGGTACAGCAAAAGCTTCTGGCCAACTAGAATACCAGTCTACAAAAGCAATAATATATTTGTTACCTGATGAAGCTGTTGGATATGGTCCAGAAAGATCTAGAATAACTTTTGCCATAGGATATGGAGGAATATCCGTTTCTTGTAAAGGTTGACTGATTTTCTGTTAAGATCTTGTCTGACAAATTGTACACTCAGCTTCATACTTATTCAGCTCTTTGAATAAGTTTGGTCAATAATATTTTCTACGAACAGAATCAAAAGTTTTCTGTACACCCATATGCCCATTCTGATCATGGGACTGTTGTATGATAAACACTCTGAGATGTTTTGGAACAAGTAATCTCAAATATGGATCATCATCTACATTGGATATATAATAAATTAGATCATCTATCACAAGATAGTGCTTCTGAACATCTTTGCTTTCATTACCATTCAAAATCATTGACCTGATTTTTGAAATGTCGTCATCCCTACTCTGTTCAACAACTATATCAAAACCACCTTAAGTAAACTCCGACAAATCACACTTCTCTAACGATTCATCGTTTGGTAATTTACAACTAGCAAAAGCTTTGGGATCAAATTGATTTGAATCTAAAACATTGACCTCATATAAGTTTTTATTAACATCAATGAAATTTTGTCCCTCACTGTCCTCACAACTCTGAGATACATTGTCTTTTTGTGCATTGACATTGTCTGGATGTCTCGAAAGTAGGTCAGCACAAGTGTTTGTAGTACCACTAATGTATTCAATAGTGCAGTTATATCCTGCCATACTCAAAGCCCAAAGTTGTATCTTCTTATTCTGCATAGGAGATTCAAGAAGATATTTCAATGGTTTGTGATCAGTTTTAATAACAAACTGAGCATTGTGCAAGTAATAATCTAATTTCTGAAGTGAGAAATGAATAGCATAAGCCTCTTTTTCAACCACTGACCATTTACACTGCGATTTACTAAGTTTATGAGACAAATAATAGATTGGTTTCTCTTCACCATCATATTCTTGTGTAAGGCATGCCCCTATACAAGTATCACTAGCATCTGTATAAAGAGTGAAAGGTTTGTTTGAATCTGAATATGCTAAAAGTGGAACAGAAGTCAAGCTTTCTTTCAAATATTCAAAAGCTGTCTGATGTGTCTCAGACCATTTGTAATGTGCATACTTTCTAGTTAAAGCTATAATTGGTTCAGCTATTTGAGAGAAGTTTGGTATGAACCTCCTGTAATATGAACACATCCCAATAAAAGATCTGACTTCTCTAACACAAGTTGGAACTGGTAAAGATCGAATTGCTTCAACCTTCTTTTCATCTGGTTGAATTCCATTTTCACTAATTACGAAGCCAAGATAATTTGTTTCTAATTTAAGAAAACTACATTTCTTAAGTTTCAGTTTTAAACTATGCTGTCTAAGCTTGCCAAAAATAATATCTAAATGTTTCAAGTGTTCTTCCAAAGTTGCACTGAAAACTAAGATATCATCTAAGTATGCTATTGCAAAGTGATTACACTCTTGTAACACAATAGACATGAGTTCCTGGAAGACAGCTGGAGCGTTAGAAAGGCCAAAGGGCATTACATTGAACTCAAATAACCCTTTGTGGCATGCAAAAGCTGTTTTCTGTTTATCTTTCTCATCCATGGCAACCTGCCAATAACCACTCTTGAGATCTAAGGAACTAAAGTATTTTGCTTTACCCAACAATGCTAATATATCATCTATCAAAGGTAAAGGATATGAGTTTTTCTTTGAGATTTGATTAAGCTTCCTAAAGTCTACACAAAATCTTTTACTACCATCCTTTTTGTCAACAATAACAAGGGGATCGAGATCTTCTGATAACATCTAACATTTCTTCAATAGCTTTATCAATAACTTCCCTATTCTTAATAGGCGTTCTGTATGGTCTCATTTTAATAGGCTCTTGACTACCTGTATCTATTTGCATCTTAACGGTATCAGTTTGACCTAATTCTGAGTCTTTGTTAGCAAATAAGTTTTGATTTCTTAAGACTAACTTTTCTATATGTGTTCTGTATTCTTTAGGTACATCAAAGTCCTTAAGATTTATTTTAGTATCTGCATTTTTAGTTTGACATACTGAATTTACATGTATCATGTTTTCACTTTGAATGTCCGAAATGTTTGCCAAAAGACCATGCCTATAAATTTTAATAAATTTGTTTGTATTGTTTACAATTAATAATGGTAAAGATCTATCTCTAGCTAAAGTTGAGACAGTATTAATAATTTGTTAACCTGGTTGATTAACTAAAAATCCCTTATCAATTTGTTTTACCTCATATGACTCACCAACAGGTAAATAAAAATCAAAAATGAGTTCCTTTAAGAGCAATGAAAACATTCATAAGAAAGAAGATGGGCCATATTACGTAGTTTCGGCTAATAAAGCCTCATCAGTGACCCTGTAATGATCCGGCAAAGAAAGCCAGAGGAAACATACTGTAATTTTTCAAATTTCGAATTTCGATACAAAGACTGATATAAATCGAATTGGGGTTCAAAAAATTAAAATCCTGTCTAGAATATGAGTCTAAACCAATAATTTATTTCTGATTTCTCAGAATATTCACGCTGATCTCAAAGGACCAAAAGTAAAATATAAACTATACTATGGTTGATGTACGGGGAGACGTTTTACGGCCGCCACACGGCACAACACCAGCTGCATTGAAGGCAAATAAAAATCAAAAATGAGTTCCTTTAAGAGCAATGAAAACATTCATAAGAAAGAAGATGGGCCATACTACGTAGTTTCGGCTAATAAAGCCTCATCAGTGACCCTGTAATGATCCGGCAAAGAAAGCCAGAGGAAACATACTGCAATTTTTCAAATTTCGAATAGGCAGTCGATACAAAGACTGATATAAATCGAATTCGGGGTCAAAAAATTAAAAACCTGTCTAGATTATGAGTCTTAACCAATAATTTATTTCTGATTTCTCAGAATAGTCTGGGTTTTCTCCGACCTTGCCATAACAAATCATAGCAGTTTGTGGTTTAATTACGCTTGTTCTTTTCATCCTAACTGTTGATGCAATGTGTATGTCTTCCTCTAAGTTTACATAGTGTTTATCGTTTATCCTGATACATTTTAGGTCGAAATAAATCCTAACATTATTTTGTTTAAGCCAGTCCAAACCCAGTATCAAGTTTCTATTCAAATCTCTAATGGCATAGAAATCTTGGGACATTTCGGTACCACCGATGCAGAATTGCACAGTAATGCATCCATCGCACTGCAGTTCAGAGCCGTTTGCTGATTGCAAGCTCACTCATTTGCTCTGCAATTTCGGCTTATTTTTAAGCTGATCATATATTCTGCGATGCCTTAATGAACACTCCGCTCCCGTGTCCACAAGAGTTCTAAACTTTTGCTTTCCTATCTTCACAAGACAAGAATTTGGGCTACCTGAAACATTAACCTTATAAATTTTCTGAGGTTTAGTATCATGAATGTTATTTTTACTTCTCTTTACACCGACCTAGTTTTCCTGATGACCTGGGGGTTTACTTGCTTGAAACCTTCTTCTTCCATGCCCCATAGGTTTTCTATTTTTCTCCTCCTTCTTGCAATCCCTACATATGTGGCCTTCCTCACCACAAGACCAACATTTAATTGGTCTGTTTTGAGTACTATTTACCCTCCTGTTATTACTGTACGGATAACGGCGACCTCGGGAAAGGTCAACCTCCATAGGTGTTGTTTTTGTGTTGGACCCTTGCCAATTATGATGCGACATTGACACTCTTGTCCTTAAGTTTTGTTCATTTATGGAAATAGCCACAGCTCCCTGCAAAGTGTCGGGCTCATCCCTTAATATTTTCATCTTCAGTTGGTCATTTGTAAGACCATCTACGAAGATGTCTATAAGTTGTCTTTCAATAGCATTGCCTCCCTGGTTATCGTAGGCAATTTCAGCTAACAAAAGTATTCTCTCGGCATAAACCTGTATGTTTTCAGCAGGCTTCTGCCTCACGGATCTCAACATAGACAGAACAGTTTGAGAGTCTGTCACATCTGAAAATCTCACAGCTGTTTAAGCTGAACCCAATTATTATCTGGGTTATCTTGCATATAACGGTGAATGAAGCCACTCACCGCTCCACTTGACGACTGATAAGCAATTAGCTTTCTCCGTCCGTCAGGTACATTTACTAAGGTCGCATAATTTCTATTGACCTTTTTAGGGTTCCCATCAAATTTAAAGACTGTGTTTGAGATTCCCTGCGCAGTCAAAGCATTTGAAACACTATTAAGTTCTAAAGTTAAATTATTAAAAACCTGAGCAATATCTGGTGTGTTTTTGACCTTGCCCTTCCGCCATTTTTAAAGTTAATTAAATAACCAAAACTAATTTTCTAAAATAATTTTTACATATTTATCGTGGCTAACACAAGGCAGACTACAGTTTGATCATTGGTAAACTTTCAGCAAACACACATGAACAGAAAAATGCAACAAGTAAAATGTCCTACCTTCTGTCCCGGTTGTTGCTGACTTTCCAGCCTCGTGGTCCTGTGTTTAATCCTTTGTTCAATCCCGGGAACTTAAGCACCAAATTAGATACCCAACTGTTACGTAGTGGGGTACCGTAGACCTATGTCGTATAGTGTTCTTGTTTAGTACTTCGCTTTTAACACAATAAAATAAAGTCTTTCAAAAGTTTTAATTTTCATTTCATATCATTTCCGCGACAAACACAAGTTGTATCAGATTAATTTCAATCTGATACTTTCAAAAATGAGATCTATTATAACCAGCGTGGATCTCTCTCTACATCTTAAACCCAAATTCAGATCTAACTAACGTGTTCAAAACTGGACCTTATATATGTTCTCTGAGCATTTCTAACATTTTACAATTCATGTTTACACCCTTATTATTTGTGCAAACGTCAATCATGCTGCATATTTTCAGGACGCTACCACGCAATTATTTAAAGGTTATTGTTTTCCTAAATTCCTTTGAAAGCTCACTGCACCTGTTTAATTGACATAACATTAAAACATACACCCCTATGACTGACATAAACCATAATATGTACTCGGATGATAGGCATATGTATATACAAATACCCCTTTTTGAGTGGCGTATCCGTATACATTTTAGAATTATGTAAGTTTTGTTTACTGCACCTGCATGTCTCTAGAAACTGATAAACACCAGGTGGTTACTGCGAAATCACATATGTCATATGTCAAATGACGATTTGAACTCAGTCCAGTTGATTTGAATCCGTTTCAATATAAACAAGACATATAAATCAGGTTTAGAAAGTACAATGCATCATTTTATAGCCTGTTAGCAAAAACCAATATTTTATAGAAAGAAAGATTCATAATTAAGCTTTAACAGTTTAGAAAGTAAAAATAACTGTTAATATGATATGCCTTTACGACCCACCAACACTATAGATCATACAAGGCTAGTTTCTTACGACCCTTCAATATTATATGTCATACATGTTATACATGTTATATGCTCAGAGAACGACTATGTTATACATCTACCACCAACTCATAGTTTGTTTTTGCTCCATTTGTACAGGTGTACATATCAGCTACTGATTGGATGGGGAGTTATAAAATCTAAGATTAATTTGTCTAGCCCTTTTAGACCTAGGGCATACGGTTGATCCTGAGACTGGGTTATTTATTCCACAGGTCATAAGAGAGACACAAGCAGCCCCCAGCTATTAACTGATATGGTTGTAAATAGCCTGATCAGTGTTGTGATGATTGCATTTGCTCATAGAAAGTACAACAATGTACGTAGTGACAAGGTGAGCTTTTGGGATCACTTTTTGTCCGTCGTGCGTCCGTCCGTGCGTCCGTCCGTAAACTTTTCTTGTGAACACACTAGAGATCACAGTTTTGGGCCAATCATCATCAAACTTGGTCAGAATGATCATCATGACAATATCTCGGTCAAGTTCGAATATGGGTCAGAAGCCTCCGTGGTGCAGTAGTACGCTACTCGCCTCGTAAACCAGGGATCGCAGGATCGATCCCGGGCTTCTCCAGACTTTCGGATGTTTCTTTTAACCGAGGTCCCGTCTCCGTATGACCTTAGTTGTTGGTGGGACGTAAAACTAAAACTCACTCACTCACTCGAATATGGGTCATGTTGGGTCAAAAAAGTAGGTCAGTAGGTCAAATCAAAGAAAAACCTTGTGAACGCTCTAGAGGCCAAAGTTTTGGTCCGATCGTCATCAAACTTGCTCAGAATGATCATCTTGACAATATGTCTGTCAAGTATGAATACGGGTCATGTCGGGTCAAAAAGTAGGTCAGTAGGTCAAATCATAGAAAACCCTTGTGAACACTCTAGAGGCCACAGTTTTGATCCGTTGGTCATCAATCTTGCTCATAATGATCGCCTTGACAATATCTGGGTCAAGTTCGAATATGGGTCATGTCGGGTCACAAAGTAGGTCAGTAGGTCAAATCATAGAAAAACCTTGTGAATACACTAGAGGCCACAGTTTTGGTCCGATAATTATCAAACTTGCTCAGAATGATTATCTTGACAATATCTCGGTCATGTTCGAATATGGGTCATGTCGGGTCAAAAAGTAGGTCAGTGGGTCAAATCAGAGAAAAACCTTGTGAACACACTAGAGGCCACAGTTTGGTCCGATCATCATCAAACTTGCCCAGAATGATTATCTTGACAATATCTCGGTCAAGTTTGAATATGGGTGTTGTCAGGTCAAAAAGTAGGTCAGTGGGTCAAATCATAGAAAAACATTCTGAACACACTTGAGGCCACAGGTTTGGTCCAATCATCATCAAACTTGCTATGAATGATCATCTTGATAATATCTTGGTCAGGTTCGAATATGGGTCATGTCGGGTCAGTAGGTCAAATCATTGAAAAACCTTGTGAATACACTAGAGGCCATAGTTTTTGTCCAATCATCATCAAACTTGCCCAGAATGATCATCTTGACAATGTCTCGGTCAAGTTCGAATATGGGTCATGTTGGGTCAAAAAGTAGGTCAGTAGGTCAAATCAGAGAAAAACCTTGTGAACACACTAGAGGCCACAGTTTTTTGTCCGATCATCATCAATCTTGCTCAGAATGATCATCTTGACAATATCTCGGTCAAGTTTGAATACGGGTCATGTCGGGTCAAAATGTAGGTCAGTAGGTCAAATCATAGAAAAACATTGTGAACACTCTAGAGGCCACAGTTTTGGTCCGATCGTCATCAAACTTACCCAAAATGATCATCAAGTTCAAATATGGGTACAATATGTCGGGTCAAAAAGTAGGTCAGTAGGTCAAATCATAGAAAAACCCTCTGATCACACTAGAGGCCACAGTTTTGGTCTGATCATCATCAAACTTGACAATATCTCGGTTAATTTCGAATATGGGTCATGTCTGGTCAATAAGTTGGTCAGTAGGTCAGATTGTTGAAAAACCTTGTAAACACACTAGATGCCCCAGTTTTGGTCTGATCATCATCAAACCTGCTTAGAATGATCATCTTGACAATATCTGGGTCAAGTTTGAATATGGGTCATGTCGTGTCAAAAAGTAGGTCAGCAGGTCAAAACGTTTTGAACACTCTTAAGAGGTCACAGTTTTAGCCAGATCATCATAAAACTTGCTCAGGATGATCATCTGGACAATATCTCAGTTAAGGTCGAATATGGGTCATGTCAAATCAAAAAGTAGATCAGAAGGTTATTTTGTCATAACTTTTGAACCGTTTGAGACAAAGCCTTCATGTTTGGCATGTAGGTTCCTTGTGATAACGGCTTCACTCTCATATAAAGATTTGACCTGTGACCTTGACCTGTGACCTACTTTATCATAACTTTCGAACCATATGAGATAGAGCCTTCATATTTGGCATGTATGTTCCTTGTGACAAGGTTTTCTGAACCATTCAAATCTTTTGACCCATGACCTTGACCTTTGACCTACTTTGTCATAACTTTTGAAGAATTTGAGATACAGCGACAAAGGCTTCCTATTCATACATAAAATGATCTGTGACCTTTACCTTGATATTTGACATAATTTATTAAAACTTTTGAAGCATTTGAGATAGGGCCTTCATATTTGGCATGTAGTTTCCTTGTGACAAGGACTTCCAATTCATACAAAAATGATTTGTGATTTTGACCTTGACATGTGACCTACTTTATCATAACTTTTGAACTATTTGAGATAGAGCCTTCATATTTGGCATGTATGTTCCTTGTTGCAAGGACTTTCCAGCTATACAAAAATTTTGACCTGTGACCTTGACCTTTGATCTTCTGTCTCATAACTTTTGAACCAGTTAAGAAAGAGCCTTCATATTTGGCATGTAGGTACCTTGTGACAAGGGCTTCCCACCCATGCAAAATTTTTGACCTGTGACCGGTCATTGCCCATATTTGGTAAAAACCTTTAGAAAGTTTCTTCTCAGGAACCGAGTGGCCGATGGCCTTGAAACTTGGAATCCAGCATCGGGGACTTGGGGGGCCCTTCCAAGTTTTTTTTTAAATGATGACCTTTGGTTGACCTTGACCTGCTTTACGGCAAGGTCAAATTTGGTTACTCAGGCATTTGTATGAAAAAAAGGCACAACAGTGGATTTTTTTAATGCATGGTAGCTTGTGGCATCAGAAATGATACTTGCAATCAGCTGAATCCAAGCTTATCAATTCCATAGGTCAAGGTCATTTGGCCGTGCGGTCCGGCACGGTCAATCGGCTGGTCGCGCCGAGCCCTAGAGATACCTCTTTGCTTTCTTTTCCATCCTTTTTGTATCTTTCCTGATACCAACCATATGCCCATTTACCTTACCCCTTTCTGTCTTTTTGTCTCTAGAAGCTGGTGGCCAAACGGACCAATCGTGTAGGCTTTTTGTTTATGCGAGTATATCTCACGTGTATCTCTAGCACCTGCGAGTTGGATACCCACTCCATTATGGTGTTCCCTTATAGGGCTCCAAGGAGGGCGGAGAGCACTTGGGACGAACCTTAAATCTTTCTTCATGCCGAAGAACAAAAATCATTACCGCAACGCAATCAAACGTAAAAAAGATGAGGATTCATCCGAAACGGATGATCCCAGTCAGCAGTCTAGTCAACAGTCTAGTCAGCAGTCTGCAGCACCAAAGTCAACCAATTTTCCACGTTTCTTGGTAATGGCCTCCAGTGACGATGCACGCACTGTGTCCAGTTTATCACCATTCGTGATAGAAAAGAGCATAGTGTCCATTGCCGGACATCCCAAAAGCATGAAAAAGCTTAAGTCAGGTGACCTTTTATTAGAAGTCGAGAGAGAGCAAAAGGTGAAAAGCCTGCTTGGTACCACAAAGCTCTTCGATCTCAAGGTCAAGGTTTCGCTGCACAACACACTTAATTCATGTAAAAGTGTCATCCGCAGCCCAGAGCTGCGTCCTTGTACTGATGCAGAGATCATTGACGACTTGAGATCTAAGGGCGTCATTGGCGTACGTAACATCCAAGTTCGTAGAGGTGGTGTATTGAAGCCAACAGGTACTTACGTGTTGACTTTCAATACACCAGTTCTGCCCAAGAAAATCGAAGTAGCGTACCTTTCAGTTAACGTAGAGGTATATATACCAAACTTCTCAGATGTTACTCGTGTCAGGTTTTTGGCCACCACGAAAGCAGATGTCAGAAGAAACAACTCTGTCCAAATTGTGGTGAAGAAAAACATGTCGATAACCATCAAAACTGTAAGAATGAGGCCAAATGCGTCAATTGTGGTGGCAAGCATGCTGTTTTCTCTCGAGATTGTCCGGCATGGAAAAAAGAAAAAGAAATACTTACTGTCAAATACCAAAGGGGGATAACATTCCCAGAAGCACGGAAAATTGTTGACGAGCGATACACAACACCAACGACCAGTTACGCCAGCATCACAAAGGGTGCTGGTGTACAAGTTTCTACCTCCGCAACGCAGACTGTTAAATCATGCATAGCTGAACTGAAAAAATCTGGTGCATGGAGTAAATCCACTCCAGCACCACAAAGTTCAACCAATTTATCAAATGGCGCAATCCAGGTTGCTTCGGATCGGTCGACAGCGACCGTACCGAAGCCAGCGCCGCATGCAAAAGAGAAACTCGACTCGGGTCGAACTAATAAGGGATCGGAAGATCCGAAAAAAAAACAATTGTCTCAAAAACAGACAGACAACGTAAAATGGAAAGAGACAATATAAAATTCTAGAACAGATTCGGATCTTTGAGTGACAGTGATATGGAGTTCGCTGAAACTCCATCATCACCAAGTGGCAATAACAGATCGAGGTCAGCAACACCACGAGCTGGTGGTAGCAGATCTATATCACCAATGGCAGCTCCAATATTGTTTCTAGTCTTAATCTCTTCATAAAATGGATTTAAAACACAAAATAATACAATGGAATTGTCGAGGTCTTAAATCAAATTATAATGAATTCTTATTACTTATTTCGTTATTAAACCCGTCGGTTTTTTGTTTGCAAGAAATCTTTTAAAAAACTGATGACAACCTTGATGTCAGGGGTTTCATTACATACAACTATATCTATTCTGATGGTAACAAACCATCTGGTGGCAGTTCAATTCTTGTTAAATCATGTTTACCACAAGGAGAGATCAAATTAAAAACAGACCTACAAGCTGTAGCAGTATCGGTTTCTCTGGATAAAGAAACTACAATTTGCTCTCTATATATCCCACCCTCATTTTCTTTAAAGCCCGAACATCTTGACTCATTGCTGAGTCAACTTTCATCGCCATATCTTTTAGTTGGCGACTTCAATGGTCACAATATTCTATGGGGCTGTAAAGATATCAATAACAGAGGAGCACTTGTTGAAGATTTCATTGCAAAGAGCGATCTTTACTTGATGAATGATAAATATTTTACTTACCTTCACCCAGCGACAGGTCATTTGTCTTCTTTAGATCTCTCTTTGTGTCACCCATCTCTCTTCTTGGACTATGACTGGTCTGTTCATGATGATCAGTGCGGAAGTGATCACTTCCCTGTTATAATTGAGAGCGGAAACGAACAAGATGAGGACTGTTATCAGAAAATGAATAAAGCCGATTGGGAATTATTCCATAATTTATGTGAAGAAGAGATACAGTTGATCACTTTAATGAATCATCCGACATTGTTTCTGATTTCACAGATACACTTATTAATATATCAGAACAATGCATTCCAAAGACCTCCACAAATACTAAGAAAAGCAAGCCTTGGTTCAATAATGACTGTAAAGAAGCTATTCAAAGGCGTAAACAGGCGCTAAATAAGTTCTGCAAAAGTCCCACTTCAGAAAAGCTAAACGACATAAAAGTTTTTAGAGCTAAAGCTCGGCCAACAATCCGAGCCTTCAAACGAAAGTCATGGAGAGAATATGTCTCCAAATAGAACTACAAAACCCCCATTAAAAAGGTTTGGGATATGGTACGAAAAAATTCAGGGAAAACAAAGTCCCCTAGTTTTACACATTTAAATTCTGGTTTTGACACAAAAGCTTCAACTAAAAAAGATATTTCAGATACTCTTGGTAGCACATTCTTGAGTAATTCATCACCGCGAAATTATTCTGACACTTTTAGAAATTTCTAAAAAGACCAAGAGAAAAGAAATCTAAACTTCAAATCCCTCAATCACGAAGAATACAACAAACCTTTTAACTTATCCGAACTAGTGGAAGCCATTGACAAATCCCATGATACGGCAACCGACCCCGATGAAATTCATTATCAGATGCTTAAGCATCTGCCAAAAAGTTCTCTTTCAACACTTTTACATATTTTTAATAATATTTGGGAAACGGGGGTCTGTCCTGAGAGCTGGCGTTTTGCTACTGTTGTACCAATTCCAAAACCAGGGAAAGATCATGCAGAACCTACGAATTACCGACCGATAGCTTTGACAAGTTGTTTGTGTAAAACATTGGAGAGAATGATAAACAAGAGATTAGTCTGGTACTTAGAGTCCAACAACCTTATTTCAGAATATCAGTCAGGTTTTCGTTCGGAACGTAGTACCAACGACAATTAAATAAGACTAGAAACATTTATACGGAATGCTTTTATTAACAAAGAACACGTAGTAGCTGTCTTTTTCGACTTGGAGAAAGCATATGATACCACATGGCGTTATGGAATATTGAGAGATCTCCATAACCTCGGCTTAAGGGGAAAACTATCCAGTTTTATTCCAAGTTTTATAGGCGAGCGTGTGTTTCAAGTCCGCGTGGGATCTACCCTGTCAGATCTCTATGCACAAGAGCAGGGTGTCCCACAAGGTAGTATTCTCTCAACTACGCTATTTAACAGCAAAATAAATAATATTGTACAATGTTTGGACGATAAAACAGACTGTTCATTGTATGTTGATGATTTTTGTATAAGTTACCGTTCAAAAACATGAAAACAACTGAACGAAAGTTACTACAAAATTTAAAACGAATAGAAGAATGGACTGATAAACATGGTTTCAAGTTCTCCAAGTCGAAAACGCAGTGTGTTCATTTTTGTCAGCTACGGAAGAAACACGACCATCCTTCCCTGTTTTTATACGGATCACAAATTCCTGTCGTTGAAGAAGCCAAATTTCTTGGGGTCATATTTGATCAAATGTTATCTTTTATTCCCCATATTAAATATCTTAAAGCGAAAAATCCGAATCAAATCCAATTCTACTCAAACAAAACTTTCAGGTACTGCAGTCACGTTACAATGATTACCAGCAAGTCTATACTGATGGTTCCAAAGAAGGAGATAAAGTTGGTTGTGCGTATGTTTCTAAAGATACGCACCAAACCTTGCGCCTTCCAGATGGTTCATCTATTTTTACAGCTGAAGCCAAAGCAATAGACCTAGCTTTAGATTTTATCAGTTCTTCAAAAATTCAAAAAGCAATTATATTTGATTCACTTTCTGTGCTTAAGGCTTTAGACCATTCATCATCTAAAAACCCTCAAATACAAAAATTGATCGAAAAACATCATGAGATTTCTAAAACAAACAAATCTTGTTTTGTTGGCTTCCGAGCCATATTGGCATAGTCGGCAATGAATGTGCTGACAAGAAAGCAAAGGAATCGCTCAATCTTGATCCGTCTGTTTTTAAAATTCCTTTTAATAATTTTAAGCCATTTATCAACAGATACATCTTGTCGGAATGGCAAGGCGAATGGGACCGTGCAATAAATAACAAACTCTATGCCATTAAACTTGTCGCTGGAACAAAATGCTCTCCCCCACAGTTTTCCAGGAAAGAGGATGTAGTATTAACATGACTGCGCATCGGCCATAATAGAGTTACTCATTCTTATATTTTTAATGGTGATGATCAGCCTTCTTGTGTAGGTTGTGATTAGCCATTCACTGTGAAACATATCTTAATTGACTGTGTTGACTTTTCACCCTCACGTATTTTATATTTCAAAGCTGACCCTTTGCAACAACTGTTTCGAGATGTACCTGTTGATAATATTATTTTATTCTTAAAAGAAATTGGACTTTTTCATAAGATTTAACTGTTTCAGATTTTTATACATCATCATTCTGACTTTTTACTTTTAATATCATCATAATTATTCATGCCGTTTAACCATTAACCGTTTGACGCTTATGACCCACAAAGAGGGTTGACGCGTCGTTAAACACGAAATCATCATCATCAAAACATAGATGGAGGGGACTCGTTAGAACGCTCTCAACGTGGCGACGCTGTCAAACACCCACACGCTATGTCCTTAAGCATAAATTAGGAAAAACATGCTTACCCCTGAAAACCCTAGTTTTTCTATATAAAAGTGAGGTTCAAGGGGGTCAAAAACATATGGGCATGTTTTCGTGACAATATGAAAACAGAACTAAGCATTATTGTGAATGTCCTCTACTACTTAATTGTCTAAAATGAAGCAGACGCCTACAAATCCCTTGTGTGTCAGCATTTATGTGAAAGAATTTTACAGGTAAACTGAGTGGGTGGGGTAATCCTTGGGCTAAATTGATGGTAAAATAGTCATAACCAACCATAAATGTATTTTAGAATAGTGTTAAATGTATTTTAGAATAGTGTCTTAGTTAAAATAAAACAATATATATGTAAAAAAAACTGTTTAAATTTTGAAACATCAGAATTGCTTTTATGTATCACCTATGAAACTAGATACAAAAAAATAAAATATCATTTTTTTCACCGATTTTCAAGTCAAACCTAAAAAGTTATTCTATATTCTAGCACAAATCTTCTTTCTACACCAGAAAAATAAATTAAAATAAGTTTGTAAGATGATTTGTGGTATTTATATTCATATTTTACGAAAAGCTGGAATTTACAGCTATGGCGGCCATCTTGGACGCCATCTTGGATTTATCAGCTCTCCATCATTTATGCCAATTTATGCCGGCAGTTTTAGATACTACTGATCCTGACGAACGTTTTGGTATATGACCTGTCTTGTTATACGGTAGTGGTGGGGGGGGGGGGGGAAGGGGTATGGGTTCCCAGTTTTTGGTCCAGATTGCCACCCTACCATTAGTTACAGTACTCATGTGTGGTCAGTTTTAGGTCTGCGTGGAAGCACCATGCAACCCATTCTATTTCTCCAAGCCCCGACGCGCAAGGGCGATATTGCCAGGATAGACATGGAAAGACCTACACTGAAAATCATAAACCAAAACTGAAGCACCGCCTTAGAATGGTCAGTAAGTGTTTTTCTTGGTTAGCAATCGAAATGACTGCATATTCAAAATCTACGTTTTAAGATTCAAGTAATGCAAGACATACAACGCTGCAGTTGACCTGTAGGCGTGCACCGTGGCTACTATTGCTGGGCTCCAGTTTTGTCTGGGGTCCCACAAGGTGCCGTTTTTGGTCCATTTCTTGTTCTTCGTGGACATTTATAATGGCATTTTAACTGACATTGGCTCAGGCAACGTCTCCAAAATGACCTTTACAGTGTTGATGGGGACGTTAAACCTCAAATCAAACAAACAAATCAAAATCAGGCATTGGATAAGATGACTGTGTTTACTACCGTGAAATGAGAAATGCGAAACTTAAGAATGATATAGATTGAGATGTTAGGCAATAAATTGGGGTATCAGATTTCAATGCATTAAGTGCAGTATTGTACAGATTTTTCATCTCAATGTCGGATAAAAGTCCCACAAAATTGGAGGCAGAGTCTCCAAAATAGCCTAAATAGTGTTGACGGGGACGTTAAACCTAAAGTCAAACAAACAAACAATAAATAAATATATAAAAATAAACATGTCTCTGGGTTTACACGATGTTGACTTGGCTCCCCATAATACAGTGCATGTATTTGTGTGTTTGTTTGTTTGTTTGTTTGTTTGTTTGAGGTTTAACGTCCCCTTCAACACTGTATAGGTCATTTTGGAGACGTTGCTTCCAATTTTGTGAGACTTTTACCAGACATTGAGATGAAATAACATCTCTATCTATCTATCTATCTATCTATCTATCTATCTATCTATCTATCTATCTATCTATCTATCTATCTATCTATCTATCTATCTACTGATACTGCGTCGGTCACATTTGACCATTACCGCAGGTGTATATTACATACACTCCAGGTTTTGCAGGATGAAAGCCTAAACAGTCATCATGTAATTACGGTAGGGATCTTTAACCTGCACAGGGGATGGTTCTCCCTGCACAGGGGGGGGGGGGGGGGTGGGGGGGTGGGGGGGGGCTCCAGTTAACGTCCTGATCCGAAGGACGGTGCACTTTTATGACATTCATCCCTGCAAATGATGCCAATGGAGCGTGTTCGGACACCGAAATTTTATCGCCGCTGCCGGGGATCGAACCCGGGACCTCCAGCATCAGAGGCAAGTGCATTAACCACTGAGCTATCACGCTCCATCGAGCCCTGTAATCCAATGAAACAAATAAGGTTTATAAGCATGGATGGGCCGACTCGCACCGCTTTGCCTGGGCAGGCTTAGATCCTCTAAGCGGATAACCAGTACTCGTGTGCGGTCGGTTTCAGCTCTGCTTGGAAGCATCATGCAGCCCATCTATTTCTTCAAGCCCCGACGGCGGGGACCAATAGTACATATATATTTATTTTTATGTTTGTTTTCACTTAAAAAAAAAAGATGCTAGCTTGCATGTCCAGTTTTTAATAACGCCAACCTACAATGTTAAATGAAACAAAACCAGGAAGATATACCCGTTTAAATAATTTCAAGTCAAGATTGGCAGTTTTGTTTAAATATGAAACTGGAGTGAACATTGATAATCTTTTGCTGTTATACACTTCTATATTAACTAGCACACAAATACAACATACACATGAACAGTCTGGTCATTATACTTTCGAATCCTATGACTGCAAATTAATGTGTGCTAGGCGTAGACTCAAGCTTTTCATAAAAGATAATACTTGTATGATGGCTACAATGTTTGCCAATGTTCCATTTTTGCGAAACTTTGCATATATGGGTCAATATGTGCGTTTGAGTTTTATGCCCCACCAACAAAAAGGTCATATAAAGGCGGGACCTCAGTTTAAAGACTCGCCCAAAAGTCTGATGAAGCCCGGAATCGATCCCTATAGGATACAAGGATAGCTTTTAAAAAAGCTGAAACGGCCCGCCTAGCATTTGATTCTCGTTTATCAATAAACATAATGTTCGAATTTGTCTGAGATATTATTCTTGTCCTTGTTTACTAAAAGTTTCAAAAAGATCAAACCATAACAGCTGAGAGAAAGGGGAGACACCATTTTTCGCTTATTTTTATGCTCAATGGCAGGTAACTCCAAAGCCAGGCCAAAATTCGAACTTCACGTACACTGTATGCCACTCCTGGTTATCTGCAAGTTTGATAAAGATCGGATCAGGAATGGCTGGGAAAAGTTGGAGACATTTTCCATTGTAAGCCTATAGTAAAATTTTTCACGCTCAAGGGACGTAAAAGCGAATCCGATTGTCAGATTCGATCGAGCCAAATTCAAACTCGTCTGAGACGAGCCTCCGTGGCCTAGTGGTTAAGAGCGCTGACTCTTTATCATTAGGTCTCTCACCGCTGTGGTTCGAGCCTCGCTCGGATCACATGTGAGACGCAAAGTTCTGCAACGGAAGGTCAGGTTGTTTTCCTCCGGGTACTCCGGTTTTCGCCCACCTTTGATTAACGATCGGCTCGATATGAGTGAAATAATCTTGAAAGGGCCGTAACCCCCCCCCCCCCCAAAAAAAAAAAAAAAAAAAAAAAAACTCGTCTGAGATATTATGCTTGTCCTTGTTTTCTAAAAGTTTCAAAAAGATCCTATCGAAAACAGCCGAGAAAAAGTGGAGACCCCTTTTTTCGCTTTTTTTTATGTTCAAGGGCAGGTAACTCCACAGCCCTTGCTCTTGCGAGGCCAAAATTCGAACTCGACGTAGACTTTATGCCCCGCCTGGTTATCTGCAAGTTCGATAAAGATTAGAACAGAAATGGCTGAGTAAAGTTGGGGACGTCGTTTTTTCCATTGTAAGCCTATGGTAAAATTTTTCACGCTCAATGGAAGGTAACTGCGAAACCGATTGTCAGATTCAAGTCAAATTCGAACTCGTTGAGATATTATGATTGTCCTTGTTTACTTAAAGTTCCAAAAAGATCAGATCAAAAACAGCTGAGAAAAAGTGGACCCAATATATCGCTCAGATTTATACTCAAGGGCAGGTAACTCCAAAGCCGTTGGTCCGGCGAGGCCCCAATTCAAACTTGACATAGACTGTATGCCTCTCCTGGTTATCTGCAAGTTTGATAAAGATCGGATCAGAAATGACTGAGAAAAGTATGAGACGTCGTTTTTCCATTGTAAGCCTATGATAAAAAATTTTCATCCTCAAGGGAACGTAAATGCGAAACCGGTTGTGAGATTAGAGCTAAATTCGAACTTGTCTGAGATATAATGCTTGTCCTTGTTTACTAAATGTTTGAAAAAGATCAGATCAAAAAGCTGAGAAAAAGTGGAGACACCATTTTTCGCTTATTTTACGCTCAAGGGCCGGTAACTCCAAAGCCCTTGGAAATCCTCATACGCAAGGGATTTGCTGGCATTTGTTTCATTTTAGAAAACAAATTAGTAGAGGGCATTCACAATAATGCTCAGTTCTATTTTCATATCATCCCGAAAACATGCCTGTATAATTTTGACAGTAAACTGTCAATAGTAAACTCTTATATAGTAAACTGGGGTTTTCAGGGGTAAACATTATTTTTCTTATTTCTGTTCAAAGACATAGGTGTGGGCACTCGAAAGAACCATCCCGTCAAGGCAGTTCTAACAAGTCACTGCAATCTATGTTTTGAGCAGAAATAAGAACAAGAGGCCCATGGCCCACAATGCTCACCAGAGCTCAGGCGGGCTATGCCCACTGGCAGCCATGTATGGTTTCAGGTTTTAATCTATTGACTATAAAGTCTCCCAAACAAACCCCCATTTCCAAATGAGCACCCATGTGGACTCTGTATCTGAAATATTAGGCCTTTTATGAGGAGGGATGAGACATGGACCCAACAAAGCCCAGGCTGTTATCACTGAATCCATCTTATCATAAGGCACAAGAATTTATATGGTTTAGGGGTTGGAATGTGTACTGTTCCCGAGATATAAGGCCTTTTAAGCTTCGGAGGGGTTGGAGCATGGCCCTGGCAGACCCCAGGAAAGCCAAGATTGTTGTCGCTGAATGTGTCTTATAATAAGGACCAAGACAATATATTGTTTAGGGATGGGGATATGAACAGTTTCGAAGATATGAGGCCCTCTTATGAAATGATGAGGAGAGGAATGGCCCCTGTGGACCACCAAGTTGGTGTGACTGAATGTGTCTAATCATATGAAACAAGAATATATATGATTATGAGGTGGGGATCTTAATGGTGTCGGAGATATATGGCCTTTTATGAAGTGGAGGGGTGGGCCATGGCATCAGCATGTTGCCCTAGCACATAGAGACCCCACGTTGATGTGAGTGAATGAGTCTTATTATAGGGAACACAAATATACATATTTTAGGGGTGGGGATGGGAACAGTTTCTGAGATATATTGCATTTTATGAAGTGGAAGGATGGGGCAGAGCCCCAGCACATCCACAGAGACCCCTAGGTTGGTATCACTGAATGTGTCTCATCATAAGGAACAAGAATATATATGGTTTAGGGGTAGAGGTTCTGAATGGTTTCTGAGATATTGAGCCTTTTACGAAGTGGAGGGGGTTGGGCATAGCCCGAGCACATCCCAGGGAACCCCCAGGTTGGTTTCAATTAATGCGTCTTATCATAAGAAACAATAATATATATGGTTTTGGGATGGGGATCTGAATGGTTTCCGAGACATATCACCTTTTATGAAGTGGAGTTGTGGGGCACAGCCCCCGTGCGAACCGGAAGACCCTTAGGTTAGTATCACTGAATGCGTCTCATCATAAGGAACAAGAATTTATATGCTTTAGGGGTGGGGATCTGAATGGTTTCTGAGATATTGGGCCTTTTACGAAGTGGAGGGGGTGGGGCATAGCCCCGGCACATCCTAGGGGACCCCCAGATTGGTGTCACTGAATGCGTCGTATCATAAGAAACAAGAATACATATGGTTTAGGGTTGGACTCTGAACAGTTTCTCAGATATATGGTCTTTTGTGAAGTCGAGGGGTGGAGTATAGCCCGGGCGCACCCTGGGTGACCCCTAAGTTGGTGTCACTGAATGTGTCTTTTCATAAGGAACAAGAATATATATGGTTTTGGGGTGGGGATCTGTAGGTTTCTGGAATATTGAGCCTTTTATGAAGTGGAGGGGGTTCGGCATGACCCCCGCACATCCCGGGGGACCCCCAGGTTGGTGTCACTGAATGCGACTTATCATAGGGACGAGAATATATATGGTTTAGGGGTGGGGATCTGTAAGGTAACTGGGATATTTGGCCTTTTATGAAGTGAAGGGGGTGGGGCATGGCCCCGGCACATCCCAGGGGACAACCAGGTTGGTGTCACTGAGTCCATCTTATCATAAGGAACAAGAATATATATGGTTTAGGGCTGGGGATCTCAACGGTTTCTGAGATAAATGGCATTTTATGAAGTGGAGGGGGTGGGGCATGTCCCCGGCACATTCCGGGGGACCCCCAGGTTGGTGTCTCTTAATGCATCTTAGCATAAGGAACAAGAATATATATAGTTTATGGGTGGGGATCTGAATGGTTTCTGATATAAATGGCATTTTATGTAAAAGAGTGGGCAGGGCATGTCCCGGGCACATCCCGGGGGACCCCCAGGTTGGTGTCACTTAATGCATCTTATCATAAGGAACAAGAATATATATGGTTTAGGGGTTGGGATCTGTAAGGTTTCTGACATAAAAGGCATTTTATGAAGTGGAGGGGGGCGGGGCATGGCCCCGGTACAACCTAGGGGACCCCCGGGTTGACATAAAAGTATATGGCTGAGAGAATTTTACTCAAGGAACATGTTTATGTAAGTTTTGTCAAAATATCTGCAATGAGTTGGCAGTAAATGCCATTTTTCTGTTTTCCCCATTATAAGTCAATGCCATAGCAACAAAACTAAAAGGCCAAATTCATAAACAATACAAAACCTGTAAAGGCAAATATGGTGAATATTTTCATAAAGTCTCAGCCTCCTAGAGCATATGGTTTCTGAGGAGATGATTTTTTAAGTATTTTTGTCTATTTTTTGCATTTTGGTTTCCATTGCAACCAATAAAAAGGAGCAGAAGGCCTAAAATCACACGGCAGATAGTAGATTGCCTATGAAACATTTCTATGAAAGTTTTGTCAAAATATATGCACAGGCTTCACTTTTCCCCATTATAAATCTATGAAAACTACAAGTTGCCACAGCAACGAAACTAACGAGCCGATTTTGATAAAAAACACAAACTTTCAATGCCCCAGTCCAGAGCTGCTACAGATAAAATTTGGGCCCAATCGGCCCAGTGGCTTCAGAGGAGATGTTGTTTGAAAGTGTTGACGCCAGACGACGCAGGCGCAGACGACGACGGACAACTGCCTATCCTATAAGCTCCCCCGGAGCCTTCGGCTCTGGTGAGCAAAAAATATCAGAATTTTTATCTGGATTTTTCCTTTTTTTGTGGTAAAATGGTCAAGTGGATTTGAATAGGTGTGTTTTTGTAATGGTGTATTATGTATTCAGCCATTTGGAAACACAACCTCACTTTAACACTGCTAGCATTAACCGTCTTAGCTATCCTAATCAAAAAAAGGAAAATAGTGTAAAATAATGACCATTGTCATTTTCATCCCCACGCTTTTAAAAATAGCGTATGGGGATAATGTGAACGCCTCCATCAATCGTTCTGTCCATCAGTCCGTCCGTCCGTCCGTCACGCTATCTCCTTAATGCGACCAAATTTGGTACATGGTGAGGGTGTGCAACAGCATCAATACATTAGGCCCCCAATCCCCGACTTGGGGCCATGGAGGGGTCAAAAGGTCAAATACCAATAAAATTCAATTACAAAGTCAATGTCATAGATTTTGACACCAAACTTTGCAGAAGTAAAGATAAATGAAATATGTAAAACATACTGAACGGGATTCGGCTGTGACCCCTGGGTCATGCCCAAGGGCTCGGATTTGGGGGGTCAAAAGTTTTTCGGCATTTAGTCATTTTACATGTCAAATCGAAGGGGATGATTAGTAGCATACAAGTAAAATTCTGACTCTTTGGTCAGATTGGGGCCCGGGGTGGGGGGAGGGGTCAAAAAGTCCAAATTTAAGTTTTTCGGAACATAGCCACGAGACATATTAAACTGAAGGGAATGATTAGTAGAATATAATACAATTAAAAGTTTCACCCCGGTGTCAGATTGGGGCCCTAGGGAAGGGTTTTTGGTACTTAGTCCCTGTGGAGAAAGCGTGGGGATTTGCGTTGGCGCGCCATCGACTGCATTCTAGTTTTTTCTATGCAATAAGTTAGGGTTTTGGGCTTTGCACAGTGTTATATCCAAAACACCATTATAAAGAAGCAGGTTATAAAACAAAACTATTGTGCTGTACTCATAGGTCATATGAGACTACAGGTCCATGTTTTAAAACTGTCATAGTCCTCGGTATAAACGTGAGTTAGCATTGTAAACAAGTTCTTACAAATGCTAGACCTATCCAATCATGCTTTACTCTTGCAAGCTTCAGTGCATCATTGTTTGTTCTGTGAGCAAATGCAGTCATCACTACGTACACTTATCAGGGCATTCACAGCCATATCAGAAGCATCCGTGGTGTAGTGGTTATGCTACTTGCCTTGTAAACCAGGGATCGCAGGATCGATCCCGGGCTTCTCCAGACTTTCGGATGAGTCATTAAACCGAGGTCCCGTCTCCGTATGACCTTAGCTGTTGGTGAGACGTAAAACTCAAACACTCACCCACTCGCAACCATATCAGAATAATAGCTGGGGTGCTGCGTGTGTCTGTGCCATGAGCTGTGGAATGAATAACCCAGTTTCAGAGTCAACCATATGCCCTAGGTCTACTGGGCTAGGCAAATTAATCTTAGACTTTATAGCTCCCCATCAAACCTGTAACTGATATGCACACCTGTACAAATAGAGCAACAAGAGCTCCGCAAGCGGGGCATTATACGCCCGTGGCAATTAGTAAAATGGAGCATATATATGCTGACTGTTGTACAAGTTTGGGTTTGTGGAATGTAACCAAGGAACAATATGTGCTCCATATATTCTTACCTGGTACTATTAATAACCCTCAGCGGCTCAAACTACCTGTCTCCAACATATTTTCATGGTCGGTAATATTTGGTTGACCATAACCTCAAAATAATACAGACATAACTCTGGCAATAAGTGGTGGACTGTAACCTTGAAATAATATGCGCTGCTCCACATCATAGTCTAACTATACGTAAAGTTTCAGCTTCATCAGATGTAAAATGTGTTAGCCATAATCCGGGAACAAAATATGTTCAGAAAAATATGTGAAAGGGGAATAACTCTGGTAATATTTGGCGGACTGTAACCTCAAAATAATATGCACTGCTCCGCCTCATAGTCTTACTATATGTAAAGTTCTTCATCAAATGTTAAATGTGAATGAGTTATCCGGAAATGGAATGTTTAGAAAAATGTGTGAAAGGGGTATAACTCTGGTAATATTTGGCAGACTGTAACCTCAGAATAATATGCACTGTTCCATATCATGGTCTTATTGTATGTACAGTTTCAACATCATCGGATCTAAAATGTAAGTTGAGATATCCGGAAACAAAATTGTTTACAGAATTTTTCAAAGGGGCGTACATAACCCTATTATTATTTTGTGGACCATAACCTCGAAACAATATGCGTTGTCCCACAATATGGTCTAATTACATATGAAGTTTCAGCTAAATCGGATGTAAAATGTAGGAGTCATCTGGAAACGAAAGGTTTACAAAAAATTTCAAAGGGACATAACTCTTATTATAATTTGGTCGATCATAACCTCGAAACAATATGCATTGCCCCACATCATGGTCTAACTATGGATGAAGTTTCAGCTTGATCAGATGTAAACTGTAGGAGGAGTTATCCGGAAACGAAAAGTTTACAAAAAATATCAAAGGCGCATAACCCTATTGTTATTTGGTGGACCGTAACCTCGATACAATATGCGCTGCCCCACATCATGGCCTATTTATTTGTGAAGTTTCAGCTTGATCGGATGTAAACTGTAACGAAAGGTTTATAAAAAAAATTCAAAGGGACATAACTCTTATTATAATTTGGTGGATCATAACCTCGAAACAATATGCATTGCCCCACATCATGGTCTAACTATGGATGAAGCTTCAGCTTGATCAGATGTAAACTGTAGGAGAAGTTATCCGGAAACGAAAAGTTTACAAAAAATTTCAAAGGGACATAACTTTTAAACTTTTCTTGAAACAATATGCGCTGCCTAACATCATGGTCTAACTAAGTAAAAAGTTTCAGCTTGATCGGATGTAAACTGTAGGAGTTATCCGGAAACGAAAAGTTTATAGACGGACGGACAGACGGACGCACGGACGGACGGACCGGCGGACGGACGCCCGGGGGCATAACATATTACGGCCGTTTTTCAAACGGGCGTATAAAAATCTATTTGTTGGTGGTAGATAAATTTTGGAACACCATTTGTGCCTGTTCACTTACAAAAGAAATTGTTGCTGCTTTAACTGGCCCTGAGACATTTGACTCAATACCAAGATCTAGCTAGTTATCATAATGTATCTATTCACCACTTAGCTGCATGGTCTGGTTTTACCTTTGCGATTGGCCTGATATCACTATTAGTCTTGAGTACTGACCTAGGCAAAGGATTATACGATTGTTTCTTTGGCCCTCCTAATCAACAATGGACCTTTTCTGTGTTATAGGAACCGACCACAATGAAATTGAAACAAGCTGTTATAAGATGTTTTTATCAGGACCCATTACCGCTAAGTACGCCATGATGTATTCAGCTAGTATAGTCGCAAACTCTACCAAACACCATACCGATACACAGGCTTATAATAAGTCTGTTAACAAGATGTTGGATGACAGTACCGTTTTCCCTAACAGTTCTTATTTCTAGGCTGGACAATAATGCAACTGGAGATGAAGTTCCTCAGAGAAAGAGAAGTTTGATAAGTTGCCATAAAATGGGTCAAAAGCTGTTGGCGTCATTCATGCAGAAAAAATTCATACATATCTTGTTAGGAGGGCCTAAGAACTTTGCCTGGGTCAAAACTCAAGACTGTGAGTGATATTAGATCAATTGCACAGGTGTCTGGGAAACCAGCCTGAGGAACTGACTGCCATTGGTGAAGAGATGTATATTTTCGTTTCATCAATTAATTCATTCAAGGTCTTGTCTTTCAAAAATCCTCATGTTCAGATGACGAATGTATGATGTCTACCAATTAGTCGGATTTCCTTGAAAAAAAACTGGAAGGTCTTGCTAATTATATAATAATTGACAGGTTGCAGCATTCTTCAGGTCTCAAACTGACATATCAACAGATGGCTGCTGTGTTTTGATCTTAAAGTCTTCTTACCGTTCGTCGGGTAGCTACCATTCACGTCGTTTTGACAGGTATAAGGCAAACAGCACCATATGGCACCCAGCAAAAGCGCGGAAAGAATGCTTCTTTACATGCGCCTGTGTCAACGTGGAGCAATATAGTGCTGGTGTTGAAAGATACCGTCAAGCCGAACTGACAATATTTTTACACTAGGTACCATACCGAAAATTGTAATGAGCTTCTAAAGAGGAATGCTTATGTTGTTGGTGTAGATTGACTTGAGAACAAGGCTCTGTATCTTTTTGGTGATGTTACTGTTAAGCATGAACTTTATTCCCCGTCAAGAAGCCGATAGTAGAATAATTTGCAGTTCTCTGGGAGTTAACGCAGCAACTTGTCACTTCTGAAACTGACATTTTCGTTCTACATGTGGATAACATTTTCTTCAAGACAGGCAGAAAGAGTATTCATACTGACTGCAGGTATATTCCAGTTTATACAATATTCAGGAAGCTAGATCCAGATGAAAGGGCAAGTATGCTGCTGTCTGTATTGCACGACCCACAGAAAAAGCGACCGACTGAAGTCGGTTGATTTCTAAGAGTGCCCTAAAATCACCATGTCATTCTGTCATTCTGACATTTTGTCAGTCTGTCAGTCTGTCATTCTGTCAGTCTGTCTGTCCGTCCGTAACCCGTTTGTGAAAATTGGTGATAGTGACTTAACCGCTTGGAATATTTAAATAATTTTTAGCATACTGATAGATATCAATGAGATCTAACCAATGAACTTGCGAAATATTACATTGCATTTAGTATAGCCTCGCCGAGGCGAAAAATGTGAAAATTTTCGAACTGCTTCTCCTCGGAAACCGTTTGGCCGATTGAAGTTAAATTTCATATGGAGCGTCTATGGGATGGGGGAAACCAGAATTTGCTCATGGGGTCCAGGTCACATGACCAAAATGGCCGCCAAGACATATATGGTCTGTCTGTCTGTCCTCCGTAACCCATTTGTGAAAATTGGTGATAGTGACTTAACCAATTGGAATATTTAAACAATTTTTGGCATATTGATAGATATCAATGAGATGTAACCAATGAACTTGCGAAATATTACATTCCGTTTAGTATAGCCTCGCCGAGGCGAAAAATGTGAAAATTTTCTAACTGCTTCTCCTCGGAAACCGTTGGGCCGATTGAAGTCAAATTTCATATGGTGCCTCTATGGGATGGGGGAAACTAAAGTTTGCTCATGGGTCCAGGTCACATGACCAAAATGGCCGCCAAGCCATATATGGTCTGTCTGTCTGTACGTCCATAACCAGTTTGTGAAAATTGGTGATAGTGACTTAACCGCTTGGAATATTTTAACAATTTTTGGCATACTGATAGATATCAATGAGATGTAACCAATGAACTTGCGAAATATATCATTCCATTTAGTATAGCCTCGCCGAGGCGAAAAATGTGAACATTTTGGAACTGCTTCTACTCGGAAACCGTTGGGCCGATTGAAGTCAAATTTCATATGGAGCCTCTATGGGATGGGGGAAACCAAAATTTCCTCATCGGGTCCAGGTCACATGACCAAAATGGCCGCCAAGCCATATATGGTAAAAACCCTTCAAAAATAGTCTTCTCCAGAACCACTGGGCAGATTTCCACGAAACTTGATAAATAGCATCTGGGACGTAGATTAAATTGCTAAAATGGTGACCCTGGGTTGACCTTGACCTTCTTTGTGCCTAGGTCAAACTTTGACACATATGCTTTTGTATTTGAAAAGTGAGAATGCATTTTATCCTGCAAACGATTCAGAATACAGTACTAAAGTATAAGATATATTTTTGCTCCTTACGATAAGGCGCATTTATTGGGGGAACCGTTTTAGGTCCAGGTTACATGACCAAAATGGCCGCCATACCCATATATGGTAACACTCATAAAGCTAAAAGCATCCGGCGGGTCGTGCAATCCAGCTGAAGCACTGGTTACCTTATGGGTTGTGATACCTGCTCTTCTTTACATAGTATAGGCAAAAAGAAGGCAATTCATATTCTAAATCAGCTTTTCAGCTTTACCAAAACTCACTAAAGAGCTAGGAAGCCTGCATGAGGATCGAATTGTTATTGTGTTTGATACTGCAATTGAACTGAGGGTGAGGGTTGAAATTTCATAAACTCCGGAGTTGAAGCCCCCAGCAGATTTACTACTAAGGCGGTCTTTCTTTTGCAGTGTCTTATTTGTTATTTGGCTTTGTGCCGTCGGTTCATGTTTCGTCTGTTTTTGTGTGTGCATCCAGGTCATTTTCTATAGGTGACTTGAGATGGTTGTGTTGTTAAAAAAGTGGGCTTTCCTGAGTGACCTTTTCTCACTAGTTCAAGAGCTTTCAAATCTTGGTATTGAGTCAAATGTCTCAGGGCAATTTAAAGCAGCAGCAATTTCTATTGTAGGTTTGCGCGACGGAAGTAAGGGCGAGGATTGTTGCCACGTAAAATCGATTTGCACCCCCCCCCCAGTGGAATTCATTTCACTGACCGTTCCAAGGCGGTTCTTCTGTCGCGGTTTATTTTTGTTATAGTTTGTCTTTGAGTGTTTGTATCGCTTATTAGCTCACCTGAGCCGAAGGCTCATATGTGAGCTTTAATGTGGTAAGGCTCCGTTGTCTGTCTGTTGTCTGTCAACATTTTCAAACATCTTCTACTCTGAAACCACATGGCCGATTGGAGTCATATTTCATGTGGAGCATTCATGGTATGGGGGAACGAAAGTTTGTTCGCAGGGTCCAGGTCACTTGACCAAGGTGGTCGCCATGCCCATTTAAGGTAAAAACCCTTCACAAATCTTCATCTCCGGAACCAGTGGGCCGATTGGCCTGAAACTTGGTATGTAGCATTAGGGACTCGGGTCCATCATATTTTGTACAGTTGATGACCCTTGGATGACTTTGACCAGTTTTAGGCCAAGGTCAAATTTGGTCGCATAGACTTTTGTATGGGAAAAATGCCAATAGCGTGTATTATTTTGGAAACTATTGCAACCTGTGATCTGAAAATTAGTAGATACAGTAAGCTAAATGGGTGGATGAAACTACTTGAGTATTCAAGGTCAAGGTCATTCTTTGACCTTTGTTCAAGGTTATTCAGATATGAGAACTAAAACTTATTTTTCTCAGAAACCACATAGCCATTTGTAACGAAATTGCATATCAAAAATTTAAAGAATAAGGAAATGACAATTAATCAATATGAATTTGGCCACATCACCAATGGGATGGGGGAAACCAAAATTTGCTCATGGGGTCCAGGTCACATGACCCAAATGGCCGCCAAGCCATATATGGTCTGTCTGTCTGTCCGTCCGTAACCCGTTTGTGAAAATTGGTGATAGTGACTTAACCGCTTGGAATATTTAAACAATTTTTGGCATACTGATAGTATCAATGAGATCTAACCAATGAACTTGCGAAATATTACATTCCATTTAGTATAGCCTCGCCGAGGCGAAAAATGTGAAAATTTTCGAGCTGCTTCTCCTCGGAAACCGTTGGGCCGATTAAGGTCAAATTTCATATGGAGCCTCTATGGGATGGAGGAAACCAAAATTTGCTCATGGGGTCCAGGTCACATGACCAAAATGGCCGCCAAGCCATATATGGTAAAAACCCTTCAAAATAGTCTTCTCCAGAACCACTTGGCAGATTTCCACGAAACTTGATAAATAACATCTGGGACGTAGGCCCATCATAAATTGCTAAAATGGTGACCCTTGGTTGACCTTGACCTTCTTTGTGCCTAGGTCAAACTTTGACACATATGCTTTTGTATTGGAAAAGTGGGAATTCATTTTATCCTGCAAACGATTCAGAATACTGTACTAAAGTATTAGATATATTTTTGCTCCTTACGATAAGGCGCATTTATTGGGGGAACCGTTTTAGGTCCAGGTCACATGACCAAAATGGCCGCCATACCCATATATGGTCACACTCATCAAGCTAAAAGCATCCGGCGGGTCGTGCACTTCAGCTGAAGCACTTGTTTCTAAACAACCTTCCAATTAAATCTACGCCGCATATCTTTTTTAAAGATATTTCTTGTTTTTCCAATCCTTAGTGATTGCTTTTACAATTGCTTTTCATCGTTTCTTAATTTGACATCCTTTAGATACCTTTGGACCGATGTTCGTACCTCGTTGTATAACAATTGCTTATTTGATATATATGGGCTTTTTATAGACATAGCTGTTTTGTGGGCTTTTGTTATTCTCGCCTACTATTTGAAGGATTTACAGTTCTTCCATATACTGTTTAACTTAATGGCCGGTGTGACTATCGCTTTAGTTTTGACGGTATCGCCCCTTTAAACACACATGAGTATCAAAAATGAATTTAAACTTAAAATATGTCCCCTTAGGTTACATTCTGCTTCTTCTCTATACGGATTCCCCATTCGAGCTATGTTGCCGTCCGTATTGGCGAGGCCCATAAATTTGTTTTCTGTCGCTTCCGTTAATTTAAGTGGAGCAGGTAGTACTAATTCCTTTTTAAAAATAATCTGAGAGTTAGATTATCTCCTATTAAATCGCCCTTTCTTCGGAAATATACCAATCCTTTCAAAAGAAGTGGAATGAATCCTACTATTTCTAAGTGCAATGCTAAGAGGTGCAGGTGCTGTTTATATATATGCACTGCGTCTACCGTTTCTTCGTCTGTAAACGGTAGAAGTTTTTCTGTTGTTAACATGTCCGATTTGACATGTAAGTCTACGGATTTGATATTATGTGATAACCAGACATACTGCAAATTGTAAAATGCAGTATGTCGAGCAAACTAATCGCATATTAAAACACGATTTGACGAACACTATCGTAGAATGAGTAGGCCTAAAAAACTGACTTTCTTGTACCGTCATTTCAAACGTGCAGGTCATTCTATAAAAGATATTTCTATACAGCCAGTGCAAAAAAAAAAATATTATGATGTAAATTCTACAGCTAGGTTTAAAATTATTAAACGGCATGAAACTGAATTAAAATGGATTAACTATCACAGACACCTTTTTCATTGGGCTTTAATGACATTTATCATGAGGGTAATATGTCTAAAATGCCCGATTTTGATATTTTTTCGCTTCTGAACTGTCGAAAGCGTAAAACTAGATCGCACTGCACCAGAAAAAATGGCAATTATAAACGTAAATCACGTGCTTTTAAAAGAAACAATACCAGGCTGAAGTGACTGTCCATAATATTATTGAATCATGGACGCCACTTAATGCTTGCTTTTCTAAGTTCATTACCTATTTCTGTATTATGAATTCTGAACACCGAGGCGAATAAATTCTACGAGAGTTCTCATCAGTTATACGACGCAGCTCTTTTAACTAGAGGTTAGACTCAGCATGCCCATCGTCGTTCCATCGATTCTGAAATTAATCACAAACGTCATTACATCAAAATATCCTTCATTAAGGTATATAGTAATCACACATCTAGACTGCAATGCAAAATAAACTAAGTTTTCCAAATTGTTACCCAGCACTGTGGGTTGCAATATAAGTTCAAAAAGCAAATACATTATGTGAGGCAAATTCAAAAACCACAATATAAGACCAAATAATGGTCCTGTAAGACCACTAGATGAAGATTTATCGTCCAAAATGAGGCAAAATCCCCCAAAATTTCAAACAAGGATACCGACAAGTCAGGAGCACTCATCCTTAAAATATTATCATTTTCAGTTGTTATGTACTCTGAAGTAGCAAAGACGAGGCATAGTTTTCTTACTTTCTACATTTTTAGGCACTTTTGTGAAAATTTCACCGAATACCACATGGTAAATTTCATCGCCATCTTGGATTTCGACAAAATTCTTACCCTGGATTTAGTGAAATTCAAACCCCAAGTATTTCCCTGTCAGTCGAGATCGGATGATGACAGTTACCTCTTGCAATTGCTTAATCAATGGCTTTGCAGAATCATCAACCTGATTTTCATGTCATTTTGCTTCAGGTGTTTTAAACGTCTTTCAAAATACTGACTTCGGTTTGTTTACAATAAAGAAATCTGTCAATTTTCTTGACGACCTCATCACTGTTTCAGCTGATTTGTGTTATTGCGCTTGTATTAAAAAACGGGATAAAACTTGATGAATATCATACAATAATTACAATTTAATAAAGTTCTTTAAGTTCTGTTTTAGCAAAATTATTTACGACCACCTTTTTCGGCATTCTGACTGATTTTATGTTTTACTTTTTTGCGTATGTACCTGCCATTAAATGGTAATTCGGTTGTATCCGCTTTCTCTCGGACTGGTTTTCGGCACTAGAAAGCGTCATTGTCATAAAACAGGTCGAATCAAAGCACCCGGGATCCAGCAGAATATAAATGGCGAAAAAACACACATGTAGCAGACAGAAGCAGTAACGTTTTCTTCGTATTTGTAAGTGTTTTTGGCATTGATCATGAAATCTGTTTTGCGGTAATAGGGATATCATTTTAGTTTTTCGAATTCCACACCGGTAGTCATGTCACACACTATGGGTTTTGGAAATGAAGATGGAAACCGCGTATTTTAGCAGTGTAAACAGAAACTGAAGATTTGTTGTCACGTGACAAATTTTATGTAAATGAAAAGCAACATTAAAACAGATAAAAACAGCATTTTTCGATATATTTTGCAGACCGGAATATGTCTTTATTTTAACTGTTTCTGGAAAAGTTCCTTTGTAAATTAGCCACGGTTCTTGAACAAGGAAATTTATTATTATGTATGGTGGTTTCATTGTGTCGTATCCAACTTTGGGCGACCGCCGTATCCGATTTACCTGTAATAATGTTGGCGGCGAAATGTAAAGAAATATATAACGACACTTTAGTTTTTATTTCATAAAATAAATTTGTAAATAATTACAAAATTTTTGCTGGAAAATTTTGAAACTTCATTTATTCACGAATATACTGATATTATTTTCATATTTTTTGGACAAAAATTAGCTATACCTTTTGTTGATTGTTACAGGTGCCTATCGAAATGATTAAAATATATAGTAAAATGTCTATTTCTCTCCTAGGGTTTATTAACAAAACTTGAAAAAAGAGATTTAAATTCAATGTTTGGAAAAAGTTGCTGGGAAAAAAACGTAGTGGTCATATTAATGAACGATTTAGTTTTTGTTTCAATTAAATAGAAGGAAAATTACTATGTCCTTTTGGCATTTTGTTAGCAGTGGTATTCTTTTTTTTCTTCTAAAATTCTGATTCGGAAATTATCGGAAGACAGCGGAAAATATCGAGTTATAATTCGGGACCAGGTCTTAACACTTTTTGTACCGGAAACCCCTCAAGGGGTGATTGGCAAACAGTGCAGGCCCAGATCAGAACGCGGCGTCTGATCAGGGTCTACAATGTTTGCAAAATGTTCAGCCAGTTTTCAAATAAATCAATGAAGAAAACACAACTTGACGCCCCTAAATATTTAATGAACTCCTGCTGTATAAAAGAAGGGAGATTCAGTTTGGTACAACTCAACTCAACTCAACTCATCTTTATTCAAGCTTAGGTTACATAGGTAACATTAAGCGAAAATCAAAATATGCAAACAAAACATGCAAACAAATGGCGTAGTCAATAACAGATACTAGTTGGAACGAGAATTATCATCAGCCGTTTTTTTTTTTTTTTTTTTTGTGGGGAAAACAATAAAGTATCAAAAAATGCTAAATTTGTAATAATGTAGATTAGGTCAGCTGGGGTCAAGTTGAGCCCGCGCGTCTCACCATGACCGCCGCTGAACATACTCAGCATAGCCAAACCTTCCAAAAATAATCATTGTAGATAGGCAAGGTCACCGAACAGGACCTGCTCTTGAAAAATGAGCTTACAATGAGATAAATATGGAACTGTCGTGCGAGGAGCCCCGACCCGAATTACCAAATTTAATCCGTTGAGGTGGTTTATATGGTCATATCGACTGTGCATGTCTATTGTCTCGTTCATAAACCGAAGATGCCAACTCGTGCCATCCTCAAGTTTATGAGCAGGAAAAATCTCACGCTCCGAACACCAAAAAACCTCAAGTACGTTGCGGTCCTAGTAAAGCACAGCAAAATTCCTATGTTAAGGCAACCTTTGGGACGCTCAAAAGTGGTTTTTAAGATCACTCTGGAACCGTCCCAAATGTGGCCTCTTATAAGCAGACATGCGGTATAGAGAACACAAAGAAAGAATAAATGAAACCTTCTCAGTAAGCTTTTAAAATCATATTCATCCGAATAGCGGAATCCTACAGTATTTGGGAACCCACACGACATGTTTATGAATTTATACGTCATATTAGCTTAGGCTCGGTTGAGCGTGCAAAGGCAACGCCTACCCATGCACTCCCACCGTAACCCGCATTGAAGTTTCACATCATATAGTAAGCGAATACAGTAGAAATTCAATGGCTCGAACACCGATGGCTCGTTTACCATGGATGTGTCGAACCACTTATTGAGCCACTAGCGAAATCCTCCACATAAGAAAAAGTGGGGGATAACTAAGGAGATTTTAGTCTTTTATTTTCCAAATGTAGGCTGTGTGTACTCATTAGAATCGCAAAAAGTGTTAATAGCGACAATTATCTTTTCTTTAATTTAATTTAATTATGATTGCAGTTTGTTTGGTAATTATGATGTCTCCTTTGTGTCTTGTTGTAGAACTGGGGTTAAAGTCGTTCACAGTACAGTAAAATCCTATATTAAGACCACCTTTTGAACTGTTCAAAAGTGGTCTTTTAGAACATTTTTGAACAGTCTCAAAGGTGGACCCTGACCAGAGGATAATTAGTGCAGAAAACACGAAGAAAGATAAAGTGCAACCTTCAAAAGTGCAGCCTTCAAAATAAGCTTTTTAAAGCAGATTTAGCCATATTTTTTCTTATTTCTGCTCCGAGTCATACATGTTGGGTACTCGTTACTTGCCGAGGCTGTTCTAATGAGTTCCCACAATCTATGTTTTTTGAAAATATCAGACTTTTTTTATCTCGGTGCAGATATTTATGTATATATAAATAGGTGTGTCTTCGTAATGTAGGGCATAAACAGGTTTTCTTTCGCACGATATTATATAATGTTTGCATACATCATGTGAACAAGTCCGTGAAATGAAGACCCCCATAAACCCCACTTTATATAGAGAAAACTGGAACATTATTTTTCTTATTTCTGCTCCAATACATAGGGTGTGGTACTCGTTAGAACCGCCTCAATGAGGCGGTTCTAACGAGCACCCACAACCTATGTTTGCAGTATAAATAAGAAAGATATCAAGGATTTTCATCAGAAAAGTAGCCAGTTTGGAGATGGAAAAAATGCACTATGTCACACGGGTGTGTTATCGTAATGATATTTGGTGGACCAGTGAAGGCCCATATCAGATGCGGCATATGCTCTCGGTCTGGACTGTTCACGATTATCGTCAAAAGGGTCGTCAGTATAATACGGGTTATTGTTATACAGAACCATTGATCTAGATCTGGTCTAAACTGTGATAATGATATAATGAGCCTGCGCATGACAAACCTGTAAAAGAACCATTGCAACCAGCAAACCTGAGATGTACACAGTCTGGTCAAAGTATTTGCTGTCTTTGCAACACGGGAAGACCGGCCAGGCTGAATGTAAATGCAGGTTGATCTGTGTCTTCGCTGGTTGTACTAATCTTATTGTAGGTTTTGACATGGACAGGCTCATATGTTTTGTTAAAGAACTCCTTTAACCCTTAAGATGCCAAGAAAAACTGCATCTGAAAATATTGTCATTTTATGTCGTCTGCTTCATACTTGCTAACATTCGAAAACATTTGGCACGCATGCAAAACGTGTAGATCCCGATCAGACTGCTCCTCAGGTAGCAGTCTGCACGTTTTGCAATAAACCAGCTGAGAACAAAGACAACGAGAATTGTTGTAACTGGCATCTTAAGGTTTAAGTAAATTTATGACTTTTATAATTCAGCCAAACTGTTTATTGCTTTATCCAGGACAAGCAATAATTGCCCCTAAGGGATAGGTAAATAACCCTTTCACCGCCGACTTTCTGAAGTACATTCTTTCGCCTTCTTATTAGGAATTGATAATTGTTAATAATGTTTCAAATATATTTCTCTGAGTATAATTCGCCTACTGTCAAACCGTGTTGACCCTGATGAGACGGTGCATTTTGAGCCTCATTTGGATCTACACTGTTTGCATAGATATATGAACCGGTCTTCAAAGTTGGAAGGTTTGAGCCATAAACTTCTGGGATCAGCAGCGTAAAGGCTCGCTCAACACTATTTTGGTCATATTGAACCTGTTACTTTATCTATCCATACTATGAGTAATGGTACCCATAACACGTTTAGTAAAAAGCGCTTCTAGTGAATAGCCACAACATCTTTATAAAAATGGGTCTTCACTGTGTGTTCACTGTTTGTGAAAATATTAAGACAATATTCAAATACGCAAGAACATAAGACAATGTAAAATAAATGTTTTGAGTAATAGTGTCTGGTCAAGCAACTGGTCACCTAGATGATCGCGTCTCCCAAACGCATGTACACAAATATGGTTATGGAATAGTAGATAAAGTGAATAGGGACCTTAGGCACTTAGTTAACCGGATTAATTCGGCACGAGTGTTGAATTATAATAATACGGAACCCGGGAAGGGACATGATTTTTTTTTATTTTATAAGTTGTGCGCACAAGATAATATCTTGTGCGGACAAGATATTATCTTGTTCGGACAACATATTATCTTGTGCGCACAAGATATTATCTTGTGCGGACAACATATTATCTTGTGCAGACAAGATATTATCTTGTCCGCACAAGATATTAAGTTGTGCGAACAAGATATTATCTTGTCCGCACAAGATAATATCTTGTCTGCACAAGATAGATCTTGTGCAGACAAGATATTATCTTGTTCGCACAACTTATTATCTTGTCCGCACAAGATATTATCTTGTCCGCACAAGATAATATCTTGTGCGCACAAGATAATATCTTGTCCGAACAAGATAATATCTTGTCCGCACAAGATAATATCTTGTTCGCACAACTTCCCAAGATCTATGTTGTGCAAACAAGATAATATGTTGTGCGGACAAGATATTATCTTGTGCGGACAAGATATTATCTTGTTCGCACAAGATAATATGTTGTGCAAACAAGATAATATCTTGTCCGCACAAGATAATATCTTGTCCGCACAAGATAATATGTTGTCCGAACAAGATAATATCTTGTCCGCTCAAGATATTATCTTGTTCGCACAACATAATAAAAATAAAAAATCATGTCCCTTCCCGGGTTCCGTATAATAAAGATTTTTTTTTTTTTTTTTCGTTCTTCTTTTCGCATTCTGTCCTTCCTATCAGTTTAGAAAAGGCTTGCTCAGCTACATCTAAATAACGAAAATGGGGGTTAGAGTCACTTTGATAAAAAACAAAAAAAAACAGCAGCACGATAATGATGAAACAATACAGGCAAAGATCAGCCTGTGCATCCGCATAGTCGGATCAGAGATTTTGTTGCTTGCGTTTAATGGATCAGATTTGCGTTTGATACAATAAGTGAAAAAAAAAAAAAAGACTTGCACAACCACGCAGCCTCAGTGTCCATTGCTTGTGCTACTTGTGTTCATAATTATGCATGCGCTCAATACAGGCGAGGCGAAGTAGTATCAGATTTATTATTATTATTATTATTATTATTATTATTATTATTATTATTGTTTGTTTCATGTGAGCCACGTTTGAGCACAAAAAATGTTTCTATTTTTTGCTGCATATAATACATAGTATACAAACTATATTGCCCATATCATCCTGCGCAGCCCCACAGTCTGATCGAAGCTTTTAGGTGCATACTTTGCGACTTCTATCCATGCACTTTGTCTCAATGTCAAATCGAATACTCGTAAATAGTCAGTTTCTTTTTTGTCACAGCGCCATTTGTTATAGCCTAAATAAAATACTGTAAAGTTCCGCCCACCCATTTTCATGTTATGCACCAGTCATTTGTAACCACTGCCTCCCCACCTGCGGGGAATAGCGGGGACAACGACTTTTCACTTTCCACAGCCCTGCTAGAAGCCCACCACTGCGGGGACCTCCTGAATGTCATTGCCCCGCCGTTAATAATAGTTACTTCCACTTGGGTATGTTTGCAAAATATCAAAACCCCTGCATTAACCCGGCACTGCGGGGGGGGGGGACACAGCGGGTAACTACCTTGCACATTAGCCCCGCTATTCCCATCCCATCCACGTAGGTGGGGAGGGGGTGGGGTTACAAATGACTAGTGCATTAGCATTGTACAAATAAATTATAATTTCCGATCGACCAATATTATTCTACCATCACGAAAACACGCCTATATAATTTTGACCCCCTTGAACCCCACCTTTATATAGTTAAACTGGGGTTTACATGGGTAACCATTATTTATCTTATTTCTGCTCCACAATACAGTTTATGAGTACTCGTTAGAACCGCCTCAATTAGGCGGTTCTAACGAGCGCATAGAACCGCCTCAATTAGGCGGTTCTAACGAGTGCACACAATCTATATTTTGATTAGAGAAAAATATCTTATTTCTGCTCCCCAATATAATTTGTGGGTAATAGTTAGAACCGCATCAATTAGGCGGTTCTAACGAGTGCACATAATCTATATTTGAGCAAAAATAAGATAAAATATCACAATTATTCATATAAAAATGTTCGATTTTTCGCAGTAAAGTCTACAATGTATTTGTATAGGCGTGTTTACATAATGACTTATTTTGACGGAATTCTTTACAACTGCTTACTCAAGCCCCCAGTTATTATTGATAAAGCAGCGTCCAGGTGATGCGCACCTTCGTATTTATCCTCTCATCGGTAAATTCCGCTGGTCAATAAAGCAAGGTAATTCGTGAGGATTAGCAATCGGGAGAGAAAATTGGATTATGCCCCTTGATCTCAGTGGACCTTCAAAGTTCCATATGCATGGTAAACTGTTATCTTTCTACTGATAATGTGATCGGTCTTTCATCTTTGACCATGACTCGCAACAGATTTGCATTTGTACATTAAATACATTCCAGGTTTGCAGGATGAAAGCGTACACAGTCATGTAATTACAGTAGGGATTTTTTAACCTGCACGGGGGGTTCTTGCATAGTGGGCTTCCAGTTAACATTCCGACCCGAAGGACAGTGCACTATGTGGCATACATCCCTGCTAATGATGCCAGTGGAGCATGATCGGACACGAAAATTACCGCTTTTGGGGATCAAACCAGGGATAGGAGTTTCTTGCAACAGAGGCAGCATCCTAATTCCTTCGGATGGGGGACATTAACTTTTTCTGAGCTGGCTTGTACACAAGCTGTTAATCAGTGCAAAGTAATTTTATGTAAGAAAATGACAACTGCCCTTCTTGAATCGGATGAAGTGATAGAATGAGATTAGAAAAAAATTCAAAGTCAGACTCCATGAAAGTTTGTTTTTGATCCACAGGATAAAGTCATTGACAGTGTGGAAACTCGCATCACATAAAAGAAGGAGAGCATAATGCAGCATCTGATCAGGGCCTACACTGTTTGCATAAAGTTCAGCCATTTTTTAAATACATTTTGAAGAGAAACACAACCTGCCATTCCTAAATTTTATAAAATGGACTTGCGCTATTATATAAAGTGAACACAGGCACTCGTTTCATAGAGGAAACAAGTTGGCTTCCTTCAAAAAAGGAATCCAATACGTGGGCTGGCAATTTTTCTAAACTTTGGGTTTTGGATTTTTTAAAAAAAAAACATAAGATAATCAGTTCACCAGCAGTTTATTTGTAGAACAAATAAATAATTACAAAAATATTGAAACTATTTGTTGTCTAAAGTTTTTTAATTGTCTGCAATTAAAAGAAAAACAAAGCATTTTTAGAATAGCTTATTGGTACTCTTATTTAGCAATAATAATCACATTGTTACAAAATCAATAATAAAGCATGATTCGGGGAGAGATGTGCAGTCATATACAATTTAAAAATGTTTTAGAAGTTGCTTCTAGATAATTCTTTAAACTGAATGACTTATTACATGCGAAGGTGTATTTTGATTGGATTTTATTGTTATAGACTAGATTTTGTCTTTCCACAAAAGTATCTTCTGGCTAGATTTAACGTAATGTAAGTACTTACTAAAACTAGATCTGCCACGAAAAATGATTCACTTGGGTGGTTATAATAATGGCGGATAGGATTCTCGCGAAGATTAATATAAAAATTTGTCTGTAATTTATGAAAAAAAAAAAAAAACACACACACACACACAAGCAAATGACAGAAATATCTGCACATTATAAAATGCTAAAACTTGCTTAAATCAATGAAAACATTTCAATCGTTTAAACATTCATGTATTCGAAAGTGTTTCAAATTAAACTTAACTGCTCTGTACCGTTCAGTCCATTATATGACTTATTTTGTGCATCGTTTGAGAGCTGTTTCAAAGTCTGACTTAGGCTAAACTAATGTAAATGTTATTTTACGTCAGTTTTCCTATGCGGTTGAATAGTCTCAATGTATTAGTAGTATTAGTGCCTACGAATTCCCAAACTTTTTCTGCCCATTGCTAAATGAATACTACATGTATCCAACTTCAATCTCCATTTGTCTATTACATTATATACTGGGTCAAAAAAGTTCCTATACATAAAATTGCTTCTGTTACCACAGTTACTACAAATGAAAAATACATAAAAAAATGTTTTGATTCGGTTAAAGGACTCATTTCTCCATGCAAAAGCCCAAACTGTTTGTGTTTATGTAAACATGCCAGCCTGGGCTATTCTTTTTAAACACCCAAGGGGTCACTGTGACAATTTCGCAGAATAAATCATTACAAACGCCAAGATTCAACGCCATTAAAAATTACACTTAGCACAAGATTTCTAAAAGTTGATACATGTAACCTTTCATTAGATACCCTGTGTGTCTATCCACAAAAAGATTTGGAACTTTAGCTCCATTTGCTAAGAGAAACAGAGGTCACGTATAAGCCTCCAATTCTCTGAAGGTGTGTGTAAAATGCTGTTTTCAATTGAAACTCCATAGAAAATTGCAATTGGCAGTGCTACATGCTACATGAATTTTCTACATTATTTTCCATCATTGTTAACAGCAATGGTGGCAACAAAGCGCTTTTTAGATAAATTGCAAAAATTGGATGGCAGCTATAGAAATAACAACAGTTTGAAAACTGCTATATTTTTAATTGAAAGGGAGATAATCTGAGAATTTCACAAATTAAAGTCTTGACTGTAGGGCAATATCATGAGATATTGTAAAGGTAAAGTGAGTTTAGATGTTCAATGGATATGCTCTTTCATCTCAGACATAAAATGATAATCTGCGCATGCGCGATGTCAACTTCCTTGCAAAACCGTTCTAGGCACATATTGGAAGACAACCCTTGAGCAGAATAGTATGGGCAAATGCAAATTTATGCATTTTGCAGCTAAACGTCCGATTCGTATGTTTACAGCCATCTATAGCTGAATGGCTACCGGATAGCTACTAAAATTTATCCGGAACTTGGTATAGTTACTTTTTTGACCGGGTATATATATACGGACGTCTCAAATCCGAAGATTTGGTTTCATGTTTACCAAAAGCGTAGAACGGCGCCTCGGGTTAGGAGTCTTAGTTACATGTTTTTACCTAAAGTTTTACACACAGTTACATGTTTTATTTACCCAAAGAAGTAGACAGCTACACAGACTTCTATTTTAAAAACGGACGATTGTAGTTGATGGCTGATCACGTGATTTGTCCGAGCGCTACTGTAGGTCAATGAATATACATCACAAAATTGTAAAGCTGTCTGATGGTTTCTCTTCGTTTATTTATAGAAAATTACTCTGCAACACCGACAGGGATAAGAATCCGAATACCTACATGAATCTACTTTCACCTAATATGTAAATCATCGTAATAAATGCAGCTTATAATAAAGAAATGATTTTTTTTACCGCATTCTGCTTTTTCTGATCGGTTTTATGCAGACCTTGTCTTTTTCTGAAAAACAGAAAGTTTATTCCTTGACATTCCCATCACGTTACAAAGTCAAAGTAATATACACCCCTGCAAACATTACTTTATTGAGAGAACATGTGGAGTGTGCAAGGCGTATTATTCCTCAAAACATTACGATAATACACCCGTGCGACACAGTGCATTCTTTCACATCTCCAAACTGGCTTCTTTTCAGATGAAAATCCTTAATATTTTTTTTCTTATTATATTGCAAACATTGGTTGTGGGCACTCGTTAGGTCCACCTCTGCCAGGCGAGTCTTACACACAACCTATGTCTTGGAGCAGAAATAAGAAAATAATGTGTATCCCTATAACCCCAGTTTTCTCTATATAAAGTGGGTTTGAAGGAGCGTTCATTTCACGGACGTTTCATTTTTGTTATAGTGCGTACATTACACTAACACCCTTGCAGTGAGCACTGCTGTTAAGTAGAAGAGAAGGCAATGATTTATATAATAAAAAGTGGGGATTGCAGAGATAAAGATTAGTATTGTAACTCTACTAAAAAGAAAGTTTAGAATGGCTTCACTGAGGCGGTTCTAGCGGACCTCCAATGATCGAAAATAAGGCAAAGAAGACGAATTCTGAAACATGCCACTACATGTAGTTTTAAACCTGTATCAGAAATGTAAAGATTCAACACCTGTTTTTGGGTCGATTGTTTTACAATCGACCCAAAGTAACTAAAAGGCAAATCAAAAAATAATGCTGTTGCCCACGTGACAATCACTGATTTGGGGAAACCAATATTATCATTATAAATAGAAAACATCGCGCTATTTTTGTCGATGTTACATGTAAGTCAGAGCTATCTATAGAGTCTGGTAAGGAAACGTGTGCTGGGTTTCGCAAACACTGAATACCCAGATCAGAATGTGGCGCGGAATGTGGCGTCTTCTCAGCCGGCTGCTCAGGACTACACTGTTTGATTAAATACTGGCATTTAAGGATCAAACGAAATAGGTCTGGCCAATGCCAGGCTGCCTCCGTCATGAAAGGAAAACAAAAACAGTATCTTAATATAGCCCGCGCTCTCTGCGACGACTGCGGAAAATACTATTAATAAAATGGACGTTTGCACATCTGTATGCTAAGCCGACCAAAAAAAAAAAAGACAATATAACGTTACTTTTCGCACTTCTGCTGATAACATATCTTAGAACCTAGGAATATTTTAGAGCAAACTTTTAAAGTTGGTATCGTTATTAGACATACAGCATAGACCCAAATCGGATAGACAGTACATCGCGTCTGATAAGGACCAGCACTGTTCGCCATACATACAGCAACATGTTTGTTTTAGAACATGATTCAGGTCCGTACGCAGACTCTATAAAATGTGGGGAGGGTGCGAATTCCGGGTAATTTGCAGAATGTGAAATACTAATACTGCATGAATTTGAGATAATTTTCCAAATTAGGAGGGGTGGTTGGGGGTTGTCACTCCTGCGTACGGGCCTGCATTAACAGGTAGAATGAACAAATTACTTTGTTTAAAATCATTGCACTGAATCACTGTTATTCAGTAGCTGGGATGATTGGTGGGACTGAGCGAGAAAATGCGAGAGAGGAGAAACTATGGCAGTGTGGATCCTGATCAGCAGAAGCATTCGATGGATCTACACTGTTTGCAAAGGAGAAGTTTGATAAAATGTTATATTACATGCATAACAGAGAAATACTATGATTTCTACCAGACATAATCTTGGTATTTTCCTTTTTGCTGAGAAGAAATATTTCCTCTTAGCCGGAGAAATAAATCTCTTTATCTGGAACTACTTTATGTACAAGATACAAGATACCGCTTTTGCAGTAGAACCGTTCTATTCAAATGCGGGAAAGTTTCAGTCTCGTCGACGTTATTCATGACGTCATTGCAATGGTGTCTGGGAAGACATCAACAGACGTTCAGAATGAGTGACGTTTGGGTCGGATGCAACTCTTAAACAAAAGAAAACATGGACATGCGTTTAATCACTGAAACACTTTGTTTCTTCTGTTTATGTTCAAAACTGTAGAAAGCGCTTTCAAAATGGCGGCCATCGAGTTTTTCTTCCACCCAGCTTCTGTAACACTACGCTGATTGAACCGTTAACATGAGCTGTAAACAGTCAACTGAACGAAAATTCAGACCCAAAATTCAAGATCCATTCGGTCCTTAAAGTCTATGGAAGTGCATGTAATATACAGATTATTCATTTCTCCTATATTGTTCTACATGTATCTCCCTCGGTATTTCAAACAGGAGAAATACATGTACCTGTAATAACTTTTCAAGCACATATCAGTGCATATTGTCTTGCATATGAGGCTAAGCATTATCAATGAAATATTATACATCTGTTGAGATGATTGGATATATGTGTATACAGAAGGCGAATAAACACATTAACAAATGATACATTAATTATTTGGAAAACATCACGAAAACACGCCTATATAATTTTAACCCCCTTGAACCCCACTTTTATATAGTAAAACTGGGGTTTCAGGGGGTATACCTTATTTTTCTTATTTCTGCTCTAAAATATAGATTGTGGGTACTCGTTAGAACCGCTGAGGCGGTTTTAACGAGTGCCCACAATCTGTATTTTAGGCGGTTTTAACGAGTGCCCACAATCTATATTTTGAGCAGAAATAACTTGAGAAAAATATCACAATTTTTCATCTTAAAGTTATCATTTTTTTCGGCGATAAAAGTGGCAATGTATTTGTATAGGCGTGTTTGCGTAATGTCTTGAAGGAAAATGCTTCCAGTACAACACCAAGAATGTCATTTATTTATTTTATTTTTTCACTGAATACTTTTCTTAAAATGAAGCGATTTAACGAGTACCCACAATCTACGTTATAAAGCAGTGTTTCTGTTGGTTGTTTTTGTCCGCGTGACTATTGCTGGCTATGAACAAAACCCAGGCAGCAGTGTTTAGTCTTCTCCCTGTGTCATCAGAGGGCTGTGTAAAACGTAAAATCTAGACTGGACTCATGTACGGGGTATTGACTTATCAATCGACACAAAGAAAATCTGGACTGGGCTCGTGTACGAGGCATTCTCTTATACAGAAACTTCACGCCTGCTGTTTATTGTTGCTGACAATTAACAAAATCGAGGAACTGATTGTTTATAGCACCTAAGAGGTGCAGTGTAAAAAGTAAATTCTGGGCTGTGCTCGTGCAGGGGGGGGGGGGGGGGGGGGGGCTTTGGTAAATAGTGTATACCTGATCATACGCCACATAACGCGGTGTCTTCTCCTACTCTGCTTGCTTAAAATACTGGAATTTAATGGTTCAACGAACAGATCAATTCTCAGTTCAGGATATATTTTCCCAACCTACACTCAGAGACGATCGACCCACCGGTACTCACAGTGCTTTGACTTAATATTTCCCCAACTAAGCTGTTACTGTTACGCAAACAATTCTGCAAATCAACCCAATACATCTTAAACAATTATGTAGACATAACTCTACATGGAAATGTACCTAGCTATATAAAAGCGGTTAGTTCAGTCCTTATTAGTTTCTCCGTGTGTTCTTACGTTAGAAAGTCTTGCAAACTAATGTGATTTTTCAGGGCCATAAAAGAGTTGAAACCGACCCGCACACGAGTACTGGTAACCAGCTTAGAGAATCTAAGCCTGCCCAGGCAAAGCGGTGCGAGTCGGCCCATCCATGCTGATAAACTCTATTGGTTTCATTGGACGGCAGGGATTGAGATGAAGGTAAAAGTCCCGCAAATTCGAAGCAACGTCTCCAAAATGACCTTTATAGTGTTGACGGGAACGCCAAACCTTAATCAATCATTCAATCAGTCAATCAGGGCCATAAAATACTGTTGCTAAAATATTCCTTCTTTTCAGACCAAACATAGATTTAGATAATATGGATACTCGTTAGAATCGCCTCGACGAGGCAGTTTTAACAAATACATATCGATCTACTCAGTGCTATAGCAGTAGTAAATAAAAATCAAAAATGAGTTCCTTTAAGAGCAATGAAAACATTCATAAGAACGAAGATGGGTCATACTACGTAGTTTCGGCTAATAAAGCCTCATCAGTGACCCTGTAATGATCCGGCAACGAAAGCCAGAGGAAACATACTGCAAATTTGCGAATTTCGAATAGGCAGTCGATTCAAAGACTGATATAAATCAAAATGGAGTCCAAATAATTAAAAACCTGTCTAGAATATGAGTCTTAACCAATATTTTTTTTCTGATTTCTCAGAATATTCACGCTGATCTCAAAGAACAAAAAGTAAAATATAAACTGCACTATGGTTGATGTACGGGGAGACGTTTTACGGCCGCCACACGGCACAACACCAGCTGCAGTGAAGGCAAATAAAAATCAAAAATGAGTTCCTTTAAGAGCAATGAAAACATTCATAAGAACGAAGATGGGTCATACTACGTAGTTTCGGCTAATAAAGCCTCATCAGTGACCCTGTAATGATCCGGCAACGAAAGCCAGAGGAAACATACTGCAAATTTGCGAATTTCGAATAGCATTCACCCTTGCGAAACCTTGCATTTTTGAAAATTCAACGTATGCACTGAACTAATATTTTCAGGTTATTAACCCCAAAACGTTTCTGGAAATGACTACCCCGATTTGCCTAGCGTTCCATAAAAGGCACAAAGAAATATTGAACTAATTTTGCGAAAAGTAGAGACAGAAATCAGAAAAGTAGAGACAGAAATCAGCCTGCGCATATGCACAGTCTGGTCAGGGGTTTTGCTGCTTTTGTCAAAATACATGCAGCGAGCAGACGACAATTCTTCCGACTGACAGTGAAGCGCTTGGCATTAATGGGTTATTTACAGTTCAATGGGAAACCCGTTTTATTTATTAACACATTTACGCAGCTGGTCCCTACTAATGATATAGCAGTCTACCAAAGAAGAAGTAGCCATCTAGCGGAGATAACGACGGGGGAACCAATCTATTGATCTAACTGAAGCAAACGCTTGATTGCGTGGCTGAGAAGCGTCTTGCATACCTTGATGCTTTACTATAGACATTTTCCAATCTCGTCCATATTCTTACCTGCGTGCCTACGCAAAAAAATCTACCCTCTACCTTGAGACAGGCACTTGTTTAAGAGAAAAAATCTACCCTAAGAAGGTAGAGGGTAGATTTTTTTTCTCTTTGAAACAACTGCCTGTGAAGTGGAAGATTTGATTTTGTATACAATAGCTAAAGAATGAAAACAGTACATTTTTTACTCTCCAAAGGTTGGGCCCCGGCGATAGGGGCTTGGATTTATACATCAGATTGCATGGTGCTTCCACGCAGAGCTGACGCTGACCACACATTGTACAAGTACTGATACCACTTAGAAGAACAAAGCCTGCACAGGCAAAGTGGTGTAAGTCAAACCCTCCAATGAATATAACATTTTGGTTTCATTGGGTGGCAGGGCTTGAGATGTCATTTCATCTCAAATGTCGGGTAAACTCTCGCAAAATTGGAAGCATCATCGCCAAAATAACCTCAATAGTGCTGTTGGGGCATTAAACCTCAGTTCGAACAAACTCTCAAGAGGTTATGACCAATTCAGACCACGGTAAATAGAAGGAACTACTTTCTTTTTGTTTACATGTTTTCACCATGTGCTCAAGAGCAGCCATGTTTCTTCAACTTCAAGTGCATGGAGGTGGCAAGATGAAAATTTGGTCAATTTTGTATTGGGAAAGAATTTTTGAAAATCATTGGTAGGTTTTGTTAGGAGAGGTTATACAAAGGACTGATTTGTGCTAAAAAGAAACATTTGATGAAATGACAGCTCTGCAGTGATGTTTGAAAATTGACAATTTTCATCCTGATTGTTTTTGCCTTTTGAAAAATGAATGTTAGTAGCAATAGAGCTACATAAAGCCAAAATGTTATGCTTTCATGGAATTAATCACACAAAAAAAATTCATATTAGTCATAATTTCTTTTTAAAACAATTTTCATCTTCACACATGTCAAATTTTCAATACAGGTTGTCAGCCATTTTGTATAGTCCTTAATAAGGGTTTGGATTTTATTGATTTACCTTGTATCTTCCGGGACAGTTCGGTGATTTCATCCATTCCTGCTTATTTTCAGAATACTAAAACACCCGTAATTTGCTATAAATACAATAAACTTGTTAGATCTATCATTTCTAATTTCAATAAACTTTTTTTCTGATCTTGATATTGACACTTACACTCCTGATACATGTGATTGTAAACAATCAGTGTATTGCTATCCTGCTGCTGGTCATATTATTAGACATTTTTCACGAAGACCGAATTAGGCGAATTAGGACTTCGAAGATCGAGAACGGAGTTTACACGCTGGGATGTTCTCAACTATACCTTTAAGTATAAGTTATCTGTAATAAAAGGCGTATCTAGCAAAACGAAGAAAGCAATGTATTTTGCACAAACTGACAGTTTTGAATTCACATGAGACGAAGTCTCCAGATACTTGCCTAAGGAGAAGTCTCCAGAGAACTGACCAGAGGCAAATGTTCCACTGGACTCAACTTAAGCCTCACCAAATAGTCCTGAAGTGAATATCCAGACTCCTTATCGAGTAGAAGTCTCCAGGGAAGTAACAAAAAGCGGGGTCTGCAGGGAAGTATTATGAGGCGTAGTTCGCGGGGGAACTCACCTCAGACGAAGTCTCTAGGGAACTCCATTACGAAAACGCGCCTATTTAAATACACTGCAAATATTACCACCGAAAAATGATTTTTTTTTTTCAGATGAAAAATTGTTTTAATTTTCTTATTTCTGCTCAAAATATAGATTGTGGGTACACGTTAGAACCGCCTCGTAGAGGCGGTTCTAACGAGTGCCCGCAACCTATATTTTAGCGCAGAAATAAGAAAATTAAGGTTTACCTCTGTAAACCCCAGTTATACTTTATAAAAGTGGTGTTCAATGGGTTCAAATTTATACAGGCGTGTTTTCGTGACGTCACATGGGCGAGGGCTCCATGGAACTTTTGTTTAAATTTAGATTTAATGTCCCCGTTAACACTATTTCATTCATTTTGAGATTTAACTCCCTTTTTTTTTTGGAACTTTTATCCGACATTGAGATGAAATTACATCTCATGTCCTGTCGTAGGGCTTATAAGAAGTGAGCGGTCCGACTCGCACCACTTTGTCTGCAGAAGCTGTGTGCTAAGCGGTTTACCAGTATTCATGTGCCGTCAGTTTCACGTCTGCGCGGAAGCACCATGCAGCCGAATCTATTTCCGACGGGCGGGACCTTTTCTCCAGGGAACTCACATAAGGTGAAGTCTCGATGTAAGACGAATGTATCTCCGGAACACGCATAAGCATGGTCTGAAAGCAATGCACATAAGACATTTATTTATTATTTATCTATCTTTTTTTTTTTTCATTTTTTGCGTCCCTTACAAGATTATTTCACTCAGGTCGAGCAGATCGTTTAAGTTTAAAGAAAACCGAAGTACTCGGGGGGGGGGGGGGGGGACAACCTGACATTCAGTTAGCTGCAGACATGTGACCTTAGCGAGGTTCGAATCAACAGCGGTGAGAGGCCTAATGATAAAACTGACAGCAAGCAAAACCTGCAGGCATCTTATCTGGGACTCAGATTAGCGAGGTATGTATAGGGTACTTTTATTTTTTGCGAGGTTTCCTGTGAATCCAGCTCAGAAAAGTAGCATCAGCATCGGAAGTTACGTGAAAGGAAGTTGCTTTGGAGTTCACCTAAGTTTTGTTTGTTTGTTTGTTTGTTTGATTTGAGGTTTAACGTCCCCGTCAACACTGTAAAGGTCATTTTTGAGACCTTGCTTCCTATATTGTGGGACTTTTACGCGACATTGAGATGAAGTGACGTCTCAAGCCCTGCTGCCAAATGAAACGAATAGGGTTAATCAGCATAGACAGGTCCGACTCACACCGTTTTGCCTGGACAGGCTTAGATCCTCTAAGCGGTTTACCAGTACTCGTGTGTGGGTCAGATTCAGCTCTGCGTGGAAGCAGCATGCAGCCTATCTATTTCTCCAAGCCCCGATGGGCGGGGGCCGAATTCACCTCAGTAGAATCTCAAGGTTACGCATCTTGTTACGAGCCAGGCAGCCCCCAATTTCTGTTTTGAGCCAGGTGTAGCAGAAAGTAAAGCAAACACGCCTTTTGGAAAAAAATATAAATACAGTTCTTTTTATACACTCGCAGAATTCTGTGGAACTTTCCAGAGGGCTGTGGAATAAGATTAGGTAATGTTCTAAAAAATAATGTAAACCCGAACTTTCTGGATGATGCCATACTCTTTCCTCTTGTCAACAAGTTATTTTCCAACTGAAATTTGTCTGTGGCTCCTTTTTTTCAGATTGTTCTTTAATAAGTAGGTAATTTATCTCACTTGAATTCGCCAGGGAACTGAAATGAGGCAGAATCTGAAGAGAACTCGCCCGAACGTTTTACAATGGAACTCACCTGATTCGAAAGCAAACAAAAATGAACCTGGGTCTCTTTGACCTATATTTCGTTTGTTTCAGTTATGCGGACTCGCTGATAAAAACAGAATCAATAAAAAAGGGAGAGAGAGAAAAAAAAAAGAAAAAGAAAAAATAGAAAAATTGGAATGGAGTTTTGTTTGTTTGTTTGTCAACACTATAAAGGTCACTTTGAAGACGTTGATTCCAATTTTGTCCGATTTTTACCCGACATTGAGATGAAATGACATCTCAAGCCCTGCCACCCGATTGAACCAATAGGGTTATATTCATCACAGGTCCGACTCGCACCTCTTTTCCCGGGCAGGCTAAGAACCTCTTAGCAGTTTACTAGTACCCATGTGCGGTCGATTTCAGCTCTGCGTGGCAGCCTCATGTAGCCAAATCCATTTCTTCAAGCCCCGATGGGCGGGGGCCAAATGGAATGAAGCAGTTGAATGTATACATGTTTTACACGGCGGTGGAAAAATCCATTTTCTATCGTGCAATAAACCAGTGAAGCATGCTACCAAATACCATTATTGCACGACCCGCAGAAAAAGCGACCGACTGAAGTCGGTTGATTTTCTAAGAGTGCCCTAAAATCCCCGTGTCATTCTGTCATTCTGTCAGTCTGTCTGTCCGTCCGTAACCCGTTTGTGAAAATTGGTGATAGTGACTTAACCGCTTGGAATATTTTAACAATTTTTGGCATACTGATAGATATCAATAAGATCTAACCAATGAACTTGCGAAATATATCATTCCATTTAGTATAGCCTCGCCGAGACGAAAAATGTGAAAATTTTCGGCAATTTTCGAACTGCTTCTCCTCGGAAACCGTTGGGCCGATTGAAGTCAAATTTCATATGGAGCCTCTATGGGATGGGGGAAACCAAAATTTGCTCATGGGGTCTAGCTCACATGACAAAATGGCCGCCAAGCCATATATGGTCTGTCTGTCTGTCCGTCCGTAACCCGTTTGTGAAAATTGGTGATAGTGACCTAACCGCTTGGAATATTTGAACAATGTTTGGCATACTGATAGATATCAATGAGATCTAACCAATGAACTTGCGAAATATTACATTCCATTTACTATAGCTTCGCCGAGGCGAAAGATGTGAAAATTTTCGAACTGCTTCTCCTCGGAAACCATTGGGCCGCTTGAAGTCAAATTTCATATGGGATGGGGGAAACCAAAATTTGCTCATGGGGTCCAGGTTACATGACCAAAATGGCCGCCAAGCCATATATGGTAAAAACCCTTCAAAAATAGTCTTCTCCAGAACCACTGGGCAGATTTCCACGAAACTTGGTAAATAGCATCTGGGACGTAGGCCCATCAAAAAATTGCTAAAATGGTGACCCTAGGTTGACCTTGACCCTCTTTGTGCCTAGGTCAAACTTTGAAACATATGCTTTTGTATTGGAAAAGTGAGAATGCATTTTATCCTGCAAACGATTCAGAATACAGTACTAAAATATAAGATTTTTTTTTTTGCTCCTTACGATAAGGCGCATTTATTGGGGGAACCGTTTTAGGTCCAGGTCACATGACCAAAATGGCCGCCATACCCATATATGGTAACCCTCATAAAGCTAAAAGCATCCGGCGGGTCGTGCACTTCAGCTGAAGCACTGGTTATTTGCTGTGTTTTACAAACATTCTTCGGTCGCAGGCTGACTTTGATTCACTATGAAAAGAAGCATATTCTCTCCTTTATGATTACGATCCTAGAAACCAAACAGCAGAAACAAATCAAAGTAAATGTGCTGACAGCGAAGATTCTGCACATATTATGATGATTAGTATACTGATCTTTCATCTTGTCGACCGGACGGGTCACCATTACGAAATACGTCTATGCAAAAATAGCGTAAATTTTAACACCCAAACCCGAACGTGTTCAGATGTAAACTTTCAATGGTTTCCCCATCACGTGAACAAGTCTGTGAAATGAAGACCCCCCTTAACCCCACTTTTTAAAGAGAAAACTGGGGTTTAAGGGGATATACATTATTTTCCTTATTTCTGCTCCAAGACATAGGTTGTGGGTACTCGTTAGAACCGCCTCAGCTAGGTACGCATTTTAGATAAAGGAACATATAACGTTAAGATGATCCCAATTTCCATCTCCTACGTCCTTTCTCCATCCTAGTGAAAAATGTCTATTACTGGTAATTTAAAAATTATTCATGATTCTAGGATAAGCTATATAATTTCTAAAGAACCGAAATATCGATTTCCTTCTAAAATTGATTTCAATAAATGTAGAGATGAAATCGCTGCTGCCTTGAATGAATTTGGTAATCGATGGAAATCAAGATTATGTTGAACATTAAGCTCTTAAAGAATGGAAACTTAGCATTCTAAAATTAGTGCACAAAACGCATTTCTTTTTATTCTCAAATTACGAACTAATTAAGATGTCTTTACGCCACCTTAAACTAGGTATTCAAGTATTTCATAAGAAGTTTGTTTTGGCTCCAGCAGATAAGGCCGCTAACAATGTGGTCGTTGTTTGACGGCTTCACTATGTTAACACTCTTCAGCAAGAACTAGGTGAGACTAAGGCCTATGTACTGCAGCTTTTATCTGTAGAGAGGGTTGTTGTTTCATGTTTGTGTTTCTTTCCCTTTGGTGTCTCTGATGGGAGCTGTGGGTTAATTGTATCGATTCCTGATCATTGCCTCCACTTCTATTTTAGTTGATGACCGCATTTGTCGTTCAGCCACCAAGTTTGCTGTCTGTTACAGAAGGCCAGGGCAAGCTTCCTACGTTACACTGGTTACCTAGGCTTCGTGGAGCGCGTTTTGTTGCGAATTAGGGCTCCTGTACCACCACTGAACTCTCTAAATTTTTAACTTCGTGTTGTACTGCCATAAAAACATGTGATAATATTGCGACAAAGTCTTCGAAAGATCAGGTCGAAATCTGTTTTGGTCTGTAGGGGGTTATAGTGGGGTTTTGGATGGATTGAAATCCAGACGTTTTCGTGCTTCAAGTCTGTCTACTTATAATTTTCCCTCCCTTTACACTACACTTCCTCATAATCTTATAAAAGAGGAACTTAATGGTTTAATTGAATGGGCATTTCATAGGGAAGACTCCCTCGGTCTTGCGTGTGGTGTAAGAAATGCTTTTTTTCACTTCTGAAGAGCATAAAAATTATACTTTGTGGTCATGTCAGAAAGTGTGTGAAGCACTCAACTTTCTACTTGAGGTTTGATGCTGGGTTATTTAGACGGGTTGTGGGTATTCCGTTAGGTACTAATTGTGCACCCCTTGTGGCTGATCTGTTTTTGTTTTGTTATGAGAGAGACTTCATGCTGTCCCTTTCTGCTGAAAACCAATCTGGGATCATTGAAGCTTTTAGCTCGACTTCTAGATATTTTGATGATTTATTAAATGTTGGCAATTCCTATTTCGATGGTTTGATCGGTCGAGCCCCCCCCCCCCCCCCCCCCCCCCCCACAGAGCTTCAGTTAAATAAAGCAAATTCTTCTGATTTTTGCTGCGTTTTTTTTATTTACATCTATCTATTGTAGATTGGTTTGTTTCTTGCAGGGTTTGTGATAAACGCCAAGGCTTTGATTTTGAGATTGTGGTTTTTCCTTTTTGGGATGGTGATGTTCCTCGTGCGCCGTCCTGTGGCATGTATGTTTTGCAATTAATTCGATTTGGCAGAGTGAGTAGTCAAGTAGCTGGCTACAGCGCTCGTGGTGGATTGTTGACTGCTTTGCTTCTTAATCAGGGTCATCGGTGCCGTGGGCTGCGCGGGGCTTTTTCAAAATTTTATAGACGTCATTCTGATTTAATTTTAAGATTCAATTTTGGATTTAAATATCTTCTGCAAAAAGGTCTATCGGAGCCCGAATTTTATGGTGACTTAGTATGTGGGTTCGGAAAAGTATATAACCGCAATGACTTCAGAATCCAGTTTCGAGAGGTCGTTCTTCGATGTAAAGAGACTGGGTGCGGCATGGGTGTTGTGCGGCAGACAGCTTGCATGGTTGATAACCCAATCACGGTTGACAACTTTTCTTCCTTCTTTAATTGCACGCCGGTGGGTCAGGCCTAAGATTCTATGACGGTTCCAGCGTAAAGGCTTACTGAGAATTAGAGAGAACTAATTCAAAGTAATGTTGGTTGGTGCCCGATGCTCTGTCTTCTTGATGGTTTTTTTTGCTCCAGCGTTTCGGTGTTTGATTTTTTGTGTTCACAGAGATGTTGCACTGATGAGTTAGGAGGCCATCATGCGGACGGAACAAATAATGTGTCTTAATCGCGGCGGAAGTATGAGGGAGGATTTTGACCACTTAAATTCGATTTAAGCCCCCACCCCAGTGGAATTCGTTTCACTGTCCGTTCCAAGGCAATTCTTCTGTCGCGATTTATTTTTGTTATGGTTTGTCTTTGAGTGTTTGTATCGTTTATATTATTTTGTTTTGGATAACCCACTTGCCATTTTGTTGGAAGGTAACTGTCCTTTTGGCATTCCGCTATTGATGTTTCCATTCGGGCCTGTTGTTTCATGTTTGTGTTTCTTTCCTTTTGGTGTCTCTGATGGGAGCTGTCGATTAATTGTATCGATTCCTGATCATTGCCAGACTTTCGGATGAGTCTTTAAACCGAGGTCCCGTCTCCGTATGACCTTAGCTGTTGCTGGAACGTAAAACTCAAACACTCACTCTCCTGATCATTGCCTTCACCTCTATTTTGCTGTACAGACAAACACTTTGGTCATCATAGGTGCACAGGTGTGCATTCAGCTTCCGATCTGATGGGAAGCTATTAAATCTAAGATTAACTTGCCTAGGCAAGTAGATCTAGGGTATATAGGCTAAACTGCTTAGAGGTTCTTAGCATGCCCAGGAAAAGCGGCGCGAGTTGGACCGTCCTTGCATATAAATCCTATACGTTTAAATTGGTGGCAGGGCTTGAGATGCCATTTCATCTCAATGTCGGGTTAAGTCCAACAACGGATTGGAAGCAACGTATAATACTTTATCACTGTGTATAACCGGACAGTCGCCACATCGGCAGCGGCATTAGATTGTACACCTAAAAATCACTAGCGGCATATAAACAACCGTTGCTATTGGTAACTTTCTGTCAGATAAGAAAGCAACGGAATGTGCAATTAGAACGCGGTTTTCGGCATCGAGGGAAGAAATGGATGTACTTTATTCGTATGATTCTCATTACTTCTCATAGTGATGCATTTTTTGTGCAGGCCTAATCGTGTACGGCTCAATCAGTGATTTTCCTGCCTCTGTCGCCCGTCAACACGATGAATTCAGGTCAATATATTCGAAACTAAGGTCAGCCGGCTACTTACACCACAATGGAATCTTTTAAACACATATATTCTTTGGCATCTGATAGCTGCTAGCATCTTAATTTTTAGATTGTGTAAATGATGACCATTTGAAATGCACCAGTCACATTCGAATGACTGTACGACTAGCGGCAAGCTCATAAAAATATGCTGTACGACTAGCGGCGATTGTTTCATTGTTTTACGAAAAAGCAGAACCCAAGTAAAAACGTTACATAAGGAGCTTAAAGGAATATGAGATATTAGAAAATGAGGACTAAGTAGTAAAGGAGAGCATTTGTTCTTTATTTCACTTGATTTTATTTAATTATTTTTACTACTTTTGTAATAATAGCACTTTTATGCAGATTGCTGATACACGTACATAGTGGAAACATGGTCTGACAGTGATGTGTTAGTTTGTTTGTAGACTAACGGCCTAGGTCTTATTGAACCGCCGTCCACACTTTGTCTCGGTTGGCTTATTCACAAGTTTACACCAGAAACTAAACTTGAATCAGTGGAAGGGAGAACATGTCCATAGAAAAGATGACATGTGAATTCCGTCAGACATTGTGTCCGACATCGCTGAGCGTGTCATATGATGTCTCGACTGTGATCCGGAGGGTCTGTTTTTTATGTCTACCCCCCCCCCCCCCCACACACACACACATCCATTCCATGTAAGACGACATGAAAGCCGTAACAAAGGAAAGAAGCATAGCTAGATAAGAAACAAATCCCCCGCCTGCGGATTCTAACCTAGGCCGCTCGGGTGAAAGTCTAATGCTCATACACAATTCAAAAGAATCATCAATTTATGGTGACGAAAAGCAAATTTCAGCACGTTACCATTTTCTGCGAAAAGTGTCCGATTCCAGATGAGCCGGAAGCATCTCATAGCCACGGCGCCGATAGCTCAGTTAGTAGAGTGTCCGCTCCGGGGAACAGGAGGTCACGGGTTCGATCCCGAGCCGCGAAATACCAAAGTCGTTAAAAATGGTACTAGCTGCTCCTCGCTTGGCACTCAGATTTACGGGGTAGAGCTAGGATTGGTCGTCCCAGTGTCAGGATAATGTGACTTGGTGTGGTATCATGTAATGTGTCTGGGACATGATACTTCAGTGAGGCAGCACTATAAAAGTGAGCATTGAGCTTCCTGTCGCAACCAGATACCGTCGTGATATGACTGAAAAATTGTTGAAAGCGACGTTAAACCCGAATTCACACACACACACACACACACACACACACACACACACACACACACACACACACACACACACAAGCTATACTTTTGTATGTTTGATTTGAGATTTAACGTCCCCGTCATCACTATTTAGGTCATTTAGGAGACGTGCCTTCCAATTTTGTGGGACTTTTACCAAACATTGAAATAAAATGACATCTCAATCCCTGCCGGCCAATGAAACCAAAAGGGTTTATGTGCATGGACGGTCCGATTCGCTCCACTTTGCTTGGGGCAGTCTAAGACCTTCTAATCGGTTTACCAGTACTCATGTGCGGTCGGTTTCAGCTCTGTGTGGAACCATCATGCAACCCAATGTATTTCCCCAAGCCCCGATGGGCTATTATTTTAAGCAAAATAATGAATATAATGTATAGAACCCTCGTAAAAACAAATTGTCTGAATAAATAAAGTGGGGTTAACAGGGAAGTATTTCGATATCCAAAATGTTTTCTACAACAAGTAGAAAGCCCCCGCCCGTAGGGGCTCGAAGAAATAATATGGGTTGCATGCTTCCACGTAGAGCTGAATCCGGCCCGCACACCAGTACTGGTAAACCGCCTAGAGGATCTAAGCCTGTCCAGGAACCGTGGTGCGAGACAGACCGTCCATGCTTAGAAACCCTATTGGTTTCATTGGGCGACAGGGCTTGAGATGTCATTTCATCTCAGTGTCGGGTAAAAGTCCCACAAAATTGGAAACAACGTCTCCAAAATGACATTTACAGTGTTGACGGGGACGTTAAACCTCAAATCAAACAAACAAAATACAACAAGTAGGTTATGTCAAGCCAGGTCGCGTTCCTTCCCGTCCCACCCACCGTGTGCGCGGATTATGTGCATTATAACCCATGGATTTTTTACCAAGACAACAGTCGCATATGTATATACTGTATGTACATAAATGTACAGATGTAGCCGAGTTGTTGCGCTCTTTAGTGCTACAAATTTTCAAATCTGTTCAAACCTGACATCACGAAAACGCGCCTTTATAATACTGTTCCCTCTAAACCCCACTTTTATATACTAAAACTGGGGTTTGTAGGAATGTACATTATTTTTCTTATTTCTGCTCAAAAGCATAGATTGTGGGTACTCGTTAGGTTATTACGAGTACCCATAATCTATGTTTCGAGCAGAAATATGGAAACCAACATTCTTATCTGAAAATTTTCATTTTTTGGTGGTAAATTTTTTCTGTTAATTTGAATAGGCGTGTTTTCGTAATGTATACAAATATTCTCCCTTTGTTTGTAATGTGAACAGCGATGACTGAGCACATGACCTTTAGGCGTAGATTCAATGTCAGATTCAATGTCATGACGTTGTATCGACGTTGATGCGACAATATTTACATTTACAGTGTAAAGTCTAATGTAAACCTATAGAAAACAGTTGCGTTCATATTTCCATGAACGCATCGAATCACATGATTTTCAGTGACTAAGTGACGTCATTCTAAACCATTGTTCTCTACGGGCGTTGATGACGTCAACGCTGCTCCACTCTCTGTAGAAAAACAGCGTGTTAATGTTTTTCAGCTTTAAAAAATTGCCATTTAAGCATTTTTTTCGCCCAGTGATGAGGGGCAAATAATGTAAATATAAAAAATAAACTTAATTTTTCTGCTTTTCATGAAAGTATGAACGACAGTTGGTCACTAGCAAAGTTTACATAAACCCCTTCGGGGTTCATTTACTTTGCACGCGACCCACTGCGTTCATACTTCCATGAACTGCAGAAAAATAAATTTCATTTCTTAATTGTGTGCGCGTTATTTGCGAAAATCTTGTATACATGATGCCGATTGAAAATACATTATTTTTTGTGTTGTTACAAAAATGTAAGGTATAATTTTATCACGTCAAACAAGTTATTTACGATTTTTTTTTTCATTATTAATATAATGACATTCTCTTCTCCCTTGAACTTTCGTTTCCTTTATCTAAATGGTGGGTGTATTTGCATCTCTTTCTTTCCTTCTGTCTGTCTGTCTGTCTGCCTCTCTCTCTCTGGATAAATAGAAAAAATCATTACCTGGACTAGTCGCCTAGCTGTAAAATATCCCGACTGGCACGAAAACACATTATCAACTGCATAGGCTGCACGTGGTTTATGTACACTGTAACGCACGGAGAAATTGTGTAATCTTCCAGATTAACTCTCTCTCTCTCTCTCTCTCTCTCTCTCTCTCTCTCTCTCTCTCTCTCTCTCTCTCTCTCTCTCTCTCTCTCTCAGTTCGTTGGTATTCAGACGAAGGCTGGTCAGCATTACGAGTGCCACAAAAACTAATCAAAGCATGCAACTGCCGTTAAATTAAGTCTTAGCAATCGAGTGTGTCCCTGGAAGTCTGATATAAGCATTCAGTAAGCATTATACATGCTGCAAATAATCCTATTCGAACGTGCAGACGCAGGCAAATCCCATTCTTGGCAATCTAGACTATTCCTGGAAGTCTGATCAGTCTTAAAGCTATCATTAAAAGTCCTGTAAACATTCTTATCCGATTGAGCAAATGCTGGCGAATCCAGTTCCTAGCAATCTAAACTCTTCCTGGAAGTCTGCGCAGATTCTTTAAGCCAGCATAGGGCATTCAAACACTTCTATCCGACTGTGCGAATGTCAGCAAATCCAATTCTTAACATGGGCCCCGCCCATCTGGGCTTGAAGAAATAGATTGGGCAGCATGATGCTTCCACCCAGAGCTGATTTGTTGGATTAGAAGTGTAACGTCCCCGTCAACACTGTAAATGCCATTTTGTAGACGTTGCTTCCAATTTTGTGGGACTTTTACCCAACATTGAGAAGAAATGACGTCTCAAGCCCTGCCGCCCAATGGAACCAATAGGATTTATAAGCATGGGCGGACCGACTCGCACCGCATTGCCTGGGCAGGCTTAGATACTCTAAGCGGTTTACCAGTACTCGTGTGCGGGTCGGTTTCAGCTCTGCGTGGAGGCATCATGCAGCCCGAAGGGCAGGGGCTAACCACCCAGAGCTGAAACCGACTGCACATATGAGTACTGGTAAACCACTTAGAAGGTCTGAGCCTGCCGAGGCAAAGTGATGCGAGCCGGCCCGTCCATGCATATAAACTTTATTGGTTTGATTGGACGGCAGGGATTGGGATGTCATTTCAACTCAATATCGGGTAGAAGTCCTACAAAATTGGAAGCAACGTCTCCAAAATGACTTAAATGGCGTTGGCGGGGACGTTAAACCTCGAAATAATCAAACAAACAAACAAACAGAAACCAATTCTTAACAATCTAGACTTCTCCTGGACGTCGGATCAGAGTCTTAGAAGTCAGCATTATACAACCTGCAAATATTCCTATCTGACTGTGTGAATGACAACAATCCGATTCTTAGCAATCTGGAATATTTCTGGAAGCCTGATCAGAGTCTTTTAAGTCAGCAGTTTACGCCATGCAAACAGTCCCATTCAACTACATGTATGCAGATGCTGGCAAATCCGTGGGTGTTCCTGAAAGTCTGATCAGAGTCTTTTACATATCCGACAATGCAGATTCAGGCAAATCCGAGTCTTGGTCATCTAGACTACCTCAAAATGTGCCTCTCCGAATCTCTTATATATGTTTCCAATGGGTAGAGTTCTCTGTACAGTCAAACTTCAATACTCAATCACCTTCAGGACTCTGATACTTTGTTCGAGAGAGAGGATATACGAAATATTGATCGTTTATCATAGCGCCAGGCCATGCGGCTTTTTAGGGGATGACTCAGATATTTTTTACAATCTTCTTCAATAAAGGTAGGTTCTTGTTTGTTTGTTTGTTTGCTTGTTTGTTTGTATTGGAGTTAACGGCCCAGTCAACACTAGTTGGGTCATTCTTGAGCCAGCCAGTTTATCTATCAACACTTTTCCTGGACAGGCTAAAACGCAAGCGATTTAACAGGAGAGTGCACATTCTTTCGCAAGAAACTGACAACTACCCTTCTTGAATCAGCGGATGGCAGAGAATGACCGTAGAAAAGATTTCGTGATCCATCTCCACGAAATAATGTTGCCGACCCCGGCAGGTATCGAGCCCGCGTCCTCCTATCACTATTCAGACGCGCATCCGACTGACGACACGTCTTTTTCAAATTAAAAATCGGAGAACCGCTCAAACCATACTGGATATATCGATACTTGGAGCTATGAAAGAAATCTCTAGGTGTTCATGAACAAGTTTGTACTAGCAATGGTAAACAGGTCATCCGAGTTCAAGTTATTGAAGTTTTACTTGCATGAATGTGTGATATGTGACAGGATGTAGTGTCATGTCCATAGTATATGACCGAAAGTTTTTGTTTGATTTGAGGTTTAACGTCCCCTTCAACACTGTATAGGTCATTTTGGAGACGTTGCTTCCCGAAAGTTTACATGACCAAAGGATATTCAACAGCAAATTAGTGGCTTTTGTTTTACTTGCGTTTCTGAAAAGGCTGTACAGTTAGAATCAATAGCTGATTGAAACACTTTAAAGGACAATTCGTGCACAATATTTACTTAAGATATGAACCCCATTCAGATCATATTTGCAACGACAGCTTATCAAATGGACTGCTTGAAAACTATTGGAGAAGTTAAGTAGACTTGAACTTTCCTACACGTTATAGAAGAGTAATTGAAGATTAACCCAAACATTTTGCAAAAGGTGAGGCAAGTTTTCAGCTCACCAGAGCCGAAGGCTCCTGGGAACTTTTTAGCTCACCTGAGCCGAAGGCTCATAGGTGAGCTTATAGTATGGTCAGGCTCCGTTGTCTGTCTGTCGTCTGTTTTCTGTTGTCTGTTTTCTGTTGTCTGTCAACATTTTCAAACATCTTCTCGTCTGAAACCACAAGGCCGATTGGAATCATATTTCATGTGGAGTATTCATGGGATTGGGGAACGAAAGTTTGTTCGCAGGGTCCAGGTCACATGACCAATATGGCCGGCATGCCCATATAAGGTAAAAACCCTTCAGAAATCTTCTACTCCGGACCCATCGGGCCGATTGGCCTGTAACTTGGTATGTGGCATAAGGGACTCGGGTCCATCATATTTTGTTCAAATGATAACCCTTTGATGACCTTGATCAGTTTTAGGCCAAGGTCAAATTTGGTCGCATAAACTTTTGTATGGGAAAAAGTCAAAACCGTGTTGTTGTTTTTTTGGAAACTATTGCAGCTTGTGATCTGAAAATTAATAGATGCAGTAAGCTAAATGGGTGGATGAAACTACATGAGTATTCAAGGTCAAGGTCATTATTTGACCTTTGTTTAAGGTCATTCAGATATGAGAATTAAAACTTATTTTTCTCAGAAACCACAAAGCCATTTGTAACGAAATTTCATATGAAAGTTTTTAAGAACAAGGAAATGACAATTAATCAATATGAATTTGGTCACATGACCAATATGGCCGCCATGCCTATATAAGGTAAAAACCCTTCAAAAATCTTCTTCTCCGGAACCATTGGGCCGATTGGCCTGAAACTTGGTACCGGGTATGTAGCATTAGGGACTCGGGCCCATCATATCTGGTTCAAATGATGACCCTTGGATGGCCTTGAACAATTTTAGGCCAAGGTCAAATTTGGTCGCATAGACTTTTGTATGGGAAAACTCAAAACCGTGTAATTTTTGGAAACTATTGCAGCCTGTGATTTGAAAATTAGTAGATGCAGTAAGCTAAATGGATGGATGAATCTACAGGAGTAGTCAAGGTCATTCTTTGACCTTTGTTCAAGGTCATTCAGTTATGAGAATTAAAACTTATTTTTCTCAGAAACCACATAGCCATTTGTAATGAAATTTCATATGAAAGTTTTTAAGAACAACCAAATGACAATTAATCAATATGAATTTGGTCACATGACCAATATGGCTGTCGTGTCCATATAAGGTAAAAACCCTTCAGAAATCTTCTTCTCTGGAACCAGTGGGCCGATTATCATATAACTTGGTATGTGGCATTGGGGACTTGGGCCCATGATGATGACTCCTGAATGACCCTGACCTATTTTAGGCCAAAGTCAAATTTTTTTCGCATAGACTTTTGTATGGGGAAAAAGTCAAAACTGTGTATTATTTTGAAAATATTGCACCTGGTGATCTGAAAATTGGTAGATACAGTAAGCTAAATGAGTGGATGAAATGACATTCATGAGTATTCAAGGTCAAAGTCATTCTTTGATCTTGATTCAAGGTCATCCAGATATGAGAATTAAAACATATTTTTCTCAGAAACCACTGAACCATTTGTACCCAAAATTTCATATGCAGCATTGGGGGCTCGGACTCATCACAGTTTATTCAAATGCTGCATAGATTTTGGGATGGGGAAAAAGGTCAAAACCATGATTTTTTTCGGAAACTATTGCAGTTAGCTAAATGAGTGGATGAAACTACATGTGTATTCAGGGTCAAGGTCATTCCTTGACCTTGGCCTAAGGCCTTTCAGATATGAAGATTAAAATTTATTTTTAGCTAGAACCTCTGTGCCGTTTGTGACCAAATTTTATACAAAGCTCGTAGAAACAAGTAAATGCAGATTTAAATACATGCGTTTGGTCAAATGACCAAAATGGCCATCATGCCCATATAAGGTAAAAACACTTCAGAAATCTTCTACTCCAGAACCAGTGGGCCGATTTTCATTAAACTTGGTATGTAGCATTTAGGATTTGGGCCCAATATAGTTTCTTCAAATGATGACCCCTGGATGGCCTTAACCTGTTTTACGCAAAGGTCAAATTTGGTTACCTATACATTTGTATTGGAGAAAGTAAAAAAAAAAAAAGTGTATTTTTCGAAACTATTGCAGCCTGTGATCTGAAAATTGGTAGATGTAATAAGCTAAATGAGTGGATGGAACTAAGGTCAACATTATTCTCTGACGTTGGCCCAAGGTCATTCAGGTGAAATTAAAATTTATTTTTCATAGAAACCACTACTCCATTTGTAGCTAAATTTCACATGAAAACTTTTAAGAACAAACAAATGAAAATTTATTAATATGAACTTGGTCACATTACTAAAATGGCCGCCATGTCCATATACATGTATACCCTTCGGATTATTTTCTTCGAACCAATGGGCCCAGTATCAAGTCATATGACCAAGATTAATACTTGGTAAAAACCCTATAAAATCGTCTTCTCAGAAATGAAATGGCCCCATAAGCTCTCAGCACTCAGGTGAGCGGCTCAGGACCATTGGTCCTCTGGTTTTGGATAGGCAGTGGTCTGTTGTTGTCTAGAGTTTGTAAATTTATATATATTTCTTATTAGCCTGTATAAAAATGCAAGCAAAAATGGGCTTGTACAAATGTGGTAGCAATTCTGAACGAGAGTTTTGCTCTTGGGCCCCTTTTTATGTCTTTGTGTGAAAGCTTTTACTTGTTATGGGCCGTTTTTTCTTCTTGTGAAAGCTTATACTTATACTTATACATCTAATGTTTACGCCAACGGACCTCGGTGACCTAGATGATAAGAGCGCTGACTCTTAATCATTAGGTCTCTTGCCGCTGTCTCGACTAATGCACACGTGAGAAGCCAAGTTCTGCAACGGAAGGTCAGGTGGTTTTTATCCGGGTACTCCAGTTTTCGCCCAACTCTGATTAACGATCGGCTCGATATGAGTTTATTTAATAATGAAAGGGTAACCCCCCACCCCAACCCCCACCACAAAAACAACATCTAAATAGTGTTGAGGCTGATGGGCTGACTTTGGAATGTCGCAACCGCCATTATTTCAAATATACACTCAATTAAACCACATGTGGCGTTGCTGCATTAGAGTCAGGTACAGAAGTTTTCACTCACAATCGTGTGCTAAAATGGCATCTGTTTTATCTCCAAAAGTAACATTTTTATTTAAGTCTACACATGCATTACAGATTGTGGGTGCTCGATAGAACAGCCTTTTGAGGCAGTTCTAACGAGTACCCACAATCTGTGTTTTTGAGCAAAGACAATGCCCCTGATGTATTCACCGTAGGAAACCCCTCTTTCCTCGGGCCTTCGCCCATCGAGGCTTAGAGAAATATGATTGCGCTGCATGATGCTTCCACGCAGAGCTTAAACCGATCACACATAAGTACTGGCAAACCGCTTAGAGGGTCGAAGCCTACCCAGGCATAGTGGTGCGTCCGTCCCTACATTTAAACCCTTTTAGTTTGTTTGGGTGACAGCGTTTGAGATATCATTTTATCTCAATGGCGGGTAAAAGTCCCATGAAATTGCAAGTAACGTCTCTAAAATGGCCTCAATAGTGTTGACGCCGACTTGAAACCTCGATTCAAACAAACAAACAAGAGCTTGTTACACTGATGCGTTTTATTTTTGCTGACAAATACCCTTCACTTTACTGATCGATCAGTAGAGTTGCAGATGGACTTCGGGAACAAAAACAACAACACACGCAAAATATAAAGCCCGCGTGGTGTAGTTTTAAACCTCCTATTCTTGTCAACAAGGTGTCCGGAGTGTCATTACAGGCTTCTCCACACTATTGGACTAATGTTTAAGCCGAGCTCCCATGTCTATATGACCTTAGGTGCGTGTTGATGGGACGTAAATACACACACACGCACGCACGCGCGCATTTTGGTTTTGTTTTACGAGCGTTTCAAGATAATCTCAATATTTCAAGCAAATCGTTAATCAGAGGTGGGCGGAAAAGGAGTCGTCATCATCATCATCGGAGTTTTGATTAACGTGCAGGTACAGGGTCCAAATTTACATAAATGCGCCCCCTTCCATGTAACTGGTATGCTGCACGCATAGCAGATCTCACACCAGATCTCCAGGTATGTCTATCATGAGGGTCGATAGCAGAGAGCCTCCACTCTCTGCGATCTCTCTCTGTCAGCTGCTTCCAGGTCATCTTGGGCCACCCAGGCTCACGCCTTCCGTCTGCCTGTGTGTGACAGGCAGTCTTTACTGCACCGTTGGAGCGTTCCACATGTCCATACCAGTGGAGCCCTCTCTCTTTTAGGATGAGGTCCAGGTCCTCAATGCCAAGCCGTGCAAGTAGCCGAAGAAAAAACTATCTGACTTTCCGTTGCGGAACTTGGCGTCTCACATGTGACCTGTGCGAGGATCGAACCACAGCAGTGAGAGACCTTATGCTTCTACCCACTAGGCCATGGAGTGCCGTTGCAAAATTTACACGTATGGCATGCAAAACTAGATTACCAGAGCGTGCTCGTACCATTGCTCTGCTTTTTATATAGTACATTCTCTCTCTCTCTCTCTTCTCTCTTCTCTCTCTCTCTCTCTGGTTTACACCGCCAATCTCACGCAGAAGAATTTCCAAAGCATTGACAAACTGCATTTTCCAGTGCGGATAAATGACTGTTTTGGGTTAACGACAAGTAAACCCTTGTGGCTCATTTTCTGTCTTCTCGCAGAAAGGGAGAAAAGAGATAGAGGAGATAGTAGATGAGATGAAACTGAAGGACAGAGGAGAAAATGGAAAATGAATGGGCGTGTAGAAACGAATGTAGGACGATTTGGCCAGCGGACGATTTGGCCCGGACGATTTGGCCTAGGACAATTCGGCCTAGGACGATTTGGCCAGCCAAAAATATTGGGTAGGACAATTTGGCCAGATTAATATCATGACTAGTGTAAACTGAAAATTTAATGTTTTAGGTTTGTTTTTAATACACAGTAATGTTTGAATATGTGGAAGGAATATTTTAAGGAAGATTTTAAACAATTAGATTTTTTTGTTGTTTTTAAAATATATAACTTTTGGCTTGAGATATTCTTTATGAGTAAATTAATAAAAATGGTTAACTATTGTCCCCCCAAACACAAAAATACAATAAAATAAAAAAAAAAATAAGAAAATAAATAATATAATAAATAAATCTAATGGTTTTGTTTAAAATGGCTGGTTCATTGGCTGATTGATTTGTTTAGTGGTCTTGGTTTCTTTAATTACCTTTTTTAATTACCTTTCTCAAACTTTAATTGTTGGTTTTGTTTGTATGTATAAGTGACAACTTTTATTTGCTATTAAAATTTTCAAAAAAATCATAGTGTATCCTCACATTTTCATTAATTAGTTTGTTAACACATTAAAATATTTGGTGACATAATTGCAATTACTGAAAGATCATAGAAAATCAAAAGGTTTTGTTTGTTTCTTGCGTCATAAACAAATTGCAATATAAAGTACATGTATCATGATTTCATGAAGTTCGATTTCAATGATTCCATGCATGTTTTACAATGGAGATCACTACTACTAATATGACCTAAATAGTGTTGACTGAGCTCAGATTCTAAAAATGAGCAGAAAATATCTAATGATGTGTAAAACTGCTAGGAGAAATCAATTTGGCCAAATTGTCCTACCCGGTATTTTTGGCTGGCCAAATTGTCCTTGGCCGAATTGTCCTAGGCCAAATCGTCCGGGCCAAATCGTCCGCTGGCCAAATCGTCCGCCCACCGTAGAAACAGAAGAAACGACAACATTTCCCCTCTACCCTAACCTGCTGCAAGGACAACAGGCCTTGTCAACTGTAAACCAATATCAGTTGGACGCCCCAGTGACGCAAGACACACGTCACCTTTGCCTCGCCAATCAACCGCTAAATAAAAAATGTTCAAGCATACACACAAACACACACATACAGGAAAAGAAAATCCAGCATTTGTACGTGATATTAAAAAAATCTGGCAACTACAGTGAGCGTCACCAGATGACCAATTAACAGAGAAACAGTGCCTTTTGCTTTAAACATAAGTTGGTGTTTTCATACGAACTTCATCGACTTTTATTTGTGACATATGTAAAATAAATTATAGTCGCTATTCGGACAGTTTTCTTTTGCACTTGTGGCGCTAGTGATGTGGTACAGTTGCCGCTAGTCGTACAGTCATTTGAATGTGACTGGTGCATTTCAAGTGGTCATGATTTACAAAATCCAAATATTTAGACGCTAGCAGCTATCAGATGTCAAAGACTACATGTGTTTTAACGATTTCATTGTGGTATAAGTAGCCGGTTGACCTTAATTTTGAATATATTGACCTGGATTCATCGTGTTGACGGGCGACAGAGGCAGCAAAATCACTGATTGAGCCGTACAAAATGAGGTTTACATAAAAAAATGCACCACTATCAGAAGTAATGAGAATCATTTGAATAAAGTGCACCCTTTTCTTCCTCCGATGTCGAAAACCGCAGTCTAATCGCACATTCCGTTGCTTTCATACCCGACAGAAAGTAACCAACAGCAACGGTTGTTTATATGCCGCTAGTGATTTTTAGGTGTACAGTCTAATGCCGCTTCCGATGTGGCGACTGTCCGGTTATACACAGTGTTTATTAACCTCAGAACCTAGCCAGTTGCACTAAAAATGACTGTAAAAGCCATTTTAAAATCTATTGTACTTTTTTGTTTGGATGTAAGTAAGACGGTTAATGCTTGGATCCCAAAAACAGTGTTATAAAGAGGTTGGGTATCCTAATGGCTTAAGATATAAGGTATGAAGACAGAACAAGCATTATTGTCAATGTCCTCTACTACTTAGTTGTCTAAATGAAATACACACCTGCGAATCCCTTGAGTGTGAGCATTTATGTGAATGAATTTTACTTGTAAACTGAGTGGATGGGGATAATTCTGTAGCTAAATTGATGGTTAAAAAGGCATAAACAACCATACATGTATTTAAGCAAAGTGTTAAATGTATTTTAGAAAAGTGTCTTATTTAAAATAAAATAAAAGATATGTAAAAAGCTCATCATTTCACGAACTCATCCATTTTATCCCTGTCAGACTAACTAACATGTAAGTTTCAAAAAGATCCAATAAAATTGAAGGAGCTACGGTGATGATAAGGCAAAAAATAGGCATTTTCTATAATCAAGGGCGACATAACTCTCCAAAATATAGGCCGACCTCACTAATTTTTTAACTCAGCCAAGGTTTTATCCCTTACTTACTAACAGGTAAGTTACAAAAAGATCCGATGAAAACGGAATGGGCTATGGTGATGACAAGGTAAAAAATAGGCATTTTCAGCAGTAAAAGGGACGTAACTCTACAATAGATGAGCCAACCTCGTAAGTTTTTTTTTTACTCATCATAGCTTTTATCCCTGACTTACTTGTTTGTAAGTTGCAAGAAGATCCGATCAAAACTGAAGGGGCTATGGTGATGACAAGGTAAACAATAAGCATTTTCATAGAGTTACGCCTCTTTGATTACGTAACTCCGTCAGTAATCGACCAACATCGCTAGTTTTCAAACTTATCCGAGCATTTAACCCTAATTTACTTGTACGTAAGCTTCAGAAATTCCAATCAAAACTTAAGGGTCTACAGTGATGACAGTTCAAAAATCGGCACTTTCAGCAATCAAAGGGACGTAACTCAATGATGAATGGGCTGACTTGGCCGGTTTTCGAACTCATCCGAGTTTTTATCCCCAGCCACATTACCTATAAGTTTCATAAAGATCTGATCAAAACTGAAGGGGCTACGGTGATGACAAGGTCAAAAACAGGCATTTTCAGCAATCAAAGCAATCTATGATAAATGGGCTGTCTTGGCCAGTTTTCGAACTCATCCAAGATTTTATCACCAGCCACCTAACATATATGTTATAGAAAGATCCGATCAAAACCGAATGTCCTACGGTGATGCCAACATAAAAAATCGGCATTTTCAGCAATCAAAGGGACGTAACTCCATGATAAATGTGCCGACTTGGCCGGTTTTCGAACTCATCTGAGGTTTTATCCCCAGCCACCTTACAAGTAAGTTTCTGAAAGATCCGATCAAAATGAAGGGGCTACGCTGATGACAAGGTCAAATATCGGTACTTTCAGCAATCAAAGGTACGTAACTCTATGATAAATGGGTCGACTTGTCATCTTACAAATAAGTTTCAGAAAGATTCGATCAAAACTGAAGAGGCTACGGTGATGAAAATGTCAAAAATCGGCATTTTCAACAATCAAACGGACGTTACTCTATGATAAATGGGCCAACTTGGCCGGTTTTCGAACTCGTCCGAGGTTTTTTTCTGCACGCACCGTACATATAAGTTTCAGAAAGATCCGATCAAAACTGAAGGGGCTACGGTGATGACAAGGTCAAAAATCGGCATTTTCAGCAAAGGGGCGTAACTCTATAAAAAATGGGCCGACCCGGCCAGTTTTCCAACTCATTCGAGGTTTTAACCACAGCCACCATAGAAGATCCGATCAAAACTGAAGGCGCTACGGTGATGACAAGCATTTTCCCATTGTAAGTCTATGGGTCCTTGTGATTCCATAGCAACCAAAGTTTTCGTGCGATTTCGAAAAAAAGCTCATGTCATCAATGCCCAACCAGAGGCATGCTACAGATGAGAAATTATTGAGATCAGCCTGCATTTTGCAGAGATATAGCTGGCAAAAAGTCGGACGACGGAGGGACTACCATCCAATAAGCTCCCCTGGAGCATTCGGCCCAGGTGAGCTAAAGCGATAAAAGGCGTAAGAGATACTAGAATATGTATATTTAAACTATTTTGTGGTCGCAAAATGAAAAGAAGAACTGTTTTGAAATGTATAAACTTTATTACCAATTCAAAAACAGTATCAAAAGTATTTAAACAAACCCACGCCTATCGCGCACCTTTTTGATGAAGGGCACCTTTATGTTACACGTGTAACACTGTGCAGCCCAATCTATTTCTTCAGGCCCGCCCAACAGAATTTTTGAACAATATTTGAAGACCTTCTATTGAGCAAACATACCTGTGAAAAACAAAATCCAAGCAGCCCTCATAGAGGAGATTTTGAAAGATTTGGTTGCTATAGGAACAAAATGAACATAAGCACAAGCAAGCTGATTCTGCTATACCACTGGTTGGGAGCGTACAGTATACTTAACCCGGATGTTCCGATCTGTATAGTGGACAGATCCTTGTCGTTTGTTACGACCTTGAAGGTGTATGTGCGTGGTCTGTCTTCTATATTTGTATATTTATTTTTCTGGACATAAACAACTCGGTAAGTGTGTTTTATTTATTTTTTTTGTCCATACTGACCATCTTTGGGCACGGCAAGATGTCGTTTTCTATGCTCTAATCCATTTTTCAGCTGCAAATCACTAGTGTTTGTAAGAATCACACCTCACCTGTGAGCAGAAAATCGACCAACTGAGAGCTTTGATCGAAAGAAAAATATCTTTTATAACAGTTTTAAGATACAGTAATAATCTATAATGAGCTATACTAAAAATAAGTGCCTCTAGAATTCCATACGAAATCACACGAAGAGCAAGACTGACCATCCCAAAAAAATTCTGACTGTACGGTATGTCTCATATTTACTGTATACCTTGTCTTAAGATACTTTGTTTTGATTGTATCGGATGTAGCTATTAATGAGTGTAAGTTATTCAAAGGTATATTGCAATACATATTTGTCTTTGCAATAAGATGATAATGCTTAAACAATAAAAAAGCTACGTAGAAATACTAATTACCTATAAATTCACGAACTTTTGGAGAACTTGCATGTGCTGTGTGTATTCATTGAACCTTTAGAGCACTACAGACTAGAGGTCTAAACCACTCGGCCAAAGGAACCAGCCTTCGAGGACTGTCTTCAGGTACGAAATATTTGACAAAATGAGTCGCATCGTCACGCGTCTCTCTTCATCCACAGAACGCATAGCAAATACTCTGATCAGACTGCACAGAAATGCAAAACGATCTGAGTGATATGATTAGTTACGGGCTATTTGTTCAAGATATATACATTTATACAAAGAAATGAAGAGTTGTAGACCAGTTTCTGAAAGATATTTTCTTTTTCATCCCCCGACCGAATATATTCGGTGGATATAGCGATCGGGTTGGCGTCCGGTCGTCCGTACGTCCGTCCCGGCGAGGACCTTCGAGATATATTCATGATACTTGGCACAATGATAAACAATGTTGAGACGGCGTGTCTAGCACAAGAACCACAACTCTGGGTACCATGGTATTTGAGTTATCTCCACTTCCAATAATATAGAATGACTATCTAGTGAGCTCTATAACTCCAATACCCTTCGAGATATCTCTGACCCATCAATACCGGTGTCGATTGGTCCGAGGAGATATATTGAAGATACTTGACAAAATTGTAAACAAGGTTGAGACGGAGTGTCATGGGTAATAACACCAACCCGTGGTGTCATTTTTGAGACAAAATTGTAAACAAGGTTGAGACGTAGTGTCATGGGTATTAACACCAACCCGTGGTGCCATTTTTGAGACAAAATTGTAAACAAGGTTGAGACGGAGTGTCATGGGTAATAACACCAACCCGTGGTGCCATTTTTGAGACAAAATTGTAAACAAGGTTGAGACGGAGTGTCATGGGTAATAACAACAACCCTTGGTGCCATGGTTTTTGAGTTATCTCCCCTTCAAAAAACTAGAATGACTATCTTGTGATGCCATAACTCCAATACCCTTCAAGATATATTGATGAAACTTGGCACAATTGTTCACGAGGTTGAAGCAGCATGTCATGCGCAAAAACCACACGTCTTGATGTCATGGCATTTGAATTATCTCTCCTTGCAATGAAATAGAATGGCTATCTTGTGATCGCCATATCTCCCATACTCTTGGAAACATGTTGATAGTACTTGGTACAGCTGTACATGAGTTATGCAGGCGTGTCTTGTGCAAGAACCATAGCTCTTGGTGCCATGGCATTTCAATTATCTCCCTTCCAATGAAAAATTGGATGACTATCTTTTGAGCGCCATATCTCCTTAACAGTGTTGACGGGGACGTTAAACCTCAAATCAAACAAACAAACATATCTCCAATATTCTTCGAGACATGTTGATAGTACTTGGTACAGTTGTACATGAGGTTAAGCAGACGTGTCATGTGCAAGAACCCCGACTCTTGGTGTACCGGTTTTTGTTTGTTTGTTTGTTTGATTGATTTGAGGTTTAACGTCCCCGTCAACACTGTAAAGGTCATTTTGGAGACGTTGGTTCCAATTTTGTGGGACTTTTACCCGACATTGAGATGAAATGAAATGACATCTCAAGCCCTGTCGCGTACCGCTTTTTGATCGGAACACGACATAAAGTGCTGAGAAATCATTTTTGCGACATGCGATACAAACCAGTTTTTGACCCCTCGATCGTTTTCTTTGAAAATAATTGCCCTTACATGACAAGATGTTAAGTAATATTGATAAAAGCTGACCCGAAATACATCATAAAATAATTAAAATGCAATTACAGTCGTTTCATGTAAGGTTGGTGGCAAAGTCTGATTAAATTGTACCGGTGTAGCGTTTGAAATCAAAAGTAGGATGATGATTTTCCAAAAACAAATGTGAAAATAAAAGAAATCATAGCAATAAACAGAAAACCAAGGGAGCATGTCGAAAAGTCTTTTAGTTATGCTTCCTGAACTACTGCTATGAAGTTTAAATTTTCATGATTGATAATTTCAAAACACAAAAATAAACATTCTGAAACATACCCGACATATCGGAACAAGGATCCGTTCACTATACAGATCGGAACAGCCGGGTTAAGTGTACTGTACGCTCCCAACCAGTGTATACGTCATGATCAATTTGTGTACTAAGTTTCAACTTTTAAGCCGTGGGTTGTTTCGCCCTGTTTTTGTGGATCGTTTCGCCCTTATTTTTTTCCAAGCCCTATGGATTGAGGCACGATATTGTTTGGTACATAAAGGTATGGGGAGTCCCGGAAAGTATTGTTATATCCTCGTTTTGCTGGACGACCTACTGACGACTTATAATTCGGGTTTAAGCAACTATTTGGGAAAGATATTTGATCTCACATCACGTTCACAAGTCTTTGCCTTATAATGGGATTTATGGCTTTGAAAATGTGTATATGTAAAATGTGATATTTTTCTCATTTCTGCTCAAAACATAGATTGTCGTTTAGAACCATCATATTGTCTATGTTTTAGGAACAGAAATAAGAAAAATAAAGTATATACGAGAATCCACTTTTCGCTGTATAAAGTGGGATTTAGCGGGGTTGGTTTTCATTGCATAGACTTGCTAACATGAGTTTTTTTATTTACTTAACAACAGTTGTTTCTTACGAAAGCCTAGAAGGACCACTTTTAAAAAGAAAAAAAAAACTTTCTCGTTATAAAGAGATAACTATGTCGTTATTACGAGATAATTATGACGTTATTACGAGATAATCATGTTGTAGTTATGAGAAAACTAAGTCCTTATAACGAGAAAATTTTTCTCGTTATAACGAGATAATTATAACGAGATAACTATGTCGTTATTATGAGAAAACTAAGTCGTATTAACGAGATACTATCTCGTATTAACGCGATAGCTATCTCGTTATAACGATATAGCTATCTCGTTATAATAACGCGATAGCTATCTCGTTATAACGAGACAAATAAGAAATCTTCCGCAACAAAGTTTTCAGCTACCGGATACCCGACCTAGCACACTCACTCACACCAGTGCAAGAGGGAACTCAGAGAACAGTGCTTTTGGCACCGACGAGAAGATCCAAACTAACAACACCACTTCAACAAGAGCACCTTCATTAAACACACATAGATCCAGGCATATGGACACGCGTGCACAGAGTCACATTGACAGACACACATGTACCCTCGGCCCCCGCCCATCGGGGCTTGAAGAAATAGATGGGCTGCATGATGCTTCCACGCAGAGCTGAAACCGACTTGCACACGAGTACTGGTAAACCGCTTAGAGGATCTAGGCCTGCCCAAGCAAAGCGGTGCGAGTCGGCCCGTCCATGCTTATAAACCCTATTGGTTTCATCGGGCGGCAGGGCTTGAGAAGTCATTTCATCTCAATTTCGGGTAAAAGTCCCACAAAATTGGAAGCAAAATCTCCAAAATGACCTTTACAGTGTTGACGGGGACGCTAAACCTCAAATCAACCAACCAACCATCCAACGCATGTACCCTTCCCCCTCACCTCCCCCACGCCTTTATAAGTAATGATTGTGACAGGTGGCAGGTATTGTTTATCTCATATTTTATGGCCCTCTCAACAACAATTCAGTCGTTCTGAGATGGGACCTCGGTTTGAAACGAAGGTGCAAGGCATTCTTCTGCGACACCTATGTGGGGTTTGAAGAAATAGATTGGGCTGCCTGGTGCTTCCACGCAGAACTGAAACCAACCGCACATGAGTACTGGTAAATCGCTTAGAGGTTCTAAGCCTGCCCAGGAATAGTGGCGCGAGTCGGACCGTCCATGCATATAAACCTTATTGGTTTCATTGTGCGACAGTGCTAGAAATGTCATTTCACATCAATGTTTAGTAAAAGTCCCACACAATTGTAAGCATAAGCAATGTCTCCAAAATGACCTAAATAGTATTGACAGGGACGTTATACCTCAAATCAAGCAAACTGTGTCGCAGAAGAATGCCTTGCTCCTTCGTTTCAAACCGAGGTCCCATCTCAGAACGACTGAATTGTTGTTGAGAGGGCCATAAAAAACCTGCCACCTGTCACAATCATTACTTATAAGTGCGTGGGGGAGGTGAGGGGGAAGGGTACATGCGTTGGTTGGTTGGTTGATTTGAGGTTTAGCGTCCCCGTCAACACTGTAAAGGTCATTTTGGAGACGTTGCTTCCAATCTTGTGGGACTTTTACCCGAAATTGAGATGAAATGACTTCTCAAGCCCTGCCGCCCGATGAAACCAATAGGGTTTATAAACATGGACGGGCCGACACGCACCGCTTTGCTTGGGCAGGCCTAGATCCTCTAACCGGTTTACCAGTACTCGTGTGCAAGTCGGTTTCAGCTCTGCGTGGAAGCATCATGCAGCCCATCTATTTCTTCAAGGCCCGATGGGCGGGGCCGAGGGTACACGTGTGTCTGTCAATGTGCCTCTGTGCACGCGTGTCCATATGCCTGGATCTATATGTGTTTAATGAAGGTGCTCTTGTTGAAGTGGTGTTGTTAGTACGAATCTTCTCGTCGGTGCTAAAAGCACTTTTCTTAGTTCCCTCTAGCACTGGTGTGAGTGAGTGTGCTAGGTCGGGTATCCGGTAGCTGAAAACTTTGTTGCGGAAGATTTCTTATTTATCTCGTTATAACGAGATAGCTATCTCGTTATAACGAGATAGCTATCGCGTTAAAACGAGATAGTATCTCGTTAATACGACTTAGTTTTCTCGTAATAACGACATAGTTATCTCGTTATAACGAGAAAAATTTTCTCGTAATTACAACATAATTATCTCGTAATAACGACATAATTATCTCGTAATAACGACATAGTTATCTCGTAATAACGACATAGTTATCTCGTAATAACGAGAAAAGTTTTTTTTTTCTTTTTAAAAGTGGTCCTTCTAGGCTTTCGTAAGAAACAACTGTTGTTGGTCGTCCGAGCAGAACGTTTTGAAAAATTTTGGTATGAGGTCACCTTAGAAACATTCCTGTGAAATTATTTCAAAATCCATCCACTGGTTAAGGAGCAGATGTCATTTAAAGGTTTTTGTATTTAAGTTCTGGTGGCCATCTTGTTCATCAGAGCGGAACGGTTTGAGCAATTTTGGTAGAGGGTCACCCAAGGAACATTACTGTGAATTATTACGAAATCCATCTACTGGTTAAGGAGAAATCTTTTAAAGGTTTTTCTTTTTTTTAGCTCTGGGGGCCATCTTGTTCATCCAAGCGGAACGGTTTGAGCATTTTGGTAGGTCACTCAAGGAATATTCCTGTGAAATTATACCAAAATATATCCACTGGGTAAGGAGCAGAAGTTTTTGTTTTGTTTGTTTGTTTGAGGTTTCCCCGTCAACTCTATATAGGGAGTTTTAGAGACGTTGCTTCCAATATTGTGGGACTTTTACCGGACATTGAGATGAAATGACATCTCAAGCCCTGTCGCCCAATGAAACCAATAGGGGTTATAAGCATGGACGGTCCGATTCGCATCACTTTGTCTGGGCAGGCTTAGATACTCTAAGCGGTTTACCAGTACTTGTGGGCGGTCGGATTCAGCTCTGCGTGGAAGCATCATGCAGCCCATCTATTTCTTCAAGCCCCGATGGGCGGGGGCCGGGAGCAGAAGTCAAAGTTTTTTTTTCTGTTTTTAGCCCTGGCGGCCATCTTGATCATCCGAGCGGAGCAGTTTGAGTAATGTCGGTAGAGGGTCACCCAAGGAACATTCTTGTGCAGTTATTCAATGGTTAAGGAAGAGTGAGTGAGTGAGTGAGTTTTAGTTTAACGTCCCACCAACAGCTAAGGTCATACGGAGACGGAACCTCGGTTTAAAGACTCATCCGAAAGTCTGGAGAAGCCCGGGATCGATCCTGCGATCCCTGGTTTACAAGGCGAGTAGCGTAACCACTGCACCACGGAGGCTTCTGGTTAAGGAAGAGAAGTCTTTTTAAGGTTTTTCTATTTTTAGGTCTAGTGGCCATCTTGTTCATCCGAGCGGGACAGTTTTAGCAATTTTGGTTGAGGGTGGTCCAAGGAACATTCCTGTAAAATTATTTTGAAACCCATCTACTGGTTTAGGAGGCGTCATTTAAAGTTTTTTTTTCTATTTTTAGCTCTGTCGGCCATCTTGTTCATTCGAGCAAAACGGTTTGAGCAGTTTTGGAAGAGGTCATCCAAGGAACATTCCCGTAAAATTATTTTGAATTCCATTCACTGGTTAAGGAGAAGAAGTCGTTTAAATGTGTTTTTGTTTTCTATTTTTAGCTCTGGTGGCTATCTTGTTCACTTGAGCGGAACAATTTGAGCAATTTTTGTAGAGGGTCACCCCAGCAACCTTCCTGTGAAATTATTTCAAAATCTTCACTGGTTGAGAAGGAGAAGTCATTTGAAGGTTTTTTTCTATTTATAGCTCTAGCGGCCATCTTGTTTACCCGAACGGAATGATTTGAGCAAATTTTAGTAGACGGTCACCCAAGGAATTCCTGTGAAATTATTTCAAAATCCATGCACTGGTTAAGGAGGAGAAGAAAGGTTTTTCTATTTTTAGCTCTGGTGGCCACTTGTTCACCCGAGCGGAACAATTTGAGCAATTTTGGTAGAAGGTCACCCAAGAAACCTTCCTAAGAAATTATTTCAAAATCCATGCACTGGTTAAGGAGAAGAAGTCATTTAAAGGTTTTTCCATTTTTAGCTCTAGTGGCCATCTTGTTCACCCGAGCGGAACGATTTGAACAATTTTGGTAGATGGTCACCCAAGGAACCTTCCTGTGAACTTATTTCAAAATTCATGCACTGGTTAAGGGGGGGGGGGGGGAATTCGTTTAAAGTTTTTTCTATAATTAGCTCTGGTGGCCATCTTGTTCACCCGAGCAGAACGATTTGAGCAATTTTGGTAGAGGATCACCCAAGGAGCCTGTCTGTGAAATTATTTCAAAATCCATGCACTGGTTAGTATCTAGTTTATACGAATTTATTTTAGTTCGATTGCGATGGAAGCTGTAAGCTTATTTAATCGCCCTCGAACACTCATTCCGGATGTTTTCACGCGCGCGCGAGAGAGACAGTGACTATTACACACACCTGGGTCGAGTGAGGCAGTGTCATTACGTGTCTTGCCCAAGGACACACCTCGATACCGGAATCGAACGCACAACCTCTCGATCATGAGTCGAACGCGTTAACCACTGCGCTATCGCGGCTGACTGCACTGGTTAAGGAGGACAAGTCGTTTATGGGTTTTTTTTTCTATTTTTAGCTCTGGCGGCCAGCTTTTTCCCCCGAGCGGAACGATTTGAGCAATTTTCATAGAGGTCACCCGAGGAACATTCCTGTGAAATTATTTCAAAATCTGTCCAGCAGTTTTGGAGAAGAAGTCGTTTAAAGCAAAAGTTGACGACGGACGCACGGACGGACAACGAACAGACTGATCATAATAGCTCACCTTGAGCACTTCGTGCTCAGGTGAGCTAAAAAAAAACATTAAAAATGTTGATGGACAAACGGTCAGATGGACAGACAGACGGGACAGATGGACGTACGGACAGATGGACAGACAGGGCATTACTATATGGCAACAGTCAATAACTATAGGAAGTTTCATTTGAATATCTATAGCGGGTTTGAAATAAAGATGAAAAAAAAAAAAAAAAAAACACACACACACACACGAAAAAGCTGAATTTTTTAGTTTTAAAAAGGGCCATAACTCTGAGAGTATTGAAGTTAGAGTTATGTCACTTGCCATGAAATTGTGTAATGATATTGTGACCTTATATCTAAATGTTTGCCGTTTTTTAAGTTAAGAAAAAAACATGAACAAGAGGACCATGATGGTCCTATATCACTCACCTGAGCTAAGAGCCCAGGGCGGTCCAATTTTTAGACCGAGGTCTATAATTTGAACAATCTATGCAGAGGTCCACTAGAATGAAGCTTAACATCGAATATCAAAGGCATGGGCCTTCTGGTTTCGGACAAGAAGATGTTAAAAGTCTTCTCTATATAAGTCTATGTAAAACCAGTGGGCCGAAGGGAGGGGCCATTTGTGGCTCCCATGCTTTGATTTGAACGATCATGGTAGAGGTCCATTAGATGAAGCTTCATACAAAATATCAAAGACTTCTGGTTTCAGACATGTTTTCCCTATATAAGCCTAAATTAAACCATTTTTGGCCCCAGGGCTATAATCTGAACAATCTTGGTAAAGGTCCATTTAATAAAGCTTCATACCAATATCAAATATCTGAGCTTTCTGGTTTCAGAAAAGAAGATTTTTAAAGTTTTTTTTCCAATAATAAGCCTATGTCAAACCAGTGGGTCCAGACGCGGGGGTATTTTTAGTCCCAGGGCTATAATTTGAACCATCTTGGTAGAGGTTCACTAGATGAAGCTTCATACCAAATATCAAAGACCTGGGCCTTCCGGTTTCAGAGAAGAAGATTTTTAAAGGTTTTCCCTATATTAGCCTATGTTAAACCAGTGGGCCCCGGCGCGGGGGTATTTTTGGACCCAGGGCTATAATTTGAACAATCTTGGTAGAGGTCCACTAGATGAAGCGTCATAGCAAATATCAAAGACCTGCGCCTTCTGGTTTCAGATCAGAAGATTTTTAAAGGTTTTCCCAATATAAGCCTATGCAAAACCAATGGGCCCCGCACGGGGGCAATGTTGGCCCCAGGGCTATAATTTGAAAAGTCTTGGTATAGGTCCATTAGATGAAGCTTCATACCAGATATCAAAGACCTGGGCCTTCTGGTTTTAGAGAAGAAGATTTTTAAAGGTTTTCCCTATATTAGCCTATGTTAAACCAGTGGGCCCCGACGCGGGGGCATTTTAGCCCCATGGCTATAATTTGAACAGTCTTGGTAGAGGTCCACTATGTGAAGCGTCATAGCAAATATCAAAGACTTCGGCCTTCTGGTTTCAGATCAGAAGATTTTTAAAGGTTTTCCCAATATAAGCCTATGCAAAGCCAATGGGCCCCGCACGGGGGCAATGTTGGCCCCAGGGCTATAATTTGAACAGTCTTGGTATAGGTCCACGGCCCCCGCCCATACGGGCTTGAAGAAATATATGGGCTGCATGATGCTTCCACGCAGAGCTGAATCAGGCCCGCACACTAGTACAGGTAAACCGCTTAGAGGATCTAAGCCTGTCCAGGAACCGCGGTGCGAGGCTGACCGTGCATGCTAATAATCCCTATTGGTTTATTGGACGACTTGAGATGTAATTTCATCTCAATGTTGAGTAAAAGTCCCACAAAATTGGAAGCAACGTCTCCAAGATGACTTTTACAGTGTTGACGGGGACGTTAAACCTCAAATCAAACAAATTGGTATAGGTCCATCAGATGAAGCTTCATACCAGATATCAAAGACTTGGGCCTTCTGGTTTCAGAGAAGATTTTTAAAGGTTTTCCCTATATTAGCCTATGTTTAACCAGTGGGACCCGGCGCGGGGGCGTTTTAGCCCCAGGTTTATAATTTGAACAATCTTGGTAGAGGTCATCTAGATGAAGCGTCATAGAAAATATCAAAGACCTGGGCCTAATGGTTTCAGACAAGAAGATTTTTAAAGGTTTTCCCAATATAAGCCTATGTAAAACCAGGGGGCATTATTGACCCCATGGCTATAATTTGAACAATCTTGAAATAGGTCCATTAGATGAAGCTTCATACCAAATATCAAAGACCTTGGCCTTCTGATTTCAGAGAAGATTTTTTAGAGGTTTTCCCTATATAAGCCTATGTAAAACCAGTTGGTCCCGGGGCGGGGTCGTTTTTGACCCCAGGGCTATAATTTAAACAATATAGGTAGGTCCACTAGATGAAGCTTCGTACCAAATATCAAAGACCTGGGCGTTCTGGTTTCAGACAAGAAGATTTGTATAGCCTATGTAAAACCAGTGGGCCCCGCCCCGGGGGCTTTTTTGGTCCCAGGGCTATAATTTGAACAACCTTGGTAGAGGCCCACTAGATGAAGCTTCATACCAAATATCAAAGACCTGGGGCTTCTGGTTTCAGAAGAAGAAGATTTTTATATGTTTCCCTATATAAGCCTATATAAAACCATTGGGCCCCGGGGTGGTGCCGTTTTGGGCTTTCTGATTTCAGACAAGAAGATTTTTAAATGTTTTCCCTATATGAGCCCATGTAAAACCAGTGGGCCCCGGCACGGGGGCATTTTTGACCCTAGGGCTATAATTTGAACAATCTTAGTAGAGCTTCACTAGATGAAGCTTCATACCAAATATAAAAGACCTGGGCCTTCTGGTTTCAGACAAGAAGATTTTTAAAGGTTTTCCCTATATAAGCCTATGTAAAACCAGTGAGCCGGCGCGGGGGCGTTTTTGGCCCCAGAGCTATAATTTGAACAATCTTGGTAGAGGTTCACTAGATGAAGCTTCATACCAAATATCAAGGACCTGGGCCTTCTGGTTTCAGACAATTTTTTTAAGGTTTTCCCTATATAAGCCTATGTTAAACCAGTGGGCCCCGGCTTAGGGGCATTTTTAGCCCCAGGGCTATAATTTGAACAATCTTGGTAGAGGTCCACTAGACGAAGCTTCATACCAAATATCAAAGACCTAGGCCTTCTGGTTTCAGAGAAGATTTTTAAAGTTTTTTTTTTCTTATTTTCCCATTTTCGTTGCCATGGCAACCAGAGTTCTGCATAGAATTGAATTCTTTGAACAACTTTGAGAGGGGACTACCTAAGGATCATTTCTGCCAAGTTTGATCAAAATCTGTTGAATGGTTTAGGAGGAGATGTCATTTTAAGAAATTATGGATGGACGGACATACAGATGGACGACGACGGACGGTCACCTTCGGCTCAGGTGAGCTAAAAATATGGACTTTTTTGTATTTTAAAGGGCCATAACTCTTGAGAGTATTGTAGCTAGCTAGGGTTACGTAACTTGCCATGAAATTGTGTAATGATATTGTGACCTTATATTTAAAGATTGAAGTTGATGCGTTTTACTGTTTTTAATTTATTTAGAAAAATAACTAGAATGTGTCAATACGACACGGATGCCCAAACCCAGGGTCCCACATCACCCCGAAAAAATATGCTGCAACAACAGCTGTCATCAGACATCATAACTCATGTGAAAAAGTGTCCTTAAGGTCAGTGGCATAGCTGGCGGTAATGCTGATTTAACTGTTGAAAAAATAACTATAATCAAATCAAATACATGTATCATCTCAATCCATCAAATTGTTTAAATAAGAGGCCCATGTGCCACTACACACACCAGAGGTCATGTGGTTTATACCATATAGAGGCAAGGTGCCCATCTTGGTCATGCAACAACAATACCACGAATAATGTTTAATTGCCTCACCCCCATTCACGATATTTGCATTATTAAATCACGCAAAATCACGCTCTCGTTTCCTCGCGAGATTTCGAGCTCGGGGGAGTCAAGTGATCATCTACTATGGTCGCCAACGTTACTTCCTAGTTAAACAAGATAAAGTCGTTGTAATTATTTACGTTTTTCTTTAAGTTTTGCCGACCAAATAAGATAAATAGTGAAGTGATTATTCCGAATATTGTTTTATTCCTATTTGCTTGCTGTTATTTAAATGAAATATTGATTTTCTAACGAAAAGACCGTGGCTGAAATTGGTGAGCTGTTTGGCACTTATTTCGCAACAACAACAAGTGAGTGAAAATGTGGTCGTGTAAACAATGCTTTCCGTAAGTGTGAGTGCCATGGAGATGATGGTGTATTCACTTATGATCTTTGACGTGACTTTTTTTAAGTTTCTATCGGTCTATAACGGGAATTTATGGGCCAGAATGACTTCAGTTTTGCTCCAGGTTGTAGCCATGAACGATCAAAGGGAGCAGTTTGCTCATTCTACAGGTTTCCAGAAAAGCCTGAATTGTATAATAAAAAGGCATGGCTTTCAAAAGTCATTTCAAGATTAAGGGGTGTCTGATTGTGTTTCCTTCAAAATTAATTTTGAAAAAGTCTGAGTTTTGCAAACAGTGTAGGCCCTGATCAAACGCCATGTCCTGCAGCGTCTGATCCGGGCCTGCGCTGTTTACCAAGGTTTCCGGTACTAAATGGGTTAAAGCTATGAAGTTATAACTTGACAACTACAGCTGTATATATATTGTCTGTGTGGGTGTATCTGGTGTTTTTCTTATTTGTGTACATATACTGTTCTTTCTTTCCTTCCTTTCTACTGATACTGCGTCGGTCACATTTGACCATTAATGTTACTTAAAAAAAAAGCTACAGATGAAAACATGGGCAGGATTGGAGACATTGAGAGCCCCTGAGATTAATTGGAGGCTGTTGTCATTTAATCAGAAGCAAATCATTGGGGAATCATATTCACTTTGTAGTGGATCAAACTATCATGGATCAGACCATCTTGTGACCCTTAATAACAGGTCATTTTTATATTTACTTTTATTTGTTTGGTTAGATTTGAAGTTAATCTCCAACTCATCGACTATATATTAACACTCACCCCCTGCCCCATTCTACAGAAGAATTACCACAAAATGTGGCACAAATAAAAATAAGCTGTGTAACTCCAGCACTTTTTGTTTACCCCCGTACACTCGTTGCTGTTGTTGCGAAATAAATGCCATTCAGCCACTGTCTTAATCCCTGTCTTATCGTTAGAAAATCAATATTTTATTAAAATATCATCAAGTAAATATGAATAAAACAATATTCGGAATTATCACTTCACTATTTATCTTATTTGGTCGGCAAAACTTCAAGAAAGACGTAAATAATTATGACTTTAACGTGTTTAACTAGACAGTAACCATATTAGACGATCTCGTGACCCCCTCAAACTCGAAGTCTCGCTAGAAAACGAGAGCGTGATTTTGCGTGATTTAATAATGCAAATAAGGTCAATAGAGGCTTTTCATGTAATTATGTTTAAATCAGCACAGCTATTTTACTGGAGAAGACTAAAAGATTAAAGTACTGAATCTGAGCCATCCAAGACAAATGTCAATAATGACCTTGACCTTTGGAATTAATAAACTTCCATTCAGCTAACTGCAAATATCATTTTTGATGTCACAGCCTACCAGGCAATCAGAAATATACACTACTTTGCCATTTTTCCATACAAATGTCTAAGTGGTCAAATTTGACCTGGACAGAAAACAGGTCAAGGTCAACCAAAGGTCATCATTTGAATAAATTTGGTAGGGCCAGAGCCCCAGATGCTGCATACCAAGTTTGTAAGACAATCGGCCATTCGGTTCTTGAGAAGAAGATTTTTAAAGGTTTTTACCATATATGGGCATGGCGGCCCATATTGGTCATGTGACCCATTTCTCACGAACAAACTTTCGTTCACTCATTCCATAGAGGCTCCACATGTAATTTGGTTTCAATTGGCCAAGCAGTTTAAGTGAAGAAGAAAATAAAAATACTGAATCTGAGCCGTCCTGGACAAAGGTCGGTAATTGACCTTGACCATTGGAACTGATAAACTTCCACTCAGCTGATTGTAAATACCATTTCTGATGCCACTAGCTGGTATACAGTCAGAAAAATCCACTGTTTTGTCATTTTTCCATACAAATGTAAGTGACCAAATTTGACCTTGACGTAAAACAGGTCAAGGTCAACTAAAGGTCATCATTTGAACAAACTTGGTAGGGCCAGAGTCCCTGATGCTGCATACCAAGTTTCAAGATCATCGGCCATTCGGTTCTTGAGGAGAAGATTTTAAAGGTTTTTACCATAAATGGCATGCTGGCCATATTGGTCATGTGACCCAGTCCTCACTAACAAACTTTCGTTCACTCATTCCATAGAGGCTCCACATGTAATTTGGTTTCAATTGGCCAAGTAGTTTAAGTGAAGAAGATAAAAATACTGAATCTGAGCCGTCCTGGACAAAGGTCGGCAAATGACCTTGGCCAATGGAACTGAAAAACTTCCATTCAGCTGATTGTAAATACCATTTCTGATGCAACTAGCTAATATACAGTCAGAAAAATCCACTGTTTTGCCATTTTCCATACAAACGTCTAAGCGACCAAATTCAAAGGTCAACATTTGAACAAGCAGTCCCCGATGCTGCATACCAAGTTTCAAGATCATCGGCTATTCGGTTCTTGAGAAGATTTTTAAATGTTTTTATCATATATGGGCATGGCGTCCATATTGGTCATCTGACCCAGACCTCCCGAACAAACTTTCGTTCCCCCTTCTGATAGAGGCTCCACGTGTAATTTGGTTTCAATTGGTCAAGTAGTTTCAGAGGAGATGTTGTTTGAAACTGTTGGCGACGCGGACGCAGACGACGGACCAATGCCTATACTATAAGCTCCCACGGAGCCTTCGGCTCTGGTGAGCTAAAATTATGCTGTTTTGACTATTTCCCATACAAAAGTCTATGTAACCTAACCTTGGCGAAAAACGGGTCAAGGTCATCCGAGGGTCATCATTTTAGCAAACTATGATGGGCCCGAGTACCCTATGCTACATACCAAGTTTCATCACAATCTGCCCACTGGTTCAGGAGAAGAAGATTTCTTAAGGGTTTTTACCTTATATGGGCATGGAGGCCAGCTTTGTCATGTGACCTGGACCCTGCGAGCAAACTTTTGTTCTCCTATTCCATGGATGCTCCACATGAAATTTGACTTCAATCGGCCCAGAAGTTTTGGAGGAGAAGTCATTTGAAAATGTTGAGGTGGACACGGACGCGGACGACGGTATATGGGCATAACGGCCATCCTGGTCATGTGACCGAACCCAAATTAATTGTTTTTCATTTCTTTGTTCCTGAAAGCTTTCATATAAAATTTGGTTGCAAACGGCCTAGTGGTTTCAGTGATCAACAATTTTTTTTTTAATTTTCATATCTGAATATCAGAAAATGACCTTGACCTTGAAAACTAATGTAGTTTCACTAGCACATTTTGCCCACTACACCTCCTTATTTTCAAGTCACAGGCTGCAATAATTAAATATGCTGTTTTGACTTTTTCCAACCACAAAAGTCTATGTGAGCAATTTTGACCTTGGTGTAAAATGGGTCAAGGACATCCTAGAGTCATCATTTTAGCAAACTATAATAGGCCAGAGTCCCCAATGCTACGTACCAAGTTTCATCACAAGCAGACCACTTGTTCAGGAGAAGATTTTTGAAGGGTTTCTACCTTATATGGGCATGGAGGCCACCTTGGTCAGGTGACCTCTGCCCTGCGAGCAAACTTTCGTTTCCCCATCCCATGAATGCTGCACATGAAATTTGACTTCAATTGACCCAGCAGTTTTTTTAGGAGAAGTCATTTGAAAATGTTGACGCCGACGCGGACCACTGCCTATACTAGACGCTCCCCGGAGCCTTGCGCTCTGGTGAGGTAAAAATATATGCCATTTTGACTTTTTCCAATATAAAAGTCTCTGTGGCCAAATTTGACCTTGCCGTAAATTTGGTCAAGGTCGTCCGAGGGTCATCAGTTTAGAAAATTATAATTGGCCCCGAGTCCCCAATGCCACATACCAAGTTTCATCCCAATCGGCCCACTGGTTCAGGAGGAGAAGCTTTTTAAGGGTTTTTACCTTATATGGGCATAGCGGCCATCTTGGTCACGTGACCAAACTCAAATTAATTAAATTTCATTTCCTTGTCCTAAAAAGTTTTCAGACAAAATTTCATTTCCTTGTCCTAAAAAGTTTTCAGACAAAATTTGGTTGCAAATGGCCTAGTGATTTCAGAGAAAAACAAATTTTTAATTTTCATATCTGAATGACCTTGGGCCAAGGTCAGGGAATAACCTTGACCTTGAAAACAAGTGTAGTTTCACTAGCACATTTGCCCACTGCATTTACTAATTTCCAGGTCACAGGCTGCAATAGTTTAAAAAAAATGCTGTTTTGACTATTTCCCATACAAAAGTCTATGTAACCAAATTTGACCTTGGCGTAAAATGGGTTAAGGTCATCCAAGGGTCATCATTTTAGCAAACTATGATGGGCCCGAGTACCCTATGCTACATACCAAGTTTCATCACAATCTGCCCACTGGTTCAGGAGAAGAAGATTTCTTAAGGGTTTTTACCTTTTATGGGCATGGAGGCCAGCTTGGTCATGTGACCTGGACCCTGCGAGCAAACTTTTGTTCCCCAATCCCATGGATGCTCCACATGAAATTTGACTTCAATCGTTTGACTTCAAGCAGTTTTGGAGGAGAAGTCATTTGAAAATGTTGACGCGGACGACGGACAGCGGATCACTGCCTATACTATAAGCTCCCCCGGAGCCTTCGGCTCTGGTGAGTTAACAAGAGGGCCCAGAGGGCCCTGAATCGCTCACCTGAGTATCAGTGTCTCTAGTGCATTCTTGGCCAAAGGGCTATAATTTGAATAAACTTGATAGCAGTCCACTAGATAAGGCTTCAGACCAAATATCAAAGACCTGGGCCTTCTGGTTTCAGAAAAGAAGATTTTTAAAGGATATCCCTATATAAGCCTATGTAAAACCAGCGGGCCCTGATGCTGGGTTTTTTGGCGCCAGGGCTATAATTTGACCAATCTCAGCAGAGGTTCACTAGTTGAAGCTTCACACAAGATATCAAAGACCTGGGCCTTCTGGTTTCGGACAAGAAGATTTTTAAAGGTTTTTCCTATATATGCCTATGTAAAACTAGTGGGTCCCAGCGCAGGGACATTTTTGGCCCAAAGGCTATAATTTGACCAATCTTGGTAGAGGTCCATTAGATGAAGCTTCATACCAAATATCAAAGACCTGGGCCTGGCGGTTTCAGAGAAGATTTTCTCAAGATTTTCCCAATATAAGCCTATGTAAAACCAAAGGGCCCCGGGCGGGGGCATTTTTGGCCCCAGCACTATAATTTGAACAATCTTGGTAGGGGTCCACTAGATGAAGCTTCATACCAAATATCAAAGATCTGGGCCTTGCGGTTTCAGAGGAGAAGATTTTTAAAGATTTTCCCCATATAAGCCCATGTAAAACCAAAGGGCCCTGGAGCGGGGGCATTTTTCTTCCAAGCACTATAATTTGAACAATCTTGGTAGGGGTCCACTTGGTGAAGCTTCATACCAAATAGCAAAGACTTGGGCATTGTGGTTTCAGAGAAGAAGATTTTTAAAGATTTTCCCTATATAATCCTATGTAAAACCAAAGGGCCCTGGAGCGGGGGCATTTTTCACCCCAGCACTATAATTTGAACAATCTTGGTAGGGGTCCACTAGATGAAGCTTCATACCAAATAGCAAAGACCTGGGCCTTGCAGTCTCAGAGAAGAAGATTTTTTAAAGATTTTCCCTACATAAGCCCATGTAAAACCAAAGGGCCCTGGGGTGTGGGGGCATTTTTGGCCACAGCACTATAATTTTAACAATCTTGGTAGGGGCCCACCAGATGAAGCTTCATACCAAATATCAAAGATCTGGGCCTTAAATTGCGGTTTCAGAGAAGATTTTTTAAGATTTTCCCTATATAAGCCCATGTAAAAACCAAAGGGCCCTGGAGCGGGGGTATTTTTCACCCCAGCATTATAATTTGAACAATCTTGGTAGGGGTCCACTAGATGAAGCTTCATACCAAATATCAAAGATCTGGGCCTTGCGGTTTCAGAGAAGAAGATTTATAAAGATTTTCCCCATATAATCCTATGTAAAACAAAAGGAACCCGGGGCGAGGGCATTTTTCGCCCCAGCACTTTAATTTGATTAATCTTGGTAGGGGTCCACTAGCAAATATCAAAGACCTGGGCCTTGTGGTTTCAGAGAAGAAAATTTTTAAGTTTTCGGTGAAAAAAATCTATTTTTGGCTCCTGTGACCTAGATGTGCAATGGACTGGAACCATTTGAACAACTTTGAAAGGGGACCACCTAAGGATCGTTTCTGTGAGGTTTGGTCAAAATCCGATCAGTGATTTAGGAGGAGATGTCGTTTGAAGAAAAAGTTTACGGACGCACGTACGGACGCACGCACGTCGGACAGAACGTGATCCAAAAAGCTCACATGTCACATAAAAATATGAGTTCTTAAAACTTTAACGTTAAAATTTTTCTAAGTCTACAACCTTGACCTTGAGATCATAAGACAAGGGTGGGGACATGGCTGAATGAAGTATGTGACCTTGTGGTTAGGAGCAGGTGTATGGCTGGATTAACCGTTGGACATGTTACTATCATCATACCATATATGAAGCAAATCCGATATATGGTTTGGAAAATATCAGCTCTTAACATACTTTAAATTTAATAACTTTTATATCTGTGACCTTCACCTTGAGGTCATGTGATGGGATGGATATTGTTGAAAATCACTTTGGACCTGTATCTACCATCATACAAAATATAAACAATCTATCTTATGATTTGGCAAATATGAACTATTAATAAATTAACATTAAAATTTTTTTAAGTCTGTCAACTTGACCTTGAAGTCTTAGGCATGGGTGGGTATTGACCAATAAACCATAGCAAATTTAAACTTTATCCCTCAAATGGTTTGGAAATATAAGCTCTTTAAAAAAAAAAAAAATTAAAAATTTCTAAGTCCGTGACCTTGATCTTGAGGTCATGGGCACAGGGGGTGGAGCGGGGTATAGCTGAACATAACTTTGAACCTATATCTATCATGAAGCCAAACATGAACCAAATCAATCGTAAAAGGCCAGGTTCTACCTGGTACAAATACCTTAACCTGAGTCTTTAACATTAAACATTTCAGAGTCTATGACCTTGACTTTGAAGTCATGGGTATGGGTGGGGGTATTGCTGAATAAAACTTGATCTATATCTAGCACTATACCAAAAACGAACCAAAGCCATCAAATGGTTTGGAAGATATGAGCTCTAAAATAATAAGGTTCTACCTGGCACAAATACCTTAACCCGAGTCTTTTTAACAGTAAATAAATCAAATTTCCTGACCTCGACCTTGGGGTCATGGGTGGGGGTACTGCTGAAAAAAACTTTGGGACTACCAAATATGAACCAAATCCAACACATGGTTTGGAAAATATGAGTTCAGATTCTACCTGGTACAAATACCTTAACCGGAGTGTGACAGGAGTACGTACGTTTGATGCTGTACACACATTCGTACAGACGGACGTACATTCGTATGCACGTACAGGAACCCGAAAAACTATATGCCCCCAGCATCTTCGATGCGTGGGCATAAAAATATGGACGGACAGGGTGATTACTATTGGGCACCCCCAAATAAATTTGCGGGGCCCTAGAGAGGAGTCGCTTGGTATATGTTGGACGTGTTCAAAGGAGCAAAACCGCATGCATCTAAGTTACCTCAAATGAATGGCTTCATAAGCAAATGACTTACCTCCCTTCCAAAATTAGACAAGCAGTCAGGATTTAGCGCCCTTCAAGGTAGTGTGAACATCAAATCAGACAAGCCTTCAGGAATTATCTCCCTTGAAGCCAATTTCTAACTGTTCTGAAGAGGTCTAGGTTTTTTGTTGTTGTTTTAGTAGAAATAAGAAACAAGAGGCCCATGGGCCACAATGCTCACCAGAGCTCAGGGGGCAACTGCCCACTGGCAGCAATGTATTTTAATTAACCACGGAAGCCCTGCTCCCAAGGCTGCTGCAGATAAAATTTCGACCCAATCAGACTAGTGGCTTCAGAGGTCTGATGTCGCTTGAAGACAACAGATGACAATTGACAATTTCCCATCTGTGGCAATAGGCCAAAAAGAACATTATTAAAGGAACATTTCTATGAAAGTTTGACAAAAATATCTTGTCAGAGAGGCATTAATGTCATTTTTCAATTTTCCCCATTATAAGTCAATGGAAACTCTTAACTTGCCATAGCAAACAAACCAAAGAGCCAAATTTCATAAACCAGAGCTCAGGTGGGCACTGCCCAATGGAGCCCTGATTGGTGTCACTAAATAAGTCTTAAAAAAAGGAACAGAGACATATATTGTTTAGCGGTGGGGATATGTATGGTTCCTGAGACGTAAGGCCTTTTAAGCAATGGAGGGATTCGGGCATGGCAGATCCCAGAAAAGCCAAAGATTGTTGTCACTGAATATGTCTTATCATAAAGATCAAGAATATATATGGTTAAATGGTGGGGATCTGAACGGTTTCTGAGATATGAGGCCCTTTTATGAAGTGGAATGGAGAGAAATGGCCCCTGCGCACCCCCCTCCCCCCCCCCCACCCAAGACAGGGTTGACTGAATGTGTCTAATAACAATGAACAAGAATATATGTGATTATAGGATGGGGTTTTGAATGGTTTCTGAGATATATGGCCTATTAATAAGTGGAGTCTTATCATCAGGAACAAGAATATATATGGTTTAGGGGTGGGGATCTGAACGGTTTCTGAGATATATGGATTTTAATGAAGGGGTGGGGCATGACCTGTGGAACCCCGGGGGGGCCCCATGCTGGTGTAACTGTTTGCCTCTTATCATAAGGAACAAGAATATATATGGTTTAGGGGTGGGCTCTGAACAGTTTCTCAGATATATGGTCTTTTGTGAAGTCGAGGGGTGGAGTGTGTCCCGGGCACAACCTGGGTGACCCCTAGGTTGGTATCACTGGATGTGTCTTATCATAAGGAACTAGAGCCAGTGTTTATGAAACACAATGCCCCCAACTGCTTGACCCTAACACTGCTTGTCCCTAACAGTAATTGAGATATCTTTTTTTTATTTGGCTGCAATGCTGAAATTTTAGAAGAACCAGAAAGAAACACAATTGAGAGGCAAAAAATTATAAAGGGCCATAACTTTAACAAAATTTTATAGAATTGGTTGAAACTTTAATCAGGTAGTCTCCTCCTTAGTCCCAATCACTATACCATGTATCAGGGCTGTAGCTTAAATACTTTTTGAGAT